>OW026413.1:8770000-10020000 GCA_932274075.1 Diarsia rubi
TAGGGGAGATTGTGGCTTGTAGACTCGTAGTATTACTTACAAACTTGGGGGCATTAAACTGTCTTGTTTGGTTTACGCTGACATTTTAGTTATGTAGGCGTTTGTTTATCAAAAACTGAGGTAGAAGATTGAAGTTTAACATCATGCCTGTAATTCCCGACGGGTTAGGCAGAGATGTACTTAATAAGAGACCCACATTCCACAATATTGATGTTTACTGACTTAAAAAAAATGTGATTCTAATTAGTCCGTCTGTTAGATTATCGAAAAATATTGAATACGTAGTTTTAAGTTTATCAAATCAATAAAAATTTATGAAGATGAAACGCGTCAAAGATTTGAGTGAGGGGTTGTGACGTCACCGACCGCTAAAGAATGTCATACTAATGTCTCAGAAAATGACGTCACACGAGTTTTCAAAGCACTGTATCGTCTTCATTGTTTGTTTACGTTGAAAAATAAAAAATACGTGTTCAATATTTATTGAAAATTTATCTGACGGACTAATTAGATTTTTTTTGTTAACTACCCTATTCCCACATTTTGTTATGTTATGTTTAGAACCCATGTAATAGGTGGTAAGCCTATTGCCATTAAACGACCCCAAATCCAGACTACTGCTACTAAAAAAATTCTGAGGGAAAATCCCAATAACAATAAAAATCAAAATCAAAACTGTTGTTTAACTTTGGTTATAAACTTACGACACCCATCTTTAGAAGTTATTACTTTTTTTTTAAACGTTGCCCCCACACTAGGGATTTCTCCTGTGTAGTGGGTGCGTTCACAAACATATAAACTCACATGCACAGATACCCAGACCCGAAACAACTAACTGTAGGCCATACAAATATTTGTCCTGCGACACAGAGCGCAGCAGTCACTTGCTCGAGCCACTGCGCCAACCGTGCCGTCCTAGTTACATTAACTCTTTTGATTAATTTTACCGCAAACCCCGGGGTATTTTGACCTTACTTATATTCTTCCTTTTTACTTAGTTGAAATATTATTATTCCTGGAGTTGTAGGCAGGATTTCGTTGCCCAAGTATCCTTGTTGAGATTTAAAGCGAAAGAGTAATCTATAACTTGCCACTTGACCGGGGTAAGATCTGTTAACCCGCGGGTGAAATACTAAGGGTTCATAGCCTGATGAGTACTTTTTGTGTAACATCAGCCAAATTATATTATTCAATTCAATATTTTCCTTTTCTCTTTATGAAGATATCACCTTAGGGTGAATGCTCCAGGGTAGCCCGCGAAATTCGATTTTTCTTACGTTTTTTGCAATTTGCCAATCAGTTTTAGGTTTTATGCTAAATAAAATAGAGCTGTACATACTACATACTGTACCTCTACCATGAGTTTACACAGCCACGCAAGCGTCTACGTAAATTATTTGTATGAAATATCGTACAGCGCCTCTAGCGGTCACGGTAAGAATTACAATCCGTAACATGAGCACTATAGATGACGATAGGTTAAAAACCTAACGTAATCTATTCTATAGTTACTAACGTTTTTCAGCTGTCACCATACAAAACGGTACCATGAGTCACTAATTTCACTGAACCTATCGAATAATTCGCTTACTATAGTGGTTACGTAGCTCACTAGCATTTTGGCGTGTGAAACATATGTTTACAACAAAATTGTACGTTTTTGAGTCTAATGCAGTCAAAATAATGTCTGCAAAGCTTATTTGGTATGAAATATGTTAGTGGCCGCTGAATTTGAAGACCAACGACGTTAATAACGTGATTTTCGAGCAATGATTTTCCGTAATGAGAATTCATGTTAGACACCAATTGCAAAATATAAATGAATGAAAGTTTACTAAACATTATAGACTCTTTAAAGAATACTTTAAAGGTTTGTGAATATGTATGAATTATGTTACGGATTTGATGTCAACACAACGAGTTTCATTAGAACTAAAGGTATCATGCAGTTCACTCAAAACAAAACACAATAATTTTGAAGAAAGTTGAAACAAACATTTCTATGAACTCTACCAACAATTGAAACTGAGGCACAGGGTCCTCATTGTTTTAAATAATCTGTTTGAATCTACTAATATAAACTGTTAAACAACACAACACATTAGCAACTTACATTAGCGCCTGCGTAAGACTCCGTAAATCTCATGGTGCCAGCATTATCGAAATCTATTTAATACACGTTAGCACGCTAGCGAGTTTAACGTTAGCGAGTAAGTTTTCTATGACAACTCATGGTAGAGCTACTGGTCTAAAACAATTTAAGGTCATCGACACGTAAAGATGATGCATAAAATACGATTCGCGACCGTAAAAAATGTGACTTTGCAGAGTAATAATTAAATTAAAAACAATATTACGACCCTCTCAGTTCACTTTACTTTCTTGAATGTCTTTTTCATTAAATAGTCACTCAAGGAAGTGACCGTGTGGCTGCGGGATGTTGTAAGAGATACCGCGGTCTTGACATATAGAGCTAAGAAGAAACATGGGTGGTTTTTAGTCAGTAGAAGTCTGACACTCCCTTTCGCTCTGCCCAAGAGCGGGAGGGGTTATTCGATGATTTCCTACCCACAAAAAATCTAAAAAAAGAAAAGGAAGTGACCGCTTGCAAGTGTAGAAAGGCAGTTAAAATCTACTGAAATACTAAAACCGCGCTTGTTATACCAGAGGGATTAGGCAGAGACGTAACTAATAATACATTCGAGTTTCACCAGTAGTGTTTCATTCCTCTATAAGTTGGGTAAGCAGGTTTATATGTTGATAGTAATTTTGTTACATTTAAAAGCACGAGGAGTTCGTGGCTTAATATGAACTGCCACTCGGGTCGACCTTTAGGTAAAGCTGTGCTTGCCCAGGTCGGTCTGTAGATGGGTGACCGCCCGACATACCGATTTTCCTTGGGTTGTTAGTCCCGGCTGCCGTAATATATAGATCTTAATAAATTGGCAGTCGTTACATGTAGTCAGTGACCTGAAATACTGGCATTCAGTGTTACCAAAGAGTATCGTATTGTGTAGTATTAACTGGGTTGTGGAGGTCAGATAGGCAGTCGCTCCATGTAAAATACTGGTCTTCAGCTGCATCCGGTTAGACTGGAAGCCGACCCCAACATAGTTGGGGAAAGGCTAGACAGATGATGTTACATTTTAAAGCCGACAGTCTTTAATCATCATCAGCCTATAATGTTCCCACTGCAGGGACTCAGGCCTCCTCTCTAGGAGAGGAATGGGATCTACCACGCGGGCCCAGTGCGTATTGGTAGATGTCACTGATGATTTTTTTGGTTCTAAGACATGCCGGTTTCCTCACGATGTTTTCCTTCACCGTTTTGAGAGCAGTGTCGATGAAATAAATTACACTAAGAAATGCGCCTGACGGGGTTCGAACTCACGACTCACTGTTTGTAAGTCGGGGCCGCGACCACTGGGCCATCAATGCTCTGTCTTTTATCAGCAGTGTTAAAATACGTGTCGTATTCACATTGCTTACAAATTCTACGTCTCTCTTTTGTATTCACTCCGTTTAGGGCAACAGGTGCCGTTGCTAAAACTTTGAGACGTGAATTACTTGTGTTTCGTAAAGATTTTCGGGACTATGTTTTCGTTTGTGGCCAACATGTTGTCAACACTGTTGAAAGTCATGATTTACATGCGAAACTTGCTACAGACGCCAGTACATCAAGGTTCTACAAAGTGTGTCGGAGCGCAGATCTACGCGATACACAATGGCTTTTTTATTGCGTCTATAGATTCGAAATACGATGAGTTAATAGTATTTCAACTTCATGGCTAAAGCATTAGGTTCAAGGTTGACTGGGAAATTGTGACAGTTTTGGGTAGCTTAACGTGCCTGCGTCTTGACACAACATAGGTGCTTTCTGCAGCTTTTTATAAGCGCCTAAATGCTGGTTTTGTGTAAAATATTAGCCAAAGTTATATAATAAAATTCGAAAACATAATTCGAATTTAAACTAGAATTTGTTGCATCATGTTCATAAAGGTAGAAGGAGAAGAGGAGCTCATGGCTTAATAATAACTGCCGTTGGTCTGTGGATGGGTAACCACCCATTACATACAGAGTTTCCTCCGTGCCTCGGAAAGCACGTTGAGCTGTTGGTCCCAGCTGCCATGTAGATCTTTGTCAGTTGTTACAGGTAGTCGGTGACCTGAAAGTCTTACCATAAGGTATTGTATTCATCATTAACAGCTTATTAATGTTCCCACTGCTGGGAAACAAGCCTCCTCTCTTTGAGAGGGAATGGGCTATAATCTACTACGCGGGCCCAGTTCGGCTTGGTAGATGTCGCATGTCTTTGAATTTTTTGGTTCTAAGACAACCCGGTTTCCTCACGATGTTTTCCTTCACCGTTTTGAGAGCAGCGGTGATGAAATAAATTACACAAAGTAATGTGCCTGCCTGGGTTCGAGCCCACGACCTAATGATCGTAAGTCCGGGCCGCCACCACTGAGCCACCGCTGCTCTGAGCCGCGAGGGTATTGTATTGCCTAGTATTAACATTTTATAGGAGTGTAGTCTTTGGCAGAATTAACGTAATATTATGTTGGATAGTGTACAGGTTACATCCGGAGTTATTTACTATACGGACCTTGTAGAAACTAGAACAAATTTCCGTGCGTTCAAGCATTTTTGTCATACCTATTATTGGAATCAAATATAACAGCTCACAACTTAGGACCCAGTAATATTATTGACAACAATATCCGTGGTGCTAGGCATCTGGGATTATCCCAGTTGTATACGTCCCTGTGTGTCTATTGGCCTTGTTCTTTTCTGTCTCTTTCTGCTATGGAGGGAAGTGGAAATTTCTGTTTTTCCTACTCCTCCGCTATTCTTATCTGATCCAAGTTGCGGGTTGCGGGATCCAAGACAGTCAAATCATTTCTCTGGGACTTCGTCGAGCTTCATTGTCTCGGCGCTTTTCTTGTGGTCGCCACTGTTGATTCTGGCTTACAGAAGTTACAGTGGTTTGGGAATAGTGAGGCGCGCTTGTCCCATTAAAAAAAAAAAATATTAACTGGGTTGTTGTGGAGGTCAGAAAAGCATCGCTTCATGCAAAATACTGGTATTTAGGCTGGATTTGGTAAGACTAGAAGCTGTCCCCATCATAGTTGGAAATAAGGCTAGGCAGATGACGAATGTTCAAAAAGGTATCAGATAAAATGAATTAACTCCTAAACAGAACGGTCGGCCGTGTGAATACGGGATCGTCACGTTCACATCACCATCATCATCAGTTCAGCCAAAAGACGTGTTCACATATCCTACAAATATTTATTTATTTAATATTAATTATAGCAGCATTACAGAATTATCCAATACTATGCTATAAAACACAAAAAAATAACAATTATATAAAAATATAAATTAAATTAAACTAAAGCTATATCCACATAGATATTGTACAGGAAAAAAAAACAAATAATAAACAAAAAAGAGAAAAGTTGCCTTTCGTGCATCATCAAATCAAAACAAGCTTAAGAAAAATCATCTTTCGTTTATCCTAAATATTGTGAAAGTCTATGTGTCTGGTTTACAACTAGGATTGACACATGGGACTTTTTGTACTGGTAGTATGATCCCGTGGGTCAACGAACTTTACGCGGGTGAAGACATTGGCAAAAGCTAGGGATATTTTCTTTAACACTCTAAGTACAGTTTTCTAAGACGTAGCGTAGGCTATGCAAGTAGAGGAAGACCAAAGACACGATGGATGGACTGTGTGAAAGATGATATTATTATGGCTAGATAGGAGGTGTCTGCTGATATGACGAGAAATAGAGAAGTATGGAAGAAGAAGACATGCTGCACTGACCCCAAATAAATTGGGATAGGAACAGGAGAATGATTACTCTGAAAACATTTTCTGTGTAAGGATTTGCATAAGCTTTGTATTTTCCCATACAATGTGAGATCCGTGTAAACTGGTTTATTTATTTAGGATCTTCAAAAAAGAATATGCACAACCATTCGGAATATATAGTGGAAGGTAAACGTATCACGTAAGTGTACTCCTTCATTTGCAGGAGACCACGGCATGCATAATAAAATTTAAATCTAAGCTCCAGCACCATTAAAAAAAAATTAAATAAAAAATGAAATACAAAAATTCAAATCAAAACAGTACAGTAGAGGTTGATTGGTCGTCGTGTGTGTACACCCACGCATTGCGAAATTAACTTTGGGTTGGACGCCGCCGACTTGTTTGCACTATATAATTTGCCAGAAAACTGACCCGATTTTCTCCGTGGCTGGTTCAATCCATAAATCATTGCAATTTTATTGGATTCAAGTAAATAAAAAAGCAATACATCTCCTCGATCTCATCACAAGAATAGGTCAGCTGTGAGCCAACATGGCGTGGGCAGTACAATGTTTATTAGGAACCTACCTACTAGGAAACTGCGTAGGTTTAGGCGATCAAAGTTAAGAGAGTGAAATTGGGAAGGATGAAAAACTTCTTAATGGTTACGTACGACACTTTGTACTTATTGGGCAGAGGAAAGTAAATAATAAGACATACAAACACGTACAAGTACTATACAATTATAGTGGGTATAAAAATCTCTTAATCGAAGCCGAATGGCACTTACTCTCCCCATCAATATGATATTTTTTTTGTTCTGTTCTGTTTTTACCTGGGAAATTCCTAGTGTTTAAACGTACGAACGAATGCTTGCGTTCTAAATGTGCACCTAACTATACCTAGCTATGTAAGTCAATCGTCATACAGTCCACTAACCTAACGTACTTTAGTGACAAATAAATCTTTGTAAAGAAAACACGTCTATTTAATTCAAAATCCTGCAAATCAAAAATTCAACCTTATCGCTCTAAACATATGGTCCTTCGAGCCGGATTCGGGTCATCGACTGACCTAGTGCGAGCGCCGTGAGAACAAAGACATTCCTGGGCGATAAGGATTCTCAGTGAGGTGGACAATAATTAGTGAAATAGACATTATAACGTGTTGTGAACTTTAAAACTTTGCTTGTGTTGTGAGACTTTGTGAATTCTGCGTCGTTTTTACCAATTTATTGAGGACTAAACGACTAGAACTTTCGGAACTTGTTGTCAACTTACCCGCGGAGCGTAAAATCAGTGTAACATAATTATATTACGACTAATACTTGAGATTGAGACTATATTACGATGGAAGATCATATTACGTATCAAAATGCGCTGTTGGAAAACCTAAAGAAGGCAGAAAAGAATTATAAAAAGTCACCAAAAGACAGAATAAAACGGTCTTATCTAGAAACAAGGTTGGAACAGTTAGAGGAATTATGGAAGGAGTTGAAAGAGGGTCATAAATCGATTATTTTAAGTGCCACGGAAAAGGATTCAGATCATTCATATTTTGAAGAAGATGTTTTTGAAACTTGTGAAGAGATATACATTAGCTATAAAACAACATTGAAAGAAGCTCTCCAACCCTTTTTGGTGGAATCACAATGTCAACCCGCGATGTATTCTCAGTCATCATCATCACCTATTGCCGAGGTACAACAGTTTAAGAATAGAGAAATTAAGTTACCAACAATCAAGGTACCTACATTTAGTGGAAAATACGAGGAGTGGCAACCGTTTTACGACTTGTTTTGTAGTCTTATTCACGAAAATGAGTACCTATCACCCGTACATAAGCTACATTACCTAAAAGGTAATTTATCTGGAGAACCGGAGATATTGTTACGTAACTTTCCCATGACCGATGCTAACTATGACGAGGCGTGGAATCAGTTAGTAAAACGTTACAATAATAAGAGATACAACTGCAACGCAATAATGAAGATCTTATTTACACAAAAACCTGTGCAGGCTGAATCGGCAAGTTTGATTAAGGAGCTGGTGGATACAACTTCGACATGTTTAAAGGCTTTGAAAAACATTGGCGTGAATACTGATACTTGGGATTTAATGACTACCTACTTGGTTACCTCAAAATTAGAGCCTGAGTCTATAAAGTTATGGGAACAACACTTAAGTACGTGCAACAATGACCTACCCACTTGGTCAGAATTAAGAGACTTTTTAGAAGCAAGATTCAGGACGTTAGAAATGATTGAAAGTACTAAAATAAAAACAGTGCATACAAAATCTGTGGCTAAACCTAAAGTATTCCACTCCAATGTTACCAGTAGCAACGAGAAAAGGTTCGAAAAGAAATGTGCCTTATGTAGTGGTGATCACTTCATATTTTCCTGCAAGAAGTTTGGAGATAAGTCTGCCAAGGAAAGACAAGAATTCGTACAAACGAATAAATTATGCTTCAATTGCCTATCGCCAACGCACCCCGTCATCAAGTGTCGTCAGTCCACGTGTTGTAAGAAATGCGGCCGGCGGCATCATTCGCTTCTGCACTTCGACAGGGAACAGATGACCGAGAGACCAACCACCGAAGGGGATGCTTCGGCCACAGGTATAGCGAACGAGCTATCTCCAGGTACGAATATTTCTGTTTCAAATAATGAGCAAATTGTAACTAACTTCTCAAGTAAACATAATAGTCAAGCAAATAGTGTCCTATTAGCTACCGCCAAAGTATTAGTAGATAGTAGGGATGGTCGCAAATATGTTATGAGAGCGTTGTTAGACCAGGGATCGCAAGCCTCCTTTGTTACAGAGGCGACAGTACAATTGTTAAACTTAACACGCAAATCAGTTAGTGGGTTTGTGTCAGGTGTAGGGGAGAAGCAAACAAAAATAAAATACAGGGTTACACTTAATGTTAAATCATGTCACAATCACAATGCGTTAGTTCAAGTCGAGGCCTATGTATTGCGTTCACTAACGACACTGCTACCCACTACCAGTTTAGGTATTCCTGATTGGTCAGATTTAAGAGTTTTGGAGTTGGCTGATCCGGGTTTCGCAACACCAGGGAAAATTGACATTCTCCTTGGCGCTGAGGTGTACAGCGACGTCTTAATAGACGGCGTTATCAAGCATCCTGAGAGTAACTTGTTAGCACAAAACACAATTCTAGGTTGGGTTTTGTCAGGACGGATGTCACGAGAATCTACTTCAGCAGAGAAGAACTTCACAAGCTTGCATGTCCAACTTAAAGAAGACGATATGTTAAAGTTATTTTGGGAGTTGGAAAACGAACCCAATACGATACAAAAGAGATTTTCAAGGGAAGAAGAAAGGTGCGAAGTGTATTACAATGAGACGACGACACGAGACAAGGAAGGAAGATATGTGGTGAAGTTACCATTTAAAAATAACAACCCTGAAGCTCAAACAATTGGATCACGAGAAATAGCTTCAAGGAGATTTGAGTTCTTAGAGAAGAAATTTACGAAAAACGAAAAGTTTCGTGAAGAATACAGTAAGGTTATGAACGAATATATTACACTCAAACACATGGTTCCAGTTCAGCCAGCTGATATTAACAATCCTAGAGCGGTATATCTTCCTCATCACGGTGTAGTAAGAGAAGACAAAGAGACAACGAAACTTCGAGTAGTGTTTGACGCTTCGTGTAAAGGCGTTAATCATATTTCATTAAACGATAATTTACTTGTGGGTCCCAAGCTTCAACAAGACCTACGTCACATACTTATGAGATGGAGGACTCATAAAATTTGCATTACAGCTGATATAATAAAAATGTACAGAATGGTGTGCGTGGCAGAGGAAGACACTAACTATCAAAGGTTATTATGGAGAACATCTTCGAGTGAAGAAATCAAGCATTTTAAACTCGTGAGATTGACCTTCGGTACAGCCTGTGCACCCTACCTTGCGGTGAAATCATTGCATAGATTAGCGGATGATGAACAATCTAAATTTGCTGTTGCTGCTACTATAACAAAGAGTGATTACTACATGGATGATTTATTATCAGGCTGTGAAACAGAAGAAGAAGCTGTTACTATATACAATGATATGAATAAACTGATGAACTTCGGTGGCTTCGAGCTACAAAAGTGGAGTAGTAATAATGAAACTATTTTAAAATACATGGGTAAAAATAAACGAGACGATCACGAACTGCCACTTAAGGTTCATAGTTTAATGAAAATACTAGGTGTTAATTGGAATCGCGATACAGACAGCTTTGTGTATTCTCTAACATTATCAGAATCAAAGAAACCAATTACTAAACGACAAGTGCTTTCTGATGTGGCTAAATTGTATGACCCGCTTGGGTGGATAGCTCCTGTGGTTGTCATAGCAAAGATGTTGATACAAAGGTTATGGAAAGTAGGACTAGGATGGGACGAAGCCATAAATGAAGAACTACTAACGGAATGGTTACAGTTCAGAGAGAACTTGAGCCACATAACAAACGTCAGTATACCAAGGTGGTTACACTGTCGTCAAGCATCTAAAAGAGAGTTGCATGTCTTCGCGGACGCTTCGCAGGCAGCATATGGGGCAGCTGTTTATATTCGAGTAATTGAGGAAGAGAGAGTTTATGTAAATTTAATATCAGCTAAAACAAAGGTCGCTCCTATCGAAAAACAAATATCCATACCAAGATTGGAGCTGTGTGGTGCGGCACTAGCGGCCAAACTAATTTTTGAGACATCCCAAGTAATGAACATAACTAAAGAAAATTTACACGCATGGACGGATTCAACTATTGTTCTAGCTTGGCTTAAGGGTGGGTCTAGTCGATGGAACACCTTTGTAAGCAATCGCGTGTCTGAAATATTAAACATTTTAGATTATCAGCAATGGGGTCACGTGACTACGGATACTAATCCAGCTGACTGTGCCTCAAGAGGGTTACAGGCTCCGGAGTTGGTGAACAATCGGTTGTGGTGGAATGGGCCAACTTGGTTGTCTGCGAGTGATCTAAAAATGGATTCAGTAGATGTCGATGATACTCAAGAAGAGGAGAGGGCCAGAGTTTTAACTGCCTTATTCAAAACTGAAGAAGAATTTATTTGGACTAAGTTCTCGACTTTATCGAAAATGTTGCGAATTATTTCATACTGTAGAAGATGGTTAAAATTTAAATTTTATAAAAATATAGGTAAAAGTAACGCAAAATTTATAACTATACAAGAAATTAATGAGACTTTAAATAATTGCATAAAACAAACTCAAGATTTAGAATTTAACCAAGAAATAAGGCAGTTAAAAGCTCGTGGATGTGTTCTTAAAACAAGCAAACTACGCAATCTTTGTCCCATTATCGATGATAATGGGATTCTAAGAGTTGGCGGACGTATTCAACAGTCGCAAGTTGAGTACGATACACAGCATCCTATAATTTTACCTGCTAAGAGTCATCTTAGTAGACTAATAATTATAGATGCTCACCAAAGGACGTTACACGGTGGGCCACAAGTAATGATTAATTACTTGAGGTCAAAGTACTGGATACTACGAGCTAAGGATCAAGCGAAAAAATATTATCGAGAGTGTGTCACTTGTATCCGATATTCAAGGAACAATGCAGTACAACTGATGGGTCAACTACCAGAGGTACGAGTAAAACCCAGCAGACCTTTTAGATCAGCTGGTGTAGATTATGCAGGACCCATTAATATAAGGTTTTCTCCGGGAAGGGGAGCCAAAGCTTACAAAGGCTACATTTGTCTCTTCATTTGTATGGCAACACGTGCCATTCACTTGGAAGCGGTAACAGATCTGACTTCCAAAGGATTTATTGCAGCGTTCAGACGGTTTACAGCAAGACGAGGATATTGTCAGGATCTTTTCAGTGACAACGGCACAAACTTTGTGGGAGCAGACAAGTTACTTAGGGACATGTTTGATAAGGCCAAGTCTTCTATTCGAAGTGAGATAGCAGAGTTGTTAACGTTAGAGCGTACTACATGGCATTTCATACCTCCCCGTGCTCCTAATTTTGGGGGTTTGTGGGAAGCTGGAGTACGCAGTGCTAAAACGCATCTTAAAAAGGTGATTGGGGATAGTACCCTTACTTATGAGGAGCTTACTACGGTGTTAACACAGGTGGAAGCTTGTTTAAACTCGCGTCCTATTTCAGTTCTAAGTGATGACCCCAACGACCCACTTCCCCTGACGCCAGGCCACTTCCTGGTCGGCGAACCGTTATTAAATCTAACAGATGAAAATGTATCTTTGTGTAAACATATTACTCATCTTGAACGATGGAAATTAGTGCAAAAAATGGTCAACGACTTTTGGAACAGGTGGTACAAGGAATACCTGGTTAATCTTAATAAAATGTATAAATGGAACACGAAAAAGCTTGAGCCAGAAGTCGATGACATAGTTATTATAAAGGACGACAATATCCCACCTAGCAAGTGGATATTAGGAAAAATAATTCAGAAACATGTTGGTCCCGATAACCTTACTAGAGTAGTATCAATTAGAAGTAAGAACAATGTCTATAAACGTTCTATAAATAAAATTTGTGTATTAACTAAATAGAAGGTGTCTTAATTATTTATTAACTAATTAGTACCTTGTTATTATTAGTTTAGTTATAAATACTCCTTAGGATTAATCATTTCATTATTGTTAACTAAAATCGTACCTAGGCTACAGAACTAACTAATCAAAAAAAAAAAAAAGGTGAACTTACCGATATAATGTATGCCATGTTACAAAAAAATTGTCACTTACCTGTTTAACTGAGTTCCTTACCCTTTACTATTAATGAGTTGTTATTAGAAGCATTCAGTATACTTACTAAACTGTTGTTTATGTTAGAATTTTCTTAATTTAGATGTGTATTTAAGTAATGCTATGTGTTTTATAGGTTCATATTAAAGAACTCCGTTCTTTGGGGGGCGGAATGTTTAAACGTACGAACGAATGCTTGCGTTCTAAATGTGCACCTAACTATACCTAGCTATGTAAGTCAATCGTCATACAGTCCACTAACCTAACGTACTTTAGTGACAAATAAATCTTTGTAAAGAAAACACGTCTATTTAATTCAAAATCCTGCAAATCAATAATTCAACCTTATCGCTCTAAACACCTAGTTACGGAGATATTGGGGGTCAAAGTTCCAAATTTTTCACAGTTGTTTTTTTAATACTAGTTTTTCAGATTACTTTACTTAACTTACCTCCATGACCGGTTTACTAATTCAAAGCATCCACTAGCACAATGTTTTAAAAGTGCTACATTGAGTTTTACCCTGAAATGTGATATCCACCCCAAAAAAAACTGTATTGTTGGCTGACGGTTTCATGAAGGGTTCCTTTATAACCTGTAGGTATAACATATCACATGACGCGAGTAGGTAATCCTTGAAGAGTTAGGCAGAGGTATACTCACGGCGATATACCAAGCTACACTTTTCCCGACCCAGGAATACCACGCAAACATACGAGTATCTTCTAGATCTAGACAATCTAGGATAAAAACCCCTGTAGTTAGTAGCCCGACGTAACCCGCCGTTCCTACGCACAATTCTCTGAACTGTAAATAAAAAGACAGGCTAACTAAAGCATATAAATCTAAAAAAAAATCTCCTATTTTCGAGTTATAATCTCGATAATAACATTTATAGACATTCGCAGAGACTAGGATTTTAATTATAATAATTATCATTATCTTTATAAAACATAAAAAAGGAAGGGAAGATTTATAAAATAAAATTTATTTGGAACTACTTAAGAGTACAGGATACAAAGGAAAAACGAAGATAAACTACCTACAAAAGTAAAATACTGTAGCGCAGCTATCAAAAATATAAGACCATGGTTTATAAGACCATGGGTACTATTATGTCTTCTGTGACCATGGTTAAATCATGGTTAATCTGTTCTGTGGTTAGAACTGCTGTCATGTATGGATCAGAATACATGTTTTGCGATTTCGGCGGTCTCTCCAGTTCTGGAGCCATGGCGCTAGATGGCGTGCTTCTTCTAGTTTGCTCCGACCTTCGGTTTCTGGGTTCACTCGTGCAAAGCAGGTCACGGGAACAATATGAGACTTCCGTATTGGCCTTAAACTCAAGGGAAGATTTATAAAACCATGGTTAGGCCTGCTGTCGTGTATGGATCAGAATGTTGGGCCACAAAAGGGATAAATGAAAAGCAATTGCATGTGGCTATGATAAGAATTCTAACAGGGATGTGTGGTGTGACGCGAATGAGTACATAAGAGGAAGTCTGAAAGTGGCGCCGGTGAATGAAAAGTTGTGTGGTAATCAATTGTCGTGGTATGGACATCACATCGCATTCGCATTACGCGAAGGAATGAAGAAAATGTTGTGAGAAAAATGTTGAGTATGAATGTATAATAGATGGTTATAAGAGTAGAGGAAGACCAAAGAAACGATGGACGGACTGTGTGAAGGATGATATGACTAGAAGGAGGTGGCTGCTGAAATGACAATAAATAGAGACCACTGCCCCAAATAAATTGGGATAAGGGCAGGAGAATGATAATAGTACATTATGGTACAAGTGTGTACTGTTGGTGATTACCGCTGAGGCGCCATTAAGACACGAGCCGTTAGGTGAGGGTCTTAAGAGAGCTGAGGACGGCAATCATCAATACATACGTGTATCATACGACGTTTTTCAACACACTTGTGAAGAAAATAATACTAAAAAACCATTTTCAACATCGAAAATGAGTTGTGAAAATTTTTACGTAATGTCGGGAAAAAATAGTCAGTTTTACCTACTATGCGCGTGCATCTAACAATCGCGAACGGTCATAGACTACAAGAATGTGGTTTCTTTTTAGTTTTTGCTTTTCGCGGATGGCGTTTTAGCCACGTACAAAATGGCGACTTCAAAACCAACTTCAAAACTTTCAAAACTTTTTTAAGAACAAAGCAACTCAACCAAAAAAAACCTATAACTCACTTGTGAATAATAGCAATGAAAAGTCACAGTTTGATTACCGGTGTCATTATGTGCATAGGGTTGTTAACAAAAAAAACTAATTAGTCCGTCTGATAGATTTCCAAAAAATATTGGACATGTTTTTTTCCTTTTTCACGTAAACCAACAATGAAGACGACACAGTGCTTTGAAAAATCCTGTGACGTCATATTCTAAGACATTAGTATGACATTTTTACCGGTTAGTGACGTGACAAAGCCTCACTTAAAACTTTTTGACGCGTTTTATCTTCGTAAATTTTTATTGATTTGATAAAACAAAAACTACGTATTCAATATTTTTCGATAATCTAACAGCGGACTAATTAGAATCAAATTTTTTTTAAGTCAGTAAACATCCTGATTGCAGTGAAATTAGAGCTATTTTATGAGCAAGTGTGTTGAATATTATATTACCATTCTCTTGCAGCTCTTATATCAATTAATTTAGGGTTGGTGCAGCATGTCTTCTCCATCCGTACTTCCCTAGTACTTGTTCATAACATGCTGAACACAGTCAGTTTCCTCTACTCATATACTTTAACCAACGATTTTAATATAATACGATTTTGTTACCAACTCACAAGAGAATATCTAGATAAAATACGTAGCGTGGCAACGACCTTAATCCATTTTAAACGACCCACGAGGCGAGGGGAAGTAGTTAAATCCTTTAAAAGGAACCAAACAGACTAAAAAATGTCAAAGAGAGTGCTACAAGGCGTGTTTCCAGGAAACGAGTAGGTTCTAGTAAAATAGTGATATAACGGAGTCGGTATTTTCTTGCATTTTAAGATCATTGTTACGATTTTATCATAATAATCATTTGTGAATCAAAAAAGTAATCTTTTTCATCCAGCATATTTATCTGGGGGCACGAGAGTGCCCCCGCCAAATCTATACTAATATTACAAAGCTGAAGAGTTTGTTTGTTTGTTTATTTGAACGCTAAGATTTCAGGATCTACTGGTTAGAATTGAAAATATTCTTTTTGTGTTGGATAGTCCATTTATCGAGGAATGCTTTAGGCTATATAACATCACGCTACAACTAATAGGAGTGGAGCACAAATGAAAAATGTTGCAAAAACGGGAAACGATAATCCTTTTTGAGAGCTTCCGTTGCATGCGCTGCGAAAATGGTTTAAGTTATGCAAATATTATGTATTAAAGAAATGTTTCTCTTTAAAAGTTCTACAAAAAAGTCCGCGACAGCACATATCTATCTATTAAGATTGACTCACTGTAACCATTTTTTACTATTAAAATGTTAGGTTAAATATAAATATTTTTTGCGAAGCTTATTTAACCCATATGGTATTAATCTCTAACTAAATAAATGTGTTTGTTAGAACGAAGATTTAATATAGAATATTTGTTCCTTTTACTCTATATAGTTTAAACAAATATCTTAGAAGATATTGCAATGTTAAAATGTCCGCGCGACAAAATAATTACGCGGTCCGCCGGCAATCGCGTCTCGATGTAGATACGTGGAGTTTCTGGCCTCCGGGAAATTCAAATTCAAATTCAAAATATTTATTGCACCATAATATTTACAAGGTTTTATTGTATATTGTTTTGGCAGCAGTGGTGGCCCAGTGGTGGCGGCCCCGACTTACGAACAGTTGGTTGTGGGTTCGAACCCAGGCAGGCGCATCACTTTATGTAATTTATTTCATACCACTCTAGAGAGGAGGCCTGAGTCCCTGCAGTGGGAACAATATAGGCTGATGATAATGATGATGATTGTGTATTTAATAGTAAGAGCCTACTCACTTATTCTAACGATTTAACTCAAAAATTACTCAGACGACTTTGAATATTCTTCAAACATTAGAAAAGTAATTGAAAAATTTTTACTATGTTGGATAGTCGATCTATCAAGGAAGGTTGTAAGTTATATATTATTGTGACGCAGACGAAGTTGCGTGGGTCAGCTAGTCAAGCAATAAAGCGGCACACACATAAATAGTTTGACATAGCCACCGCATCACATTGGCCAATGCGATGTCAATTAGCTATTTTATTAGGCTGTCTAAGTCAATCTATTTGTTTTAAACATCAAAGATTTTTAATATTGATAATTATGGTCACTTTAATTTTTGATGTCGTTAGGTAAGCTAATTACATAATAACTTAAGATAGACGGTACCATAAGTAGGGACTGAATAAATTAACTGACTTGTTACTACATGGATCTCACTACTTTTTTTCGGCAGAAGAACTAAGTTGCATTGCACGACTTGGTTTTTTTACAAGTTTTGTTGTTGTATGTTTGAGACGAGCGGAGATGATGGTAACGCCATCTAGTTTAAACAGTAGGAACCAACGACGGCTTGGAAAAGTCGTCCAAAGAACTTTTTTAACAACAAATAACATAACATGACGCTAGTAATCCCCGAAGGGTTAGGCAGAGGTGTTCTTAATAGGACACCCAGATTTCGCCAGTTATGTTTGAGTCTCATATAAAAACTTTTTGAAAGGTTTCCTAAGTGTTTTTAACTTGTTTTAGAAATTATATAAATATAATGAAGGGTATGAATTATGCCCGTCGGGGCTGCGGGTTGTTCAAAAGGCCTCGACAAATAGGCTCAGAAGGAACATGGGTTGTTTTTAGTCAGTAGAAGTCTGACACTCCCTTTCGCTCTGCCCAAGAGCGAGAGGGGTTATTTGATGATTTTCCACACGCCAATAAAAAAAAAAGCGTATGAATTATTGCAAACTGCGAGATATTTCAGTAATAATGCGAGCATCTGAGATTTTGCGTAATGACGTTTTAAGGAGTTAGGTTTTATTGACCTTCACGAATAGATGGCAGGTTTTCGGGCTGGTTTCCTCACGTCTTTCTTGCTGTATAATCAGCATATAATGTTTCCACTGCTAGGACCAATTATCTCTTATACTCCTCCCCCTCTCTCATGGGCCTGTTTTTTTTTTTTTTGGTGTGTGGAATGTCATCGAATAACCCCTCCCGCTTTTGGGCCTCAAGTCCTCTTTGTGCGGACCGCAATCCATGTAGCGCAGTGGTCCCAGTGACAAAAAGTACTTCATGTTCCCATTTGAATGCAAATTACCCTATAACGGTAAATTCAGACTCCAGAGTGTAATAGCATAATCATCTGCCTCCCTGATTGTGAAAATTACATTAATTTGCCGCTTCATCTGTTCAAGTTGTTCAAGCGTTTAACCTATGTTTCTAACCCTGACCTGGAGTCAAGGCAACTACGCAATGCTTAGGTCTCTCCGGGAATGGGAACCAGGAAATGTCCTAGAACTTTTCCTATTATAGAACCAGGGTTTGTGTTTTTAGCAGAATTAGATTTAACTGAGTGTCCTTGCGAGTTCGTTTATGTAATTTTAGGTGTTCAGGGATACACTTAAGTGCTAAGAATCTGCGTGTTTGTAGACGAATTCGGTTTTTGGGCAGTCGATGTCGCAAATTTTTCTTTGTTAATTTCAGGACACTGATTGACTATGTGTAACTATAAAAAATCTGCAAATGGCAGCAGGGACTAACGACTTAACAGGTTTTCCGAGTCATTGAGTAAACTCGGTATGTAATGATGCTCACCCATCCACAGACCGACCTAACCTTGCAGATCTACTCAAGCGGCTATTATTATTATTTTTATCTTGGGGTTCAAATCTTTCGTCGGCATACCACGATGAGATCATCTTGACCTAAAAGTCCAGCTAAAACACTAGGAAGTGTCTTGTAAAAAAAGTAAATTTTGACGTTTGAAAAGTGCTGATGATAAGCCTCGTTTAAATAAATGAGTTTTAATTTTAATTTTTGATTTTAAGATCAATCCACATTTTTAGCCCACATTCGACGCTGCCACCAACAACGCCGTGGAAGTTGCAAACTTCTGGACTAGCAAATTATAAATACTCTCGTTCCAGCGATACGAAGAAGAGGCCACAATATGCTAATTGTACAAGTTTGCAATTTTGTGACACAACACTAATGCATTAGAAAATTTCCTATCTCGCTGACTAGTCCGCTGAGATTGGCAGCCATGCCCGAAAACGGTGAGGGAGTAAGTTATAGTACCTGACTGTTTTGACTATTTTGTATGCTTTATTTTCTTGAACAAAAAATAACATTTGCTATACGTTAAATAAATTTCCACGCGATCCTTACCTATAATAATAAAGAAAACATCAAAGGGCATTATAATATGAGATAATTACGGAATATATGCAAACATCATAGAGAGTGTATTATTAAGTTAACGATTTACTTTGAACAAGCAATGAATAGGAAGAGTTAATTTGTGAGAACCGTGGTTTGTTTTCATAAACACTTATTGTAAGGATGTGCCTACTAAAGATTTAGCAAAGCCAAATCGCCATAGTAGGTAACATAATTGGGAAAGATCATTTATGATTCAAGTGATAGTGCTGTACAGAAAACTGTCATACGCTAAAGTCAGAAATTCGAAGACATTTGATAGCCACCAGCCACACAGCTGATATTTATGATTCTATAATGTGTGTATGGATGAACTGATTAACTTTTAGTATAATTAGTGGAGTGCCGTAAGGCATAAATATTGTAAAATCTCGGAAACCGGGGCCGGTCAATGAATCTTCATAAAAACTTTTGGACTGCATTGGTAAAAGCCCAAACATAGAAGTTAAAAAAAAAATTTGCGCGCTTGCTCTTTTTTTTTTTGAACTCGTCTATTTACTGAAAAAGGAGAGGGAAAAGGGAAAAGAAATGTTTAGAGCTAATTAAAAATATTTGCACCGTAACTTTAATGTTAATTTATTAATATTTCGAAAAAAAAAACGAGTTACAACTAAAAAAAAAAACGTATCTATCTATATCCTTTAAACGAGTAATTCTTGTCATATAGTATAATCTGAATCTCGGATATGGCTCCAACGATTTTCATGAAATTTTGTATGCATGCAAACTTTTTCAGTAAATAGTTGAATTAAAAAAAAGAGCGAGAGCGCAATTTTTTTTTTACTTTTTATTTGGGCTTTTACCAATGCAGTCCAAAAGTTTTTATGAAGATTCATTGACCGGTCCTGGATTCCGAGGTATAAATCTTACGGCACTCCACTAAATGAAAAATTAATACTCGACAAGAATTTGTGTGCGATACCATCATAATTATCTACTAAAACAGCTGAATAGGGATGCTAACTGAATTAAAAAAATATGATTATAATAAAAAAATATCAAATCAATAAAAATTTACGAAGATAAAACGCGTCAAAGATTGAGTGTGGGTAGTGACGTACATACTAGTGTCTTAGAATATGACGTCACACGAATTTTCAAATCACTGTATCGTCTTCGTTGTTTGCTCACGTGAAAAAAGAAAAAATACGTGTCCAATTGTTATTTATTGTACACTATTAGATTTTTTTAATCGATTTAATTTTGTGCCAGCGTAGTCTCAGCTTTACCGGTAATGTTATGTTTTTAAGTCCTTGAAAGGAAGTAATAAATAAACAGACGGAAAGCTTGTTCAGTTATTGACCACAAGGACACTACCAAGAAGAATAAGTCGATTATATTAATAAAATGACTTTACGTAAATTTCTTCTTGAAAATGAAGCTGTACAGTAAGTTTATTTAAAATGTTAAATTTAACCTTCTGTTATTAATTAAAATGAAAAAGGCCAGTTTTTAAGGTTCCGTAGCCGAATGGCAAAAAAAGGAACCCTTATAGATTCGTCATCTTTGTCCGTCTGTCTGTCTGTCTGTCTGTCTGTCCGTCCGTATGTCACTGCCACTTTATTCTGAAACTTTGGTACGTAGGTAGATGTATTCTGTGAACCGCTTTACGATTTTTATATAAAAATGAAAAATAATAAAATATTAAGGGGGATTCCCCATACAATTAACTGAAACTAAAAAAACTTTTTTCATTATACCCATTACGTGTGGGGTGTTTATAGACAGGTCTTAAAAAAGACATTGAGGTTCCTAATACTATTTTTCCCAAAGTCAATCGTTTGAAAGATATACGATTACACTTCCAAAGTGGTAGAATGTGTCCCCCTACCCTACCTCTAACTTTTAAACTAAGAGAGTGAAAAATCTAAAAAAGAAATATGTGCTGTAGATCGCAATAGTTTCAAAAATGGTTTGAACTATATGCAGTAAATAGTTTTTGTTATAGCATATTTAAAAAACCGCAAATATAACTTTGTCATTCATATGAAAACTATGAAAAACAAACTTATCACAAAATATGTTTTTCTGTTGCTGCCTTCCCTACAACGATGGTATGGAACCCTTCATGTGCAAGTTCGACTTGCACTTAGCCAGTTTTAATACAACACAAGTACTTCTTCTTTCGTATTGGTAGCAGTAGTGGTAAACAGCCAGTTAACTTGCTTTTACTTTTAAGATAACACAGATAGATCAAGAGACTCCTGTTAAATGATAAAGCGTTCGACTTCAGTCTCTAATAATGTCAAAAGCTATATTTCTGCGTGTATATCAGACCGTATGTCGCTGGTCGCTGTCTCTAAGTCCTCTAAAGTGCAGGTATGGGGACATTTCGGACACTCCAGCAAGCAACGAGTGTTAGAGGGATCTTGAATATCCCATACCGCCAAATTGAGTTTGTAGCAGCATACTTGAGTGCCCAGTCGATTGAGTGTTTCCTATACAGGCCACTGCAGATTATGAACGGGAGGTAAATGTTCCTAGGGACAAAACATTACTCATAGGACATGAGACTTACGGAAATTAAAATGGACGACATGGTGCTGCTGAGCGCCTCGGTTTGTGGCATTAGAAAATTGTTACGAATTTGTGAAAATTATGCAGATGGTCATGGCTTAAAGTATAATGTGAAGAAAAGCGAGTATAATGTTGTCTTTAGGGCTGGTACAAGAAGTCCCGCTAGCGTGCTCCCTATTAAGTTGTATGGAGATAAGTTGGCTAGGGTATCTCAGTTCAGATACCTGGATCATCTAATTACCGAGGATCTTAAGGACGACATGGACATTGAACGTGAACGTAGGGCTCTGTCCGTGCCCTAGAGCTGCATTATTTTCATCATTCGTCGTGTGGTCGGGGACTATTTGACAGACAGGGCTGTCATCTACCCTGGTCAAGATGGACAGTGGAACCGGCGAGAGATGTCGTGCGGTGTTCCACAGGGATCGGTTCTGGGGCCGCCCTTGTGGAACATCGGTTACGACTGGGTGCTGCGCGCCGACCTCCCTAGCGGCGTCAGCGTAGTCTGCTACGCGGACAATACGCAGGTGCTAGCTCAGGGTGGGTCGTACGAGGCAGCGGCCGACAACTTGACACGCGGGGTTGCGATAGTCGTAGAGAGGGTCCGGCAGCTGGGTCTCGAGGTGGCGTTTCACAAGTCGGAGGCCATGGGCTTCCATGGACTCGTCCTCGACAGCCGGTGGAACTTCGTGGAGCATATCCGACGTTTGGCTCCCAGACTGGAGCGGGCCGGGGCTGCCTTTAGGTGGCTCTTGCCCAATCTGGGGGGGCCAAACGCCTCCTGCCGGAAGCTCTACGCGGGGATCGTGCGGTCCATAGCCCTTTACGGGGCCCCGGTGTGGGCGCCTGCTTTAAGGAAGCGGGCCGCCCACTACCTGAACGTGCCCCAAAAGGTCATGGCCGTAAGGATGGTACGGGGGTACCGCACGATCTCCCGCGAAGCGGCGAACCTCCTTGCCGGATTGCCGCCGTGGGATCTGGAGGCGATAGTCCTCGCGCGCCTACATCAATGGCGCGCGGAGGCGCTGCGCCGGGGGGTCACTCCGCTGCCGCGGCAAATTGCTGCGCGGCGGACAGACCTCCGGTGCGATCTCATGGCGACATGGAGACAGCGACTGTCGCAACCCCGTGCAGGGCACGCCACGATAGTAGCGGTAAGTCCCCTCTTTGAGAAGTGGCTAGAGAGGCGCCACGGCGCCCTCACCTTCCGTCTGACTAAGGTCATCACCGGACACGGTTGTTTCGGGAGGTACCAGCACCGAATCAGGCAGGAGGAACCGCCCGGATGCCACCATTGTGAGGATCGGCCGGAGGACACGGTGGAGCACACAGTGGAGGTGTGCGCCGCTTGGGCGGAGCCCCGCCGTGTTCTCGTAGCGGCGATCGGCGGCAGCGACCTCTCGCGCCCGGCCCTGGTGCAAGCCATGGTCCGGGGCGAGGAGGAATGGGACGCCGTCGCCTCCTTCTGCGAAGCAGTGATGCTAGCGAAGGAGGTGGCGGAACGCGAGAGGGAGAGAACCTCTCGTCCCAGCCACCGCGGGAGGCGCTCCGGGCGTCGGGGGTCCCGCGATGACCTCCGGCCGCCGTAGACGCGGGCCTGTGGACGGTGAGTGATGGGCTAACTTCCGTCCGTCCGTCTCACGACGAAAACAGGCCGTGTCGACGGCGCGTTCGTGTTCCACGCGCGCCTCAAAGAGATGTCAGCAACATGGGGCCCGAAAGGGCCGACGCCTGTCCGGGCTGCGGGTAGTCCTCTGGTTATCGCGGCCTCGACATAGAGGGCGAAGAAGGAACTTGGGTGGTTTTTGGTCAGTAGAAGTCTTTCGCTCTCCCAAGAGCGGGAGGGGTTATTCGATGATTTTACACCCACCAAAAAAAAAAAAAAAAAAGGGCTCTGTCCGTGAGAGCAATCATGATTGCTCGCAGGTTTGCCCGATGTACGAATGAGGTAAAAATCACTCTAATCAGAGCCTTTTGTATATCTTTTTACACCTGCAGCCTGTGGGCGGTCTATACTCAAAAAGCGTACAGTGCCCTACGGGTACAATACAATAACGCGCTTAAAACGATGTTGCGGCTGCCCCGCTACTGTAGTGCGTCGCGTATGTTTGCAGAGGCGCGCATCGATTGCTTCTACGCTACTCTGCGCAAGCGGTGCGCGCCAATGCTGAGCAGAGTGCGGGCTAGTCGCAACAGCGTTTTAAGTTTGATAGCCAATAGACTTGACTGTCTGTACTTGAATCGATTTATTAGTGTTCAATGTTCACGTAAATATTGATACATCGATTCATGGGTCAGGCAAGGGGCGAGTAAGTTAAGCTTGTTTTACTAACACGAGTTATAAGTTATTGTACTACTAACAAATTGTATCTCAGTAAATTTTATTTTTTGAATTTGTCATTGTGATATTTGTGATTTTTGTGCCTACTAACATAGGCTATAAGTTCCAATTATTACTAACCATTATGTATCTTTGTTATCCGAAAATAAATAAATTATTATTATTATTATAGTTGGAAGGGAAAGGAACTTACAGGAGGATGTAAATGATGCGTCCCTTCGATAGCAGCCTCCAGAGCGCCGGTTCAGGCGATATTTTCACCAAGATTCACGAGAGGAGAGAGTTTGAGGATTCACCACACAGCACCAATAGTTTTTCACTTTTTTGAGTTTTTGGAGGGAGCGCGGGCGCACGGAGATACGTGTCGCCAGTAAGCGAGCGGATTTACATGAGAATGAGGAAGGGGTTGTTCGAATGAACGGAAAGAGTGGGAGTAAGGAATTGATTTTGAATGGATGATCCTTCTCGAATGAGTAAATGAGTGTAATATAGTATTATAAGTGTAATATAGTATTGCAAGTACGCGTTTATGATTTCAATAGATAAATCAATGACAATAATAAGTATAGATAAAATAATGCGAATGGCGCAGACAATAGTCATGACTATCTATTAGACTATTATAAAAAGGAACTTTTTTACAAGAAAGTGAAGATATCTTTCTGTTACAGAGGCATCAAAACCCCATCCGATTACCTGTACATAAAAATTTTACGTGTCATGCTGATGATCGTCAGCTCCTGGCCTCGAAAAGAAATTGGAGAGCCTGAACCGAAATACCAACCTGTATTCCTTAAGTACTTCTACTTAAGTATCACACTTCTTGCTTTTTTTGGAAGTATTTCTTATGTGACCATTCATAGGAGTGAACTCAGTTTTATGGAAGTAGGACACATATATATTGTTACAATGATGGGTACAGTTAATGTGGTAAGTTAATGTGGTAAGTTAATATTTTATTACGAAATAAAATTTTGAACGCAAGACCGCTAGATTCGGTCTACCGTATCAAAAATAGATACTCGTAATTAAGCATTAACTCCGCCTAGGAACCGAACGTAATACATTAATTTTAAAAAGTTAAAATTCTAACGTGGATCAATAGTCGTTGGCAATGTGCAGGTTGTCAGGTTGTCAGGTCTGGACGACCTGGTCAAAGGAACAGTTAATCATGAGATGAAGCCTTTCTCCAGCAGAGATTATGCTACTTAGCACTAACAGTAACTGTAAAAGGATTAGTTAAAAAAGATTAACGTCATCTTACAGAAAAAAAAATAAAGTGTTATAACACTTTATTTCTACTTTACCGTCCCGCCATCATTTACTTATTTTTCGTTCCTCACACAATAGGGGACCAAAATAAACTAATTAGTCCGTCAGATAGATTTCCAAAAAATGTTGAACACATATTTTTTATTTTATTCACAGAAACAAAAATTTAAGACGATACAGTGCTTCGAAAACTCATGAACTCTTCGAAAACGTCACATGTCAGTACATTTTTTACCCACAAATGACGTCGCGACCCCCCACTTAAGATCTTTGACGCGTTTTACCTTCGTCAATTTTTATTAATTTGCTAAAACAAGAAACACGTATTCAATATTTTTCGATAATCTATCTGACTAATTAGAATCATATTTTTTTGATTCAGTCCGATCCCCTAATCCGTCTATTCTGTGGCCTGCTTCTCCATTTCCATCAATTACCATTTATATTCAACTCTCTTTTAGTCACATGCCCTTTATACCTCCTCATGTCACCGAGTCAGACGATTCCCTTTCAACTGTTCTGTTACTGGCGCAACTTTCACTTATAGAGAAGACTTTGATTACCCTGGTTCAGCCGACTGTGGTTGTGTATGTTTGTTCCACATTCCAGACCAGAGTCTCAACCCTGACGTTTTCCACGAAGTACCGGGAGCTGACCAAGGAATTTCTCAGGAAAATGCATCTGTTCTACCACAAAGACCGCTCTGAGTATGCAATGAAGGTACCATTCTATATTAGTTTTAGAATATACATTGTTAATGCATGGTTGTCTCGTCGCGCAGCTTGGCGTAGGCCATATATCGCCTTGAAGACTTGGAGCAGCTGTAGCGCAGCAGGGCTCAGATGATTTTTTAGTGTATGTCGGAGGCGGAGAAATAAAAGGTGTTCTTCTCGTAGTAAAATGGAGTATAATGATGAACAAGCAAAATTACATAGATTCAATAAATAAAGAGGTATTCAGTCACAGATTAAAAACTATGAAAACGGTTTTGAATATGGTATAAGAAGAGAAGTAGCGCCATCTAACCGATTTCACGCTATACTAGTGGAGCAACGTCTGTGGTCGTGTCGACAGGTGGTAAGAGATGGCGCTGCGTTAACATACTGGCCCCCTTTGAGAGCCACTGCTCTCAACTGCGGCTGAATTGTCTCCATCTTCTGGCACCGATGATGATATTGGAAGAGGGCAGATCTTCGAAAAGGCCCTCTCGACGACGCCAGTTGCGGTCTTGATACGAGCAACTCTAGAGACCTTGTCACGTCCCGGGTACGTCAGCAGGATCCGTCCTAACCGCCATTTGAGGGGCGGCAAGTTGTCCTCCTTGATGAGAACCAAGGAACCGGGAATGAGTGTACCCTGATTCTCCTTCCATTTGATGCGTCTCTGAAGCTCGGAGATGTAGTCCGTGGCCCAGCGCTTCCAAAATTGCTGCCTGAGCTGCTCGACACGTAGATAGCGGGTTAAAGTGAGTGAAGGCCTTGCGGTGATGTCTGCGCCTGCAGGAGCCGTCAGAGGCCGGCCGATGAGGAAGTGACCCGGCGTCAGGGGCGCAAGGTCATCAGGGTCTACGGACATTGGATGCATAGGACGGGAGTTCAGGACAGCCTCTATTTGTACTAAAACCGTGTTGAACTCCTCATAAGTTAAATGAGCATTCCCTACTACTCGCGTTATATGGTGCTTGCAGGATTTGACTCCAGCTTCCCACAAACCGCCAAAATGAGGTGCGTAAGGAGGAATAAATTTAAATTCTATTTGATTATTTGAAGCGTAATCAATAATGCCTAGACAGCTGTTTTTTAAAAAATCAGAAAACTCCCTAGCTGCACCTACAAAGTTTCTACCATGATCCGAGTAAATGAGGGAAGGTTTCCCTCTACGGGAAATAAATCTTTTTAAAGCCAATAAATAACCTTCTGATGATAGTGACGTCACAAGTTCCAAGTGTAACGCACGTGTTGATAAACAAACGAATAAACATAGGTAGCATTTCTCTAACCTAGAACCTTTACCTTTTTTATTTAAAACATACATGGGTCCCGCGTAGTCAACGCCGCATTTAATAAATGGAAAACCTGATTGGAAACGTTCACTGGGTAGATTACCCATTATAGGTTGTATGGACTTTGCCTTCATTCGACAACACCTGACACACTGATGCACAACCTTCTTAGCTAGATTCCTACCACCTATTATCCACCACCTTTGTCTTATATGTGATAACAATAGCTGTGGACCAGCATGTAACATATCATCATGATTATGTTCAAATAAAAGTATAGTGAACTGATGTTTGCTACACAACAACATGGGATGTTTTTGATCGAAGGGTAAGTCTGAGTTGCATAACCTACCCCCCACTCTCATTATATTGGTTTCATCCAAAAAAATATTCAATGAACATAGTTTACCAGACGATTTAATTTTATGTTTATTAATTAGGGCATTATATTCCCCAGGAAAGGCTTCTAGTTGCGCAATCCTAGTCAAAAACTTTAGTGACTTATTTAATTCCGTGACTGTTAACGTGCCTAGACTACGTTCAGATTTATTTTTTACACGTAGATTGTTTACAAATCGAAACACATATGCATAAACGCGTTGTATTTTTATAAATCGAGAATATCGATGGAAATTAACTATATCGCTATTAGGATTATTATTGAGCATACAAACTGTATTCGATTTAAGTTCTGGCAAGTTATCACAATGTTGAACATCACTTTGTTGATCCCAGTTGGCAACCGCATTCAATAAAAATTCTGGTCCATGCCACCACAGACTTGAACTACTGAGTTCAGCCAAGGAAGTACCACGAGATAACAAATCCGCAGGATTGGACTTGCCATCAACATGATACCAAATTCCCTTACCTGCCATCAGGTCATTTATTTCTACTATTCGGTTTTGGACGAAAACCTTTAAGGAATGCGGTGACATCTTAAGCCAACCTAGGACTATTGTTGAATCAGTCCACATTACGATCTTGTCAAAGTTAATGTGCATAGATTTTATTATTTTAGATTGTAATCTAGCACCTATTAGCGCACCGCACAATTCCAAACGTGGAATGGTAACCGGTTTTATTGGAGCGACGCGAGTCTTAGAACATAACAGCCTAACTGTTACGTCATCATTGCTGTTTATCGAACGTATGAATGCGCATGCACCGTAGGCCGTTTGACTAGCATCGGTAAATACGTGTAACTCAATACGATCTGGGGAATTTCCTATCACGTGACGAGGAATTCGCAACTTATGTAAATCGTTTAATGAATGAACGAATTTATGCCAGCATACCAAAACATCTGGCGGTAATGAGTCATCCCAACCGGTTTTACTTAGCCAGAGTCTTTGCAATAGCGCCTTTGCTTCTATTACAATAGGGCTTAACAAACCTAATGGGTCATATATCTGAGACACAACTGATAAAATAAAACGTTTAGTTATTTTACATGTGTCAGATTTAATTTTAGTAGTGAAATGAAATTGATCACTATAGTTTAACCAGCCCAATCCTAATGTTTTATTAGATTGGTTCTCGTCTAACATTAATTCTTTAGAATTCTCATTCTGTATGGAATCTGAAGCCACTTCAGGTGAATTAAAAACCCACTTACGCAATGGAAAACAACCCGAGTTGCACACATCAGAAATCTGTTTACAAAGGTAAGATAAATGCGATTTATTGTCGTCGCCCATCAATAAATCGTCGACGTACATATTTTCTAACATCATTCTTGAGATTTCAGGATCATTACAATCTAGTGCCAGCTGACGGACACAGCGTATGCTTAAGTAGGGCGCGGAGGCCGTTCCGTAAGTAACAGTGTTAAGGCGATACACACTGAGGGGATCTGATATATTCTCCCGCCATAAGATCAATTGTAACTTACGTTGATCTTCGTGTATGGAGATCTGCCGAAACATTTTTTCAATATCGGCACATGCAACATACCGATATTGCCTGAATTTCAAAAGAATAACGAATAAATCATTTTGAAGAGGAGGACCTGTCCATTGGATATCATTAAGAGATTTTCCGGACGACGTTTCCTGGCTCGCATTGAAGACCACCCTTAATTTAGTCGTGGTACTGTGCTCGCGGAAGACTCCATGATGAGGCAGGAAGTAACACGGCATAGGGTAATCTTCAATGCGAGTCATATGTCCAAGCCTCTCGTACTCTCGCATAAAATCAACGTACATAGACCTATAATGCGGTTGACGTTGTAATTTATTTTCCAGGGACATAAATCTACCTTTGGCTACGTTGTAGCTATCACCAAGAATATTTGGTGACTCCTTAAGTGGTATTCTTACCGAGAAACGACCGTTGTCGTCTCGCTTAGTAGTGTCGATGAATAATTTTTCACATAAACGATCTTCATAACAAAGTGATTTTATACCTGGCGAAATTTCCTCTATTTCCCAAAACCTTTTTAACTGATCGTTTACTTCTAATTCTGAAATTTGGCCGAAATTACACTACACCTGATTTATGCGCAAGCTCTCAGTGTGTACCGGACCTGAAACTATCCATCCTAGCTTCGTATTACTCAAATACGGACCACTAGGTAACCGAATTCTACCCTCAAGCAATAAATCCCAAAAATAGTTAGCACCAATTAAAATATCTATTTGAGAAGGTGTGCAAAACGAAGGATCAGCGAGATCAATATTTTCGGGTATATTTAAATTATTAGCTATTCTAGAAGCGGGTAACGTGGAAGTTATTTGTGGAATGGCCAAACAATGCATGCGTATTGTGTGATTATTCTTTAAAGAACGTAATTTTATGTAACAAGTTTCATTCGTTTTTGTAACTGTTTGACCTATACCACTGATTTTATAAGTGGACTGTAATCTTTTAGCGCGAATTTTTTTACAAAATGAACTTGATATGAGGCAGTGTTGGCTACCGCTGTCCAACAAAGCTCGAGCTCTGATATACTGTGTATTATCATCTGCAGCGACTTCTACCACAGCAGTAGACAGCAAAACCGTTTCTAAAGTGGTGTGTATTACACTAGAGTGCAAACTCGCTGAAGAATTCTCAACTGCAGGTTGTGACTGAATCTCAGAGGCAGCATGAGATACGGCAGACACTATGTCTCCATTGTTGACAACTTCATGTAACAACGAGTTGTGTTTTTCATTACAATGCCTACAAGGTCCGAAGAAACAATCTTTAGCGGAATGACCCACACGTAAACAATTTAAGCACAGACTTTTACACTGAACTAAGTTTAATTTATCTTGTGGAGATAAACTTAAGAATTGACTACAAGTATAAACAGCATGATTACCCTCACACTTAGCACACACACGGTTAGATCTATTTTTGTTTATTTGTGTATTTTTCTTCTTAGATGGCTGATCACTTTGTGTAGACACAAAAGTTTGAACCTTTGATGGCTGTTTTCTAATGTTATCTTGAGATACCCTGCCATTTGAATTATTGGAATGGCTCGCTTTAACTAAGTCTAAGACTTCAGCCTTTTCCTTTAAAAAGGTAATCAATGTTTCAAATTGTATGGATTTGTTAGTAGTTTTAATGAAATTAATTTTATACTGTTGCCACTCCTTATCTACGGCAACATCAAACTTAGACGCAATGATATAAATTAGCAAAGTATCCCAATACTCAATAGGTTCCCCTAAGGTTTTTAGAGCGCGTAGATTTTTAACAATTGAATCAACCATTTTACGAATGCAAGCTGCTGATTCCTTTGTAAGGGGTTGTACAGAAAAAATAGATCTAACATGATTATGTACCAGCAAATTTTTATTACATTAAATGCTTAACTACATTAAATCGCCTCATGTATAAGCTTGTGTATGGAACAACTTTAATAAGACCAATAACAACTTACAAAACAAAAAGAATTCCAAACATATTTACATATTATTATCATTTTACAAAGTAGTTGAGATCAATGTTTTCTATCTGACTACTCTGTTTACCATTTGTCCACAAATGTAGGCTGCTAGACTAAACTGTCATTGAGTGGGCCCCGTCAGCCGCATGTATGGTGCAAAATGGTCAAAATTCTCCGCACTATGGTTGTCGCAAGTCGAACCGTGGCGGCGCCGCCGAGGCAGCCCAGAAAGAAATGGCGAGACAATCGAGGATGCGTACCGTGTGGCCGAAACGTGGTCGCTCACAATGGGCCTCATCAGAAAGCTCAAAGTCACCCAAAGGGCAATGGAGACGGCTATGCTCGGAGTTTCCTTGCGTGATCGAATCAGAATTGAGGACATCCGCATGAGAACCAAGGTTACTGACGTAACCCGAAGAATATCCAGACTTAGGTGGCAATGGGCAGGGCACATTGCTCGCTAAACAGATGGCCGATGGGGCCGACAAGTTCTGGAGTGGCGACCGCGAACCGGAAGACGTTGCGTTGGAAGGCATCCCACTAGGTTGACCGATGACCTGGTGAAGGTTGCGGGACCCCCTGGATGCAAGACGCACGGGACCGGTCAATGTGACGACACCTGGGGGAGGTCTATGTCCAGCAGTGGACGTCTATTGGCTGTAATGATGATGATGATAACCGTGAGGGCAGCTTCGAGGAGACACTAGAATAGAGCCCTTTGAAGGTATTGGAGGAGGCCTTTGCCCGGCAATGGCCTAATACAGTCCATAATAAAGGATTGATCCAGATAATTCCCCTGTGGTACACCTTAATGTTTTACTAATTTCAGTTTTATTTTTCAGACTCATAAAATGGTCCACTTGGTATCTCATGTGTTCACGTTATGTTTAGTCGCTCAGATGTTCGGTGGGTTATCTCTCTTCAACCTGATACCTATGTACAGTAACTATGCTGCGGGAAAATACAACAGTGGCGGATTAGAAAACTCGACGTTTGAACACTCTCTTTATATATCTTACCCTTTCAATACGTCGACTAAAATGAAGGGCTATATTTTTGCTTGTATCGTTCATTGGTAAGTTGCTGCATTTTTTTAAGGGAGGTGTTTCTTTTTTATTGCAAACTGCAGTGGCAACGTTCACCTTGAGCATCGAGAGGATTAAGTGGTGCTATAAGATTAACTTCAAGTCTTATGTGGTGTGGAACTCGACTCACCATCTTGCACAGTTGCAGTGAGAAACAGTTGTAACACGGCTTGTTTGTTTGTAAGTCTAAAAACGCTTCCTAAGATTTTTCTTTATCACGTAAACAAACAATGAAGACATTGCTTTGAAAACTCGTTTGACGTTATATTGTAAGTCATTAAGCATTTTTTACCAGTGAGTGACGTCACAAGATTTAATAAATAATAAAAAATACGTTTCCAATATTTTTCGAAAATCTAACTAACGGGCTAAACAGAATCATTTTTTTTTTAGTCAGAATACATCTCTATTCAGTGTCATACATCATATTTATTTCAAAACACTTTTACACATCCCATTATAATAAGTTTTATGATAGGGGATCGGACTGAGTCAAAAAACCATGATTCTAATTAGTCCGTCAGTTAGATTATCGAAAAATATTGGATACGTGTTTTTTGTTTTACCAAATTAATCTAAATTGACGAAGATAAGATGTGGTTGTGACGTCATTTGTAGTTAAAAAATGTACTATCATATAACGTTTTCGAAGAGTTAACAAGTTTTCGAAGCACTGTATTGACTTCAATTTTTGTTTTTGTGAAAAAAGAAAAAATACGTCTCCAATATTTTTTGGAGATCTATCTGACGGACTAATTAGTTTTTTTTTGTCCGATCCCTTATTAGATTATAATCACCACTCATAAATACTCTTTTGATGTAGCTTTGCAGCACGAAAGAAAAATCTCGTTACAACAGGTCTAAGTAGGCATAAATGTTTTGGAAACATAAAAAACCGGCCAAGTGCATATCGGACCACGCACAATGTAGAGTACCGTAGTTGCCCATCAAAATATGTGAACTTACTAAACTGATTAACCACCCTGCCTACCTGCCTCCGAACGTAATTTTTATGGTAAAATAAAACAAACTTACATTTTCAGTTTTGAGACTTGCGCTCCTATACATTATGTATAAGAAAATTATTATTTCATACAAGTACATTTTATAAGTTTGTGGACTATGCTCGAAAACTTGTAAAGCCTTCTTCGTTGTGATAGTTTTCCTTCTATTTTTGTTATATAATAATATGCTACTACCATGTTTTTTTCGTTGCCGACTCGTAGTCACACCAGTATGACAAACAGGATTTTATTTCTCGTTTGGTGGTGGTGGAAAAATCAGTGGTGTGACCACTGTTTTTTCCACATCATGTATATTCGATAATTGCTAGTGCAGTACCTACCTTTATTCTACTAAAATCGATCTGCCGATCGGTGGCTTTTATCGACATTTGTACTTTGCAGTCTGATTGGTTTCACACGCCCAGACACAACCCGTCGTGGTTTAGGTAGCCACACAATGGACTTATTCCCACTTTTATGTGTACTGCAGATAACCCAAAAAATATAAATTCATTTGTATATGCAAGCCAAATTACTGCTTTCTAGTACTAAGAACCTTTGAGATATTGTGCGGACCGACGGACAGACAGACGGACATGGCGAAACTATAAGAGTTCCATGTTGACTACCGAGTCCAAAATGAAACAAAATTGGTGTTACATTATTTTAAGGAGAACATAAGGGCGCGGTGGAGTCAGAGGAGAATCACATAATATCTTATGCCATAAAAGTGAAATACCTAAATATAATATGGCCTAAATCCGTTTGTCATAAATATTGCAATCAATAACAGAAGACGTAAAACCGTTTTCAATAACTTAATTAATAATTCAAATAACTTGTTTATTTAAAATGATAACATTCTTAGAATCAATTTGTATACGAAAGCTTTTGCTATAAATTAGTATAACATAGCTTTTGATAATTATGTGGTTTTTAAGCAAGGAAGCATGCGGCATGCAATATGCAGCATGCAAGCAAGCATGCAGCAAGCAGCAAGCAGCATGCAATCAAGCACGCAGCATTGAAGCAAGCATGCAACATGCAGCAGGCATGGTTTCTGTCACGGTTCCAGCGCTGCTGGGCTCCGGCGGCCCCACGCGAGTTTATCGTCGCAGATGGGTTTATCGCTCACCACCACAGCTTCGACTGGCCACCCGCTCCTCACCTCGCGGGCCGCCGCGCCCTTCCGCACCTACGTGAATTTGAAATACACTCTAGGGTAGAGCAGATAAGACTGCGTGGAGTCGGATTTAGTTTGATTTTTTAACAAATGTTTTAGGACTTCAAAAATTATTATAAATGAGCATTCGGAATAATGATTTTTGAACAAACAATTTTAGTTGAGGAAAGGGACACTTAAAATATTTTTTCTTGCAGGATTCTGTCTTACTTGTGCTCAACTTGGTTCTGCATGTTTGATCTGTTGCTGTCACTAATGGTTTTCAACCTATGGGGCCATTTCAAAATACTGAAAAATCTTTTGAATGATTTCCCAAGACCGAGTACTAATAATATTATAGTAGAAAATGGTTTCGTTATAAAAGCAGAGAAATATTCCGAAGAAGAACTTTTACAAGTTTCGGAGAAACTGAAAGAGTGTATTGATTACCATCGGGAGATTATCAAGTAAGTACTGTTGGCGTACCATGACCAGTTAGCAGAGTTTGTAATTGTAATATCAGTGTGGAAAAAGGAGTGGGGGCCTAGACGCGGATTGGTCCATCATCTCTTTCTGGCACTAAAATTGCTAGTCGAGAAACTGCTATAATAATATTTATGTACATACTGATCAGAGAGCTGTGTTGGCCTAGTAGTGGCGGCCCCGATTTACGAACAGTAAGTCGTGGGTTCGAATCCAGGCTGGCGCATAACTATTTGTAATTTACTTATCACACTGCTCTCAAAACTGTGAAGAAAAACGTCGCGAGAAAACTGGAATGTCTTAGATCAAAAATTAAAAGATATGTGACATCTACCAACCCGCACTGGGATTTTAGCCCATCCGTCTCCTAGAGATGAGGCATGATTGCCTGCAGTGGAGACATTATATGCTGATGATGATGATGACTTATCTGATATTTATCTCGTACAGGTTTACCGACACAATGTCAAATGTATTTGGTCCAATGCTGTTTGTGTACTTGGCGTTCCATCAAGCAAGCGGTTGCCTTTTACTCTTGGAATGTTCACAGTTGGTTAGTATCCAAGATGAAGCTTTCAAGAAGAAAAAACCTTTTTTTGTGATAAAAATAAAGAATTTTATTTTTTAGACGGCTCAAGCTCTGATGCGTTATTTGCCTCTCACGATCATATTGACACAACAACTAATACAGCTGTCAGTGATTTTCGAACTGGTTGGGAGTGAGGTAAGACTATGAAGGCTTTACAGAAGGAGATCCAATATAAAGATGTCAAACGACATCAGCGACTGTTGACCATTTTGATAGACATATTCCTTCCAGCAGGGCTATTGCGTATCTTTTAAATGACAGTGGCTATCATATTGTCTATGGATTAACTGTCAAATTGGTTATGGTTTAGTACAAAATGGAACCATTTGACAGTAATTGATAGGCACTATAGGTTAGCCACTGTCATTTAAAAGATACGCAATAGCCCTGCAGTTTTTCGAATTCAACCACGATTGTTTGGTTGGGTAATGAGACTTGAACGCAGGTTCTTTTGTGGTCTATTTATTAGAGCTTACAGAATTTTAGGCTGTATGTTGTTAAAAAAATTACAGAGTGCAACACTTAAAGATGCTTTATATGGTGTACCATGGGAGTGCATGGACATAAATAACAGAAAAGTGGTGGCATTCTTTTTGATGAATGTCCAGGAACCTGTACATGTGAAGGCACTGGGTGTAGCTGATGTTGGGGTTACTACTATGGCTGCGGTAAGTATTATCATCAGATAACAGTTTCTGTCGTTCACAAGTAAATGCAGGACAGAGAGAGAAAGAAAGAAAACATATTTATTTAGCACAGCCCACAAGTGCACACAACGAAAAAAAAAAAAAATCTGATTGCGGGGACCCGCTGGATGCGAGACGCACGGGGCTGGTCAATGTGGCGACCCCTGGGGGAGGCCTATATCCAGCAGTGGACATCTTGGGGCTGAAATGATGATGATGATGATGATGATGATGAAATACTAAACACGAAATAATGAACCCCGTGAAATGGAAAATATGTTCTATAAAACGGTTTTAGACTGAAAAGGTCACTAACACTATTATTCATATTGAAAACGGAATAAAAACAAAAAAAAAACATGAAAAACATGGAAAAACATGAAAACCATGGTAAATATTCCGTTTACAGTATTAATAATAGGGATTTAGGTTTATTTGTTTATTTAAACTTTATGTACAAGATTGGTACATATTCGGACTTAATGCCTTAATGGCATTCTCTACCAGTCAAACTTTGGGTTAAAAAAGACAGCACTGTAGTAGAGCTGTGTGCTATTGATTAATTTTCGATTTTGGAAGAAATTCTACAACGAAATCCTAAATGTGCCTGCCTTTAACTTTATTTTACAGTTCTTCTCTCATCATCATCAATATTTCCCTCACAACACTATCTTCATTCCTTCGCATCACATGTCCATACCACGCCAATCGATTACCACACAACTTTTCATTCAACGGCGCCACTTTCAGACTTCCTCTTATGTACTCATTCCTTATTTTATCCATTCGCGTCACACCACACATTCCCCTTAGCATTCTCATCTCAGCCACATGCAATTGCCTTTCATTTATCTCTTTTGTGGCCCAACATTCTGATCCATACGCGACAGCAGGTCTAACCATGGTTACAGTTCTTCTCTATGCTAATGCAATTTTTTGTTACAGATCTTGAAAACTTCACTGTCTTACTTCACTTTTCTACGAAGCATGTGAGTTTTGCTGCACTTATATGTTTTGATACATATCTTCTTCTCCTGTTCACACAAAACTTAAATCTTTTAGTATTTATATTTTCAAACGAAATGTTGTTAGTCTTTTCTTGTAAAATATTTAGCATTATTATTATAATAATTCACTATCTTCTAAAGTTGTATCCCACTTTCATGCTTTTACAATAATTTAAGGCAGTTAGTTTATTTTTTGTCTCCAATTTTTGTTAAAACTGAAATAATATTAAGTTATGGTCTTGGCTTTTATTTCTCCAAAATCTTGATTATTTCTTATTACACTTGTGGTACCATCTCCAATTATCATAGGATACATGTCAATGAAAAGCGGTCTAAAGATAATTATCTCTTGTAACGGTGCGTGTCTGTCTTTGTAGATCTTTTTTTATTCAAATCAAATCACTTTTAAGTGTTAACACAGGTAAAGAAATACAGATGAGTTTGGTGAACAGAGCGTTTTGTTATGCTAGGAGGCGTACAAATATGCTGAGCATCTAGCTTAATTTTCAAAATGCATAGTGGAAGAGAACGTATCGTCGCTCTCTTTCACTTTGCACCGCACCTTTGAAGTTACCTAAGTTTTTCGATAATCTAAATGACGGACTAATTAGAATCATATTTTTTGACCCAGTCCGATCCCCTATTGCATGGGAGTAATATGGAACGAAGAGAGGCCAGGAATCATTTGACGAGCTATGTGTATGTATAATGTGAAAATGTGGGAGATTCGATGAACTTGCTTGTGAGTGTGAAAATAATAATATTAGATATGTATGCAGGATGTAAGGTACAGCTCCAAGCAAACTGATGAACGGATACAAGAAATGATTTTAAGAAAAACACTGCAACAGCACTGTCACTCACCCGTCGGGGCTGCGGGTTGCTCGGATGAGATACCGCGGCCTCGACATAAAGAGTTAAGAAGGAACATGAATGGTTGTTAGTCAGTAGAAGTCTGACACTCTCGACCGCTCTGCCCAGAGCAGGAGGAGTCATGTTTTGATGATTCCCATCGCTCCAAAAAAATGAATGTCACTTGCGTTTTTCAACCGCTACTGCTGACTGGTCTGCGGTTAGCAAAAAAGAGGTCGTGTTCAACGATAAGGATACATTTTAGATGGTGTCACATACTATAATATCACGCCTGTAATCCCCGGAAGGTTGGGCAGAGCTGTACCAAATAGTACACCTACATCATCATCATCAACAGCCTATTAATGATCCCACTGCTGGGACGCAGGCCTCCTCTCTCTTTGAGAGGGAATAGGCTATAATCTACCACGCGGGCCCAGTGCGGATTGGTAGATGTCAAATGTCTTCGAATATTTGGGTCTAAGCCATGCCGGTTTCCTCACGATGTTTTCCTTGACCGTTTTGAGAGCAGCTGTGATGAAATAAATTACACAAAGTAATGTAGCTTATAAAGCTGCGGGACTGAAATGGGACTGGGTGGGCCATGTCTGCCGGATGCCGCCGCAGCTGTAGGCCCGAATATCGCAAGAATGGAGCCCTAACACAGCTAGACGGGGTCGCGGTAGATCGAGGAGAAGATGGCGGGACGCCTTGGATGGCTTTCTCACCAACTGGCAAGATTAAGCACACCATCGTAAGAAGTGGAAGGAATGGGGGGAGGCCTTTGCTCAGGAGTGGGACAATACGGGCTAAATAAAAAAAAATAGCCTGCCTGGGTTCGAACCCACGACCTACTGTTCGTAAGTCGGGGCTGCCATCACTGGGATACCGCTGCTCTCCAGTACACCCACATTTCGCCAGTTATGTTTTAGTCCCATGTAATAGGGGGCGATCCTATTGCTATTAACCGAGCATAAGTTCAGACTCCATGACTGCTACTGATCTCTGTTAGAAAATCTCTACAGGTAATAAAAAATCAAATATAAAACATGCAAAAGTTTATTCTCATAACATAGAGAATCTTAAATCACCTTGACTTATTTAAAAACTAATTTATCCACTTAAAAAAAATAAATACAATTTAAAATTTCATGCTTCATTTGTTAAAATGACGTATAGTTACATACATAATGTTATATTATCCTAAGTTTAACAAAAACCTATAAACATTTGTATAAAAAGAATAAAATATTGCAGCTAATTTATGGCATATTATTATATCGGTACCTAACCTTATATCCTGATTTTTTTCAGGTAGCTACTTAGGCACTATTTCTTCACGCTTCTTAGAATCGGAAGCAAGTAGAACTTTAATTGTACCTGCGATGTATAAGAATTCAAATAATTATTTATCAAGAATAAACTTTAACATTTTAGACCTTTTCTAATATGGTATTTGACAAAGCTACACTAGTGGACAAAATAACAGACTCAATGAAATACTCATAATTTTTTACATTACAAAATTATATCACGAATTCTTTTAGTCTAAGTTTTCTTGAGAAGTATTTTATCAACTGAATCTGTAGATATACTGTGCAATGTTTATTCCAAAGAAATGAATTTTCTAGTCTGCATGAATTCTTAAAGTTTCTTGAATACAGGGTTAGGTCTAAACTGTTTTTTTTTTGTTGTAAATATGTATAGGCTTTTTTCTGCCGTCCAGTGGTACTAAAGCTTGACGAACCAGGCTATACCTACATACAACTTTATTTAGAAAACCGTTTTAAAAGTATAACGATAAGCCGTTAATTTAGACGTTGAAATGCAAAAGTTATAATTTATAAGCCCTAGATTACTCTCACAGGAATAAATCGAGAAGATATATTTACGAATACATTCTACTAACAAAGGTTGACCTATTTCGCTATATACAAAAATAAATGAATTGGTCAACCATTTACTATGAAGCTAATATTATTCTTCTAGAGTAAGCTAAAGTTAAAGATTAAAAATGCCCGTTGGAGGATCGAGCAAGTTTTAATGGATAGAGATGTTAGGAAATCCCTGCTGTTTGCTCGTCTCCATAATACATCAATAATGCCTTATTATATGCTGTTATTTTGTATATAAGCAGTTTAATAATTGCATTGAAATATTAGCATAATAAAAAATAATCTCTAACAACAACGCTAGATTCTATGGCGTTTATATAAAGATTATTTCAGTAATTTTCTTAGTTTCTTGATTATTGTGATTTGTTAATTAAACTAAATTTTTAAATCAAACTTCGATACATGATGGTTTTGTTCTCTAATGCTATGTTTTTGTATTTCATAATATTATTCATGAACAAATTCATAATTATTTAGACAGCGTTCGCACCTAATGTCTATAATTCAGTAGACATAACTAGACACTAAACATTTACAAATTGTTAATGTAAAAAATAGCAATGAATTTTTGAAATTCTTAAAAAATACCAAAGAATAATTTCGAAATAATTTTTCTAAAACATTTATATGCATCAATAATTTTGTCCTAATTTGTAATATTTGGATCTTAAAATCCACCTGCTCTTTTTGTTTATACTCTTTTGTGTCTGTTCTCTTTATTTAACATCCCTTAGCAGCATGCCTCGCACCTCACGAGGCCCACTTCATCACAATTCATGCATTTGAGAGCCACAAATTCTGCCGTGAAGTGGTTCCTGTGAAGGCTCTTCTTGGATCCGTTGCAGATCCTGCAGGGGAGAAGGCGGAACCCGCCGCACATTTGGCAGGTATTGCAGGCGTCTGGGCTCTGGAATTGAGATAAAAATAGGAGTTAATGATGATATGTATTTATGCAGTAGCTGCTACGAAGTCTGGTTTTTGTGCACGAATGATGGAAATTGCCTCGCCCTGCTATAACATGGAACTAAGTTATGTTTAAATATGTGTAAATGTGGGTAAACTATTTGGTACACTCTAACCCTTCGTGGATTACAAGCGTGATGTTATGTTATGCTAGTAGTAGTTTTGGGAGACGTCATAAATTATTCTGATATTCAAAAAGTGTATGTATTATATTAACTTTATATATTTATATAATTCTACTGTACGTGTGTTTGTCACTGGACTAATCATAATTTGGATGGCATGTTTTGTATGTGTTCCAGTCGATTTAAGAATGGTTTAGATTTACAATTGCACCCGGTAGGTGGCGCTGCTGTCTGGGTAGAACGACATCTGCCAGATCCGCTAGTTGTATATAAATTAATAACTTTTTATTTTATTTCGATAAATTGCTGAAAAATTTTCTTGTAGACGATTTAGGTACTGTCACGAGTACATAAATATGTATGCATTTAGGACGATTTGCACCAAACTAATGATTCTATTCTAACCGAACTCAAGTTATAAATAAGGCTCAGCACTATATGCTTAAAAAAGTTTCGAGTTATTTGGCCACATTGCCAGAAAGAGAGGCGATTACAAAGAAAAACTGCTGATAACGGGAAGAACTCCTAAGGGAGAAGGCTAAGAGGCAGAAGCCCAATGCGTTGGTCAGACCCACAGATATATAATAGATAGACCGTCAGGCCAGTTCCGCTCTGTCTTAATACCTCTGTCTGCGAGGCGGAAAACAGTGTGAGCTGGTGCAAGACAGTCCGGGAGACAGTGATCGAAGGAAGTCACGACCCTCAGCTTTGATGATAAACGACGCATGGAGGAGGAGTAAGATTCGAGAGAGCAATTAACAAAACCCTCGAATTAAAAAAAAAAACTAACACACCCCTTAGACAACAAATAAGAATCGCTATTCAAACCTGACATCGCAATATGAATCGAAATCACATTTCCTTTCAATAAAATCCTCACTTTGCATCTAACGTAAACGACAAATAAATTCTGTTACCCCTTCATCCCTTATTGACTGTTTGCCCAGACATCTTCATTTCTGAGTATACAAAAAATTTTACTACCATAGAATAAACTTAGTTATTGGCTTAAGACCTCGGAAAGAGTCTGTGTGAGCATATAGACATTTCGATAGGTATTTTCCGTCTAGACGGGTTTATAAGACCCCAGCCGGGTTTTAAATGTAATTATAGTTCTAGGGAATAGCTAGAAAAACCCACAAGACTAATGTCTGTTAGTCTGGTACTATTCATCAATTGATTAGTACTGGCAGGATTAATTACCAATGTAGGGTTTTTGCAAGGAATTTTGAGTCTGAGGGATTGCACTGCAGGCCAAAGACCTTTTCATAGAAAAAAGAACGTGCATAAGTTACTCGTTTCCTCATTACAACATTAATTTTTGGAACCATATCGATAATTATCACCTTTCAGAGAGAAAAAATTCAAGAGAATATGAAATGGTAAATACTGCAAAAAATTGCTGATCGTATCAATGAAATTTGCCGACAGCCAAAGAAAAGTTGACAATACCCAAATTTAAATTATAAATATATCGAAAAACACCGCCAAATCGATTAATCAATCATTTTTATCTTCCTACCAATTAACTTGCCGACATGTGACGACCAATCAACCAAAAACATAAAATAAAAACCAGAAAAATATATTACAAAATGGTCACGGCACTTACGCAAGAACATTCACATACCACGAACAAGTTACAAAACCGTGTTGAACATGTTAATATTTGTTTTTACACAGTAATCGTAATAAACATTGCGTGAGGAGTTAAATTTGATAAAGGTGAACTGAAGGTCGTTTCCAAAGAAGGAAACGGGTTCAATATTGACGGTCGGATACGAAGATCGAAGCTGTTGTAATGTCTTGTGTTTGTACGACCTTTGTATATCTCTGCGTTCCTGGTACATTGTTGTTATGACCTTTCGTCTTTGCTACAAGACTCTTTCAAAAGTTCGTTCAAATGAAAACATGACCCTTGCCTGACTTGTAAGAGAAATATATTGCAAACACTTTTGTCTAGTCAGCATAAACCTATCACTAAAAGATTTACTGCAGCCAAGAAAAGCTAGTAGGAACTATGGCTTCACATACTCGCAAAACGCCTTACCAAAATAATATATTATTATAGTCATCCTGACTTTTTTCGGACACGGTGGCTTATTTTAGCGGAGACATTATAGTGCACAAGTGTATACGCCGACATAGATGCAAGCTCTAATGCATATTCTGATGACGAGACCAGCGGGATAGTAAAATGATAATTCATGTAGATAAAGAGATGGAGCTATGCAAGCCATATAGGTGTTTTATCTCTTCTTGATCTGCATATCTTCCATTACAAATATGTCTTTATGCAGCTTAAGGCGCAGTTCATATTGAGACTTAATTGCACTTATATCACATGTCCACGACACTGATTTAAAAGTAATCAAAATATGTCTCATATACATATACCGCAAGAATGTAAAGGATTGCATAACTTAAATTTCCTTAACAGCATTTATGACATTTTATTTATTGAGAAATGAGTTCAACTTAACTTTCATAATATATATTATTCTCAATATTTTTACAGTTCTTCTTTATTTAAAAGTTTTCCGACATTTGCCGACCGATATAACATATACGGTGCATGACGACCTTAGGACACACATGGATAAATCATATCAATTTTTTCTTTGTTCCTTTTTTTACCCGACTGCGGCGAAGCCCAAATGGAGGGTTATGTGTTTGGCGTGTATGTATGTATGTATAAGCCCAAAATGAGGGTTGTGTTATCTTTATGGGGTTCAGGTTTTCGCACTTAGTCCTTGAAGTGGACCATTGTGCGTGAGCTATGGTGGCCGATTACTCCAACCAGCCCACCTCCATCAAGAAGCAGATCAGACTTCCCGGTCTCCTCAGGGCATCCACCACGAATATTGGTAACGCCTGCACACTCAAGAAGCACATGCGCCACCGTTTCCTCCGCCTCCATGCATGTTCTGCACAGGGGGCTGTCAGTAATACCAAGGTTGTGGAAGTGTTTATTCAGCGAGCTGTGTCCAGTAATGGTCCCCGCCACCAGACGCAGGCTGTCTCTGTCCAGGCGCAAAAGGCGCCTGGTCAGCTTTATATCCAGAGATGGCATAGCTTCCTTGGATTGCCTACATCCTGGTGTCGAGGCCCACCATTTCTCCGATTGTATACGAGTGTGGTCTTTTAACCAGCTTCTTAGCTGCTTGAAAGGGATGGGCACAATGGGTTCGGGTCCGTAGGATTTCGTGCTGGATCCTCTTCTGGCAAGTTCGTCAGCCGCATCGTTTCTAAGTGATCCACTGTGACCTCTAATCCATTGTAGTGTTACCGTGTTGTAATTTAGTACCGTGATTCGTTCTAGGGCCTTGTGGCATTCTAGTATCAGTCTCGACGTGATCTGATTGCTCTTTAGGGATTGAAGGACTGAGGCACTGTCGGAGAGTATTCGAATATTAGTATCCGTAACCTCCCTGGCCTCTATAGCGTGTGCCGCTTGGATAATACCTAGACACTCTGCTTGGTAAACAGAGTTAAGCGTTCCAGGGGAGGGTTGTGTTTGGCGTATATGTAACTATGTATCCGTCCGTTTCTTTGTTAAACGGATGAAGGGATTTGAATAAAATATACGACGTTAGATTCGTCTTGATGGCGCAAGTGTCACTGGCTACATTTTTGCATTTCAGTTTTTTCATTCAGGTTGGTTTTTTTAATACATTGCCTCACACTAAGAATTTCTCCTGTATCGTGGGTGCGTTAGTGCCGTTTACAAACATTTAAACTCACATACACAAATATCCAGACCCGCCACAACTGTCTGTAGCCTGTAGGCCTGAGTCCCTGCAGTACGAACATATGATGATTATCCTCTTTTCAGTCAAAAAGTTTACTAGGCCGCACGGTACAAGTTTATTTGTCACTTCCTATTACACAACGAGTGTGCGACACGCAATATTGTAATAAGCAATGATGCTAACTAAAATAATTGACAACCGACAAAGAATCGATTTTTACTTGTTTGTGCAATTTCTTACATGTAGGAAGTGATGCTGATTGCAAACAATGTGTAATGCGCGCTTTTTTCTCAAGAGAGTAGAGGCAGAAACTACACAACGCTATCTGCTACGATCGATGAACAGACTCTTCCAGTACAAATCCTCATGAAATTCGATATTTAAAGAAGATCTTTCAGCCTACCCGATAAATTAAAACATAACGTCATAGTTTACTGATGAACAGTGTCATACAATACAGATTGGGGCTCTTGTTAACCAAATGTAGAAATGCTAGCAAGCTAATATAAGCTATGTGACGTGAAAGGTAAACTGCTTTATATGCTAGACGTAACGTAACATGGCAGGGTGTGTGTCTGCCTGAAGACACTTTGTTTGATATATATACTTGTATAATGGGTTGTAACAACACCCTAAACGAAGGGAACTTGTTCTCTCTGTCATCATTGCGATATTTTTTTTATTCCTTCTAGAACATACCTGGGAACCTTCTAGCTAGGTACACCCAGAAAGACTGAATGCTGACCTTAATGAATTTGGTAGAAGGCTTAGCAGATAATATTGACTTCTGATTAGAGGTAGTTTCTCAATTGGGTATTTCATCAAAAGAACTAATTAGTCCGTCTGTTAGATTTTCTAAAAATAATGGACACGTATTTTTTGTATTATCAAATTAATAAAAATTGACAAAAATAAAACGTGTCAAAGATCATGAGTGGGGGCTTTTGTCGTAACTTTGTGGGTAAAAAAGTACTAACCTTGTGACGTCACACGACTTGACGCGACTTTTAGAAGCAGTCTATCATCTTTTGTTTAAGTGAAAAAAGAAAAAAATAAGTGTCCATTATTTTTTTTAAATCTATCTGACGTACTAATTAGATTTTTTACGATCTGTATCACAGTCTTAAATTTGGCCACACCTTTCTAATAATGTTGTATCCTAGACCTTAAGGGTAGGTAATAGGTATTATTTTCGTAAAACAGAGAAAACGTTATAACGGAGCAAGATTACTGTTTGAGCTTCATAAGCTGAATACAAGTTTAGGTATTTAGACCTTCAGATCCAGTTTTTCGATTCACTCCCTGATAGTCAATTGGACTAGACTAGACTAAAATGGTTCTTATTTTCAAGCCGCGACCTATAACCTGATCAACACAAATTAGAAACCCGAACCGTTCACAAGCTTCTCAGTTCGAACCCAGTGACACAGAATAAATTAGAACAGAACGACAATTCCTTACTGTTGGGGTATGAAGAACAGGGTGAGAAGAGGAGGATTTTTCGTCCAGACAAGGATGTGGAGTTTGGTGGGCCAGTGCACGATAATAGAGTAGTTAACAAAAAAAAAACTATTTAGTCCCTCAGATAGATTTCCAAAAAATATTGGACCCGTATTTTTTTATTCACGTAAACTCGTGTGACGTCATATTCTAAGACGTCATTATGGCATTTTTTACCGGTCAGTGACGTCACAAGCCCCCACTCAAATCTTTGACGCCTTTTTTCATATAAATTTTTATTGATTGGATAAAACAAAAAATACGTATCCAATATTTTTTAATAATCTCACGGACTAATTAGAATCACATTTTTTGAGTCAGTAAACATCCCCGTTGTTTTCGGGTTTTTTTTTTCCTATAATATATTCCCGTATAACTTTAATAGCGCGATTCAGAATATTGATAGGTTCTTCCTTTGTGGCAATACAAGGCTCTGTAGTTCTCATCTGTACTATGTATGTTACTGTAGTTTTGTTTGTGCTGTCGCTAACATAACAATGAGATTCAAGCTCCAAATGGTCTAATATCTCTCTGTATAACAGTGCTACCAGCGTTTTTTGGCATATTATACAAAAACCGGACAATTACCACCGAATTCACCAAACATGACCTTTCCGGTCCGAGGATCGTCCCTTTCTTTGAACTTTCCATTTTATTTTTCATACCTTAACATGAAGTGCATCTTCTATGTCTCCCTACTCTGTGTTACCAAACTTTGTGTAGCGGTATCTGTGCTCAACCTTGTGCAAACGCGTTACAGTCGCTATGTGGATACACTACACTGATGGATTGGATGGACGAACTACTATCTGTTCTGAGTAGCATGATGATAAATGTATTTGCTTTTGGGGATGGTCCCGAAATGTAATAGCTTCAATGGGTAGTCTCTTGTCTTTGACGTTGAAAATGTGGAATTAGAGAAAAGTGGAGGGGTTTTTGATATTCCTAGGTTAAAAAAGACTAAGGTATCCATAAGTTCATATCCGAAGAATTTTTAAGTTTGATGAATTTAAAAGTAATGGGTGCAATAATAGGGGATCCGACTGGGTCAAAAAAAATATGATTCTAATTAGTCCGTCAGTTAGATTATCGAAAAATATTGGAAACGTGTTTTTTGTATTATCAAATTAATAAAAATTTACGAAGATAAGGCGCGTCAAATATCATGAGTAGGGGGTTTTGACGTCATTTGTAGGTGAAAAATGTACTAACATGGTGACGTTTTCGAAGCATTCACGAGTTTTCGAAGCAATGTTTCATCTTAATTTTTTGTTTATGTGAAAAAAGAAAAAACACTTGTCCAATATATTTTAAAAATCTATGTGACGGACTAATTATTATTTTTTTGTCCGATCCCCTATTGTGTACAAAATTCAAGTTTAGTAAAGCTGTTTCAAACGTAACCTAAACCATTTTTTATGCGGTATGTGAAGGAGGGGTTATCAAAATAACCCCTCCTGCTCTGGGCAGAGCGAAAGGGAGTGTTAGACTTCTACTGACTAAAAACCACGCATGTTTCTTCTTAGCCCTTTGTGTCAAGACCGCGGTATCTCTTTCGAACAACCCGCAATCCCCGACGGGCGTCGGCCCTTGCGAGAACACGTACGCGCATTCGACACGGCCAGTCGTCGCCGTAAGACGGTCGTACGGCGAGCTAGCCCATTACTGACCGTCCACGGGCCCGCGTCTACGGTGGCCGGAAGCCATCACATGGCCTCCGACGCGACGGCGTTCCATTCCTCCTCGTCCCAGACCAATGGCTTGCACCAGACCCGGTCGCGGGAGGTCGCTTCCGCCGATCGCCGCTACGAGAACACGGCGGGGCATCGCCCAAGCGAGGCAGACCTCCACAGTGTGCTCCACCGCGCCCTCCGGCCGATCATCATAATGATGGCATACGGGCGTTTTCTCCCGCCTTATTCGGTGCAGGCCTCCCGAAACAACCGTGTCCAGTGAGGACCTGCGTCAGACGGAAGGAAAGGGCCCGTGGCGCTTCTCAAGCTACTCCTCAAAGAGGGGATTTACCGCCACTATCGTGGCGTGCCCTAAGTAATCTCAACTCTCACGACGTATAACCAAGGGAGAGGGGGGTTACAAAAGTGTCTTAAAAATCACGTGATTAGAGGATAGTCCCTAACGGCGGGAACAAATGTAATGTATGTATTACGGTACGTTTATTAATCCGCCGTAAAAACAAAGTGTCAGATGAACAGCATAGATTTAATTACGTTCCATTCGAGATTAATTGTTACATTCAACTCTCGATTTAACTTAAAAGTGTCTAATATCGTGAATCGTACCATTTTATTGGACTGTATAACGATTGTATTGTGTTGCTAACAAGAATTCTTTTATTTCCTCATTTGAAACAAAATCTTGAAAATTGTTTAATGACAAAACGCCTTGGAAAACTCTGTTACTATGTATTTTTGTAGTCACAAACAGTAAAAAGAAAACAATTGTTTTCAGCCAGTGGCAATAAAGTTCATTGACACAATAAACCTTTTTTTGACAATACTTTTATTTTAAAGGCGAAAATATAACAGGCTGCATTGCATGATTGACTACGTTATTCGTAGATTTTTGACACTCATCACCTTCGGTTTACCCTTTTTCTAACTATTTATGGGTCGGTTTCCATTACAACCGAATCCAGCTACATTCTAGTTTTTTACAAGGAGCAACTGCTATTCCGACCTCCACAACTCTCTGAGTACAGTGTAACACGAACTCCTTGGTAAATTGGTTGTCCAACTTACAGGCGACTGACTACATTTAACAACTATTAAATATTTACAAATGACAGACTTTAACGAGCTTAATGTGCTTTTAGAGGCACGAAAGAAACTCGGTATACAATGGATGGTCACACATCCACGGAACAACTTTTCCTGTAATTTAACTTTGACAGCGGTAATAGGGGATCGGACAAAAAAATAATAATTAGTCCTTCATATGGATTTTCAAAAAATATTGGACACGTATTTTTTCTTTTTTCACATAAACAAAAAATGAAGACACAATGCTTCAAAAACTCGTGAATTCCTCGAAAACGTCACATGGTAGTACATTTTTCACCAACAAATGACGTCACAACCCCTACTCATGATCTTTGACGCGTCATATCTTCGTCAATTTTTATTAATTTGATAAAACAAAAAACACGTATCCAATATTTTTCGATAATCTAACTGACGGACTAATTAGAATCATATTTTTTGTGACCCAGTTCGATCGCCTATGGTCTCATCGGGGCTGCAAGTTGTTCACAAAAGATACCGCGGCCTCGATATAAAGGGCTAAGAAGGAACATGGGTGTCAGTAGAAGTCTGGCACTCCCTTTAGCTCTGCCCAAGAGCGGGAGGGGTTATTTGATAATTTCGCATCTGCCAAAAAAAAAACCACCTAAGTTCCTTCTTAGCCGTTTGTACCGAAGCCGTGGTATCTCTTTCGCACAACCCGTAGCACCGACGGGGTTTGCTTCGGCTGTTTCTTCTCCGACCGAAAAACTGACATGTAAAAGAGTTTGTAAAACGTCATTTAAAAAATAAACATCATTTATAAAGGGTGTAAACGTATCCTTAACGCTAACGAAGGTACTTGTTCTCCCCACCACTGCGATAATTTTTTTGTTCAAGACTATACCTGGGAACCCCCTAGTTACGGAGATATTGGGGGTCAAAGTTCCAAATTTTGAACAGCTGTTCTTGTAAGTATTAGTTTTTCAGCTTATAAATTACCTCCATGACCCTTTTACTATTCAAAGCATCCGCTAGCACAATGTTTTAAGAGTGCTACATCGAGATTTTTACCCCCAGAAAAAAAAGTCGTTTCGCAGCAAAAACTTTTGCGTAGGGGTACTTAGTTTGATGTACAGAATGGGTTAATTTACACCCTGTATAGTTAGAAAAAAGCTAGACAGATGATGCCCCATTTTCACGTTGGTATTTAAAACCAACGGAATTAAATCTATATACCTACGTTACGATAAGCAACATTATTCTTCAAATTAATTAAAATATACTGCTATCATAAGTCAGATTATAAAACATATTGTTACATTAACAAGAGACGTCCCGCAGCGTACATTATCATCGTCTTTGGAGAATATTTTGTCAGAAATCCATTCCTTTAATATGGTCCAATACAGCAGAACTAATTGCTGCCAGATAAGATGTTAATAGCGATCATTTTGATTTTGAAAGATCTTAACTTTGAAACCAAAAAAAAAATAAGTTTAAAAACTAAAAGCCGACCACGAATAAAAACGCAGACTAATAAAACCGCGGTCTTAAAAGTAGAAAACAAGAAAAATCGTCTTGTAAGTAGATGATTTGATAATTATTATAGAGGACAGCCGTAGTCATATGCCACTGATACCTGATGCTCCTTCATGGCGTTCTCATTGATACAGAAGTCAGCTGCTAGTTGCCATTAGCAAAGTCAAAACCTGACATCGCAACAGAAATCAAAATGTAGTCAGGAAAGTAGCCAATACCCCTATCGGACAAAAATATACTAATGAGTCCGTCAGATATATTTCCAAAAATTATTGTACCTACACATATTTTTTCTTATTTCACATAAGCAATAAATGACGACGATAAAGTGCCTCGAAAACTAATGAACTCCTCGAACACGTCACATGTCAGTACATTTTTTACCTACAAATGACGTCACAACCCCCACTCATGATCTTTGAGGTATTTTATCTCCGTAAATTTTTATTTATTTGATAATAAAAATATATATAATATAATAATATAATATTCCACAACTATCACACAACGCCATCTAGTCCCAAGCCAAGCAGAGCTTGTGTTATGGGTACTAGACAACTGATAAACATACTTATATATTTCTAAATACGTACATATTATAGATAAATAAATTACACCCAGACACAGAACAAATGATCGTGCTCATCACACAAACATTTGTCCTGGGTGGGAATCGAACCCACGACCTCCGGCATAGCAGTTAGGGTCACTAACCACTAGACCAACAGGTCAGTCAGGTCAGGTCATAATATATATAATATAATAATATAATATTCCACAACTATCACACAACGCCATCTAGTCCCAAGCTAAGCAGAGCTTGTGTTATGGGTACTAGGCAACTGATAGACATACTTATATATTGATAAAACAGCACCAGCGCAGCAGCAGCAGCGGCTTGATAAAACATGTATCCAATATTTTTGAATAATCTAACTGCCGGACTAATTATAATCATATTTTTTGACTCAGTCCGATCCCCTATTTGGACAAAATTGAATTAAATGCCATTACCTTATAAGGTTTCAACATCTTTCTCAGTTCTCCACTCTCGTTGAGTTTCTCCACTGTGTCTGCATCCTGAAACCAAATAAGATGGGATTTAATTAAAAAAGTTTCTAATTAAGTTAGCTTGGTGACTGGAAAATCCTTTGCTGTGAAGTGATATTGTTGCCTTGGAAATTAAAACCGTTGCGAGTTTTTGAGATGTAGTTTTCTTGAAGGTACATCTTTTTCTATTAATTTAAGGTATCTAATGTTATGTTACTGTTGGGACGTTTATGACCAGAAATATCAGAAATTTTCTCAGACATTCTGTTTTTTTAAACTGACGTGTATTTTAAAAGTCTTTGACACCACTAAGACAGATATCAAATGTAAACTCTCTCTTTTCTATAAAATGCACTTTCATAACTCTTTTAAAAATCTTAAATGTTAACCATGACAACAAATAAAGAAAATGAGTCATTAATTTCCCAAACACATAATCGTCGTCATTCTCCTTCCCTTATTTACTTGAATTTACTTGAATTCGGCGCAGCTTAACATCTTCTTTCAAACATCTCAATTACTCACTCAGATCAAATAAATAGTAAAGACGGAACTCTGCGAACAGCAAAGTGAGGCCGGTCAAACTACGCCTCGCATACACGCACAGACGTCTCAGTCCAAATAAAAAGTTTAAGACCAAGGCGTAGTTTATGTTGTATGTGTGTGCGTGTATTGTGTATGTAGACGGCGAGGCGTAGTTTGATCGGCCTCACTTTGCTGTTCGCAGAGATCCGTCTTTACTTTTTATTTGGTCTGAGATTACTCAACATCTTCATTCTAGCCATCCACCACAATCGTCTATAATATTTCAAAACAAGAAAGAAAAGGTATTTATTGGTTTCACAAAGGACAAAACAAATTAACAAAAAATTAGAAACGATAAAAAAAAACACTTAAAATTAGGACATACATGCATTAAATTTAAATTAGTCCCGTACAAAGGTAAAAGGCCACTATCTCAGCATGGTACTGTAACATTTATGACGAATGTCACAGCTCTGGTATTCTGGTCATGCCCAAGGTGACGGGAAAAACAAAAAATAAAAATAAAATAAAATATAAAACACAACAACAACAACATTACTCATTCTTAGTCTCATTTTAAAAAGAAGTATTTCTCATAAATTTCGCTTAGCTTTTCCGCAGATACTCAATTTCCATGGAAATGCAGCGACAGGTAAAAGCCGGTAACGAATGGCAGAGAAAATAAACAACAATAGGAAACGCGGAACTACTCGCACGTTACCTTTTCTGAGATTTCTGATGCATTATTTGTGTGTATTTTCAGAATTAATAATAGTCTAGGGAATATTGATGGTCTTCGAGATGATTTAAAATGTTTGTATTCTAGAAATGGATCTGTTTATGATATCTATCTTTTTTTATAAAGTAAGAACTTTACTTAAAATAACTCCACGGCCACGTACTGTGCATTGCATCAATAGGAACAATATTTTGAGTGTGTTACGTTGAGTTGTACCGTAAAACGTAATTTTCGCGACAAAAAAAAGTCTCCTAGCAACAGTTTTGGTTACTTAATTTTACGTACGTAATACTTGCGTGACGACTTCGTGCTTATAACAGCAGGTGGAGAAGCCCGTTGCTAAATATTAATGGCCACTTATGTCTATCTCCAGGTTAAGCTACACTTGTCTAGGTTAGTCTGTGTGGGTCGGTGACTACCCATAAAATATCTCAGTACATATTACTTTGATTCCATAATACGAGTACCTATTCATTCACTGCCAAGCTTAAGTGGAGCTGGGCTGGCCACATCTGCCGCATGCCGGAGGAGCTCTGGGCTAAACTAACCACACAATGGGTCCCAAACAGCAGCAAACCGCAACGCAGCAGGCCCAGAAGAAGATGGCGAGACGAACTCGACTCTTTTTGCAGGGATTGGCAAACAACATCACTAGATAGGGATAAGTGGAAGGAGGGAAGGGAGGCCTTTGTCCTGCAGTGGGACACAAATGGCTAACAATAATAATAAGTTCAAAACAAATACAAACAGATAGCCAGGAAGCGGCGACCAGTGCATTATCATACGGACAGGTTGGCAGTACGTAATGCAGCTTCCGATCGGCGGCCTTTGTACGGTCTAGTGCTTATCAGCTTTATCCCACTTTGGTTTAAATGTAAGCTGTTGTTAAAGTTGGATGTGGTACTTTTGTTGTTATAAATGGTAACAGAAATATAAACGGTGTGAAACATTAATTTTAACAATTAATATCCGCATGGCCGCATTTAACGAAATTAACGTTCAAGAGATCTAACTGCGGTACTTAGAAATATTTAATGATTACTTAAGCCGTTAGTTAGTAAAGATTTGACATACTTTTGTATGACAAAACTGTCAAAACCTTTACTAAGTGATGGCCTTAGTAATCATTAAAGCTCTCTGAGTGCGGCAATACTTAAGTCCTCAGGAAATATTGGTGTACTGTATTCGGTACCCGTCCGGTACGGTAACCGTAAACCAAGTAGGTATCTCTGTGTATCAAAGCAAGTAATTTTACGCAAAAATTATTGCTGGAAAAAGACTATTTTTAGGGTGACTTTGAAGAACCTTTTATGAAGTGGGTTAACACTTTAGCATCCATTATTGAGCACAAGTGCGTAAGAAGACACAGACGAACTCTCTTTTCGATTAGTGTCTTAATCCTTCGGAACAGCAGTCTCACACAACACGAGATCAGGTGAAGTTTTCATACCAAATCCAATCATGACACTTGAAACCGACTGAAACTGGTCTATGTATTTTAAGCCACTAGGAACTTACCCAGCAGTGACTGATATCGTACTGATTTGTCGATAATGAAACGTACCCAGGAAAAATCCCAAGTAAGAAGAAAGTTTTCTAACAAAAACAATAAAATATTCGAAGCTTGTCCATTTTCTTCTAAAATCCTTGTCCACAGCTCTAGTTTGTATGTTAAGGTGGAAGTTCACATCTGGCCCGCGAAATTCTAATTTTCTTACGTTTTTGGCAATTTGCAGGCCAGTGCTTGGTTGTATGTTTATGAAAATTTGATTTGCGACTGTAAGACGTATGAAGTTACCGAATTATAACCATCAAAATTATCAATACAACCCTCCAAGTTCATTTTCATGTCAAGATTGATTTTTGCATGTAAAAGTCATTCTTTAGTAATTTAGTCGTCGTTCTTTAGTAGTTAGTAATTTTGATGGTTATAATTCGGTAACTTCATACGTCTTACAGTCGCAAATCAAATTTTCATAAACATACAACCAAGCACTGGCCTGCAAATTGCCAAAAACGTAAGAAAATTAGAATTTCGCGGGCCAGATGTGAGCTTCCACCTTAATATGTACTGTAATACAACGCTATCCGCTTTTAGTGCTCGTGGTATAAAGATAAAAATACGGATTATAGTACCCAGGGTCTGTAATTGTTATGGGTTTTGGGTTAAAAGGTTTTTGATCTGGTTTAAATAGGTCATACTCATTGGTTCGTTGGCTGTCGTTGAGCGTCTTTGAATGGAATAGGTGTGCTCATTTAAAGGTCATTTGAATAGAGGACAAAATTCGCGAAATTCAGATGTTTGCATTGTGTACCCATTACATAACAAGTTTCCTCTGAGCCTCGGAAAGTACGTGAGGACCGTTGGTCCCAGTTTTTTGAGGACACGCACGCCACACTATTCCTAAACAACTGTAACTGCTGTGAACCAGAATCAACAGTGGCGGCCACAAGAAAAGCGCCGAGACAATGAATCTCGACGAAGTCCCAGAAAAACGATTTAACTGTCTCGGATCCCGCACCGAAATTAATCAGAAAAGAATAGCGGAGGAGTAGGAAAAATATAATTTCTACTTCCCTCCATATCAACAGAACATGACAAGGCCAATAGGCACACAGGGACGTAAACTACTGGAAAAAGCCCAGTTAGCACAGCACCACGGATATAATTGCCATTAATAGTGTTTTTTTTATCCCACTAGTTCTACCTATTATTGGCAATGGTATTGAAAACATGGAAATATTAACAGGAAAAATTTAGTATTGATTAAAAGATTCCAATATACCTCCTGCCTACTTCTATTCTCCTGGTAGTTTGTGCCGTAGTTGAACCCTAAATTGTGTGTTAGAACGAATGTGAAACTTGAGTCCCGCTGGTTTTCCGATTTTGTAACACCCACCCCATCAAATAAATAAAAATCCATTGACTTTTCATTCCCATTAGTTCTACGATTTCGTACCACCTTGAATCGTAGAACTAGCTTAGACCAAATAAAAAGTAAAGACGGAACACTGCGAACAGCAAAGTGAGGCCGGTCAAACTACGCCTCGCCGTGTACATACACAATACACGCACACACGTACAACATAAACTACGCCTTGGTCTTAAACTTTTTATTTGGACTGAGACGTGTGTGCGTGTATGCGAGGCGTAGTTTGACCGGCCTCACTTTGCTGTTCGCAGAGTTCCGTCTTTACTTTTTATTTGGTCTGAGAGAACAAGTAGGAAAAAAAATATTAAAAAATCTCACTAGCTCTATAGTAGGACTGTGCAGTAGAACTAGTGATTACCCAGTTACCAACTGAGTTGTGGAGGTCGGGTCAAGTCCCACGTAAAATACAGGAATTCAACTGCCTCCAGTTAGACCGAAAGTCGACCCCAACATAATTGAGAAAAGGCTAAACAGATGATGATGATGTTGTAGGTTGGAAAACTACACAAAAAGAGAGGCCATTGCATACTATGGCATCACCACATAAGTAAGTACAATTCTTCACAGTCGCATAATAATGTAAATTTATAGTAAAAACGATTAGCTATAACTTTTCTACAATTCCTAGTAATTATGGCTATTGACATTGCAATTAATGGCAGTGGATAATAGTGATAGGTTCAATAAAAACATTGTTTTCTCACATTATAGACATACTTCTATTGTCTGTATCATAAATGGATAAGGCTTAGGTTAGACCAGATGAAAGCTTCCACGATGTCGGCAAATCTATCTATATAATAAAAGTGAATTGCAATTCTGTTAGTCTCAAAAACTAATTTTAGTCTTGAAATATTCGTGGAAGTCAAGGGAAAGAATTATCCCACAGGAAGACAAAATTGGGATAAAAACTATCCTATCTGTTAATTCAGGTTTTAAACTATCTGTGCCCCAAATTTTATCTAAATACGTTCAGTAGTTTTGGCGTGAAAGAGTAACAAACATCCTACCAAACTTTCGCATTTATAATATATTATAAGTAAGTAGGATTATTTTGTTTAACATTTTCACAAAAAATATTTTGTGCTTGTAAAAATAAACAATTAGTCTAGTATCTTCTTTCCAATCATAAATTAGAATCTCCACGTTTCTTTTATTATTGTTGTAGTAAGAACAATTTAAATTACAACTATATAATAATACGAGTATTATCTCCTAGAATTCATTTCGTTTTGCCAAAACAATCCTTGAAATTATTATTCACAGACGAACACAATACTTCGTGATTATTGTTTTAAGTACCTACCTAGTAGTAACTGAGGAATGGGTAACGTAAACAAAAGTCGATCAAAGTTTTTGTTGAAATTAATAATTTGTAATCCACTTTATTCTGGGCACGTTTAAGTGTTTACGTACACATGGCAACACATCAAGAGATTGTAAAACATAGCTTTGCTAATTAAAGCATCCTAGCTTTGCTGAAGAATCATAGCTTTGCTAAAGCATCATAGCTTTGCTAAAGCATCATAGTTTTGCTGAAGCATAGCTTTATTGGACGCCATGTATGCCAAACTAAGCTGATCTATCATTGTTTGGTAAGTCTTCTCAAAGTGAGGTCACTGGTAATGTATAGCTTGATATTGAGTGCCGCCGTGTTTGCTACCGAGTTCACTGACTGTCACTTTTCAACCTTATTATTTAGGGTATCACAGCATTTAAAACGTTGGGATATTTATTTAAACAAATTATAACGCTTAAAAAAGTATGAAAAGGCCTATAACTCGTTTAGCTATTGTTTTTATTAATACACCTGTAATTTCTTTTTTCGTAACTTTTCTGGTTCCATATTCATATACTGTTGAATTTGTCCCCACCATTTGACAAAAATCATGCAAAAGTATAGAAGGATATTATATAAATTTAAATAGACTAATATGGTGCCAAAAAAAAACGGCTATTTCTGTATAACCCATTTTTCATGTCAAAGATTTCGTCAAAAAAGTCTCGCACAACGTCAATACACTATGTGCTAAATAATCAATCACAACCTATTAATCATCTACAATATGCATCAAGCTTTAAAACAAGACATTATTGTTTGGTCCCTCGGGAAAATTCCCAGTAAAAAGTTCGCATGTTTTCTTAGTACAGTGATAAACGTTCTACTCAGTATCGCATACGTTTTTACTGGCCACGGAATAATCTGGAAGCGTTACTGTCAAGGTAATGAGGCATTGACTTCATGTGATTGGTGGTCTGTTGCCCACTGAAGAAGATATGGGAGCCATCGTAAGGAATATTTTTTTTTCAATATATGTTTGTGTCGTTTTCATGCTTTACCTTTATCAATTAATAAAATTGAAGTGCCTGCTTGTAACACCAATTTTTTTTTTGTAAATGCTAATGAAACTATTATATACTTTTTTTTTTTAAAGTTGCCCCACCCTAGGAAGTACTCCTGTATAGTGGGTGCGTTCACAGACATTTAAAGTCACATACACAAATACCCAAACCCGGAACAACTATCTGTAGGCCATACAAATATTTGTTCCGTGCGGGGACCGAACCCGCGACACGCAGAGCAGCAGTCCATTGCCTGAACCACTGCGCCAACCGTGTCGTCAAAATTACGGCACTCAGGTATAACAAAACCGATTTTGACTATTGCTGGTAACTTTGCGCAAAAATAAAACCATTTGCAAGGTATGGATATAAATTTATTTTAGCAGGACAATTTTTATAAAAAATCATTCAAAAGCTGTTTTTATGAACACAAAAAAGAAAAACTTTGCCTCATTTTGAACCAAACTCTTGTTAACAGTATAACGAAGTTTTAAAATTTCCTTGGCCGCTTTTCCCTGAGATAATTTTCTATTAAAATTAAGCTCTCCGTTGACAATATTAGAAACGATTACACTAGTACATAACAGTAATCTATTAAACTGAACTCGATAAAAAAAACTCGTTTAAACCGACTCAAGATCTTAATCTATTTGACGGTAAGTATAAACTTTTACCTACTTTCTTTACATTTCACATAATGAGACCATTGAAGAAAATCTTCTGGGGAAATTATTATTTAAACACACTGTAATTTACACCTTATCACTAAGAGCTAAGGTCTGTTTTCTAAGTTGTGAAGTTAATGGCTTCGTTGCCATAAGTTTCATTTCTAGTAGGTCAGTATATTATGTTGGTTTTATTATAAAACGTTCTCTTCGTCTTCCGTAGGCCTGTTTCCGGTAAAGTTACATTTCCTTTAAGCTTTGTGCTCTAAAAGGATAAAAACTTTTTAGAATTAGCCTATTGCCTCGAGTGGTAAAGATACAAGATAGATAAAGATTGAAAGTTACACAAAAACAGATGAATTTGACCATTTTTTTTTTAATGAAACCTCGTTGTTGTAGTAATCGAAAGCGCGACTGCTGAGCATGAGGTTTCCCGGGTCGAGCCTAGTATTATCATGATTCCTCCGCCAGAAATTCTTATTAGCAGCCACGAATTCGTGTCCGGTTGAAGGGCTCGCCACCTAATACGCCTCTGCCTATCTCTACAGGGATTAAATACGTGATGTTATGTAAAGTTTTACCACCGATATGAAATTAACACAGTCTCACAACAACAAAAGTGGCAATAACCTATATTTAATCATAACTTTCCCTCACAACTATCTCTATGGTAAGCACAGTCGCTTTTCAAGCTCCACTTACCCTAGCAGGTTATGAGCCAAACAAAACAAACAACGCCGGCATCGCACGAGAGCAGTCTAGGTCACGGGTTGCACGTGGATACAGGGTGGTTGTCTCGTGCCGGTCGCGGACAGCTCAGAGGGAACCAAGAACGTTATTGAGTGTGAAATTTTATGGCAGTAAGGAAGAGGAAGCTCAAATTGAGGAATGACGTTACACGAGAACGTTGCGGTGCGAAAATAGATGTTTTGACAAGAAATAAACGTTATGCTTAGACGGTTTGGTCATGTGGAGAGGATGAGTAAAAAATTAAAATCAAAAGTCATTTGTTCAAACCAGGCTGATAATCATATTATACATAAACGCAACCTTAATTCGCACCAATGCAAAAGCGTGGTGAAAAAGTGGTTAATGGAAAAAAGCTACGACGAAAGAGAAAATGTACTGTTCTTCCCTACTCGATAGCCGCTAGCCCAACACGAACACATATTTCATCCCTTTACAAGCACTTTACACTCCATCAAGGAATACACACACTTACACCGACGCACAGGCCCACACATACAGACACACACTCACAGCACAACACAATGTTTTTAATGGTTGTTAAATCTATTAAGGAATTATTTGTGTTTTAATTTTTTTTAATCTTTATTTTGTTTTTGATTTTAATTTCTTGTAGTGTTTTAATCTTGATTTAAATTTATTACATTGATTTAATTTTGTATGTATTACTTACCTACTATTCATTCATTGCTTTTTGTCAACTTCTCTTCCTGTTTTCTTTTTCGATATATCTTTGAATAACTATGAGTCTATGAATGACATACATTGTATTTTGTAATGACGAAACACTGTCTCCCAAGTCACAGGTGGAAATCTAGTTTGGGAGCCAGGGGACCTAACTCTGTAACATGTTACTGGTAAACATAGATTGTACTGAATATCAGTCTAGTAACTATAAAATAAAATTTAAAAAAAAAACAATTTAATCAGCACTTTTCAAACGTCAACATTTATTTAAAAGAGACAGTCCTCCATAACGCCCACCCGTCCACACTTCCTACTGTTTTAGCTGGGAAGAAGTGGCGGAACAAACTCCCCAGCAACACATCTTTCTGTTAGGTTAGAAAGGTCACTAACAAAAGGTACAACAAGGCAGATGTGAGTGTCTATGCCGGGAGAGGATGAACACAATTCTCAGCAGTATGAGAAAATTTAAGGAGACGAAGATTATTATTATGAAATAATTATTATAATGAAATCCATACTTTTACAGGCACCACACCAAACAGCTGATTTTTTTTCGTTCCAGAAATCGTCAAAACAAAAATATTAATTTAATATTAGCCATTGCATAAATAATTAGACTGTTTATCCTTCATAAACATGACATATAATTTATGCATAAACATGATTTATATTGGAGGTCACTAGGTCGTAACAGATGTTTATAACAACGCCCTCACTAGTACGTAGAACGCATAAAAATGTGCTGATTTCCTCGATGTCGCATAATTTTGTAATGACAATGGTAATGTTCGTCATCGGGTTAGTTCCTTACTGTCAATCGACAAATCAACTGAGGTAAAGTTTCTTTGATTTCTATAGAATAACATAAAGATGGGTTTTCCATCTATCTTATTTGAGAAGGGTAAGTAGGTAAGGTAGGGTAAGGTTTCTGATTTAGCTTAACATGCTATCAAGCAAGACATGTCTCAGGCATGCGGTTAACATCACGGTGTTATTCTTTGACCCGTGTGAGTTTTATAATAACCAAAAAAGTTGTAAAACATGACTCCCTTCTACATAATCTTGTCCGAGTAATCTAGCTACGCAATAACCTCACACATGCCTCTAAAGTGGCATTTGATACAATTAACTGTATTTATCTTACCGTCTGAAAGAAGATTGGATCAGGTTTCCATTGATTACGAAAAAAGAAGTTTTTCATCAATTGTGTGAGGTACTAAAGATGTAATTTGTAGTCACGTGTGGTCTTCTAGTTGTTAGGCCATTATTTTAGTCTCTTTTATTTACGCAAGTGAATTATCTGTTTTGTTTTTCTGAAGATCTTTTAGGGAGACCTTAAAGGGAAAGACAGGAATTGTATCAAACATAACAAAATCACGCCTGTAATTCCAAAAGAGTTAAGCAGAGGTGTACTGAACAGTACATCCACATTCAGGTAAGTAAAAGGGGATATACTATTGCCATTAACCGGGTACAAGTCCCGAACTTATGGCTGATAAAGAGAATTGCCTATTAGGGAAACCCATGGAAGGATACGTTTGCTACAAACCTTGCGCAAGGTTCGTAGCAAACGTACTAGAATATCAACAAGATCTACAGGGTTATTTCTAAAACACCGTTAACCTTGCAACACTGTATTACTATCATCATAAACTACAACTTTTGTTCTATGACTTTTTACAAAACATAATACATTTACCAAAAACAAAAGTTCAAGATTTCGTTGTCCTATCTAACACATTTCAACTCTGTATTTTGCTGTACCTACCTACGCCTGTCGCGCACTGTCGTAACTCGCTACGCTACGATTACCCCGCTGCCCTTACCCCGTTCCCCTCGCTATTGTGCCAAGACTTGGTAACATTTAGAGCGTACAATTTAAATATTTTTATTTTTGTAAGTAAATCTGATGAACTAAAATATGATGAGTTTTTAAAAGTCATAGAACAAAAGTTGTTGATTATGATGTTAGCAACTTAGTCCTGAGAGGTTAACGGTGTTTTACAAATAACCCTGTATATTATAGCTTTAACGATGTTTGTACAAGGAATTCCACGAATTCTGTAGCAACTTAGCATCTGTTTGTTGCCAGAGTAGCTAGGGTAGCTTGTGCCAGACACACAAAAGGGATTTATGGAGCTACAGCTCGGCTCGATTGGAACACGAAACCAGGCACTCCGGGTCTATATTTAGAGTATTGTAATAGATACTTAGTTCAAAGAAGTAAACGTACTGATGTGTAAACATTAACATAACATCACGGTTGTAATCGCCGAAGTGTAAGGCAGAGGTGTACCCATTAGAACACCCACGTTTCACACTGTTATGTTATGTTAAGTCCCACGTAATGTACAGGGGACAAGGCTATTGTCATCGTCTAGGTATAAGTCCAGACTCAGTTGCTGCTACTGAGATATTCATAATAGAAAAACCAAATAAAATGTGACTCGACCTGGAACTAAACCAACGAAGTGGTGTAATACAGCTACAGACATATAGGTTGGTAAACTCGAATTAATATTTTTACCCGACTGTGGCGAAGCCCAAAAGGTGGGTTATGTATTTGACGTGTATGGTGTGTCCGTTTCTTTGTTTCCTCATAACTCCTAAATGGATAAAGGGATTTGGATAAAATATACGTCGTTAGATTTGTCTTGATGGCGCGAGTGTCACTGGCTATATTAAAATTTAAAAAAAAAACAAAGGAAAAATTGCGGATTTTCGCGGAGATTTAAAAACAATTTTCAGCACCATCGAGTAGGGTATCACAATTATGGGTTTTAATAGGAGATTACAAAAATATAAAACACTTTATGTTTAAAAGAAGTAAGAAATCGTATAAAAAACACAAAAGCTAAACCATCTGCGAAGAATTTTACGCGACTAAGGACAGAACAAACACAAAAGAACTAAAAAGTTGGAAATAATTTCAAATGTGCTTGGTTTTTGCTTTTCAGTTTTTTCAGTCGGGTTTTTAGTATTTTAAATATTTTTTTGCTACTCATGTTTATTCATTTTACGACGTAGTATAATATTTCGTCTTAGTAAGCATATGCAGCCATCGTTCCCAATAAGGCAATTGACAGATGGACGAAGAATTTAAGTGCACTGACATCATTTTCCTGCGATCACCTATTCACAAGCGAGATAATGGCGTTATTCACACAAGGCAGTTTATGAGGAGATCTATGTTCGGTACAGATGAATAATATAACTGTATGTGGCAAAGGAGCAGGAGCTTGTGGCTTAATAATTAGTGCTGCTCGGATAAATTGTTAAATTAATCCGGGGTTACCCCGTTGGGATAACATTACGTGATGTTATGTATTTACAGAGTGCTCATAGCCTGTTTAAGGAATTGACGCTCCTCTTGTCACAAAGGCTGGCTTTTTATCTTGGCCAGAGGCTGTGTTGCCATACAACGTGGCAATGCCGCCAGTCTCTTATCGGCTGACAGCGTTGAGAGTACATATTTTGGTGCCTTTTTATAGTTTCTTGTTAGTTTATTTATTAATCGTTTTTAATTAATGTACATAGTTACTTTACTCTTATAATCAATAAAATATCCTATACAGATTATTGTAGAATGATTTACCAGTGCATATCTAATTTATTTTTTATTCGGTAAAACATAAACCTTGATGCTGAAGTAAACTATTTTATTGATTTATTTAAACTTCATGTACAAGTGTGGTACATAGGTGGACTTAATGCCACAAGGCATTCTCTACCAGTCAACCTTTGGGTTAAAAAAGGACAGCACTGTGGTAGAGTACAAATACGGTAAAAAAATATAAGGATACTACCATTACCACCATTATTGTAGATTGAAAGAACTTTAAGCACTTTAACTTAAGCGGCGATATAAAATGGGTAACCCTTCGTCTTTTCATAGTATTTGGCATCGGTTGAAAATAGAAGCATGGTATGGCCAGTAGTGTGTCCGTCGGACATGCTAAGTCAAAGGGCTTTTTTTTTTGGCGGGTGGAAAATCATCGAATAACCCCTCCCGCTCTTGGGCATAGCGAAAGGGAGTGTCAGCTCACTTCTACCGACTAAAAACCACCCATGTTCCTTCTTAGCCCTCTATGTCGAGGCCGCGATAGAAAAGAAAGAAAGAAAAAATGTTTATTTGTCACAGAAACATACATGCATACAGGAAATAAAACAATACACAAAAAAAAAGTAAAATACAACAAGCAGGGAAATTAAAAAAGAAAAAATATAAATAATGCACGTCGTAACTGCGACAAGTAGGTTGCCACTCAGCATGGTGCTGTGCTATGGTCACCCACAGCACAGCGCTGGTTGGTTGCGCTGGTGGTTTTGTGGTTGCGCTGGTTGTGGATAGCTAGTGTACAACCCACGGCCCAACTGTAAAGACCCTGGATATACCCTATGCGAAGTCATAGGGCTCAAGTTCGATCCAGGACACGCACCTCAGATTTTTCAGACTCATGTGCGTATTGTGTAGTTTAATTTTTGCTTTAGTGAAGGAAATCAGCGTGCGAGGACTCGTCTACGGAGACGCGAGGTGTCGCGCGGCGCGTGCAGAAGGTTCGTCGCGTGCTATTTTATACATTTATTGAGAGGCGGGTCCACCGCAACAAACACTGCATTTTAAACTAACGGACGAAAAATCCCTTCTCGTAAAATCGTCGTTTGAAATCGTTTACGTTTTCATACATCGCCATGTGCTTGAATTAAAAACGCACAACGCGCCGCGCGACGCCCCGCTTCCCCGTAAATGAGGCCTGAGAAATATTCTTCGACAGCATGTAAAGCCAAGCCACAGGTGACACCTGGTTAGGTATAACCCACGCGATAAATAACTAAATAAATCGGTTGAAAAAATCACGGGACTTTAAATACTGGCTGCCTCATTTCAGTATCACACTGAGACCACACGTGGGTAGCAACAGTTTACTACATAGTATTGCGTTGTAACTTTTAACGATACACACTGAACCAATTAAAATGCGCTCTTCGTTAGTTTAAAAACGAATAACACTTGGAAAGCGTATAAAAAGGGGTTAGTACGTTTTATGGTAAATATAATATTGTATGGTGAGTTTTTATGTTCGTAAATTAGTTTCCTAATCAAGTTCTAAATAGCGATGTATACCTACTGACTTAAAAAAAATATGATTCTAATTAGTCCGTCTGTTAGAATATCGAAAAATATTGGATACGTATTTCTTGTTTTTATCAAATCAATAAAAAAATACGAAGATAAAACGCGTCAACATTTGAGTGGGAGGAGCTTGTGACGTCACTACGTCATAAGCTCCAAAAAACAAGCTAAAAAAAAAACAAATTTATAATTACCCTATTGTTGACGAACGCGTCAACTATTGTCAGGCAATAGCCCACTAGATGTAACACCCGCCTGGTTGGAGGATGGTAGATCCTACTTTTCTATGAAGTATTGAGAAGCTATCAACCAACCTCTATAGGTAAGTGATGGTCTTCACCAACTTCATCAAACCAAAATCTATGTAAAAGATTTGTTCCGATGAAAAAAAAACCTTAACGGGAAAACCAGTTTTTCTTGCATCGTTTTAAATTAATATTACCCTGGAGGGCCTGGATATCAACAGCACACGTGCCTGGAATGCCCAATTAATATTATGCATCAATTAATGCGAATTCATTCGTTCTTGTCATTAAATGTACAACTTTTCGAGGAATTGTACATGGGTGACCTCAATAAGTACCTACCGGACTTGACGAATTAATGGTTATTCCTGAAATATGCGTCCGAATATCCGATCCCTAGTCATGATTGGCAACCTTTGAAAGCATAAAAAATACATTTTTAGAATATCTATTTCTAGCCTAGTTTTTTGTATTATTAAACGAGTATACTATCCATATAAATTACAGTAAGTGGGCACGTCTGGCGGCGCAGACAGTTGCAATAAAGTGGGTAGCAGCGCGCAATGTTCGCCAGAATATCCTACCTGCGGTTATGACTTTAGCAAACGTAGGGCTGAGTCGAGTTAACCAAAACAACTGAATAGGGATTTCACCAAAAAAATTGGATACTTACGTGTTTTTTGTTTTATCAAATTAATAAAAATTGACGAAAATGAAACGTGTCAAAGATCATGAATCGGGGCTTTTGAAGTCACCTGTTTTTGTGAGTAAAAAATACTAACCTTGTGACGTCACACGACTTGACGCGGCTTTTCGAAGCACTGTATCGTCTTCATCTTTTAAGTGAAAAAAGAAGAAATACGTGTCCATTAGTTTTTGAAAATCTATCTGACGGACTTAAACTGTCCATCATCTGGTATTTTTCTACTGCACTTCCCGGTTCTGTGCGTCTCTTATTCAGGTGTTTCAGTTTAAATATAGACGTAACATAATATGCGTCGACATCAGGGTCGAGGTGTAGGAAACCTAAGATAATTATCATCAGCCCTGTAATCCTCAAAAAGATAAAGATAGAGACCTCTACCTTACCCTTTTACCTTACTCAAAATGAGGGTATTGTATTACCTAATAGTGCCCTGGAAATTGACCCCTATTGCCCTACAGTTGCTCTTGCGGCCACTAGACCAAGATATAAGCAAAAACACTTCAAGGTCTTGAGAATGTTTTCCGCCGGGGCTGCTGGTTGTTCGAAAGAGATACCACGGCTTCAACACAAAGTGCTAAGAAGGAACATGTGTGGTTTTTAGTCTGAGCGGCAGGGGGCGTTATTTGATAATTTCCCACCGCCCTAAAAAAAATAAACAAATGTCTTGAGAATGTTTTGCGAGCAAAAAGTAATGACAGGGTCGGGAAGGGTGAGAGTCTACACGCATTTCCTAGTGCAACCTACTACTTTCCATGATGTTAGGGTTTCTGATCAATTTTCTTACCTCAGGGGGTTGCCGTATTGTTAGCCCCTAGGCACACTGCTACTCACAAATAATTTACTGTACTATATTTACTACAGGGTGTTAGGTTAAACGAGGGACGTATTGAAGGAGAGTATTCAGTAAGCGATTCTCGTCCTAAATAAGTATGTAAAAACTATAACCTTAATTTGTGACGTAATTGTGCCATGTGCCAACTTTATGTTTAAAAACAAAGTCCATTTTAAGAATTTTAAATTTTTAACGTGATTAATATTACGATTCTGCTAAAGCGGCCATTTTAGACACCCAGATCTCACTCTATTAGACGTTTCATTTTTGCCATTGTCCTACACCAGTTTTAAAATACGAAGGGAAAATGGATTATACCTAAAAGTCATTGATACGCGCACATTTTCTGTGATAAACGCAAGGGTTGCGACTTGCGAGACTTTTCCGAAGTATTTGGTATGGTTCTGTCTGTTATTTATCAGTGTTTTTTTTTGTTCATATTTTTAGTATCATGTAAGCATGCCCTATAAAATAGCAGGTTTCAATATGTCCCTAGTTCAAACTAAAATATTGTATATTTTTCTAACTGTGCGTATCAACCCTACCCTAATACGATAGCCCTCCTTTACGAGCGGTCTCATTGTGGCAGAGTCTATTTTTATATTATAACGTTAATTGTGAGGCCAGGCGTAACATGTTCATCAAAGTTATGGCTACATGCGACAATTTCAGTGCAATACTGGCAGCAAAAATGTTGTCTGTTCTAAGTTTGCAGCCTTGGTGCTTATGAATATTAAAACGTAGCTTTTGTTAGTTGATTCAGTGGCTTCTAGACATTCTGGGTTCTTGAAAGACGTGCACCTGGGTTGAATAGAGGGCATATCTGCCTAGACTTTTCAAGAACAATGTCGGCTTCCAGACTTACCGGATTCAGCACCTATTTTACGCGACTGTGTATCTGACCTTCATAGTTCAGTTAATACATACCCCTAGGTAATATGACTCGGAGGAATCTCGGTATGTAACGAGTGTTCATCCATTCTAGAACCAATCTAGGCTAAAATGGCTTAACCAGGAAAACGATTTGTTTATGTTTTTATTAAATAAATGGTAAATTTATTATTTTAGCGGTAAATTGACTTGTTTATTAACGTAGGGCATTCATGGCGAGGGAGTGAACCTCACGTCTCAGCCGCCGCGGGAGACGCTCCGGGCGTCAGGGGCCACGTGATGGCTTCCGGCCACCGTAGACACGGGCCTGTGGACGGTGAGTGATGGGCTAGCTCGCCGTCCGTCCATCTTATGACGACGACAGGCAGTGTCGACGGCGCGTTCGTGTTCCACACGCGCCTGACCGAGATTTCAGCAACATGGAAGGGGCCCGCAAGTGCCGGCGCCCGTCGGGGCTGCGGGATGTTGTAAAAGAAACCCCGGCCTTGACATATAGGGCTAAAAAGGAACATGGGTGGTTTTTAGTCAATAGAAGTCAGACACTCCCTTTCGCTCTGCCCAAGAGCGGGAGGGGATATTCGATAATTTACCAAAAAAAGGGCATTCATGGCTGTTTCAACACCATGTGACACACATTGGGCTGCGTCATGGTTTCAAAATTGCAATATTCCGTGAGTGGAGTATATTAGCATGGTGACAAACACCATAGAATTTTAAGTGAGTAAATATTTTGTCACAATATAATACCGACGCACTATTTATTTGTGTGTCAGTGTGTGTGACTAAATGTTTCAACTTGGTTATCACCATATTGCTTTAGTTTTTGATTGCTTCGTTGGTCAATAGGTGCGGTTCCCTGGTCGTGTAAAGTTTTATTAAGTTATTTCATTAAAAAAATCTCATTAACAGTAGCAACCAGTTGTACAGTACTGGGTAATAGGCTACCTCTCGGTAAGATTGAAAACACGAATATCTAACCAATAATTAATAATACTATCAAAACATCATCATCATCATCATCAGCCTATTAATGTTCTCACTGGGACTCAGGTCTCTCTAGGAGAGGGATGGGCAATCTACCACGCGGGCCCAGTGCGTTTAGGTGGATGTCACAAGTGTTCGATTTTTTTGGTTCTAAGACATGCCGGTTTCCTCACGATGTTTTCCTTCACCGTTTTGAGAGCAGTGGTGATGAAATTAATTACACAAAGTAATGCGCCTGACGGGGTTCGAACTCACGACTCACTGTTCGTAAGTCGGGGCCACCTGCTCTCAAAACACAAACAAATAATTGTTGAGGAAATCTTTTTGTTTTGTAACCATTTTCTTGGAAAAACAGTACTTGTGAACAACCTTACAACAGCTTTTCCGAAAATGGAAGGAAATTATTGCTCTCATTTAAAATATGAGGAAAAGCAAAGTCAACAAATAATTCGGATTAAATATTTCCGGGAAAGTCTTTAATTAGTTAATTTATAAAAGCAGAAAAAGAGAAGCATTCAAAAGAGATCATTATTAAGGAAAAAAGTATTTCAAACCGTGATCTTCAATGATCGTTGAGACGTTATAACTTCCTTATTTAAAGTTTCCATAGAGTACCCAGCGATGCTACTCACATGTGCCTACTAAAAACCTTTTGTAATCGACTTTCACTTATTCTCTCCAGATGTCAAACCTTAAAAGCATATTCTTCAACATTTTTGTCCCTAAATCTTCTTATAATCCCCAACGTCTTATAACCTCATTGTTCAATTTATCATCTAACAGAAAAATTTAAAAATCCTGTTGGAAATTGATCAAAGATCTATACCTTTTTTTTTGGGATTGGAAAATCATCAAATAACCCCTCCAGCTCTTGGGCAGAGCGAAAGGGAGTATCAGACTTCTACTGACTAAAAACCACCCATGTTCCTTCTTAGCTCTATATATCAAGGCCGCGGTATCTCTTACAAAATCCCGCAGCCCTACAACATCCCGCAGCCCAAAGATCTATACCTTTCCTATTATTTCGATTTAGAAGGATTAATGCTTAGATTTAGAACAAGTGACCTCGGGACGTCTCAAGGAATCTAATTGGCCCAAATATTGTAAATCTTGTGAAGGACGACCATAATCTGCGGTTGTAGGTAACTGTAAATCTTGAGAGGCCTTGAAAGGCATAGTAATCCTTGAAAGCGGGTTGTTCTGGTATTAGTATTGACAAGCTGTCAAAACGCGACTCCAATTATGCGAAAATTGGTGGTTGGAAGTTATTGGACTAGTTTTGAAGTCGGACGGTTTGTTATTAAAAGCAGAGAATATTGATAAGTAGTTTACAAAAACAAGGATTTTGTTTTAAAACAAGCCGCGTGCCCTACGTTGTTTTTTTGTCGGCAAAAATGACGATATTAAATTCCTTTAATAATTTTCTAAACAAATTTTCAATATTTACCTATTACATAATATGAAAATGTGGTTTATCCAGGATCAGGGTCCAAACTACAAGTGGTTAAGGGTCCAGAGACAGGATCCTCCTTACAATGACAAGACGGTTAGCGCAGTGGCTGAGCCTGGACTGCTGCGCAGTGTGTCGCGAGTTCGTTCCCCGCACAAAACAAATATTTGTATGACCTGCAGATAATTGTTTCGGGTTTGGGTGTTTTTTTGTGTATGTGAGAAATTTCTAGTACCACTAGTTCCACACTAGGAATTTCTAAACGTTTTTTATTTCTAAGAAGAATGCGAGCCATATCGGGGATCCTTTTGAATGAAGTCGATTAACCAACGTATTCTCAGACCTATCTTAAGAAGTATCGCTTTGATTTGGAATATTTATTTCATAAACTGTGATCAAGCCTATTCAATACACTTTTGTGTATCTTTCACAACAAAACGGTCCGTTCAATCTTTTGAGGGTATTCTTACATAAAGAAAGTTTCCTAACACTCCAAATCTGAGTAAATAAGCTTCCTGAAAACGTCTTTCCCAGACAAAGCAGTCGAGACAAAGTTTATTAAACTTTCATAATCCGTAAGTAGCTCGGAGGTAACAAATTAGGGTCTTTGGCCTCCTTTACAGTGTGACCCAAAAACTTTATAAGAATTTCTTGAAAAATTAGTTAAATAAAGGGCTTTGTCTCATATTATTAATTCAAGAATTAGAGGTTGAATGTGTTTTTTTGTGACAGTCTTAACTTTTCACAAGTTTCCATAAATTTTAATAATATTATGACTGGGAAGGAAAATACATGGAAAATATATATTGAGTTGAGGTAGTCAGGTAGGGACGTACAACTAAGAGATACTAAAGTATTTCATCGATACGAGTACGATAGAGTGTACTCGTATCGATTTTGCTAAGGATGTCGATTTATTAAATCGAAATCCTTAGCAAAGACGGTATGAGAAGACGTATATGTTTAGGAACTTGAACTTGTTTTATCTAAAATATCTACCTACCAATAAAAGCTGAAAGTATCGTTTTAATTTTACTCACCCCAATATGCTGTCCATCAAGAAACAGCTGCGGGACCAAGATCTGGTCACTTTTCATTCTGTCCCGGATCTCGTCTTGATACTCCGTGCTCATGAAGACATCCCTTTCTTCGTACTTCACCAGTAAGTTCCTCAGGATTTTCTTCACGAGGACGCATCGTTGGTAGGTACCCCGGACGATGCCCATCGTCGTTGTGTACAGTACCACCTTGCCAGCGTCTTTTTCTTTGTAACTCTGTAGAAAAAGAGAAAAGCGATTTATTATTTTATGAAAAAAAAACAAAGCGGGAATTTACAATGAAAGTAAAGGTGGCACTTGGGGAAAGTTACGAATAGCGCCATCTGTTGGAATACGAGTGTACTATTATGACCACCACCTTCGTTCGGTCATAAAGTTTAAATTGGATTGATAGTGCAGCTTTTTCTCGATAGATTGCGCTCTTCCGAATTATTTAAAAACAATTTTGCTGGATTCCAATGACGCTACCATAGCACAATAATAAATATACTGCTGATGATAGAAACAAAAGGTTGAGTAATAAAGACAGTTTTGAAGCTTTTTAAAAATTAAGAAACAACTATTGTTTAAGTCTAGACATTAGCAGGAACTAACTTCTATATTTAACAGTTCTACAAACCTATTAACATCTCCGTGTAATATCACATCTTGGGCAACCTGTCCATCACAAACATACACAGGTGCTACTATATCGTAGGAGTGCCAAGTGTCGGCCACAAATTCACATATTTTACGATACTATCGGTCAAATAGTTTGCGTAACTTCCTATTGGATGTTGTACAGGTAGACACACAAGTTTTACAATTGGTGGCCATTGCGATCGTTTTATCGAATAAATTCATTACCTACAGTAATAAGTTATGAAGAGACTGAATTTAATGTTATGTGATGTCTGTTAGGTCAGATAGACAGTCACTCCATGTAAAATAAGTACTGTATTCAACTGCATACGATAAGACTAGAAACCATGCCTAATAAATTTGGGAAAATAAGAAGCAGGTGATGATGGATTAGGACTACGAAACGATTGATAAAATTATTATGATGAAGAATTTTTGTTTTCTTTGTTGTTTGTTCGTCGAAATATCGGGAACTTAACATCGATAATAAAAATGGTACATTATCCTCCATAATTACAGTGTTAATCTTTTTCAAAATAAATAATTGCGTGTCTTCATATTTACAACGTTACCCAGTTTTTTGTTCGTCAGCATGCGTAGGTTCAATTGCGAATAAGTAATTAAGACTAAGAAAACAATAACAACTTGTGGAAAATCACAATTTATAATAAATAAATAAATAAAAAATAAATAAATAATAATAATAATAATTATAATAAATCATCTAATATACTAACAAAGTACAAGAAAAGCCAAGTTCAAAAGCCTTTAACTGTTCACCAGTACTTTTAAATCGTCAGTGACGCAACCTAATTCGAGAGATGTTCTATACCTACCTAACTACCTATCTATTGATGACGTAATGAGGTACCTTACACATCTCCAATAAATTCGATGATACGCTCTGCATCATGTCATTTATTAGTGAGGGAAACCAATTGATGTGATGCTTTAGTTATGGTCTTTTGCCACACCATCTACACTAATATTATTATAATGAGGAAAGATTTGTTTGTTTCTTTGTAACGAATAAGCTCCGAAACTACTTGGACCGATTTGAATAAATCTTTCACCGTTGGAAAGCTACATTCACCTTGAGTAACATGAACTATCTTTCTCTCTTTTTATCCCTGTATTCCCACGGGAACGGGAACTATGCGGGTGAAACCGCGTAACGTCTGCTAGTAGCTAATAAGACTGTGGTGGACTAACTTAGTTTGAGGACCATTTTTGAACCACAGGGAAATTGATACATTATAGCAATTTCTCCAAAGATGAACATGGGTAGTATGTTCATCTTTCTAACAGAAAATCTACATATTAGAATAAAATATAGGAACTTGGCTTTTAATCGTTAAAATGTAAAATAGCTCTCCAGAAAGCTTCAATTTCTATGACAGCTCAAGTGATGTAAGTCAGGATGCTATTTTCATTGCTTTGCAAGAATCATTTGTTTATTACTTACGTTTACGGTTTTTTATTTTTTGAGCTTTACCGCACTCTGCAATAAGGTCTCAAAAATTTTGATATAATTACTAGCTACGCCACTGCTAGGCCCTTTGAACTAAAGCATAGCTTAATCTAAACAGAAACAGTCATCAGTTTTACAATAGTCACAGTTGAAACACAAACGATGCGTGAATTTGCACCATCAGGACAAAATGATATTCAAAAGTCTTAATCTTAACAAATTGGCGAAACAAGCAGTCCTGTTATATCCACATTGCACTATTTCTATAACTAATCAGCTTACTAACACAAACGAATAGACTTACTTATCCTTCAATAGGTATTCCTTATTTATTTAAACTTTATGCACAATGGTGATACATAGGCGGAGTTAATGCCACAAGGCATTCTCTACCAGTCATCCTCCCTAAGGTTGACTGGTAGACAACAAACAAGACAACATTGTGGTAGGGTACAAATTAACTTAAAAAAAACAATATCAATTAAATATATACATATAGATACAGGGTGTAAATTAACCCTTCACACATACGTGCATTCTGTACATCAAACTAAGTACCCCTATGAAAAAATGTTTGCTGGGAAACGACTTTTTTTTTTGGGGTCAAAAATCACATTTTACGGTAAAACTCAATGTAGCACTATTGCACTATTACTAAACATTGTGCTAATGGATGCTTTGGACAGTAAACGGGTCATGGAAGTAATTGAAGTAAAGTTATAACCTGAAAAACTTGTATTTACAAAAACAGCTCTGCATAATTCGGAACTTTGACGCCAATATCTCCGTAACTAGGAGGTTCCGAGGTATGAACTAGAACCAAAAAATGATCGCAGTGGTGGGGAGAACAAGTGCCCTTCGTTTGCGTTAAGGGTACTTTTACACTCTTTATAATTATATTAATACTAATACACATAATCCACTAAAAGAACACAAAAGCCGACCATTTTATCTGAAGAGGCGCTAAAGCTCATGAAAGAAAGAAGTAAACTACAAAACCAACCTCACTTAAATAAGACCGATAAAGAAAAACTTAAAGTACTCTATAAAACTACCAACAAAGAAATAAAAAGATGCTACGATACCTATAGAACAAATACTATAAAAAGACACCTTGACAAATCTAGATCAGCCAAAAAAGCCTACAAAGAACTAAATAAAGCAAAGGCATGGATTCCCTCATTACATCCCGGCTCTACTAAAAGTATGTCCCGAGTGGAAATCATAAATATAGCCACGGATTTTTACGCAAAGCTTTATAGTCAACCAGAGGTTCTAAAACAAATAAGTACTGTTAACCAAAGCAAAGAAGCATTTCCAACTCCAGAGTTCACATCGCCTGAAATCCTGCAACAAATGAAAAAACTTAAATCAGAGAAAAGCCCGGGACCAGACGGGATCACAAATGAAAGCATCAAGTGTGCAAGGTCTCTACTATTGACTCCAATCACTCTACTATCGAATAAAATACTACAGGAAGAAACTGTGCCACGCATATGGACGGAATCAGAAATTATCTTGTTGTATAAAAAAGGCGACCCAGCTGACATAGGGAACTATCGTCCAATAAGCCTGATGCCCTGTCTTTACAAGTTATTTGCCTCCTGCTTGCTAGATAGAATAACCTCGGATATCGATGATCACCAGCCGTTGGAACAAGCGGGATTCAGAAGAGGTTTCAGTACAGCTGATCACATTCAGGCAGTTGACCAGGTGATAGAGAAATATCAAGAATTTCGCAGACCCTTGTATATAGCTTTCGTAGACTATAAAAAGGCCTTCGATTGTATATCACACGACAGCATCTGGGAAGCATTGAGGTCACAGAATATAAAGGAAAATTATATAAGTATCCTCAAAAACATTTATGCCAACAGTACAAGTAGAGTTAAACTAGATAGAGTAGGGGAAAAAATTAACATAAATAGAGGGGTGAGACAAGGCGACCCGATTTCCCCAAAACTCTTCATAGCTGTTCTGCAACACATAATGAAGGACTTATCATGGTCTACGCAAGGCATAAATGTTGACGGTCAATTTCTTAGCCATCTCAGGTTTGCCGACGACATTATTTTATTCTCGGAATCTTCAGACCAACTAAACAGCATGTTAAACGACCTTCAGCAGGCTAGCAGTACAGTTGGATTGGAAATGAATCTAGACAAAACGAAAGTCATGACTAACTACCACACGTCACCTATCTTGATAAATAACATCCCTCTTGAGTTCGTAGAAAAATATATTTACCTAGGCAAACAGATTTCCTTCAGCAAAGAAAAAAATACAGAAGAAGTAGACCGTAGAGTAGCAATCACCTGGAAAAAGTACTGGGCCCATAAGGAAATATTTAAATCGCAGCTCCCATTGCCTACCAAGAAGATAGTTATGGACTCTGAAATTTTACCATGCCTTACCTACGGCTGCCAAACTTGGACGTTCGACCTCAAAACCAGAAACAAAATCCAGACCACTCAAAGAAGAATGGAGAGAAGTTACCTGGGTTTAAAATTAAAAGACAGAGTGAAAAATACAGACATCCGCAAAAAAACCAACATAACGGACGCACTAACTTTTTCTCTACAAAGAAAGTGGAATTGAGCAGGTCACGTAGCCAGGTACGCTGATAACAGGTGGACTTTAAAAACCATAAAATGGAAGGGACCTCGCGGTACCAGAGCGAGAGGCAGACCTAGTGCTAGATGGGTAGACGAAATTGTGGCGGCAGTAGGTCGAGAATGGCTCGAGATTGCTAAGGTCAGGGAGAAGTGGAAATCTTTGGAGGAGGCTTTTACCCGAAAGGGGTCCATACAAAATTAACAGCGAAAACTACACGCTAATTTTATTACTATCATCTATAATTTCATCGAATTATATTGATTGCTAATGATTTTTTTATTTTTATATTATTTTTTAATTTTATTGTTAGTTGTTGCCCAATGTTTTTGCTAAGGATTATTATTATTATTAATTTGGAGAATTTATTTAACGATTATTGTTAGTAGTAACTCGATGAAATTATGTTTTCGATTAATTATTAACTGTTATTATTGATTTGATTGTATTATTTATTGATTGTTAATGATTATTGATAGTTATTGTTAATTTTATTGATTCTTTTATTTATTGCCCATGAAAATTGTTAACTAGTGTTTATTTTTTATTTATTTGTCTTATTTTATTTTAATTTTATTAATTGTTAATGTTATTTGTATGGAATTAAATAAAGCTTATTCATTCATTCATTCATTCATTCAATACACATAATATACAAATAAAATAAACTTATAAATATTTATTTATTCGATTACTAAGGTCACTTCTTTTTTGTTGACTTATTTGCCTGGTTTCATAAACAATATTACTACAAAGTACACGATGGATTTTGCACTGTCATCACTGTGTTTAGTGTTGAAAATTCAACAGTGCCTATTAATTTAGGCAATATTTTGTCAGCTTGCTTAAGAATGAGCATAACTCTTTGGACTTACTGTCCACCTGTTACTCCATCTGCTTTTAATATAAATCTATACAGATGTATTTTGTAAGGTTGTGTAACAACTGCCCATCCTAAACATTGGATAAATGTTTTGACTGCTGTTGCATGATAGTTTAATTTATTGATATGCTTTGCAAGTCTGGCAATTCATTCTTTTGATTTATAAATGAAGGTAACTTTCACGATTCTATTAAAACAACTTTTAATTTTCATGGCCAATGCATTAATAATTATGAATTTGTATAGATTTGGTTTTTAACCGACATCTATTTTTTATATTGAGTTTACCTATATCTCAGTCAATTGCAGACCGATTTTCAAAATGTTTTTTTATTCCAAAGAGTATACTCCCGAGGTGTTCCCGTTGTCACCATGTCAGGACCTGATTTTAGAATTTCGGGGAATTCGAGGGCAAATCTTAAATTTTATAGGCACGTGTTACGTGTTTCTTATTTTTTTCTAAAGCTATTCATGTATTATAAATAAATAGCTTTGTCATACCGAAATACAATTTCATGTAACCAATTTTCTCTGCACCAGTAATAAACTTCAAAGTAAAGTAATACACGAACGGGGAAGGCCGTTTTATGGTGCGGTTGCATATTTGTGACGTAAGATGTATGTTTCCAGACTGTGTGTCAGGTGGTGTCGAAGTTGTGATATAACTGAGAATGCAGTTTTTGGTAACAGTTAATTTATTAATGTCTTTTATTCAGTGGTTAAATAATACCAGTCACACGGGTCGATCTTCAAGATAAAGGAGGCTTGGGGGCTTGCCATGGTCGGTACGTAGTTGGGTGACCAACAATTACATACTGAGTATCCCCCGAGCCTTGAAAACCAAGTTAAATCGTTAATTGCGACTGTCATAAATAGAGCTTTCAATCATACAGTTAGTGGAAAATCGTACTACTATCCAGCACTAAGTTGTGGAGGTCAGATAGGAAGTGTTGCTTCCTTGCATACAATTAGTTGGCATCAGCTACACCAGGATGGACTGGAAGCCGACACCAACATACTTAGGAAAACACTAGGCAGAGGAGTTTAAAGTAGATCAATTAGTAAATCTTTTTGCCAGCTAACTTCTACTTAATGTATTAAGGATACGGTTCATCGCTATTTTAAACTTTGAAGTTCAGTAATACAGTTTCATTTTTTGTTCGTAGATAATTATCTAAGTAGGTACCTATTAATTTAAAGTTAACGCACAGCCTAGTTTGGGTACCTCTGTTTTGTTACCATGTTAAAATATAACTTGTTACGTTAATAAGGATTTTTTGTAACAACTATTTAATAAAAAGTGTTATTATTATTATAGTCTCTTTTGGTATATGTTTAGAATAGAAAACGGAAGTGACACCATCTCCATAAACAAAATTGATCACCCAAAGTTGACTCAAACTGACTAAATTACCACCAAAGGTTTTCTATGTGACAAAATTCTTCTACTAAGTACTTACGTAACCTTTCTCCAGCCGTCGTATTACGTCATCTGCCCTAAGACCTGAGGCTTAGTGGTTCTTTAAGCTTGCCACATTTCTTAAGTTACAACATTTATAATTTACTGGTTAACGTGGTAAAAATTACTTGAAAGGTATTCCATATTATCCTGAGTATTGTAGGAATTATGCAATTTTTGCTGTTGGTATTTTGTAATTGTGTTAATGTTTTTGTTGCATGTGTATCTACAGGGAAATGTAGATTGTTCATATATGTGACTATAGCTCTGCTACTCTCTGTTTTAATGATTTATCTGGGATGTCCTGTCTTAATGCGGTACACAAAGTTAATTAATGATTACTTAGTAAAGTTTTGACATGTAAAACCTTCACTAAAGTGTTAATATCTTTACTAAGTGATGGATTAAGTATCATTAAACGTTTCTAAGTACGGCATTTCAGCGTAGTTTCAGTTAGTTAGCGTGAGCAGAGACGATCCTGGGTGCGTGCACAGCATAGCACCAACTATTGCACATTAAATGATTTAAACCCGTAAATCATTTTTATGGGTCCATTATTTAAAAAAAACTGACTTTCGATAATCTAGATTCTAGAGGGAGAATATTTATTTATGAAATAACCAATATCGAGGCAATATAGGAAAATGTACCCGAGTGCCTGCTGAAATTGAAGTCCCTAAGACACACACACATTTGTTTATCCCCGAAAGGATAGACGTGTATCTGAGACATAGAACACCCACATTTCGCCAGCTATGTGATAGTGCCATAGTAATAGGGGGTGAACCCCCCCTTTTACTATGGCACCCCCTTTTGCCATCAACCTGAAAGTCTTGATGTAAAAAAAAACCATTAGGTAATACTTTATTTTCAAATTAAACCATTACAGGCACTTTCAAATGTCAGAAGAACAATTCATAAAACAAAACTACGAGTGCAATACGTCATTCCAAAAGCCACCATGCCGAACCACACGTCGCCGAATGCCCGCAACAACGAACATCGCGAGCACGAAAGCACGCCGCAACAAGCAACCGCCGCCCCGCAACCCGGAGCCCAAATAGTTTTGAGGATCCAGTCTACGATTTGGAAGCCCATTACGTTAATTGACTCATAGAAAACACACCACAAAATATCAGCACCTTCAGTATGTTTCCTTCGTTCTGCTCATAGTTAATTGACGGTTAACACTTTAACCGTTATTGCCTCAAGCTCTGCTAAACGCGGTTAACGTTAACCGTGGACATTCACACATACCGTAAAACTGCAACCAATCAATTGACCTCATCTATTAACCTTGCACGGAATTGCAAAATGAATTCACACGGAATAATAAAATATTTCAAAACACTAAATTCATCTTAAAAAGTTTTATGTAATTTCGGTGCTGTTGTAAAGGTGAGTTTTTGCCAGGGGATAACTTGATAACAAAAGTAGGTGGTCTAAATTGCGAAAGATGCGTTTTTGCGATTTATTAATATAATATTTTGTATACGAGTATAATTTGAACTACGAGGAAGTCGTAGGACTCGATTAAGAACCCAAGACACGCGTCACTGGGGCTGCGGGATGTTGTAAGAGATACCGCGGCCTTGACATAAATAGGGCTAAGAAGGAACATGGGTGGTTTTTAGTCAGTAGAAGTCTGACACTCAATTTTGCTCTGCCCAAGAGCGGGAGGGGTTATTTGATGATTTCCCACCGCCAGAAAAAAAACGACACGCTTCACTGATATTATAATAGGGTTGTGAACAAAAAAATCTAATTAGTCCGTCTAATAGATTTCCAAAAAATATTAGACACGTACTTTTTCTTTTTTCACGTTAACCAACAATGAAGACGATACAGTGCTTTGAAAACTCGTGTGACGTCATATTCTAAGACATTAGTACCTATGACATTTTTTACCGGTTAAACACAAACCCCCACTCAAATCTTTGACGCGTTATATCTTCGTAATTTTTTACTAATTTGGTAAACCAAAAAATACGGATCCAATATTTTTCGATAATCTAACAGACGGACTAATTAGAATCACATTTTTTTAGTCAAGCAAAACATCCACAATTACCACGTCCTTCGGAAAAAGTAAACATCGCCAGGAAATCAGCATAACCGTGAGGTATTTCTTGATGGTTTTGTCAAGCCAAGTCAACACACAGAGTTTTCTTAACCTTTACGTTTAGTAAAGTCAAAAACTCTGTGTGTTGACTTGTGACTCTGTGTGTGCGTTTAAAAACACATCACAAACAGCCAAATCCGCAACAACTACCTGTAGGCCATACAAATGTTTGTTCCGTGCGGAAATCGAACCCGCGACACTCGAACGATCAGCTAGTAGCTTGGTGCGCGGATCCACAAACGATGAGGCACTTAATATTGTGTCCTGCGTATCCTTTCGTTTGTTCATTACAGAACTAATGGACGCTACTGGAAGCGCAAAACTAGTGGCTCAGTTTTTGGCCGATACATTTTAGATTGCCATCGATATGCCAAGAAGAAGTAATTTTGATAGTTGATTGATACTTGATGTCATGCTGCGTACCAATTTGACCCGTTAGCGAGGTCACCACAGGTCGGTTGCATAATTATTCTATGGTGTAAGTTCCGATTTCAATCACCGGATACTTCGCAGTTCTTATGTAATGGAACCACAGATTCGTCGATAGATTTTAACTTAATGGTCGACTTCCTTTCTATAAGTAATGCTCGTATTACTGAGAATCATACTCTCAGTAATTTAGGTATTACTATTGCGGACTCATAATTACTGTATTACAGTTCAATATGCAATAAATGGTAACATTATCAGCTTTCTGTTCACCTATTTTATAACCCATGCATTTGTGATTTGTTGGACTCGATTATATTTGGTTACATATTGAAATATTTCTTAAAACAAAATATAGTTTCCCACCGGTATCGGGTACAGGGTTCAAGCTACCAGCGGTCAGGGCTACAGATAAGGGAACCTCCTAACAATACAAACACCTATTTCAGCTGCCTAACAAGAGCCTCTCTGTATTGGTCGATCATGAGTTATTGAGGATGAAGAAACGGCAAATAACACAACTCGACCCGTTATATTTGAAAAAAGATGGACCAAACGCCCTGTAACAAAACAGACTAAAAATATTGGTTTTTAACTCAGGAATGCGGCATGTGACATCCGATAGGGCACGTGCGTCCGTATCAATTACAGACAAGTGTGTCCAAACCTTTAGCCATATTTACGGTAACCATAGTTGGAGCTATTAAGAACGACCCGCTAACCGCTGCCACAGAATAAGAAATTATAGAAGCGAACGCGTTGTGATGATGTCTACAGTTTTGAGGTAAGAAATGGGTTTACCCATTTGAAACGATAGCCAGAAATATAGTCGAAGAAGACATAATACGGAGGTCAAAACGTGGTCGCGACTGCTGACCCTGGGGTCCAGACTTCGATTTCTGGATCAAAAAAACTGTTATTGGGTATCTTCAAACTGAATTTCACAGTCTGGATTTGTGCCTGGCTTAATGAGTAAGCTGGGCCCCCTATATCAGGGGATTTAGGCATTACTGGCGAAATAAAAGTGTAGATACTGTGGAGTACACCACCCACATAACTCTTCTGAGGTTACAAGGCGTGATGATGTTATGCAAATCTCACTGGTATTAACGACTTATTCCACAAATTCCCCTTTAAAGTTCCCCCCCTTTTTTGTGTGGCAAATCATCAAGTAACTCCTCGTTTTGGGCGGAGTGGTATGTGTCAGATTTCTACTGACAAAAAACCACGTATGTTTCTATTGTTCCTTCTAAGCCCTTTGTGTCCGACGCCGCGGTATCTCTTTCGAACAACCTGCAACTGAAATTCCCCCCTTAGGTGGAACTCTGGAATGTAAACAAAACAAAAAAAAGTCTATCATTCCCCCCTAATAATGACAATGAACGCAAATAAAAAAACATTTTACACAATGACTTCAGCCATCTCCGCCAGGCCTGATTCAATGTAACAACAAACAATCATTGTAACAGACTCTTTGGTGGGTGGCCAATTCTTTGGTCTTCTATTCACTTTTTGTATTCTTTGCCGCCACTTACGTCACCAGTATGCAACCTAAGTGGACATTGCACACTAAGTGAGATTAAGCACAAGCTTTTAGCGGCAAGTTGAGCGAGACCTATGCGTTGCCAAATACTTGACAGAGTGTGGAATTAAGTAAATGATGATTCTTAGCAAGCGACGTCATTTTTTGAGATTGATCGATGACTTGGTCTTTGTTAAGGAAAAGGTAGAAGCTGCTCTGTAGGATACAAATGTCACGATTACAAATAAGGGTAAAATCATCAAATAACCCCTCCCGCTCTTAGGCAGAGCGAGAGAGAGTGTCAGACTTCTCCTGACTAAAAACCACCCATGTTCCTTCTTAGAGTGTTCCGTAGTTCCCTATATGTCAAGGCCGCGGTAACTACTGAACAACCCGCAGCCCACAGGGACGACACCTTAGAATTACAATTCAATAGGGTAGTTACATTGTGCGTGGTCCGACACACTTGGCCGGTTTTTATAAGCTATCGTCATCATCATCATCCACAGCCCGAATTCTCCCACTGCTGGGGGAATAGGCCTCTCTTTTCTGGTGCCAATCGCCACGTTCTTGTGCCAGTCTCCTCCAGGTTTTTCCCTCGCTGGCAACTACATCGTCTGCTGATCTCGCCGCCGGGCGACCTACATTTCTTTTTCTCGTTCTTAGACGCCATTCGGTGGCAGCCTTACTCCACCTGCCTTCTCTACGCCTTGCCAGGTGTCCTTTGAGTTCCATAACGCGCTTTCCAATATCGGTAACCTTTGTACGTTTTCGGATATCGACGTTCGGAACTCAGTCTACCAGTTTTATGCCTAGCATGGACCGCTCCATGGCTCTCTGTGCAACTCTTTACTATCGTATCAGCACCCAATCATTATTATTTCATAATTGCGACTCACTAAAGTCTTGCAAAACCTCTGACCAAAAATCAGACCTTCTTTTTAACTTTTCTGCAACGGACTGTTTCATTAATTTGCATGTCGTATTGAGACTGGTAATTGTTAATTATTACTGAGTAGGAAGTTGACTTCGTCGCGGTTATTGAATGTGAAATTATTGCCTGTCGATCGTAATGGCCGAGAAATAATAACTTGACGTATGAAGGAGTGGACAGATTGGTACAATAGACATAGCACGGATATGTTGTTTGGATAATAGAAACATAGGTAAGTCTTTTTTTATATTCTATTGGCTGGGCAAGGTCAATCACCCGATGGTGCGTACTTGCCTAGGTATAGCGGGACCGTCCAATTTTAAAACTGACCTGTCAAAACAAACAACAACCCAAATGATTTTACCATGATTTTACAGAACGTTCATAATCCTCAGCACGTCTTCGTTAGTGCAGTGAAGTAAGTTGTTATCTATAAAAGTACGATAGCATTGATATAGACAAATGTGTACAAAGATCCGTTAAATAGAGATGAAAACATTGTACTAAACAGCGATATTTGCTCAATATTATATATACTAGTGATTTAGTCCAGTTGCTGACAACAGAATTTGTCAAATATTTTTTAAAACCTACACATTATCATAAGGTACTTAACCTTAACATTTTTCTCACTCCTTCTTAATGGCATTTCTATAACACTAAATATGATAATTCTGTAACACCCCTAACAAATGCAGGCTTGCCTTGCACAATTCTAATACTAATCTTATTGATTCTACCGATATAATATTATTTCAAACAGTATTGAAAGCTGGTTATTGTGAAATTTCTTTATCTGCATATAAAATAATATCTAATGATGTAGATAAATCTTAATGCAGTAATTGGGTAATGTCTCGTAAATCTCGTTAATAAATTATCTTAAATGGACTATTACTGTAATTTACCGACCACTGCTGGTAAATGCAGTCGGCATGTAGTTTTGTATCTTTTCGGTAGAAATTTTGGTTTTTTCGATATGTTGCCAATTCCAACGGAGTTGGCTAAAACAACTATAAATAAAAACGATAAAAAAAGTCATAAACGGAAACATCATCAACTGAACTGAACTGAATTTCAGTATGTTTCATGAATCGTCTGCATATCTGACCTAAATACCAGCGACCTTGAGCGAGTGGGTGGAGCTTGCGTCACTCCCCGCGACCGCGAAACGCATCCCAATGCACGCTCCTAGTTTCTTAGGGTAACTTATACGTTTCGAATAGTAACAGCCCGATTTTTTATCGCTATACAAAATTATGTTCAGGAATATGCGATTTAGTAAAAAAAACTATTGATTGGACTAAAAAAATAAAACACTGACCTGAGTATTTTATTTTTTATTTATTTATTTTTTTTTTTATTTTATTTATTTATTTATTGGATCTCCAACAGAAACTACACAATCACATGCAAGTATACATATAAGAGGGAAAAATACAGTGTGCGCTTCCAATTATAGGAGACCACATCATTCACTTATAATCTAGGTAGGTACAGTAAGTTCAACAAGGTAATAAATCTAAAATCAAAATACGTTACACAAAAATTATACAAAAGAAACAAGGTGAATTACAAAAAAGATGAACCAACAATAACAACGGAAATGAACAATAAAAGAAAAAAAATAATAATAATCATACAGGAATCATAAAATACTACGACTTGGGTACGGTGACATATAAGTCTTTCTTAAACCTTGCGATTTTACATGTAATATCCACTTCATTACGCTTCGATACTTCGTTATACCGCCTACAGAGCCTTGGCAAAACGGCAAAGTGTCCGAGGTTTGTTTTGGATCCCGGCACATGGAAAAGGTTATAGTTACATTTGCGTGGCAAGCGAGATGGTGCGCTTATCTGCAGCTTTCCCAGAAGCTCGCTACAGTCAACAACCCCATTGAATAGTTTGTGAAGAAATGTGAGATCTAGAACCTGCCTTCTATCTAATAACGAGGACATTTGAGTATGTTGCTTGTAGAAATGTTTCCCAAAAAAACAGAATGATCACAAATGTATTTTAGTATGGTTTTTACTAGTTAAAAGATTTTTTTACAGGCATCTTCGCGATTTTTTTTCTATCGAGTAAAATTTGTTGTATTATGTTTTCAACACACTATGTCACTGGCGTATATTCTGAAGCATGTCATATATTTTCCTGATTTTGTTTACTGCAGTGATGTGCATATACTTTAACGCATTATAAAACTTGCGTTTAGCTTCTGTTGTCCCCTTAAACAAGGAACCTAATAAACTCCCGTCCAGTACCAGTAAGAATGCCACCTGACACCTGTAACTCAAATCAGCATACTGATACTTGCATACCTCATTATAACGTGCCTGATTGAATTTACCATCGGCGTTAAGAACTAACATAAACATCTAACTGAGTCTATCTGGTCACGATTTAGTTACCATACCAAAGAGCATAGAAAACATGGCAGATGTGGCAAAAATATTATACAGGGTGTAAATCAACCCTTCACACATACGTCAACCAAGCATCCTGTCATCAAACTAAGTAAGTACCCCTACGCAAAATTTTTTGCTAGGAAACGACTTTTTTTTTTGGGTCAAAAATCACATTTTACGGTAAAACTCAATGTAGCACTCTTAAAACATTATGCTGCCACGAAGTCTAAATTTGTGCCCAATTGATGGCAATAGGCTTACCCCCGTTACGTGGGAATTACTAAAATACACGGGGTATTTTAGTAGCCCCATAAATAACTTGGACAGTACCAAACAAGGCTGGATGGCCAGATTCTTAGTAGTTGACCGTAGTTTAAAAAACTACATCATGTAAAGAATAAATGGCAACTGGTTTTTCGTCGATATCACACCTTGTTTAGTTCACAATAAAAGCTGGTTAAATAGCTACAAAGAATGCTTACAATGAAGAATCAACGCTTTTAAAACTAATAAATAGATGTAAAGTATAAAAACATCCCACCAAACCTAAAAAACTTGCCGCCACTGAAACCCGTTTAACCCCACGGCATATCTCCTGCTTCTATGATCTTAGTACACGACCTTGTGAGGCTAACCAGTCTGATACCGAACCGGTACGGACCGGTCCGGGGAAACTAGGGAACCGTGGATATCATTAATTTGTATGTGAAAGTTTGTATGAGTCGGAATGCCGAGGAATGTTGGTGAATTCTGTGGTTGATGTTAGAAGGTCTTTGGGATTGGTGATTCAAAATGTAAATGGTTGTGTAAACATAGTTTAAGTACCTAGTTATTTTTGTATAGTGCTACAGCTAATAATAATAAAAACAATACATATACACTTCCTCCTTTTTGAAAGTTGGTAAGAAAGAAACAGTCATCTTCTTTTTCAGTTTTTTAAGTATTGAAGGCAAAATTATGTTTTTGAAGTAAATAGCCACTTGGGCATGGCAGTGACATCATTTTTGCTTACCAATGTACTGTGAATTGTGAATATTCTGGCAAAATTAGGCCGTCCACTAAGCTGTAACTTTATTTGGTGACAGAAGAATCACCAGAGACTACACCACCAGACACCAGAGTTCAGTCTTGGAGCTTTCATCATCTATATCCCCAATTCATCTACTGCTTGGTACTTATACAGTGTGATTCTTTATAATGTGCACATATCAAAATGGGGGAATCTATGCTTAATTTTATCGACGGAAAAATTATTAAAAAAAATCTAAATATTTTTTAATATTTTATATGGAATTTTTAAAAATTTTGTCTGCTACTGTGACCCCAGTGTAAACAAAACGGTGTAACTTTTAAGCTAAATTATCTATCGCGATGAAACAAACTCCATAATGATTGAAAGCAATTAGGCGTCCTCGTAAAATGAAAATTGTGGAAAAAAACTACCCTCAATTGAAAATAAACACGTTTTTTGATCAAAAAAACTTTTTTTTTTCATAATTTTTACATAAAATTGTTTCATCGCGATAGATAATTTTGTTTAAAAGTTACACCGTTTTGTTTACATTGGGGTCACAACAGCGGACAACATTTTTGAAAATTCCATAAAAAATATTAAAAAATATTTAGATTTTTTTAAATATTTTTTCCATCGATAAAATTAAGCATAGATTCCCTCATTTCGATATGTGCACATTATAAAGAATCACACTGTATACATACATTTTCTGCCAATCTTTACGGTCCTGTGCCAGCCTCGTCCAGGTTTTCTTCACTCGATGACAACTACGCCATTTACCATCTTGGATACTTAGTTACTATCAATACTAGATAATTCATTTTGCCACGATGGTTTTTGTGTCTTCTTGCGCAAGCTGACATGTATATTCCCGGACTCAATAATTTAAACACTTTATCGGTAGTTAAAACATCAGCAGTAACACAAATACTATACTGAACGCTAATATCATAGCAAATCCATTCCATTTCCTCAATCAGCAGGAACTTTCTTTAGGGAAACAGATTACAATACCGCTGACATTCTAATGTCAGACATATGAGTAGTATAAGTGAGACATCGACCATCGGTAATGGAGTAATGGACGGTACGTGTTGGTTTGTTTCGTCACGCGAGCTACCGAGGATATTGTCGACTTCGCGTGACCAGAGAGTTATTTTTAGGTCAAAAATTTTAGCATTTCCAATCAACATGGCCATTCTGCCAGTCTTCTGGCGCGAACTAATTTGATGACGTGCTATTGTCATCGAACATAAAGGGCGTTAAAGTACACTTAACGCAAACGAAAGGCACTTGTTTTTCCCACCATTGCGATATTTTTTTTGTTCTAGACCATATCTGGGAACCCCCTAGTTACGGAAATATTGAGGGTCAAAGTTCCAAATTCTTCACAGCATTTTATCGTAAAATGTGTTCATGGACCCCAAAAATAAAGTCGTATCGCAGCAAAAATTTTTGCGTAGGGGTAGTTAGTTTGATGTTCACATCGCTTGGATGACGGTTGTATGAATGGTAAATTTACACCCTGTATGTGTAATTAGTTTCAGGCTTATAACTGTTATGTGAAATGTTTATAATCTAACTAAAGCATTATATCTAAAGCTGAGTAAATATGACTGTTTGAATAGGAAAGTCATTAAAGAAGCAAAGGACGGACTGTGTGAAGGACGATATGGCAAGAAAAGAGATGATGTCGAGTAGTAGCGAAGTGTGGAAGATCATAGAACTAATTTAAGGTTAGAGTTACTTACTGCCGCACGCAGAGAGCTTTAATGATTACTTAGGCCATCACTTAGTAATGCTTTTGACAGTTTTGTCATACAAAAGTATGTCAAATCTTTACTAAGTGACTGCTTAAGTAATCATTAAATATCTCTGAGTACCGGAGTTAGTTTGATATGCAGAATATTTGGTTGATAGCTTGGCTTGAAGGATCGGTTTACAACCGGTATACTTCTCTAGCTACTGCTTCAAGTGTATTTTCTATACGACAAAATTACAAATTCATTATACCAATTACAAAAACTAATAAACATAACTGATAATCAAGCACAATAAAATTAGCCTATACACTTTTTTCATCACGTAAACCCCCGCTGTTTACAAACCAACACAAATGACTAAGCATGTATCTAATTACAATATTACACGACAAGGGCAAACAATGCAATAAACTCGGTATTATATTGCCAAACATACATTTGTGAAATGAACACCTTTATACTCGTAATTCAATATTATTACTTAATATTTTCTGTGCAATTAATATCGGGTTGTAATGTTTTTATTTGTTTTTAAAGGTTGATTCTGTGTTATGACTTAATAAGTTGAGATTTAAAATGAAATAAAGGTCATTGATCTTTATCTCAGGAATATCATCTTTCATTCTCTGTCAAAGCTGTGTGTTATTATTAAGTAAGAACGTCTAGGTACGTAAAGAGGTACCTCCGAGAATATTAATAAATAAGCAGCCTAATTAGGTAATTCAGAGCACAGTTTGTTTCATAATCTGAGGGAAACAGCTCTACGCAACGGATGTTGTTGAACTGTCAAAATGAGAGCGGATGCCATTGAAATTCTAGAATTTCGTTTGGGATTGCGGCTTGATGCGGACAGCTTTAGACACAGAGTAGTCCTGCAGGTTACTGTAGGTCCTGTGGGCCTGTTCGTATTCGAACGTTTGTGAAGATGTGTGGATGTATAAAATTGTTACTCTTTCACGCAAGAACTACTGAAGGGATTTCGATGCAATGTATCCCGGTGTTACGATTCCGTGGGACACCTTCCGAAAACGACTTGCATGAAAACGCTGAGAGATAGTAGGTACCTATTCAATATTATAATTAGACCAACAGACAGCTCAAGAGGCAAATTATACTTACACATCTTACATAATAAAAACCTCTTTACAAATTAATATTAATAAATACACGCAATAGAAATGTTACAAACAATAGCGGTATGCCCGTCCCACGCTTTCAAGTTGACGTTTGGCAAGAGTAGCGCATGCGTGATAAACATTCTTGCGTGTGACGACATTGTAGTGTTTGACCTCTAAATGTTAAGTGATTTAGATGTGCTTGGAAAAATTAAAATTAAATTATCTCAAATCCTGGTATAGTTAGAATGATGTGTGTGAACCTTAACGAAACCGAAAGGCACGTGTTATCCCCGTCATTCCGATATTTGGTTTGTTCTAGACCATACGAACATATTGGAGAACAAAGTACCAATTTATTGACAAGTCTAAATGTTACTTTATTTTATGTATCTTTACCCCCCCCCCCCCCCCCCCCGTCAGCGTCATACCGGCCGTTCGCACTGTGACAATATTGAATTTTGCGTAACTAGAAAAATAAAAAAATATTATGTGCTATTTGAGCAGCGGTGGCCCAGTGGTGGCGGCCCCGACTTACGAACAGTAGGTCGTGGGTTCGAACCCAGGCAGGCACATTACTTTGTGTAATTTATTTCATCACCGCTGCTCTCAAAACGGTGAAGGAAAACATCGTGAGCAAACCGGCATGGCTTAGAACCAAACATTCGAAGACATGTGACATCTACCAATCCGCACTGGGCCCGCGTGGTAGATTATAGCCCATTCCCTCTCAAAGAGAGAGGAGGCCTGTGTCCCAGCAGTGGGAACATTAATAGGCTGTTGATGATGTGCTATTTGTTAAACAAAAGTATTAAGACGAACGCTAATCCCGCCGACAAACTGCTGTGCAGTTTGGTGTGTGCAAAAAAATAAAATGTTGAAAATTTTTGGTCCTCAACAAATGTTTTTTTTTTTTAAACGGTTTTATTTTTTTATATCAGCTCAATATTTTGAGTTCACCCCCAAACAAGTTTCCCAGCAATAATTCTTGCGTAGAATTATTTAGTTTGATGTAGGTACAAAATGCTAGGTTGACGGCCGGGAAGCATGCAGTGTAAATATTCAAACGAAAATATTAGGATTTACTTTGTTTAATTTATTTCATCAACACAAACCGTAATTAATACGATGAATAAGTCGGTAGGAAATGGACAGGTCAGAACACTAAAACATCCGTGACATGTGTACCGGACCTCCGTCAAACTGTAAATTATAATCAGAGACACTTGTAAGCTGTGAGAACAATATATTCTGATTATGCTACGCATAAACTACTACGCTACGCATATACTATGTTACTGTACACATTATTATTTGTGGGAGAAAATAAATAAATTTATTATTATTATTAATAAAAAAACATGTCTTTTTTTCAGCTATCTTTTAAAATTACATTCCATTTGATAATAAATATGAATAATAGTAATTCTTACAGCTTCATATGAGTAGATTATGAATTTTATAAATAGTAAAATATTGAATATGAACACGATTTTCTCGTTAGCTTTTGAAAATAGAGCCTAGTAACAGGTAAAATGGCGCTTAACAAATATAATGCTAGTAAATAAAACGCTATATCTTTTTCTGATAAAGAGTTTATTTATGTCAAATATTAGCATAATAATGTAAAAAGCCATACTATTTAAATTTTTATGGAGGGAATTACCAATATCACAACGCTATTCTGCATAATATTTACATTTTTTTTCCTTTTTTAAGGAATTTAAATTATGTAAATCTGCCAATAACTTTAGTCGTACAATGTGAATATTTCTGGTCATGTGGGGAATTTTATTAGTTTTAACCATAAATATGCGAAATGTTGGTTTGTCAATGTCGTCACCTACATATTTGCCTTCTGTGGCATTGAATAGATTGAAGTGTTTAAAATTGATGATAACATTGAACAATAACATATCATATGTTGGGGTCGACTTCCATTGGTTACAACTGGATGCAGCTGAGTACGATCGACTCCTTATCTGACCTGCATATGCCAGTTAGTAATGGGTAATATGATACCAATAGGGATGTTTACCGACTTAAAAAAATGTGATTCAAATTAGTCCGTCTGTTAGATTATCGAAAAATATTGGATACGATTTTTTTGTTTTATCAAATCAATAAAAATTGACAAAGATAAAACGCGTCCAAGATTTGAGTGGGGGTTGATAACGTCACTGACCGCTAGAACGTCCTAATGTCTTTTAGAGTATGGCGTCACACGAGTTTTCAAAGCAATGTATCGTCTTCATTGTTTGTTTACGTAAAAAAAGAAAAAATACGTGTCTAATAATTTTTGGTAATCTATATGACAGACCAATTAGATTTTTTTTTGTTAACTACAAGACTGGTTGTCAGACTTTCGGGTCTCTGACAAACTGTAACGACTGTCAATGATATAATCGCACTAATATTATAAAGGCGAAAGTTTGTGAGTGTGATGTTTGTTACTTCTTCACGTCTAAACGGCTGGAGCGATTTCAATAAAATTTGTTATGGAGTTAGCTGACAACCTGGATTAACATATAGGATAGTTTTTATCCCGATTTTATCTTCCTGTGGGATAATTTTCGTGTTGTAGCGGGTGAAGCCGCAACAGCAACAGCTACTCACTATAATAAATCGAAGCTGAGACCAACGGCGAAACGTGCTTTCCGAGGCAACTCGGTGTGTAATGGGTGGTCAACCGTCCACAAAACAACCTAGCCTAGGCGGGCTTAACCTGAAGATTGATCCGAGTGGCTTTATCACACTTCACACTAATATTATAAAGGCGAAATTTCGTGAGTGTGTGAGTGTTTGTTACTTCTTCACCCAAAAACGACGGCACGGATTTGGATAAAATTTTGCACACAGACAGTTTATAATCTGGATTAACACATAGGATAGTTTTTATCCCGATTTTGTCTTCCCGTGGGGTAATTTTCGAGTAGTAGCGGGTGAAGCCGCTGGCAAAAGCTAGTATTATCTAGCCACGAGCTCTTTCATTCACCGACGTGTATACGGTGAACTCTACCAGCTTAAATCAAACACGTATTTTGGCGTAAAATGAACATCTTTACTAATATTGGTACTCTGTTTTGCCAACACTTAAAGGTATTATTAATTTTAAACTGGTCTTACTTAGGTATTAGGAATAATCGACCTTCTAAAACTTAAAGCAGTAAAATGCTGACCTAATTTAATGACTTTATTAAACCTATATATTATATTTTATCAAGTGTTTTTTCCGAATTCCACTTAACTTTCAAACATAAGCAAAATGACCTTGAAAACAATTGCCATCTCGTGTTTGCCACGCATAGCAAACAATGCCACATTAGGCCATTTTTATTGATTCAAAAATCGAACATGTGGCACGATTTTTGAACGGTAGATCGATCACTTTAAAAACAATAGAATGACCGTTCCAGCGCCAACCTTGGTATGAATAATCGACTTTTTATTGGGTTTGCGCACATGCTAATTTGTCGATAATATAATTGATCAATTTTTTATCGAATTATTGTACGTTCACTTCGATAAATTTAGGTCTGTTAGATGCCATAATGGTTGGCTTATTATTCGCCACGTTTTGGTATTTGATGACAGGTTTTTGTAAGATCCTAATATGTTTTTTAATACTTAGTTTTAATTGTATTTTTTAAAATTTAGTTGCACGATGGAGTAGACAATGCGGTGTTAGTATAACTACACTGCGCAAACAACATTTAACTTCCAACAAATAGAGACCGAACTTTTTCATCAAATAGGCACTAATTCGACATCGCAGATGTTTCTAACAATCGTAATTTTAAAGCACAATGACACAACTCCCACAAGATAGACTGATGACCTGGTGAAGGTTGCAGGGATCAGCTGGATGCGAGGGGGAGCCCTATATACAGCAGTGGACGTCATTCAGCTGAAATGATAATGAATACAGCTAGGCTTGAGGCCCTAATCCAAAATATTGAGCTCAACAATTTCAATTCCAGATAACAACGTCTACACTAACGAGATGGTCAATTGTTTTTTCATAACATAACAAACTGTATTTTTTTCCTCTGACCCATAACAGTTAACATTTTTTTCTTATCAAAAATATTCGGTCATAAGTAGGTACCTCTAGACTTAATCATCAATACGAACGGTATTCCACATTACAGTACTAACGGTGACCGATGTTCAACATAACTTGAACTGCTATCGATCATGTTATGTTTAATAGCTTGATGATTTGTGATGGTTTGTATTGGAGGAATAGTTGTAATGTGTAAAAAGTTGGGTCCATAATATGATTCTATTCACTTTGACCCAACTTTTATGATTTTTCCTACAGAAATTTTAAAGGCATATTCAGCGTATTTGGCTTAACGTTAAGCAGTTGGTCCCGGCTGACATTTTGTAGATATTTGACATTCGTAACAGTTACAGTTATTGAAAATAAGCCGTTTTTTGGTACAATAAGCGGCCAAATAAAACCAATAGGGATGTTTACTGACTTAAAAAAATGTGATTATTCTAATTAGTCCGTCTGTTAGATTATCGTAAAATATTAGATACGTATTTTTTTTTTATCAAATCAATAAAAATTTTCGAAGATAAAACGCGTCAAAGATTTGAGTGGGGGTTTGTGAAGTCACCTTCATTGTTTGTTTACGTGTAAAAAGAAAAAATACGTAAAATAAAAAACAAACAAAATTTTCGGTGATTTTTCGGTTATTGCGTGAACTTAAGTCAAGCGATAAAATGCACAAAATTTTTGAATGTTAAACTTAATTGGCGTTAGGCCACCCGTCGTGGGTGGACTAGTGTCGTTTTTTAGCTGGATCTCCTGTTGAAAAAGATAGCTCTACGAACACAAAGTATTTGCAGTAGCAGACTCAAAAATTAAAATTTAACCGAGAGAATTCGTAAACGCGTCCTTAAAGACCAACGAGAAAATCTCTAATTCCCCAACCGCATTCATACATTTTTATCAATTATCAAGAATCAAGATTGTCCACCAGAGTGGCAACATTCGCTTCATCTCCGTATAATATCAGCTAGTGCCACAAATAACTGCACGCTACGCGAATGAAATTTATTTCTCACTAATTATTACAAAACGGTTTTTTTTGTTCGCTCTGACAAGACAAGTAATGAATTACATTTCTGGTGAGTGTGTGTGGAGATTTACTTTGATGATGACGGTGATAAAAAGTGATGTGGTTACGTCGATACGAGCATTGTTCTTTTTAGTGAATCATCATCGGTCTCTTGCCCTAATCCCAATCTATTATTTTGGAGTCGGTCGACGCAACCTGTCTTCTTCATCCATACTTCTCTATTGAGTGGAAATTTATAGTTTTTACACCGAAGTTACTTGTGTTTTTGACCGAAACATCACATCTTAATTTGCTGTTACATCTCGTCTGCCATGCATTTCTTGATTTATTTATTCATTTATTTATTTAATATTAATTATAGCAGCATTACAGAATTATCCAATACGATGCTATAAAACACAAAAAAATAACAATTATATTAAAAATTAAATTAAATTAAACTATATCTCTATATCCACATAGATACACAAAAAATAATTGTGCTAGTTACATAGGTACAAACAGTTACTTAGTTTTGATTTGAACTTTGATTTGAATTTGAATTTAATTTTGGTTTAATTTTAATTTAATTTTAATTCAATTATCATAGTTTTTAATTTTATATTATTTTTCTGTTTTTATTTTTCATTTTATATCTTTTCTGTTTGTATCATTAATTATATAAATTTATTTAGTTAATTAAGTTATACCCGCTAAGCACTTTTTGTCTGTAACTGGAGCAGGGCGTTAGAAGCTGCGTTACAGTTTTTTTTTATACATTTGCAGCTTCCATAGTTTTATTTGTTTAATTATGTCTCGTCCTATTGTTCCCAAATAAACTTTTATTATTTATTACAATAGATGCGCCTAGCATCACGGAAAAGTCCATAGTTCAGACTATCATCATTTCTTAATGAATATAAAAGCCCAATCGTATCTTTCCCGGTCAAATTATCAAACCATGGATAAGCTTGACTGTTACACTTTCAAGTACTAGATCAGCGAGAGAATCTTTATTAATTTGTGGCACTTGGTTTTACTTTATTAACGAGAGCAAAAGACGGAACACCTCTCAATAGGCGGACAGAATGATGACATGGTGAAGATTGTGGAGATCCACTGGATGCAAGACGCACGAGACCGATAAATGTGGTGACACGTAGGGGAGGCCTATGTCCAGCAGTGGACGTCTTTCGGCTGAAATGATTATGATGATGATAACGAGAGCAGCAGTGAATGAAATAAATGCCTATTACAAAATACATAACTTGCGTGAACGAAAATATGTCAATAAATAAAGACTGATCCGATGAATGAATGAAATGATCGGCATCTCGTTCAGTTAACGAATGAAACTGTTAATGAGAGCAATTTATCATTCTCTCACGAATGTAACGCCACTGTTTTGTTTGAAGATCATGTTTTATTATTGTGATGGGACTCCATCGTGTGTCCAATGACCGCGATCGCGTGTGGTACTGGGTTGGAGTCCCGAGTACGGCAAATTGTTATCGGAGTTTTTACATCAGGAATGTCTCAGTAGCAGTCACGAAGTCTGAATTTGTTCCCAGTTGAGAGCAGCGGTGGCCCAGTGGTGGCGGCCCCAACTTACGAACAGTAGGTCGTGGGTTCGAACCCAGGCAGGCACATTACTTTGTGTAATTGTTTTCCTTACCGCTGCTCTCAAAACGATGAAGGAAAACATCGTGAGGAAACCGGCATGTCTTATCACCAACAATTTCTTATAGCCCATTCCGTCTCAAAAAGAGAGGAGGCCTGTGTCCCAGCAGTGGGAACATTAATAGGCTGTTGATGATGATGGTTAATAGGCTGTTGATACATGGGATTTAATTATAACTGGAGAAATCTGGGTGTATTATTAGTAACTAGGTACACCTCTGCTTAACCCTTTGGGAATTAAGGTATGTATGATTTTCAAATCGAATGAAATGTCAGCTTGTAGTAACAACTTGATTCGCTGGCGCCTGCACAAGGTGTAAAAATATTTCTATTATCTCTCAGTTAGATATACTCATCTTCATTATCAGCTAGCACATAGATAAAGGCTTTTTGTTTTTGGAGAGTGGAAAATCATCAAAATAATTACTCCTCCCTATCTGGGTGGAGCGGAGGGAGTGTCAGACTGCCACTGACTAAAACCCACAAATGTTCCTTCCTAGCATGGTGTGTCCAGGGCCGCGGTATCTCTTTCGAACAACGATAAAGGCCATCGATTTGATAAAGGCTTGATTAATATTGTGATTTTCTGAACAACAAACAATCTAAGTAAACATCAATTAGTCAAACGAACAAAAAATGCTTTCGATATTTATGGCTACTCTAGCGTAACAAACACACATAATTCATCCGAAATATTAATCTTTTTTGAGAGCAAGCATTTGTCACATCGAACAGAAGTGAAAGATTTCAGTTTTTTTTACTATTTTTTATTTTTACTAATTAATTCTCGTGACGTTTAAAACAGTCGCGTGCGCCGACAAATCCGATATGACTCGGTTTTAAGCGCTAATTAGACACGGAATGCATGTAATTAGGTTAGTGTAGGAAGTTCTTTCTTTTAGTCGGTTTTGTGATTAGAATGTGCGGTTTCACGCTTTTTTGTTGGTGGAATTTTATAATATTTAATTAAATGGTCTGTTTGCTATCATTTGAATATAAAACAGAATATTGGAAGCAACCTGTATGCAATCAACGACTTTCAAGGCTATATCTAAGTTACCCTGACCATTTATTGTATATGATAAAAGTAAGACTTTACTAAATATATAAACTTAACGAACCTAAAAACAAACTAACTATGAAAGGGCATCGAAAAACTCCTCCTCAACGCTGTCAGCAGGTAAAATGCCCAAGAGACTGGCAGCGTTGGCGCGTTGTATCTGACCAAAGAAAAAGCCAGCCTTTGGGTCAGAGGAAGCGTCAACAAGGCGTTTAGAAATATCCTTAAAAAGGCTGTGGGCACTAGGACCCCACGGTCCTAAAGTTTCAACCCCGAACAGCTAGAAAATATAGTAAACGATAGTGTAATCGTCATCTGTACTTTCTAAAAGTACAGACGAAGAACTAAGTTGTTATAGACATATTTATGTTTGTTAAATAGATCGTGTTTTAAACTTAATTACTTGGACTATTAATCAGAAGTGGATTTTGAGGGGTAGTCGTTTACTTTTCCAAAATACTAAGTTACAAAACCTAACTAAAGAACGAATATTTACCTAAGCTTTTTTTTTTGTGACAAGCCCTCTTCACACTAATCCCAAACCACTGCGATTCTTGAAAGCCAGAATCAACAGTGGTTACCACCAGAGGTCCCTACGACTACTATAAAAGTTAGAAGTAAAATACAAAAGTTTCCTAGTTGATTCTCTATCTGCAATTTGCTGACAAAATCTGAGAATTAATTACAGCCTACGCTATAATAAATGCGAATTAGCAATTATTACTTAATACTGGTCGGTAAGTCATGGTGTCGGCTGCCGAGTTATGACAAGAACGCCGCCTGCCTTGGGACGCTTATTGTTAGGGCTGCTACTTGCTTAAAAATAACAGCATCCAAGATTAAACCGCACTTGCATATATGAGTTCATGGGTAAATGTAATGTTTTAGTGAATGGTCACCACCATTCACTACAAAATAAGTTTCTACTAAGTATGTCTCTGTAAAGCCCTGCTGTCATATTGTAGATCTTATACCGTTGTTACACTTTGTCAGTGGCCAGAAAGCCGCCAACATCGGAAATCGATCTAGATGACTATTACCTTATCAAGATAACATCACGCCTAATCCCCGAGAGATTAGGCAGAGGTTAAAGAAGCTAATGTACACCCATTGCACATTTTCGACACGGTTGGCGCAGTGGTTGAGCGATTGACTGCTGCGCAGCATGTCGCGGGTTCGATTCCCGCACGGAACAAATATTTGTACGACCTACAAGTATTTGTTCCGAGTCTGGGTGTTTTTCTATCTATAATATGTATGTATTTACAAAAAAAAAAAATGTATATAAGTAGTTTATCAGCCATCTCGTTACCATAACACAAGCATTAGGTTGCTTAGCTTGGGACTAGATGGCGTTGTGTGAAATGTCCAAGGATATTTATTATATTATTATTTATTTGTTTAAGTGCCATGAAATTGGGGTCGAGCCTATTTGCATTAATAAAAATAAATCAATCTCCAAGCAAATCCTCTTAAACAGCAAGAAAGCGCATTTGACAACCCTGGTCACGGCGCGCCCACATCGATGCGATCTATCCCATGGATTCCATAAGAGAATGGACATAGTTGAGAAGGCATTTTTGATGGATTTATCGCTGTATTTCATGTCGATATTCGAAAATTACTATTTTGATCCCACAGACGATTGTCTATTGTTTGGAACATGGTATAATGGAATTCTTTATGTGGTGGTTTTACTTTACTAAGACAAGTCACATGCCTGATGACTGACTTTAAGTGTTGAAGGTGGCGTAGCTTGTTAAGACAAAACGCATCGATATGTCAAAATTGGTATGTACTTTATTTTAGCTCTGTTTTTTTCCGCCTGCACAGATAAGTTGGTTGAAGATCTTTGTGACGATTTTTACGACACAATGACATTAAATGTCATCCAATTTGGCCTGCATAGTGTGGAGCCCCAACACAGGCTATGCCACACCTCCTCGAGATGCCCGTTGTGCACAACTAACTGCACGCGCCAGGGGGCCAATTCTCGATTTTAGAGATGGTGTCGAACTCGACAAAAATTTCTAATGACGTCATTTTTTCGACAAATTTTAAAAGTTGCTATTCTGGGGATGTCGAATTCGACATTTGTCGAAAGCTAACGTTAGAGTTCATGTCGAGTGCTTCTGAGCAGTAGAGATGTCATGTCGATTGTAGAGATCATCATTTCTGAGTGAATTCGTTGAGTTTTGGATTGTACACTGTGTTTTCTTTTCTTTAATTTTTAAATAAAATACGGCTTGGCATCTCATATCTACTGGAAATTTGATTTATACTCTTTGATTTGTGCCCTTGCCTTGTTTGATTTTTCCCCACCATGTTAAAATAAAACTTTTAAAATGTAAAACAGCACCCAACTTTATTAGTTTTCGTAAAAAAATATTTTCGAGGTTTCGTAAAAATAGTTTCAACAATATGATTTATATAGTATCAGTTTAAGTTACAAGAAAATCAATTATTTATTCGAACCATTTTCTCCAGTTTACCCCATACTTCGGAAGATTTAAAAAAAACATTAAAATATCTATGGAAAAGCCGGAACATCAAAGGGTTACGTTAACGATAGCTAGCGACCGAAAAACTATGTAGAGACTGCAGCCCCTGTGATGTAAACACAGTACATGTAAACATAACAAAAGTTTTGAAGGAACCGCAAAAAGGCGCAAATTCTGACACTGACAGACAGTCAACTGTCAATTTGTTTTCTTTATTTCACGAAGAGCATACGAAAATCTTGAAACACACTAAACGTTTCGTTTTATACTTAAATAAGTAGGTTTAGTCAGCGTTTTAAAACAAAATCATTCATTAACTCATAGCTACCTAAAACAGAACGTGCGATTCTTCATAATGGTAACATTATCTTCACTCGACTCGACATTTTCGTGACATTTATTTCTATTTTGACTGAGAATACGGAATTCTGCTCAATTCGACATTTTTTGGTAGAGATAGAGATATTTTTAATAGACATAGAGATAGACTTACGATCTCGAACTCGAGATAAATGGCGAAAATCGAGAATTGGCCCCCAGGACTTGAATGAAGCAAACGACAGAGCTGATGAGGTTGCTACGTAGTATAGGTCGGATAAAATTAGAGTCATCGATTCGAGAAAAAGAAGGAGAGTAAGCTACATTATCTCCGAGTGTTATAGGCTACTTATGAAACGATCCCGTAGGTTAATTATTATAGATAAGAGGTGCGAAGCTGTGGGCATAACATACTAAGAAAAATACGACCGATCTGGCAAAAGTTCGCCCATTAAAGTTAATCTCTCCAAGTACGGTAGTCTTTATATGTATTATGCTAACAAAGCTAATCGGATTAGCCCCAGTATTACATTTCATTACGTCCAATAACTGCCGCACTCAGAGAGCTTTAATGATTTTAGGCCATCACTTAGTAAAGGTTTCACACTACTGTAGTAACATCGCGGTGGGTAGAATGACCTAACTCCCCTACATCACTTATTTCAAACCATATGCCGCATCCATCCCACCTACTCTCTAAACCAATGAACAGGTGTTCTGGCTATAAAGCGACATTCCTGTGGCAAGCGGCTCTGGGGAGCTCCTGGATACCCTAACCATGGGATGGGTCCGTTTATCAAAGTAGCTGTATTGTATGAGTGCACAGGTACAGTCAGCATCAGAAGTAGATTAAAACTACTTAAACTTTCAAAGCGGGGTTTTTAATTTAAAAAAAAATGATTAACATGTTGCCTACAAGTTATTGAAGAGTAAGAAATATTTTATAGAATAATCTTCTGAAACATTACAAATAATGGCAGCAGTCTTATACATCATATAATTAAAATTCCGATATGTCAAGCTACATTCTTTGCTGACCGTACAAGGAGGTAGGTCGTCAATGTAGCTGTGAAGTGTAGATCGTCCTGTCGGGACTGCGGGTAGTCCGCAAGAGATACCGCGTTCTCGACATAAAGGGCTAAGAAGGAACATGGGCGGTTTTAGTAAGTAGAAGTGTAAGAAGGAGTTATTTGGTGATATCCCACCCCCCGCTCTTGGGCAGAGCGAAAGGGAGTGTCAGACTTCTACTGACTAAAAACCACCCATGTTCCTTCTTAGCCCTATATGTCGAGGTTGCGATAACTCGTGAACAACTCGCAGCCCGTGCATAAGGTCCTAGGTCCGATTAAGAGGTCGGACTAAGTGTCGATGGGTTTTTTCCTCAGGAATTTCTTAGTAACAGTCACGGAGTTTAGATTTATGCCCGGTTGATGGCAATAGGCTCGCCCCATATTACACGGAACTTAGACAAAACTGATGACACGTGGATGTTGTTTAAACACATACAGATGTTCCATATCACAGCGTTTGAGAATCAGAAAAGTGAGAACTAGAGACAAATTATATTATTAATAGGCTATCAACAATAGGCTTTGTTTTATAGCTTACAAATTCCAATAGCTATCATCATTTAGGCGCCTTACAAACAAGTGACAGATTAATACCAACGCCCACTGTTTGTAAATTAAGAACTAGTTTACCAGACAAGTTGACATTTGTGTGGGATGACCAACAGGACTAGGCTTAGAAATAAATGGCTGTTTGTTTGACCTAGTCGTAACAGGATAGAAAACAATGAAACAGTTATGTATTTAGTCTACACTAATATTATATAGAGGATAGATTTGTATTTTTGTGTGTGTATATATGTAATGAATAAACTTAAAAACTACTAGACCGATTTGAAAAATTCTTTCACCGTTGGAAAGCTACATTCACCCTAAGTAACATAGGCTACTTGTTATCTATGTATTCCCACGGGAACGGGATCTACGCGGGTGAAACCGCGTGACGTCCGCTAGTGTTTAATAAAGGTGTAATGCTAGAATGAATACTGAAAACGGGATATTTACCATATTACAATTTTGCTTCGATTGCCTTGTGAGTGCTTGTAACAGAGCCGAAATATTGGGAACTCCAAACAAAATGTAAACATGGTAAATATCCCGTGGGCAGTATTAATAATAGTATTACTGCGGTACTCAGATATATTTAATGATTACTTAAGTCGTCAATTAGTTAAAGGTTTGACATACTTTTGTATGACAAAACTGTCAAAACCTTTACTAAGTAATGGCCTAAGTAATCATTAAAGTTGCTGCGGCTGTTAGAGACCATGTCAGCTTAAAACCTTAGAAAGTTGGAATAGAAATTCGGGAGACACCATTCCACATAGGTTCCACACTTATGTGGAAAGGTGTTTCCCAAATTTTCTCCATGCTTCGGAAAGCACGATAACCGTTGGTCCCGGCTGCCATTTGTAAATCTTTGACTAGACTAGGTGTTTCGTTTATTACTAGTTGGTGGACCGAAAGTCTGACATCCTGTCTTACCAAGTGATATTGTATTACCCAGTACTAACTGGGTTGTGGAGATCTGATAGTCAGTCGCTCCATGTAAAATACTGCTTCCGATTAGACTGGAAGCTGACCCTAAAGTATTGGTAAAAGCCTATAAAGGGTGTAAAAGTAGCCTTAACGCAAACGAAGGGCACTTGTTCTCCCCACCACTGCGATCATTTTTAGATTTTAGACCATGCCTGGGAACCCCTTTTACGGAGATATTGGGGGTCAAAATTCCAAATTTTGCACAGCTGTTTTTGTAAATACTAGTTTTTCAGGTTATAACTTTACTTAAATTACCTCCATGACCCGTTTACTATTCAAAGCATCCACTAGCACAGTGTTTTAAGAGTGCTACATTGAGTTTTACCGTAAAATGAGATTTTTGACCCCAAAAAAAAAGCTGTTTCAGCATTTTTTAACTTAGCTTACTTTGTCACTTAAAATAGCAGTTGATTTTCTCTTGCTCTTAATAATATCAAAAGATAACTAAAGCTTATCTCCCACAAATACAAACTGACCCAGTTCTCATCAGTTAGCCGACTGCGCTGATAAGTATGATTATGATTACACCTGACACTTTCCTTATCACGCCTAGGTGGGTGTGTAATGATTGTAAAATTGTTAAGTATAACGACTTAATTGGAGATATGGGCTTCATCCCGTCTGGTAACTTTCTCAATTCGAAAACTAAACAGAAGACGAGTGAAACAGACTTTTTGTTAATATTTTATCTGCATACCTTTTTTTTTTTTTTTGGTGGGTGTAAAATCATCGAATAACCACCCATGTTCCTTCTTCGCCCTCTATGTCGAGGCCGCGATAACCGTTGGACTACCCATACCTTTGAGTCCGTTTTCAGAGGTCGTTGTTCGGTTTGATCGTTGTCAATGGCCCGAAACTGAGTTGAAGAGGTCAGATAGGCAGTCGCCCTATGGAAAGTACTGGTATTCAGCTGCATCCATTTGACTGGAGACCGATTCCAACATACTTGGGGAAATGCCAGGCAGGTGATGATTGAACCCGTTTAGCCAACTACAGGGTGTAAAGTAACCCTTCACACATACGTCAACCAAGCATTCTGTACATCAAACTAAGTACCCATACGCAAAATTTTTTGCTGGGAAACGATTGTTTTTTTGGGGACAAAAATCACATTTTACGGTAAAACTCAATGTAGCACTCTTAAATTGTACTAGTGGGTGCTTTGAATAGTAAATCATGGAGCTCATGGTCAATATATATGGTCATGGAGCTAATTTAAATAAAGTTTTAACATGAAAAATTAGTATTTACAAAAACAACTGTGCAAAATTTGGAACTTTGACCCTCAATATCTCCGTAACTAAAGGGTTCCCAGGTATGGTCTAGAACCAAAAAATGATCGCAGTGGTGGGGATAACAAATGCCCTTCGTTTGCGTTAAGGGTACTTTTACACCTTTTATACATTTTAACTACTTTTTCTACGGTACAGTCCACTCACACAAAAAAAAAGGAAACTTTTTGTAGATGTTGTAATTTTTTTCTTTAGTCTCGCTCTCTGGCTCTTTCTATGAAGATTTAGGACAGCAGAATCATGAATAGTGCCGTAAATATCGTTTATTTAGTGAATACCCTAACAAAAACATATAAACATCATTATCATCGAGATTATGATAGATAAAAAGTTTCCCACGCCATTTTTATATTATACAATAACATGATAGCATGAAATTGTAACTTTTTTGACGCGATTGATAAAACTGAAAGTTCATTGAACCATGTTTTCACAAATATTATTTTAGATTTAAATTGAAAAAAAAAAGGAATTATTTATAATAATATGTTACGGTTTCTGATAAATAAAATTCGTCAAAGTCTTAATTACTTCACTTTTGGATAATTTTTTTTTTTGTTCACCAAAATGAGAACCCCTTTCTTTTTTAAATCGGTTAAAAATATATTGAAAGTGAACGTGAAGAAATCTACTGGCAACATAAAACAGTATAATTGGTGCACTTTATTTAGTAAAAGTAAAAAATAATATTTCATTCGTTCGTTTTGTACTATTAAAAGATATGAATGTTGATAATAATCTCGTATTTATTCAAATTAACTACATTTTTAAAGTATTAAGTGAAAGTCTACGGTTTGTGTGTGCTCCTTTCTTTTATATTTTTACTATTAAAATAAAGGAGCTAAGAGTCTAACTATCATAGTTTTTAATAACTTATCTAATAGAACTGTTTTCTGGCTTAAAAAATACGATTCTAATTCGTCCGTCTGTTAGATTATCGAAAAATATTGGATACGTGTGTTTTGTTTTGTCAAATCAATAAAAAATTACCAAGATAAAACGCGTCAAAGATTATGAGTGGAGGTTGTGACGTCACTCGCCCCAAACAAAATGTCATACTTATTTCTTACAATATGACTTCACACGAGTTTTCAAAGCACTGTATCGTCTTCATAGTTTGTTTACGTGCAAAAAGAAAAAATATGTGTTCAATATTTTTTGGGAATCTATCTGATGGAGTAAGTAGATTTTTTGTCAAATGCCCTATTAGCTATAAAAAAATATTTTGTGACTAGATAGTCAGAAAACATTTTTTATAGCTAATTATATGTCTAGTCAGATTTTTTTTATAGTTGATTAGATGAGTTACTGAAAACGATTGTCAAAAGGTCTCAAGAGCGATTGTTAAACAAGAGGTCGTGGGTTCAACTGACGGCATAACATGACCTTAAGTCAGGCACTAAAAAAAAATTATGAAAATAAATAATGCCTGTTTCTAGGAACACCTCTGCCATCCCTCTAGGGATTACAGGCGTGATGTTTATTTAAAACACACCACACTTTGTTATTTCTACCTAGACTCAAAGGTACGAAAAAGAAAATATCTTACACCATCCTTTCAAACTCTTTTGTTAACATGTTTTATGCAATAACTTAGCATTTAAACCGTTTCATCATACGTTTGTAGACTTTCTTCAAATTATCACTAGAATCTACGGCTACGAGTGTTTATAGCACTTTACATACAAGTGTTTATTTCGAGTGTTATGAATGTATGATTATAATCTGAATTTTATGTAGACTAGTGACCGGAGTGACCAGCACAATAGGGAATTTCACCAAATAAAAAGTGTTTTTTTTTGTTTTATGAATTTATGAAAAAATACGAAAATAAAACGTGTCAAAGATTAGATAAGAGTGGGGGCTTTTTACGACACTTTGTGGGTAAAAAAGTACTAACCTTGTGACGTCATACGACTTTTCGAAGCACTGTATCGTCTTCATCTTTTGTTTGAGTGAAAATAGAAAAAATACGTGTCCATTCGTTTTTGAAAATCTATCTGACGGACTAATTAGATTTTTTTGGCGAAATACCCAATTTCTTTGACAAAGTCATAGTATCTAACGTAACATCACGCATGTGATCCCCGAAGGGGGGACACATGTGTACTTAATAGTACCTTATTATGTTTCAGTACCGTATAACAGAGGACGAGCTTATTACCATCAACCGTGCAGAAATCCAGACTCCGTGGCTGCTATTGAGAAATTCCTGCTGAAAAACCCGATAACACTTTGCCTAACCCGGGAATCGAACCAAAACTTCGTGCCTAGCCACGCTTCGCTCCTATTGCATGGGACTAAGAAATTACTGGAGAAGTGTACTGTAAAGTACACCTCTTCCTAGCCTTCTGGGATAACAGGCGTGATGTTATGCGAAAAACATTACCTTCCCTCCTAAAGCAGTCGAGTAAATAGGCTCTAGATAATAGGAAAATGTTACCCATGTATTTTTGTGGCCTTAAGCTTTTACAAAAATAAATAAAAAACAAAGTTATTTGTGTGATTTTCTATGTTACTCAACCGCAGTAATAGACGAGGCATGATTCTGCAATCTACTGTTACTTCCAATCTATATTATTTTGATACAATGTTTATATTATCTAAGGTTGCCATGTTTATCGACAAATACTCTTTGTTTTTCTCATTTAAATAAATATGCCATAATTAACAAAAAAAATGTTTGAAGTCCCTACATCCTAGGTTTATAGATAAAAAAAAATGTTTCTTTGACATTTAAAAACACAAGGTACAACCACAGTCACAATAAGAGAGCACTCAAGTATATATAGTCACAAATGAGATCCTAACCCCTAAACTAGGCCTGGACCTGTATTTTAGGGGTCAGCGTTAAGCCATGAGTTTTATTTACATCTTGCATACAATTACAGCATTTAGATACTATTTGTAACTTCTAAGTTATTAGTGCTATAGGGATTCTGTTGGTAACCCTTCAAGAAAGGAACTTGAAAAAATGAGCAATGGAATGTCGATTCAGAGGAAAAAAGGCCGTAGCATTAGTGCAATATTATAAGCTACTTCATCATCATCATCATCATTCTCATTCTGCCGCCCTTATCCCAATTTATTTGGGGTCGGCGCAACATGTCTTTTTCTTCCATACTTCTCTATTTCGCGTCATGTCAGTAGTCACCTCCTTCCTAGCCATATCATCCTTCACACAGTCCATCCATCGTTTCTTTGGTCTTCCTCTACTCTTATACCAATCTTGTATCACTTGTATCACCATTATTATTTATCTAACCCTGCCAAAACAACAATTTTCTTCCCATCCTTTTATTCTGTCAAATCCAAGACAGTCATCACAGTCTCAACCTTCCCATGAGCATGAAGTCTAAAGCTCATTTACGAAGTAGCAATTCGATGGTTCAATAATTCCTAATTCGGAGACCTGATTAACCTTTGAAATAGCATCCAAATTAAGGTTACACATACTGTGACCTTATTAAAAACATGTATGAATGTAAATACGCTCTATATAATTGAATACTTGTCTGACATTTGATATCTTCTCTGACGTAGGCAAGTAACAAGTGACATACATACACAGAAGAAGAGGGCCTACGTTACAAACAGTTGTTTAAGTTTTTCATCGATGTATCGAAATATGTTAGCTATGGCGGATTTTGCTAGCAGACGACTAACATAGGTAATACCTAGTGGCCTTGAGTTACGAGGGGAAATATTATTCAGATAAATCAAGAGAGACTTATTAAGATTTGATAGCCACAGCAAAATTATGTGGATAAACTAATACTGCCACGTCTTGCCCGAGCGGAGAGCTGCCATGATCTCAGGGCGACTAATATCGGGAGCTCATGATAATTGATAATAATTACGGAAGATATCCCATAAAATTTGTTTAATTATATATTTATTTATATATTTTATATTTGGATAACTTGGTCAATGCAGACGTCCAATCAGGGAAACAAAAAAATCATAGCTAACAGCTAGTTTAAGTTATTGGAGATTTTAGGATATTTATAGTGTAAAAATTATTTATTTAAAATTATTTATCTATCTACCGTTTCTCGCCAACCCTAATCTACAAGAATCTCTAAACCACAACATCCAATAGTTTTGATCACAAAACAGTTGGAAACCTGTCCATTCCACAAACCTACTTTACAGTCGTCACTAAGAGTTAGAAATATTCCATATTAAACATTTATTTGGTGAAAGTAATTCATGAATATTGGTTGAATCTCATTTGTCTGATCATGTGAGAAAGTTATCTATCTGTGATAATGATGTTACTGATATATGAAAGTTTATCTATAGAAATAAACATAGACTGTCCAATTGCTTATAGAATGTTCAACTTTGATCAAATATCCGATAGACCAAAACAGTATACGCTTCCGAATGATTTAAGAGCATGATTTTCAAGATGATAGATGATATCAATATTTGATGGTAACTTTTACATAATCATCATCATCATCATCTCATGAGATGACGAGATACTGAGAAGTATGGAAGAAAAAAACACCGACACCAAATGAATAGGGTATTTAACAAAAAAAATCTAATAAGTCAGATAGATTTCCTAAAAATATTGGACACATATTTTTTCTAAACTCTAAAACAGGTTCTTCACTAGATATTAATTAGAAATAATTAAGAACCTAAAGAAAATCATCAAAAACAAACACACACATTCAACAACACAACAGTATGTCTCCACAAATCATTTATCTAATTGCAATCGTAGTATCGATTAGTTGCAACTCGTGACGGCAACCAGTTGCGACCACGATCATGATCGGTCGCATATCGCAGGAAGCGTACACAACCATGTAATCAATTCTTCCTATGCCGTGTGTGTAAGAACAAGCAAGCGCGCGCATGTAATTAGATTATACGCTGTGGAGGCGCCGAGTATAATGTTTTACAGTAGTTTAACTTTAGTCAAAATTTGCACGGTGTAAATCCGTTAGTGAGACTTTTCAGTGTAATTAAATATGGTTTTTAATGAACTCTTTTACGGGATTTTTAGGAAGTTATTGTAAGTTCATTTGAACAAATCAACATTAGGAATTGATTTGAATTAATTTCTAAAAGTAGGAGTAGAGGCTTTTAGACCAAAAGCCTCTCAGTCAGTGAAATGATTATAATAATAATTTATAACAAACTAATGTCGAAGAATTTTCAGCTCACAAAAATGATGTCTTGTCAAGATTGTGTACGAAATTCTGCTTTTGATGTCATCTTAAGCCGCTCCTATATCCGGTCAAAATGAAAGTAAATGTCAACACAACAAAAACTAAAAAAAACAGCCTTTTACATCATTACTTAAAAATATTTTCTTAAGGATAGGTTCATTGCAAGCACTTACATCTTTGTACATATTTATATAACACTATTTGAAGTAGACAGGCGTCATCTATTACAATCCATGAACAATTACACAACAATAGGTATACCTGTCAATAAATCAATCATTGTAATTTACAACTTATGCCAATGGATTTAAGGTCATAAAACGAACGCTTGCGATTTGCAACCGCTACGTATTGACAGCAAGAGTCGCGTTTGTCATTTGTTTAGTAATCGATGCCAAATCTATGTAATCAAGTGTCAATATTCGTGTAATTATGCAATTGACACTGTCATTATTGAGCTGCTATTACCAATCAACGATTGGGTGTGTATGATTTGATTGTTAAATGTATGAAGTGATTGGAGAAGTAAATTGGTAAGATTTCTTGTGTGGTAATGTCTCTCTCTCTGCCTCCTTTTTTTTGAGTAATACAAAAATAAAATATGTTTGGTACAGAGGTGAGAGTGATAAAGATCACTCTTAAATGTGAAAAATGAGAAAAAAATTATGTAAATGAAGGTTATTTTCCTAAAACAAAATAAAAAATAAGATAACATGAAATCAGTTTTGTAATCCCCGAAAAGCAGTTTTGTATAATAATTATTATAATAGGACTCCTACAGTTTGCCATTTATGTTATAGTGATAGGGAAAACACCCAATAAACACTTTGACCCTACGTTAGAATCGTACTCATAACCTGATCATGTTCTGCAGTTGCAATTGCGAGTCTTACATCAACAAAGCAGGCAATATTGATCTACTATTATCTTCACTAAACTGTGACCACCAAGTCAGTGTGACCAACAAGCTAGACTCGAAAAAAGCTATTCCATTCTCGTTTATCATAATTAGGTATGCCGAGCTAAAATTATTGTATCAAGAGTTAAGACTATCAATGTTTCTGCTAGAGTCTATTTGTAGATCAGGAGAAGTGCCGCTTCGGTGGGCAGATATCACTTTCATATGTGGAGTATATGCTTGTGTGTATGTAATATGGGTATGCGTTGAGCCAAATGTTCTGTGTAAGTTGGGCAACCTTTTTGGGACATTTTGTCGAATAGATATTTTGTCGAAAATCTGGCAACCGGTCTTACCAAGAAATAACTGTCTTGTGGAAGTTAAATGCAGTTTCTCCATGTAAAATACTGGGCCCGGTCAGACTGGCAGCCGACAGCAGAGCGAATTGCCGAATGGTATATAATGAGATAATGCATGGAGCAGCATCCCAGGTGATTTTTTTGTGGCGGTGATCACTTTACTTTTCTTGACACGCTCTTTAACCTACTAATATTTAACGCGCAAGTATGGATGTTTGTTACTTTTTCACGCAAAAACTACAGAACGGATTTTAAATAAAATTTGGTACACAGATAGTTTATAACCTGGATTGCCACATAGGGTAGTTTTTATCTCGATTTAATACTATTATTTTATTCCCCAGGGGTAATTTTTGAGTTGTAGCGGGCAAAGCCGCTGGCAACAAATAGTGTTTACTATTTTTGTTCTCATTCGAAAGTCTACACGAAAAGTCAAGGTTGCTGGACAAAGACACTATCGAGGAATGCAGCTGGATGTGTGATTAAAGCAGGATGTTTATTTTTTATTATTAAATGGCTTTATACTGAGGTGGAGGTTACTTGACTGACCGGTGGCGCTTTTGTCTGATAATGGCGGTTAATGAATAAAATAACTGGTCGATGTAATGACCTGCAAAGAACGTCAGTTCATTGCAGGCCATACAAAATGTCGTACACGTCGATTAAAAATATATTTTTTTGTAGCATCTGTGAAGCACGATGCGACTGATTCGGACGCAACCACCACCAGTGATGGCAGATGTGGCAAATAGTTGCAACTGTCAATTAGTGGGGATATACCGGTGGGGGCAGATTGGAATAAATCAAAGAAAAGGATGTGCTCATGTGTTATGTGGGTGTTATTATAATAAGGCTACGGTTTAAAAGCGCTTTGTACGAATTTAAAACATCATTTAGTTCTACATTTATAGTCTCATATTGCGGAAGTCAGGTTTCTAAAACAATGCGGAAATTAAACAATACTCGAGCTACTCATATGCAGTTATTTTAATAATAAGTTGGTTTCATTGATAAAGTAATGCAATTTTGACACCTGTTGTCAGATTGCAAATAACGAAAACGTTTACAATACAAACATCAAAACTGCATCGAATAAGTGAAGATTTATTCGTCTTGTGGCGTAAATTACAAATGTCAATAGAGATGTAGGTCGCTGAAGAAATATGGAGGCGCTAAAGTAAACAGTCACTTTGAACTAGATAATCTTACATCGAATATTGCAGCTAGCATTGGTGTCATATTTTTTTCTGAGATAGTTATCATCGTATTGGTTCTTGAGAGAAAATATTTAAAGTACCTAGTAAAATTATTATAGAGGTCAGTCGTAGTCGCATGCCACCTTGCGAACGACAACAGCAGCTGACTTCTGTATCAATGAAAACGCCATGAAGGAGCATCAGGTATCAGTGGCATGCGACTACGGTGGTCCTCTATAATAATTTTACTTATATTTAAATAGAAATATACAAATTCAATATATGAATCTCAGACAAGAATAGTTTTCTTGTTTTCTACTTTTAAGACCGCGGTTTGTAGTCGGGTTTTAGTTTTTAAGTTTATATTTTTATTAATTGTGTTTTTATGTATAAACTAGTCATGCAATTGGTTTAAAAATGTCTTGACTACTTGTTGAGAGAGAGTAGTATGTAGATTTCATTGAAAATGCCAGGATAGCCTGCGAAAATCAAAATTTTATTACGTTTTTTCAATTTTATATTCAGTGTCCGGATGTATGTTGAAACAAATATTTTCATTCGCGAATGTGACAAATACGGCTTGAAATCTATAATACAACCTGAAAATATAGTCTACTAATATTATACCAAGTAAGAATATTCTTTTTTCGCGGGCTACCTTAGCGCACCCTCTTTAATAGATTATGCTTGTATACTTAATCAGCTTATATAGTTCCCACTGTTGGGACACAGGTCAACTCTCTATGATAGGGAATGGGCTGTGTCTGCACCTAATTACTCAAAACTACCTCATAAAGTCTCCATGAGTTCAGATTCAACCAAATTGCCAAGGGCAGAAACTACATTGCTTCCAAGTTCAAATAGCAACAAACCTAATTCACATTTTATTACTCTAAAAGAATCGTGAATACAATCATTCATAAACTTATTACGTCTAATTACCAAATGATTTAAAAACAAACAGTTAATAATAACTAGTTTAATGAAGCGAGCAGTGAATGTAAGTAAAGTCAAGGCTAAAAATTGTAGCACACGGAAGGCGATATGAGGAAGTCTTCAACTTGAAATGTGTGTGTGTGAGTTGTATTTTGAATTGTATTAAGGTCGGATCTAAGTTGAGTTTGTTCTGTGTTTTTAATAATTCGATATGGAGAAGATTATGAAGTTTGGAAGGGCCATTGACGCACGTATACAGTACATCATTTGGAACATTGAGTTTTTTTTACCAGCAATTGTATAATATAACAATAAGCTGTTCTGTAAATTTTGACGGTGTAGGTATTGCACTTCTGTAAGAAACAGCTAGCAGATTGGTTTTTAATTGCCGGTAAAAAAATATAAATATAATTAAATTATATATGTAGGAGGAACCCCTTCCCCATTCCTAGAGATCAATTCGGAATGATGAGGCTACTGAATCAGTGATTTCTTAACTCTAAATAGATAGTGGGAAAGTAAAATAATATATTTCGTGGACATAACATTTTGAAAGCTTAAAAAAGTCAATCCTCTTGAAAGGCATTGCAGACATCTCAAACGATTTGAAAGCGATTAGCGCTTTTAGAATTCAGGACAGAATCATTAGCAATTTTAAATTAAATTAAACAATCCTAATTCTGACGAGATACTGATTTTTTCTGAAGACTGCAAAATATGTTAAATGCAGTTCTACAGATCTTTTTGAAAACTCATAATGGACTTAATCATTGAAATTGCGCAAAAGCACACCGGTCTCAAATTTAGTACAATGCCACCAAATTTGACGAAATGTTTAATTGAATTATTACAAAGAAAAATATTCAACATTGCTGGTCTAGTGATATATTATTAGGTTTACGAGTATATTATAGAGGCCACATCTAGATGGGGAACTAATAATGTGAAACGTTTTATGAATAAAAAGTTCACGTGGAGCAATTTGTGTGTATGAGTCGATGCAAATAAAAGTTGGAATCCAATTACAAGAAGTCTTTACACTTCATAGATTTTCTTTGAATTGAATTTGAAGAAGAAGTGACGCGTCATGATTTATTTTTTGTGGAAGACCGTAAGAAGTTTGATATTGATCGACAAGGGATGTCTGATTTTGGATTGCTACCAAATAAAGTTTCGAACTAAAATCTATTCAGAGTTGATTACAACAAATGTTATTTTGGATGTCCAAGATATAAAACCATTAAACCTTCGAAAGTGGACAGATTTAGAAGACACCTACTCTGAGTATTCGGTGGTAAGAAGTTGAAGAGCAATGCTGCTTTAGTTAATGCTTTTCATCTACCTAGATGAAAAACGTTCTGACAGGCTGTTTTTTTAAATTAACTCTTTCTTAGTTAAAGAGGAAGATTAGTTTCAAAGATAAGAAAAATATCTCCAACAGGAGAAAACCAACAAAAAATAATAAATAAATAAATATATGAACAGCTTGTGGGTAACCACTATCAATTGCAGCTATTTGTTTCTTTATTACATTTTAATCAATCGTATGAAATGTCATCTGACCGCCGTTATACAAACATATTTGACTTGTGATTAGAATAGAATATTAGATAATTATTATAATTATGTCTATTTTTGTTTTGTCACTAATCGCTCTGAATCAGATTGTTTTTAATTGAATCCAGAAATAATAAAAAAACTGACAACTAAATGTTAACAAAGCAAGTCTGTTTACGGCTGAATAATATTAGCGATCGTTATCGAAATAATTTACCCATTAGATTATTGAGTGGTTTATTTATATCACTATATTTCTAATTGGTGTTGTTGATAAAAAGCGAAGTGTGTGTCGTTTAAAAATAAATTGAATCTATTTTGCACCATTTTTAATATAAAAAAACCTTCTTGTGATCGCAACATAATCGATTGCACTCGGAGATTTAAGAAAGCTCTTGAATAAAATAATTTTCATTTAAACAATTTTGAGCTATATCATCAATTAAACTATTTGTAGTAACGAATTAACAGCAGTTTTCCTATCTTTTTAAAATATTCCTCACTTAAGAGACAATTCTTTACGAGGCCGTAAAGAACCGCCTCATAACAACAATCTCCCTTTACAAACAATAGCTGCAGTTATCTTCATAAACAATTTTTCCTAACTTTCTACAAACTAGTTCAATAGAATGGAAAACTACTAGAAGTCAGACTTCCGACACACTTCGAGCCCGACGTGGGACCCCAGATGGAGGAAACGACAACTTTACCATAATTAAAGATGGTAGAAAAGCGGAAAGTGATCTTGAGGCAATTATAGCCGTGGAAGTCGGTTGAGATGATAACTGATACAGATTTATAGGAAAAGCATGTTGGTAAGGTAATTCTAGATTCAGGGACTGTAGACTCTGTGGACTTCTTTGCAGTAGATGTGGTTACTGTTAATTTATGAGTTGAGTAAGGAGAGAGGGAGGTTTTTGCTCAGTAGTGTCAAAACAATCCTACCAAAAGAACTGACCCTAAATACAGAGATCAGGAATAGGTAGAAAAGATCAAAACGTGTGATAGACCAGCTGTGGGATGGTACATAATAATATACACTGGATAATTAGGATAATAATAGCTTCAGAGCTAGCGAAGTTTAAATGAGAATCTTACTAATATTTTGTTTTCAAAAGAGAAAAAGTTTAATGGATATTACTCTGTGGTTTTAGCAATTCAAGTTGAAGTAACTGGTCCATTAAATGGTACACTACCTGTTCAGTAACCTCTACCCTAGGTCAACTTTTACGTCTGGCGAAAGTGAAACTAAAGTTCTCATACCGCATCTAATGCTCAGATATTCCCAACTTTTAGATAACGAAATCGTTTGATATAAATTAAACGGTTTGATTAAATCCTAATTGGCGATTTAAAAAATCTTGTATATCTATGGCAATATGGCCACTGAGAAGTCATTTTAAAGTCAATAAATCAAGACTCTTATGAAACCTTAACGGTAAATCTAAAAGAAAAAGCTCGATTGTCTATGAATTAGATATGAGCTATCACAGCACGTTTTCCAGCAATTACATCACACGATGTCTTTACAATGACGATTGTTGTCGTACAAAAGCCTTTAGACCAAGACACTCCAACGTCCGTTCAAAATTCTCAATGGTAATTAAAACTGCCAATTGTTTATACGTTTGGTTCCTTCACCCTTCCATTGTTCACGACAATCTACCATGAAGGCTTAATATCGAACATTTTCACGAATGTCATTTAAAAATAACAATTTTAATAAACTAGAATACGTGCTTGCGTATAATACTTTCGAATGCATTTTGTTGTGACCTCTAAAATCAGTACGTGTATAATGAGGTGGCAGTCGACATAAAACCGGAGCGAGCTGAAATTTAAAAGTAAAACAATCACAAAAAAAATACCTTTGTCGTGCTCTGGATTTGCAAAAACGTCGCTATGCCCGCGCGTACGCGGTTCTTCACGCCCCTTATTGTTCCCTTGGAACTTTTTATCGTCGACGGCATCTCCTCGTTTTTATAATCCTTCACACCGGCGAAGTATTCCACTTCAGACACTTCACACTCACTTCTAGCACCAACACTAACACTTTTCACATCATCAAATTGTTTTTCGTTCAGATGGAAATCGTAAAACTTATCCGTATCAAAGTAATGGCTGCTGTAAAACATTTGTTCTTGTTTCATCTTGTCCTGTTGCTTTCGATCCTCGTAAGTGCTCTGGCTAATCAGTGGCGTTTTGGAGCACAAGTTTGCGGGTAGCGACTCCGTCGTGTTCTTGCACTCGTTATTAAACTGAGAAACTAGACGGAACGACGTGAGTTGAGCGCTTTCTTTTGAAATATTAGCATCCTCATTAATATTCTGGTTCGCTTCCTCGTGTGGCTCGGGCTTCGCTTCGCTTTCAGTTTCGACCGTATTTAGTTTCGCTGAACGGTCTCTTATGTCTTGCAGCAGACCCAGTGGTAGAAAGCTGCTGTCTTTATTGTTCGCTTTGGCGAACGTCTCTGGCGCATCGGGTGATTCCGCACTCTGTTTCGTTTCTTTTTTACTATATTCGCTATGACTTTCATCGGCGTGCACGCTTACGTTCAGCTCGCTACTGTTCAGAGAATCGCATGATATATTCGAGTCGTTGTCTTCAAAATCCACTTCGCTTTGGCTGCTCCCGTTTCTTGAGCTGATTAGTGTTACAGATACGGCTTTCTTTATTGAACTAGTTTTTGAGGTCTTCTTTTTGGGTAGAGGTGGAGGAGTGCCGTCAAGGTCGCTACATGTTCCAGAATCGAGAGTATCACTTGGGGAGCACTGACCGCTTGACATAACCATATTTGTCATAGAATTCACGAAGGAATTGCAAAAGATGTATGGCGCTTTGTCGGTTTTCAGATGATCTTCGTTTTCTAAAATTTTCGGTCTGTTTTCATCAACATTGATTCTGACTAAGCTATTGTTTTTCTTGCACACGTCGTTAATCTTGAAAGTTTCGAAGTCGACGTCACTCTTGAGGTGAACACTGGATATTTTTGGTGCTTTCGGTTTGTCTGCGTCGGTGTTTATTCTGATAGTGACCACGTGGGGACCGTTGAGAGCGTCCGTGCTAGGCGTACTCGCGGGTCGATCTGACTGGGTCGCCGCTACGAATACCGTTGCAGATGGTGTCTTAGAATTAAGGACGAGTGAGTGCATCGAACTTAGCGAGTCCATCCGGACATCGGTAGCGGTGAACCCGTTTGTGTTCATAGTGGCTTCGTCAGTAGTTATTTGTGTATAAGTAGTCGATCCTCTTTGCTTCACCTTTGGTGGTAAAGGAGGGATGTATTCGACGCTGGGGCGTGGCGTTACTTCTTCCATCATTGTGGTTGCTAATAAATTGGCATAATTAACGGTGCTTCCCGTTCGCAATGCTGGTCAGGTCCGTTCAGATAGTGTTGGATGTATAAGGCATAATGGTTCCGGTGACCGTTCGTGACTGGGTCAATAATCCGCTCAGGTGGCCTGTTTTTCTTGCGTGTTGTTTTTACATCTGGAATGAGAAGAATTTGTATATTAGTATACTGGTGTTTTTAAATAGGCTAGATATTCACACAATGATTTTTATATCAATGTAGATTGTGGCTTATTTGTGAAAGGTTGCAAATAAAACTAAATGAACTGCAATGCCTAACCACTAATGACATTTCAAAATATTTCAAGCTATTTTCGAACAACTGATTTATTTATTGATAAACAAATATGTTCCACTAATTAAAATATTTAAATAAACATACAACAGTCACGTAAATGATAAGTGGACCCACCAACGCAATATTTATCGACAATAATTTAGTAGAAGACATTTTTCAATACATTAACGCAACATCTTACATAATACACTCGCAAATGTGGAGTAATTTATACTAACGTGCGATAGTTATTCCAATAAAACAAAATGTCTTTTCCATAATGTGTCCCTCATCATCATTATACCTTATAATCAGAGCATTAAGGTTGAATACTGCATAAGTTGTGGATAATTTGGTTTTTGTAACAGGAAATTGAGCCGTAATCAAATTTTCTAATATGGTAGCTCCCACGAATGAGTCTAAATATTTATTCTTTCGTAATACATCAATGGTGAATGAGTTTTCCATATAATTATGGGATTGGTTGTTATCAACATGCTGTTGATTGAGGAAAAGTGTTTAATTTTATGCGATCGGAAAGGTTTTATTTTCTTGTAAATAACGAGTTTAATTAAGAGGTTAATTAGGTGTTTCTCGGTTTTGAACGCGATAATATTACGTAGCCCCATAACATGTAATATCCAATCATGTTATATTTTTATTTCGCTGTCGCAAAGTTTGTATGAAATATTGGGTAACATTAGTTAGGTACTTATGAAAGTTTGCTAGTTTGGTTCGTAGATGGTTCAATACCCAGTAAATACTGAATTTCCTCCGTGCCTCGGAAAGCACGTAAAGCCGTTGGTCCCGACTGCTATATATAAATCTTTGGCATTCGTTAGAGGTAGTCGTAGCCCGTAGTATCGTATTACCCAGTACTAACTGGGTTGTGGAGGTCAGACAGACCCCCCCCCCAGTTAAATACTAGTTTAGAGTAGAAACTGGCCGATAGCTGTGAAAAGACTGATGATAATGATGAAAGGTGTCGCCAACTTCTGTAGGTAAGTAAAAAGTTTGATTTCCAAAAAAAAACAACAAAGAAATAGTTAATCGGAGTGTGAATTTGTACTCAGATAAATATGTTTCTTAGCCTATCATTACAACATAGTTCGGCAACACTCGAAGAAAAATTGAGAGTACCCTTCAATCAGGCGATGACCATACAACATCGATTATTAACAGACGAATCTTCGACAAATGAACAAACATTGTTTTGCAAACAAAGAATAAGTAAAAACTATTCGACACACAGCATTAACCGTGAACAATTCTATTTTGATGTAATCTTTGTTGACATTGCGAATAAAAAAATATTTCGAATTAAAGAAAGCCGTGTAAATGTTATTGTCTCTACCAATATCAGATCTAATTAGCCATGAGGATTTTTTTCAATTTCAGGGGGTCATAATATTATTTTCTTTATTTATTAGTTTCTGAAAAGTTTTAAATTACTACGGCTACAACCCAGTTTCAGGGACACATTCCTGCTGCATTTTCAGACTAGCAGGCTTCTCACTGTCAATTTTACACCAGCCAAAATCTTCAAATGATAGCCTGGACCAAAGGCTTATCGTATTTTCCGAGGCCCATAAGGTTCTTGGCATGAGGCCAGCATGAATAACATTACAAAAACACGTGTTTAGAGAAAGTTGGAGCATATTTGGCTTAAGCCAATAATATCGGATTGATTACTGTCATCACGCATGGATACTGACATTGATAATACTAAGGACTGCTGTACCCTTTGGAGAGAGCCTTAGTAGGAATGCGGATGTGATTATTGTAATGTCTTTTGCTTAAATGAAAGTATAATCAAAGTTAAAGGTAGGTTATAAACATGGTAGAGATAATACAAAGCCGCACTACAGCAACATAGCACAAAAAGTACGACACATACTTACAGAAAAGCGATCTATGAGATAAATTAAGATCTAACATTAAAATTCTATCCACGACGTAAAATCGTATAGAAAACCCGAGGGAACTTGTAGTACTGCCCCACAGGTCTCCTGGTTTTCAACCTTTTGAACTGTGGATTTAATACATTACGTCCTGTTCCTCCTTTTCTATAAGTACCTGCTGCTGTAAGTAATCTAAAGGTTTATAAAAAGGGCCAATAATATTTATAAGCCTGAAATCTGAACTGATAAAATAACAAAAACCGTTTGAAGTCGATTGGTCTTTATCCCCGTTAAACTTAAACTTTATTTTAGTATACCTTTCTAATATTTACCACAAGTATTTTAAATAATTATGTAACATTACACTAAAAGTGTAAACATTTTTACTAACTTTCGAAGACCGATATAAGTGTGATCCATCTCTCTTCAACCTCCAACATACCTATTGTTAAAGGCGTACAAATGCTTAACTTGACCTTGCACTTACACTCTAAGGAAGGAACAAAAGCCAGTGCACTCTAAAAAGCGTTCTGTATGCAACTCACGCGCACATGTCTTCACGTAAGTAAATGATACGGTAAATCTAGACAACTGATAAGCAGATCAACTGACAGATTTGCATGTACACGTCTAGACTCGATTATGGGTTGAGTCGATTTAAAATTTATGTCGAAATCGATTGGATTTATCCGGGATCAGGAGAATCGAATGAGTCAGCTATATTTTATGACTGTGGGGTTTGAAAGTAGATACATTTTGTTGTAGAAATAATATTGCCAACTGTTGGTTGATAAGTACTATTTTTGAAGAACATTCAGACAGATTGGATACAGATTGAATTAAGAGGACAACAAAGTTGCGCTTCAGCAGTCGGTTATCCAAAATCTATCCACCTTCTACACCAAATGGAACAATGGCTTTGAGCAATTAATACAATAGAATAAATAATGGAGATACTAATAAATCATTTGCTAAAAAGTTAATATTTCAAAACAATTAGCTATACTAAACATATCATAGAAAAATATAAACTAAAATTATACATTTAAGTTAAGAAAATACAAGTAGAGACAGATAACTTCTGCAATAAATTACGCAGATGTCAATTAAAAAGTATTCCTCTAATAAATTGCTCCAATTATGAACTGACATCTCAATTATCACCACAACTGTTGCAAAACGATACGAATAATAATTCGTAAAATCACAATAAAAATACTTTCGCTTAACGAATATCGGTGCGAATATCGGTGCGAATTGCGATTTTCTATAAATTCTTTATGCTCAGTACGATTTGTTTTGATTTCAGTTATGTATGACGATATAGACTATTGTTGTAATGGCTATCGTTCGACCGTTTGATAATTCTTTCATCATCAGCGTATATTGTTCCCACTGCAGGGACTTAGGCCTCCTCTCTAGGAGAGGGATGGGCTATAATCCACCATGCGGGCCCAGTGCGGGTTGGTAGATGTGTGCGCTTTTTATTGACAATTATTTGGTACTTTTTTTGATAATTATTTTTTACTTTTTAATTCTGCCACAAATATCACCTGATTTTGAACCATCTCATTTTCGGAAGAAGGATTACGATGTTTTCAATTAATAGATAGATTATAATAATAAAAAATAAGTTTAAAAACTAAAACCCGACTACAAACCGCGGTCTTAAAAGTAGAAAACAAGAAAATAATTCTTGTCTGATATTCATATATTGAATTTGTATATGTCAGTCTAGTCCAGTATAGAGGACTGCCGTAGTTGCATGCCACTGATTCCTGATGCTCCTTCATGGCGTTTTCATTGATACAAAAGTCAGCTGCTGTTGCCGTCAGCAAGGTGGTGGCGAGCTTAGAATGTGACATTTAAATTCCGTCATAAAAAGAATTGTTAAAATTTATATAGCCTACGTCACCCGCGTTATTGTTACGAATCTATTGACACCTAATTTATTAAAATACCTTCAGTAGTCTAGGCGCTACGGTCGAACATACAAATATACATACATAGACTGCCAAAATCATTACCCTTCCTTTTGGCTTCGCCGTAGTCGGGTAAAAAAGAGGTAGTAAGTGGTATAATGAGCAAGTATTATGAATACAGTGTGCGTTGTTTTAACAGTGAACGTTTACAAGTGTCAAAACTGATAAACTTGATAACATTGTTTCATTTAATAAAAGTAAAACAAAGAACAATTATAATTTTCCACTCACTTAACTCCTAATTTATGTTTGCATGTTATTCGATAATTAATAGCAAGTTAAATGTCTTGTTTTTTGTGAAAAAATATTAAATAAAGTAACTCTTACCAAAATCTTATTTTTGTATGTTTCGTTGACAATGACAATTGAATAGTATTGTCTCGCTCGCTAATATTAAAATTCTTATCTTCCAATCAATGCGGAAGATCTGATTTTAACTCACGCGCGAACCTAAACACGGAGAGGGCCCATCCAACCGTTTAAAATGATGTTTCAACGTAATTAAGTGACAATAAAAAACTCTATCCAATGCAATTCACATCTCAATACTTAATAGATCACTGCTCCGTATAGTGATCAGCAGTTTCATGATGATAAATCATTTAATAGTGTTTCAGCGAAATTGTATTGTTTTGATTTTAACGAACGAAATTATTAAGTAACTTGTTACGATCGATGTGTATGGTTTCATGAGCGAAAATAATTTCATACAATTTTAGTATGTCGTTGTAAGTTTGTAACATAATCTAACAACTCTTTTGTATTGCCATTGTATATTAATTGTCGATGTTTATATTTAATTAAAAAAAGTATATTTTTAGAATGCTGATTAACTAAGATTAAAAACTGACTGTATGTCATAAGAGAAATGGAATTTTGTCCAATAAAGAAATTCCATTTAAACTTCGACGAACGTATTTTAAGAAAATTAATAGTATTAGTATGTAAACGCTAATGAGATTAAAGATAAATCATCGAAATTAATGAATTTTAAATTGATTTAGTTCCGAATGGGGATGACATAATCGCCACATAATCCGATGGTAGAATATAAGATTATGACGTAAACTGATAATAAATATCGTGTTTGATTATAAAAGTGAAAGTAATTAATTACTTCCGTTTTTTATGCCTAAAACCATAAACAGGTTGTTAGCACCAGTTCTACAAGATTAATAAAAATTAATAACTCATTGGCCGTTTTGTTTTCTACAATGCTCTTGTAGAAAATCTCTAGAAACTTTGCTATCTGCAAATCATGATTGTAATAAATTGTTTTCATAACTTATACATAACATAATTTAATGTTATCATCACGCCTGTCAAAATAAAGTTTGTAAAAGTACCCTTAACTAAGCCATAAGGAACTTGTTCTCCCCATCACTGCGATTATTTTTATGTTTTAGACCATACCTGAAAACCCCCTAGTTACGAAGATATTGGGGTTCAAAGTTACACATTTTTCACAGCTGTTTTTTTTTAATTTGTGTTTCAGGTTATAACGTTACTTAAATTACCTCCATGCCCCGTTTACTATTCAAAGCATCAACTGGCACAATGTTTTAAAAGTGCTACACTGAGTTGTACCCTTTTTTTTATTAAGTAACCCCTCCCGTTCTGCGCAGAACGAAAGGGAATTTCAGTCTTCCACCCATGGTTCCTTATGAGCCCTTTGTGTCGAGCCCCGACGGCCTGATTTGTACCCTAAAATGTGATTTTTAACTCCAAAAAAGAAGTCGTTTCCCCGCAATAATTTTTGCATAGGGGTACTTAGTTTGATGTACCTACATAATGCTTGGTTGACGGCTACGTGAAGTGTTCGTTTACACTTTGAATACTGATGGAATAAAATCTAATAACACTTTGCCAGACCTGAGAATCGAACTAAGGGTCTCATGGTCCCCATCGGGGCTGCGGGTTGTACACAAGTTACCGCGGCCTCGACATATAGGCCTAAGAAGGAACATGGGTGGTTTTTAGTCAGTAGAAGTCTGACATTCCCTTTCGCTCTGCCCAAGAGCGGGAGGGGTTATTTGATGATTTTCCACCCGCCAAAAAAAAGCGTGTAAAACGGGGGTACAAATTTGGTATGGAAAATCGTATTTTTTATATTTCCGACATTCACGAGGGGCGATGCAGCGGGCATATTGTTTATAAAACAACAACAAAATAAGTCAATAACTCTTTCATCACCTCATTACTAGTTACCAACAGTACTACTTACGGACAATCAAATTCTTCTTGCGTAACTTTAACCATTGGTTGTTGACAAAATATGGCACTTTATACTTTCACTGACGACCAGCTGTCCGACATTCGGTCGGTAAAGGTAAGGCTACTGTCCTACCATCAGCTATTGTAAACTAAAAACGAATCAGGTTTTTTGCAGAATTTTTGCCCGCATGTTGGACTGTCAGTTTAATACAGTTTTCATTAATGTTCAAAAAAGGTTCCTCGTGACAATATCACTAAAGCACCCAAAGAATCATAATGCATCAGTCTGTATCGGATTTTTTCTCGCTCAAGAAACGTACAAAATTGGAAAGAAAATCGTTTATTGTCTAAGTTATTCATTTAAGCAATTAAATAAGCGGGTAAACATTTAAACTACATAATTTGAAAGTTTAAAACATTACCCATAGTTAGGTTACACTCTATAAAATATATTCAGAGGGCCTAAAATTAGAGTCTTCTAGTGGATCGGGGTACTATTTTATACGTAATATGATACGTAATGTTAATAGTTGATCACTGACTGTTCACACCGCGTGGTACAACTATTCGCTTATCGCTGACGGTGTGACGGGGCCTTACATTACTAGCTAACAAGTGGAATTTTATAGGACGGAGTTATGTTCCGTACCAACGGTTGATTCTGCTATGAATGCAGTGGAAATGATGTAGAAAAGTTTGGAATTTAAATGGGAAACTGTAGTTTTATGACAGAGGTGTTAGAGTCTTGAGTTTATGGGCTTACGCCGAGTCGATCCCGGAACAATATTTTGTTAGTTGCCATCATTTTCCTGTCCTATTATCAGTGGGATTTACGTAATACATTACGTTAGTTATTCAAATGTTGTGCTCCTGTGCCAGTCGAGATATTTTGAATTTTGGTCTTTTGTTTTTATACCTAACTGAGTTTATGAATTTTAAACACAGGACCGGTAGTGTTACCATACATCATGAAAACTAATGTCATGACTGAACTAATTGATTTATTTAATTGTTTTTTTTTTGTGTAAGAACGTCATGACTTAGGTATACGAAGTTTAATTAATTGACGTAGGTGTTGTTGACAGCAACCTCTGTATCAGGATGTTTTAAAAATCCTTTTGTTTAAAAAACTAAGCAATATTTCTTGCTTGTGTCTACATTATATGGACATTATTCCATACAGAGCCAATAAAAAACCATACCTTATATTATTATTCACTGAAGGGAATACAGTAGAAATGGCCATTTGCTTACAATAGCAATTTTTAAACATTACTCATACATTAGAAGCTAGTCGTTGTGTACTTGCACTTTCTATATGATTGTAGTAGGTTCGTCTCGATTTCTATACTCAAGTACCTAACTATTTTTCAGATACACACGTAGTACATAAAGTAGTGAAAGTATATTTTCTCGAGTCCCTTCTGTTGCTAGTCTGAATGTTTGGATATTTTGTAGTTTTACGAGAGCATCAAAGTGATCTTGGAGTTGGGTTGTCATATTATTATCTATGACATTTTTTCGGAGAAAAGTCCTATCTTTTAAAAAAAAAAAACTAAAAATTTTGACTACGGGTGGATCTTCAAGATGATATCAAATTCCCTACGTACGTCGTAAAGCACGACAAGCCATTGGCAGTAGGTTCTTACATTTTTTTTTTGATAAATGATGTCTATGATGGAGGCTGCGGGATGTTGTAAAAGAAGCCGCGGCCTTGACATATAGGGCTAAGAAGGAACATGGGTGGGTTTTAGTCATAAGAAGTCTGACACTCCCTTTCGCTCTGTTCAAGAGCGGGGGGTTATTTGATGATTTCCCAATCCCAAAATAAAAAAAAAATAAATGGTCTTTGATGGAATGAGCCTATAAGATGCCTGCCACGTTGAGCGGGTTAGTGTCATGGCTATCCAGTTTCATTCAGCCACTTTAATAAGATCGTCTGACCACCTACTCTGCAGTCTTCCCCTATTCCTTCATCCCGTCTATGGTCTCTACTCCAGCACGCTCCTCCTCCGCTATTAAATGCGTTTATGGTTAAATCAGAGTGCCAGCTAAACATTCTTGACAACACATTAGTGGACACGCTACATATCCACATGTTTCTTTTTGCATATTATACAGAATGTTTCTTTTAGAAGTATGTGGCCATTATCCACGATGACCAGTTGTCACGATATTTATGTAAACACTGAATATTTTTCACGATCCATCGCTTGTGAAGGAAAATGATTTGATGACCGAATAAAAAAACAATGAACAATAGGGAAGTTAACAAAAAAAAACTAATAAGTCCGTCAGATATGTAGATTTCCAAAAAATATTGGACACGTTTTTTTTATTTTTTCACGTAAACAAACAATGAAGACGATACAGTGCTTTGAAAACTTGTGTGACGTCATATTCTAAGACAGTCATGTAGGGCTTTGATAGTCTTTATATGTAGTCAGCAGGGGCGTGCGCCCTATATAGGCTCTTAGGCTTAGCCTACCTTACCAACTGAGCATTTCTTATAAGTAATTAACGATGGAATAAAATAACACTATGTACAAATTAATCAGAAAAAAAGTTCAAACTCCTGTTAAAATACTTATAGCAATTTTTCGCGTCCCACTAAAACTCATTGACAAGGACTACGATTAGTACGAATCTTATAGGCAAACACTCGACTTGTCTAAAACCCATTCATAATTGTATGCACACAGCGTCACATCGGTGCGTATGGCCGTGTCTATGAACCGCACACATACATAGATTTTCGCAATTTTAACGCAGCAGCTCCTACGAGCCTACGACTGTAGCTGAGTGGGCTGTGATTGGCTGCAACAACACAACCAAACTATAACCCGCGAAGTTCAAAACTTGCATTTTTTCGCAATTTGTAGGCCAGTGCTAGGTTGTATGTTGAATAAAATATGACTACATACGACTTACAACCGGAAATCATATTTTAATGAACATACAACCTAGCACTGGCCTGCAAATTGCAAAAACGTATGGAAATTTTAATTTCGCGCTTCGCGAACTTCGGGCTTCCGTGCATAGAGCGCAGCACCTGTTTAGTTCGATGTTCGTAATGTTGTCAACTTGTCACCATTGATGGATGCATTTCGTCGTATAATCCTGCAAAAAATGTTGACCGCTGTTGTGAACAAACTCTATATGAAAATGATGCAATTTTATTTGCTAGTATTTTTCTATCGACAATAATAACCTAGAAATTATTTTATACGTAAGAGGAAGCCACAGTTAACAGTAGTGTAAATATAAATTTTGTCGTGTATAACCTTTTTTTGTTGTGTGTGTTTTGGTGTGTAACCTAACAAATAACAATGGTATTTACTTGTGAAGTTTGTGCTGATAATGTGGGTTGTTGGATATTAAAGGTAATAAGTTTTCTCAAGTAGCGTAAGTTTCAAGTAGTATCTAAAGGTAGATGTGTCCTACCCGAATTACGAGAATTAATCCAAAAATATGGTAACTCATCTCTTACTCGTCATTTCAATCCTCATAATTATGCAACATTTACCTGGCTGTGTGGCTGCATACACACAAATAAATTATTTTGTTTTCCGTGCATTTTGTTTAATACATCATTTTCATTCCTCGGCCAAAAAGCATGACCTATCAGAAAAACATAGAGGATGTAAAAGGACCCTTAACGCAAACGAAGGGCACTTGTTCTCCCCACCATTGCGATATTTTTTTTGTTCTAGGCCATACCTGGGAACCCTCTAGTTACAGAGATATTGGGGGTCAAAGTTCCAAATTTTGCACAGCTGTTTTTGTAAATACTAGTTTTTCAGGTTATAACTTTACTTAAATTACCTCCATGCCCCTTTTACTATTCAAAGCATCCACTAGCACAATGTTTTAAGTGTGCTACTTTTGAATTGTAGGTACGTATAACTTTTGTTTTTACAGGCTTATTTTTAAATATTAAGTAAAGGTAAATGTGACTTTTTTTATCCTGACAATTATTCGTAGCCTACCCATCGCGAGGGACCACTGCACGCCACTGGTAGTCAGTGCCCAAGAGTCCTGACCTCTTGGGTCCCCGACTACCTTTAATCAGTTTTGTCAAAGACACTAAGAGTTGTGGAGGTCAGATAGGCAGACGCTACATGTAAAATATTCTGTTTATTTATTTTTCCGTTCTTTTTTGTTTTAAAAAACGTTGCCCCACTCTAGGAATTTCTCCTGTATCGTGGGTGCGTTTACAAACATTTAAACTCACATACACAAACACCCAGACCCAAAACAACTATCTGTAGGCCATACAAATATTTGTTCCGTGCGGGGATCGAACCTACGACACGCAGCGCGTCAGTCTAATCGCTTAGCCACTGCGCCAACTGTGCCGACATAGTGGTATACAGCTGTATCCGCTTAGAATGGAACTAGAATAGTTGGGAAAAGGCTAGGTAGATGATATTAAAGGTAATAAATTGATATAATCATTTCAACAGCTTCACTCTTTTGATCTCTAGACACTGACGTCGTCTTTTAAGCATAAAATAGTATTTATTTTGAAAAACCACAGGTGTTTGAATCATTAAGCCAATGATTACGAAATGCAGACTTCGACCGCCGACTGATCGTTAAAGAGGTATTATCATAGTCATACATGTCTTAAATATTTGAAATAAATCAACTAAAATGACCAATTAACTGTCAAACGTACAGCGCATCCGGCGATTAAGGAATATTTTTGTAGTTATTACGTGTCCCATTTCGTAAGCATTAATGTCATTAGAAAAACTTGTAAATGGAAATAATATGCAAAAAATTAAAAATAAACTCATGTAGTTTGTGATGTTACTAAGACATACGGGGTGTAAATTAACCCTTCACTCATACGTCAACCCTTACGGATTTTTTTTTGCTGGGAAACGTTTTTTTTTTTGGGGTCAAAAATCACATTTTACGGTAATACTCAATGTAGCACTCTTAAAACATTGTGCTAGTGGATGCTTTGAATAATAAACGGGTCATGGAGGTAATTTAGTTAAAGTCAAACCTGAAAAACTAGTATTCAAAAACAGCTGTGAAAAATTAGGAACTTTGACCCCCAAAATCTCCGTAACTAGGGGGTTCCCAGGTATGGTCTAGACCAACTACCGCACAAATCAAGACTGGCTTCTACTAAGAAATTTGTGATGGAAAACACTTTATAAGACCTATGAATTCAAAAGCAAACGATGTAAATCCTCGCAACAGACGTGATCCGTTTATGTTAAATGATTTGCCAAGACTTACAAAATGTACGTATTTATAATAAGATACCAAGCCACTTCAAAATATTAAATTACAGATTGTTAAAGATTTGATTGCACAAGTGGATAAATGAATGCAATTTCTATAGATTAAAAGAATATTTTGATTCACGATTTTGATGCATTGTAACATTTTACTAAACCCAAAAATTTCATTTTTCGGTTTTTACAGCAATTCATATTATGATCAGCAAAAGTGGCCATTTTAGACCCCCAGGATCTAATGTTCAGTAGACGCACTTGCGATCACTTGACCAACGGAGCTGACTAACAAATTTGTATCTTATTACATTCAGTACCTTGTAGTATATTTTTACCCGACTACGGCGAAGCCAAAAGGAAGGGTAATGATTTTGACAGTCTATGTATGTATGTATGTTCCACCATAGCGCTTGACTACTGAACGTATTTTAATAAATGAGGTGTCAATAGATGCGTAAGAATAGCGCGGGTGACATAGGCTATATAAATTTTAACAATTATTTTTATGACGGAATTTAAATGTCAAATTCTAAGCTCGAAAAAAATTAAACAGAGATAATCATAACATGTTTGGTCTCAAACTAGCAAGCTTGCTCGCCGTGTACTGCGTTGACTAACTTGTTTATATTGAGTGAGTGTTAAGTTTGAGTGAACGCTTTTGTTAAGAATATTTCTGATGAAAATGCATGTGTTGTGCATGTGTGTTTGTGTCTTGATAAATTTTGCTGGTAGATGTTAGATATGGGTAGTTAAATAGTATTTTTATGATTTTATTTTGGGTAATTTGAAGTTCAGATAATTTTGTTTTAGCAGCACTGCCCCAAATTTATATTATATTATAGTTTCAGTCAACATACACGTTGAGAATGCGGTCAAAAAGTTCTCGCGGTTTAGTCTGCTACGAGTATTACTCGTACCATTTAAATAGCAAACCAACATTCAGTAGAATTTTACATCATGAAAGTAATATACTCGTTTTATAACGGTTTTATTGAATAACACTAAAATAAAATTTAAATAAAAATATAAGTCAAAAACTAAAAGCCGACTACAAACCGCGGTCTTATAAGTAGAAAACAAGAAAATAATTCTTGTCTGATATTTATATATTGAATTTGTATATTTCTATTTATATATAAGTAAAATTATTATAGAGGTCAGTCGCATGCCACCTTGCTAACGGCAACAGCAGTTGACTTCTGTATCAATGAAAACGCCATGAAAGAGCATCCGGTATCAGTGGCATGCGACTACGGTGGTCCTCTATAGTATTTTTACTTATATTTAAATAGAAATATACAAATTCAGTAGGTATATGAATATCAGACAAGAATTATCATCTTGTTTTTTACTTTTAAGACCGCGGTTTGTAGTCGGGTTTTAGTTTTTAAACTTATTTTTTAGTAAGTAGCGTACCCTTCTTTTACCGTAGTTGAGTAAAGAGTGCAAGATGCATTAAAGGTGAAACATAACAGGTCATTCTCTTACAGTTAATACAAACCGCTTTACTCGCAATGAAACTTTTATAGTCGTGATATAAAAAATGTTTAGCATGTTTTTATTATTATAACCTGTTTGATAACGTAACCTGTATTCAGTAGCACATACGGGTAAATGCACTCGGATATAAATAAAAAGAAGGTGTAAACGGACCCTTTACGAAGCCGGCAACTAAATATTGTACATCAAACTTCAGTAACTTTACGCAAGATTATTCTTTTAGAACGACTTTTTTGGCGAAAAATGAAGTTCTGTGTTAGGACTGTCGTGGAGGTAATTAACGGCTCGCCAGCACACAGCTATTAGCCCTGAGAGGTTTTCGATGTTTGGCTAGATCAAAATTGTATTAGCATTAGATTTTTGTTTTTTTTTCATTAAATAAATTTATTATATATTCTCAATATATATAATATACATTACTAACTTGTATTTAATAAAATGTTAAAAAGTTGGAACTTCGATCCCAACATCTCCGTAACAAGAAGGTTCCCAGATATGGTCTACAACAAAAAAAAAAGTCGCAATAACGGATTACAAGTGCCCTAGAACTTTGTGAAGGGTACTTTTACACCGATTATATTAAATTTTCCATTACGTGAAAGCGTTGAACCTTTTTTTTTGGGATGGGAGGGGTCATTTGATGATTTCAAATGACCCCTCCCGCTCTGGGCAGTGCGGTAGGGAGTGTCAGACTTACACTGACTAAAAACCACCCATGTTCCGTCTTAACCCTTTGTGTCGAGGCCGCGGTATCTCAAACGTTGACCCTTGATTTCACAAACCAATTAAAACTATTTTATTTACATACACAGTAAAATTGTCTCTTGAAATATTAATAAAAATTGCTTCGTTGACTTTTCATAATTAGATTTGTCACACTCAGAAAATTACGTCACCATAATTGAGCCGTGGAAATATTTTTTTTTGACCTATTGTGAAAAAATGGTTCAGCTCTAGTTCCATGGTGGATTGGCCCTTTCTGCCACACTTTTGTAGTTTTTATTATATTCTGGTATTATACACAAACATATTATTATTATTATTATTATTATTATTTGGCTGCCCGTAAAATTCCTCATGTTTATTTATTTGCCTGCTCAATTCTTATTTAAGTCCACAGGGATGGAGATGTTTATACATTTACATTTGTGTGGCTGAATGTACCTGGTAAGGTTCTTCAGAAAGGACAGCTACGTGGTACTCGCAACCGGCGTGCGTGTATGACCAAATGTATGAATTTGGACGAGGCAAAATGAGAATGTAAGAATCGTAGCAGGACGTGGCGTTCTGTGGTACATGGGATAAAGCCATGAGTTTGTGTATGTGGAGACGTGTTTATACACCTTTGTCGCTGAATGTACGTATTAGCAAAACTTTTTGTCGGTTATTGATAACATTGAATAAGTAAATATTCCTCACTTCTTTGTTAATAAACAATACAAGTTCAATTCCATTGAACAACAATAGTCTATTTCCAAGTCTTTTTAAACAAAGATAATGTAAAAAGAAAGTTGTTAATGCGGAAAAAAAGTGATTACATGACATCTGTTTATAACACTAGTTTCCGCGCTATTTCCGTCTTCCATTGATTTGATCAAAACAATGGTTATTCGTAGAAACATATCGCAATTCTATGCTAGTTACTACCTGTCGTTTCTTTTCAACATTTTTCTCAAATATTTGTGTGGCCACCTAAAATAAATTTTGTAAGCTTTTGAATGCTATTTCAATTTAATGCCAGTAAAAAGTTTGATAATTTCTTATCAAATCAAAATATTTAGACAGTTACAAAACGTCTAAAAAGGGTTCTCTAAATGATGCAAAAGAACAGACTATTACCTCATAACCCTGACAAATAAAAAACCCGATTTGTTAGATATTTTATTCATAATTGCACGAATAAAGAAAGAATACACTAACGTAAGGATATAAGTAAACAAGTGAATAGAGTTGCAAGGCCTCGCAGCCTGTATCCTAAGTGAGGAAATAGAAAAGAGAATATAAGTGCTTTACAAAAAAACTAGTCCTTTTTACATGCTACGCAGGAAAGTAAAATAAGACAGCGACGTTTTCAAAATCTGAAAAAAATATGAAAAATGTTCCTATTAAAGAATGACCACAGAAAAGTATCATTTTCTCAGTGGTTTATCAGGCTCTTACCGTAGCCATAGTCGTGACCCCAACATTGACAACACCGAGTGCCTTTACATGGATTGGCTCTTGAACAAAATACAGGAATATGACAACGAGTTTCCTATTCTTTGTGTCCATATATTGCCACGGGACACCGTAAACGGCATCTTTCAGTTTTTCGCTCTGAAAATATTTTGGAACAAAAGTAATAAATAAAAGAAATTCCTAGTAAGTATATAAAATTTCTTGAACTCCTGAAATCTTCATATTTTTTGCTTATTGACTTTTTTTTACTAATAAGTAGATGTCTTAAACATTTCTGTAAACTTTATTTAACCTTTTTGTAGTACAAACTAGAATGGAGTAGACGACAAAAAAAAAACTAATCTGTCCGTCAAATAGATTTCCAAATAATATTGGACACACATTTTTTCTTTTTTCCCGTAAATGAAAAATTAAGACAATAAGTACACTGTTTCGAAAACTCGTATGACGTCACATTTCAGTACATTTTTTTACATAAAAGTGGCGTCACAAACCCCACTCATGATCTTTGACGCGTTTTATCTTCTTATTTTTTTATTTATTTGATTAAACAAAAAACAAGACACCAATATTTTTTTATATAATCTGGCTGACGGACTTAACAAAATCATATTTTTTTTTAGTCTGGCGACATCCCTATTAGAGGTCAATTATTTGTTTGCTACCAATCAGTTAATTTTCTTACCGTGCTTCCTAATAACTCAAATATGACTGAGAGCTGGATTAATTGTTGAAATATTACTACTGACATCGGTACATATCTCATCAAGGCCTCTGCAGTCTGAAACAACAACAACAGTTCCACAGTCAGCCCACTATTTTCTGAATTTAATCGGCAAAAATACTTCAAATATGTACACATTATTACTGACCAATTGAGAACATTCGAGAAGAAGTAAGCACCCGCTCACTTGATGAAACACGTAATAAATGAACAACACTGGACCAAAGGTTTCTGACATTTCTTCAGTGAAACTGTTATTGAGAAATCGTACGTTAAAATTCATGAGGCGACGTCAATGTAGCAAAAAACAGATAATTCTCAGGAGTTTTAAAATTATAATTATAGTCCACCTCGATGGTACTTACTCCTTTATAAGCCGATGATACTCTATACACTTTATTAACTTTTGAGAAATTTGTTTCAATTCATCTTTGGAATACATTTCTGCTGAAGTACTAGCATCTTTATCATCCATCGATAAGACATCTTTGTTAGCAGGTAATGGAAACGTTTCTAGGTCATTAAGTAGTAGTTTCAAATGTCCCCACAGAGTTAAAACCATCAGAGCTAGTAGAATGTCCAGCATACAGACTGATATCGAACATAAGTACGACATTAACCTGAAGAAGAAATAATATTATAGTTTACCACGCGAAAGGGTGTTCTTTTAAGCACACCACTGCCTTAACCCTTTGGGGATTTTAGGCGTGATATCATGTTATGTAAATAAATATAAAAAAATACAAATCGAATTGAGACCTCCTCCTTTTTGGAGGTCGGTTAAAAATACAGAAAAACACGAGACGAGCGACGTCATTTTATATTTATCGTATTCTTCTCACTGAACCCTTTCATTTGATACCACGGGAATGCATAAAATAGTACATTGTTATCCGAGGGGCGAAAGTTACTTATTTAGTCCCGAGACGGGGTTTGGTGCCCGTAACGTAGTGAGGGCGCTAATAGTTGGAGGGACTAATTACCCTTGGCTTTTTTACCCACAAAATGACGTCAAAAGCCACTCATGATCTTTGACACGTTTTATTTTCGTCAATTGTTATTAATTAGATAAACACGTATCCAATATTTGTCAATAGTCTAACAGACGGACTAATTAATTTTTTTTGGTGAAATACCCTATTACTATCAAAATGACAATCGTTTTTTAGGGTTCCGTAGCCGAATGGCAAAAAACGGAACCCCTATAGATTCGTCATGTCTGTCTGTCCGTCCGTATGTCACAGCCTCTTTAGTCGGAAACTATTAAGACGACACAGTTAAAACTTGGTGGGTAGATTTATTCTGTAAACAAAAAAAAATATAAAAGATTAAGGGGGTAAACTTTTTTCATTAAACCTACTAGTATTATATTTAGACAGGTCTTTAAAAATTACATCGAGGTTCCTTAAACCATTTTCTCTCAATGTCGATCTTTTATAAAATAGACACTTCCAAAGTGGTAAAATGTGCCCCCTTCTAAAAAAAATGTGCTGTAGATCGCAACAAAAACTTTCAACCAAAATTAGTTTGAACGTTATGTAGTTATTGGTTTTTAAAATATAGCACAATTAAAAAACTTTGTCATTCGGGCAAACACTATGAAAGACAAACTGATCACAAAATATGTTTTTCTGTTGCCGCTTTAACAAGAAATAATCCAATTTAACGATGTTCGATGTACGGAACCCTTCATGTGTAAGTCCGACTTGCACTTTCTTCTGCTTTGGAAATCGCTGTGGTACATGAGATAACCACTGAAGCCTTAGAATAAACTCTTAAAGTTATCGCCGACAAACTCTTATGGACAATCGTATAGCTACGTCAGAGAAGCGCTTACTAACGAGAAAATCACTATGATTTTCTCAGCCGTTATAACGGTGAAGGAATTTTAATTGTTTATAACTTACCAATTATAAACGAAAGCTACCATATACGCATCAAAGTGCGTATAAACTTTAAGTACTGGGAAAGACAGGTACAGGGAATGTTCATACGTTGTGTTATAAAGTACTCTCTGTTTATAGTTCCCTTGCGAGTAGTTGCTCCATACAGGAATGACATTAAACAGGACCCAACCACTAAACATTTGTCCAGTCAACCATATAGTAATTAAATGGCACACTAAATGAACTCTTCTGTGTATCTGGAAAAATATGAAAATCTCTGTAGACTTTGGTTATTGTAGGTCAGTCGAACGAGGTTATAAGTATACTAACAGGCAAAAATCTTTAGGGTAGTTGACAAAAAAAAACTAATTAGTACGCCAGATAGATTTGCAGGACAAATACTTTTTCCTTTTTTCACGTAAACAAAAAAAAAAGACGATACAGTGCTTCGAAAAGTCGTGTGAAAAATGTACCAAGCTGTGGCTTGGTACATTTTTAACCACTAAATGACGTCACAAGCCGACTCACCTTTGACACGTTTTATCTAGGAAACAACTCCAATCCAAGTACACTGACAATATTGATTGCAATTTTGTTTCTTAAAGCGTTTGGTTTTAAGTGAATGATGTCAATCGCTGTATCGTCAGACAACAGTCTCTAAATGTATCTGTGTAATGTTAAAACCTGTTGCATTTGTAAATGTTAAAAAGTTTGCTGGCTGTATACTTAATACCTTGTTCGACTCACACGGCGACTCATCATCAGCTATACATTCCCAGTGTGGACTCGCTTTGTGTAGGTTTACGGTGCAATGAGAGATCCACATAAACTAGTTACATATATCTTGATTTGCTGTCGTGCGTACAAGTATTTTAAAGAGCTCGAATGATCGCTCGAATTTGATATAAGAATGTGGTTTATGGGTATCGCGAAAATATAATCAGCTGCTCCGTACATTTTGGTGGAGTATGTATTCAAAATTCATACTGACAGTTGATAATTTTATCCCCTCACGTTTTTTATACACGCTGTATGTTGAAAAAACAAAGGTTGTTTGTTAATTAATGTAAATAATAGTAAAATGTATAATTTTTACCTCCATTGCATATTCAGACGTATCTTTGAAGAACAGTAAGTGCATTTGAGTCAGAAATACTCTGGCCAGGTTTCTGTATTTTTTAGCTTGAGGAAGTGTTAGTATTACTCGCGTCTGAAGACAAATTACGATTATTAAGGTTCCCTATTCAAAGCTTATGTTGTTAATGTTCCTGTTAACATTTTATTGAAAATACAAATATAATAAGATTTTCTGTCTTAATCGTGTGGTAAATGCGAAACTTGTTGTCAAAGTTTTTGTGTCACTCATGGATTTCTGTCTTGATTTAAAGAGCCGTTCAAAATATATCTGAGGCATGCTGGTTTCCATATGATGTTTTCATTCACCGATTGAAATAATCTTTATATTATATGCACATGAATCCCAAAAAATCAGAGGCCTTGGGTTCGAACTCGAGACCTATGTAGCAGTCGTAGGTACTTGGCAGTAAGTAACCTACGACTGCTATTAATAATTAAGATTAAAAATTAAAAACATTATACCAAACGTACAAACTATCGAGTATTCGACTTGCTGTTTTCGTTAATAAAATTGACTTACCACCTGTACAAATCCCAACATTACTGTTACTATCATATGTCCCAGTTCGAAGAAACTCTTATCCGAATTTTTCAGCATAAATATAGTACCAGATATCATGCAAAATAGATTTGCAATGATCTGCACAAAACTTTTAAAATCCCTTAACTTAGGACGGCCTTCTCCAATTTCTTCGCCAGGCCATCCATTTATGTTTGATAAATTAAAGCGCAAGATTTTCATATACGTATAGTCGGTTACTTTTTGGACATCGCCTCTGAAAGATTTTTTAAAATTTTATTTATGTTTTGTAGGTACACACGCCGACATTATTATTTATGCATTGCTAACTTATCATGACCCGGGGGTCTAACATTGCCACTTTAGCAAATCATAATATGAATTGCATTAAAAAAGTGTAAAATATCATCTGCCTAGCCTTTTCCCAACTATATTGGGGTCAGCTTCCAGTCTAACCGGATGCAGCTGAATACCAGTATTTTACATGGAGCGACTGCCTATCTAAAAGTGTAAAATATACCTTTAGGAAAATGGATCATAATAGGAAAATTATTATGAATAACGTTAAAATTCGTAAAATTGTCTATTATGAAAGGTCCATTTTTGCGTTTTTTAACGCAATTCATACCTATTATGATCTGCTAAAGTGGCAATTTTAGACCCACTGGTTTTTTATCAATTTCTCGTACAGTGAGAGGTCCATATAAACTGGTTTTGTAGTGTATCATAGTTTTACTTACATGAGCGTTACATCTTCGAAAATTTTTGCTTTAAGTTTTTGCATTGTTCCAACACGCTTTTTATGTTTAATCTTGAAAAGGCTACTGAGTTCCAATGATAGCTGAATACTTGAACAACCCTCGACCTCAATCCTTTTATATTATACTTTTTAAATATAATTAGCCTCAATTATAAGTAGATAATAAGTGCAGTTACCGCTTTCCTTGAATGATTAATTAAGGTAGACAATTATTTTTTCTTCGATACTTTTTTAAATAATTAATCATACCTAAATGCCATATTGTCGTCGTTTAATACGACTATAGACTCCTGGTAGTTTCTTATTTAAAGATATAAAACTTTTTTTAACTAAATCAAGTTACTAATTAAAGCCAGCATAATTTATCCCCTGTAAAAATATTTAATACTATCTATTGCCCGCGATTTCATTTGCTTGGAAATGTTGATGTGTACACACAGCGACACAATAAAATTGACATTTTCAGCATAACATGGCCTCGCTTTGTAAAGTTTTCGCGTACAATTAGATATCCGCATAAACTGGTTTTAAGTAGCTTGATTGGTCGTTATAATATGTGTCTACGTGTGAGAAAAGAAGCTTACTTACCTTACACATAGGATTCTAGGATAGACAGCTAAAAAGGAGAACGGTGAGGTATTTGTCCAGCAGAGGAAAACACAAACGAGCTAATACAAAAAAAAACGGCATTCGTTTGCCACTTAAATAAGCTAATATTTAGTTACCCAAAGAATAAGGTATAATAGGATTCAAGTCAAACTACATGCACCCAGGAGTTCAATCAACCATGATTTACGTATAGCAATTTCATGCCAAGTTAAATAGATAGACATGTGAGCTAGGTAAATAAGATATCATGTGTATATAATGGAAAGGACACACTTGCGAAGCTGCAAGTTGCCTTGGGTTACACTGCCTGCTTAGTTAAATTCTCTAGCAGATGCTGCCTTAAGTCAGTTTGTAGTTTTTTGGCATCAATCACTCCCTGCAAAGTTTTGGTTTATTGTGATAGCCGAACCCAAAAAAAATATTATATACACTAAAAAAAAACAGAATACTTTATTAATTTTATATTTCAATGGGTCAAAATAATGGGCTTATTTTTGCTTTTCAGTCTAGTTTTTTAGTATTTTACTAGCTATCAGCAACTTTCTAAGTACGTTACTGTCAGTCTATCTTCGCCCTAACTAACAGGTTATGTGTGTGTCTATCTGTTGCACCGTAATGACATATTACCCTCGTTTGACTTGCACGAGTAGTTGACAGGCGACAGGCGATGTGTATGTTTATCATCAAGATCCGTATTTTAGAACAAGTTTATTTTGATTGGAGAGACGTAGGTAGGTACATCACTTAATTAGCACAGGGTGTAGAAGTACACTGCACAATAATAATTTCTAGAAAACCACTATACTTTTGTGCGAAAATCACTGTCATGGTCACAGCAGCGCACAATGTATCGCGCTGAAATTGTTGTGCTGATTCGTGCATTGAATAGGGAGTTATTTTTAACAAAGGTATAATTAATTTTTCAAACACATAATTATATTTATACTACACCTGCTTGGAAAGTACCTTGATACTTTATCAAATTTACGGTAGAAAGTACGTCATTGCATATCGAACAAATATGCGGGGAGAAAACGCATCTGAGCGGGAGAGAAAAGTGTATGAAAATCCATTTCTTACGTGGTTTTTTTTTTTAATTTTGGGTAAGACTATGCGCCGGTAACCTAAATATCAAAAGCCAAAAAGTATTTACAGTGAGTTTTTATCTCCAAGTTCGCAAAATGGCACTGGCCACTAGCTGTGTGTTGGATAGGGTCGGGCTGGCAGTGCGACCCTGCGGCGTAAACAATTTGAAAAAAGAACATGTAAAAATTGCAGACGCCATTGGCGCCATTTTCAATTTGTGTGTTGTTTGAGGATTCAGTTTTCGTAGAAAGTAAAATAAAACTATCAAAATGATAAGTAGTGATAGTAATGATGAAGATTTTTCAACTCCGCCGCAGTTGAAGGAAACAGCAAAAATACTGATTGATAACCTTTTACCACAGAAATCAATTAAAAAATATAATAAAACTTATAACGATTTTTTGCAATGGAAAAGTGAAAAAAATGCGGCATCTTTTTCTGAAACAGTTTTGCTAGCTTATTTCAGTGAAAAAGCGCAAAAATACAAACCAAGTACGTTATGGTCTATGTACTCAATGTTGAAAAGTACTATATTGACAAGAAACGACATAAATATTCAAGAATACAAAAAACTTACAGCATTTCTGAAAAGAAAGTCGGAGGGATTCCGTAGTAAGAATTCAAAAGTGCTTACTACAAAGGATGTTTATTCCTTTTTGCAGAATGCTCCAGATGACAAATATTTGTTGATGAAGGTAAGTTTATGAACAAAATGCACTGGTTTATGATTTATTACGTACCTATTTATGAGTAGAAATCTAATAGGTTTTCATGTTTGATATTTTTGTTTACAGGTTATTTTGATTTTAGGAGTGAATGGGGCCTGTCGTTCGCAAGAACTTGTGGATATGACAACAGACGATATCGAAATCCTCGAAAATGGAATAATTGTCAATATTCCTAACACAAAAACCAAAATTCAGCGATCATTTGTTATATCAGGCTTATTTTATGAGATAATGAAGAAATATAACGAAATTCGCCCCAGTGACCCCAAAACCAATCGGGTTTTACTACAATATAAAAACAAAAAATGTACGAAACAAGTAATTGGGAAAAACTAAATAAGTACTGTGCCAAGAGAAATAGCTTCCTACCTTAATTTACTCAACCCACTAGAATACACTGGCCACTGCTTTCGCAGAACTTCAGCGACTATTCTTGCCGATACTGGTGCTGATTTAACCACAATAAAACGCCACGGTGGTTGGAAATCGTCCGCTGTTGCAGAAGGTTACATAGAGAATTCCGTAGGAAACAAAACACGAATAAATAACCAAATATCGGGATCGATTAATGTGCATCAAGACTCATCTCCTCAACCATCAACGAGCGCGGCGATGCCAAATGCTCCTCAGCAGCCAGTTGCCCCTTTGGCACCACAGCCTTCTACGAGCGCAGTGCCAACAGCACAGCCAGTTATTCCTCCTACATTGTCGCAAACATCTCAAACAATCATTAATGGAAAAAGTGTTACATTAAGCTTCACTAACTGCAACAATTTCAATATAAATTTCAATTAGTAAAGATTTAGTTTTTTATTTTCCTCGTAGGTGTAGTATAAAGCACTATGTATCACTCGAGAGAAAGCGCGATTCCCGATCTCGGGTGTTTTAAAGCCCTCCCCTACGGCTCGGGCTTCAAACGACACCCTCGACGGTAATCGGTCACTTTCTCCTCTCGGTGAACAATGTACTATTTTATAAGTGTACAAATTGGACCTTCAATTTCTCCGTAACTACAAGGTATGCTCCAGATTTGAACAGCAAATGCCTCTCGATTGCGTAAAGGGTAAGACTAGTGTGTCTACTCTTACCAACTAAATAATTGTTTAATTTAATTTATTCTTAGTTTTCTCTCCCTTAATTCTTATTTTTCTTTGAGTAATCTGAAGTGTATTATTGTTGTCATAATAATACTTCTAACCTAGTTATAAAATTGCTCACTTAACCTTGCCCGTACTGTGTGTACTCGCTCTAATACTTCACTTAAACATTATTATTTAATAGACAAGTTGATTATTATTATTAATCCGGATGACGGTCACGTAAATAAAATTGTACATTGCTGCAAATTAGGTGGCAAAACGAGAGGGAAATCAATATTCAGAAATATTATTATGAAAATGATAACTTATAATATAAAAAAATAATGTACCTCTAAGTATATAATAGTAAAATATATTATATACCTACAAATAAATAAAATTGTCAGTTTGTGAATGTTAATCTCCAAAATGGCTGGACCGATGTTGTCACGATATTTACACATGATTTTCCCTGGGTAGCAACTGGTTGAGAATTACCAAGAGTCGAGTTACGAGTACCATGGCATTACGATTGAAGCGACATTTTATCCAGCAATGCATTGATGATGATAAGATGTCGATACTCATGACGTGTATCGAGTTTTGCTAGCTGATTTGATTGACCTTCTGTAATAACTAATAAATATGATTGTAAGTATCTCAAGGTTGTAACACCTACTTAATTGACTATGTTATTAAAATTTGAAACTTGACATTCGTGTTGAAATCCATTAAATGAGTTTTAAATATATAAATCGCATTACAGTTTGCTATACGCTTTTATGTTCAATGTGGTGTGTTATAATGGTTTATGTACTCGTATGAGCTTTTAATTGTGATTTTTCGTCTTTTACACTTTTGTTGAAATGTATGATATATTTTAAACAAAAAGACCTATACAAAAGTGTTCACACTTTGTGCGTCGATGTCCCTTCCAAACTGAATATTAAAATACTCCATTCTAGCATATTTGCTATACATACCTATATCTAATGCACGTCATGAAAGCGTAAATCAATTATAATTTCAATAAAAAAATATGAGATTGCAAAAAATATAGTGAATTAAAACAATGAAGGTGATTATTTTTTGTTTCTAAATACACACCGGTACTTAATTAGTTTATAACCTGGATTAAAACATAGGATACTTCATAAATGTAGTATGATCCCGTGGGACAATCATGGAACTCCCACACGGGCGAAGCCGCTGGCACAAGCTAGTAAACCATAGTTGTGTTTTAATTATCAATTGGTCAAGGATTTTAAACAGGTGCAAATACTTAAGTTATTTTCGTAGTCATTATTTTCACCCTTTTTTTTTTTTGGCGGGTGGAAAATCATCGAACAACCCCTCCCGCTCTTAGGCAGAGCGAAAGGGAGTGTCAGACTTCTACTGACTAAATACCACCCATGTTCCTTCTTCGCCCTCTATATCGAGGCCGCGATAACTAGTGTACAACCCGCGGCCCCGACGGGCGTCGGCCCTTTCGGGCCCCTCCCATGTTGCTGACATCTCTTTGAGGCGCGCGTGGAACACGAACGCGCCTTCGACACGGCCTGTTTTCGTCGTAAGACGGACGGACGGCGAGTTAGCCCATCACTCACCGTCCACAGGCCCGCGTCTACGGTGGCCGGAGGTCATCGCGTGACCCCCGACGCCCGGAGCGCCTCCCGCGGCGGCTGGGACGAGAGGTTCTTTCCCTCTCGCGTTCCGCCACCTCCTTCGCTAGCATCACTGCTTCGCAGAAGGAGGCGACGGCGTCCCATTCCTCCTCGCCCCGGACCATGGCTTGCACCAGGGCCAGGCGCGAGAGGTCGCCGCCGCATTATTTCACCCTTCGGCAATAATTACGCACTACACACGGATAATTTGACGATTATTGTATTAAAGGTGAGGTGGCACAATTTTGATATGTCACAGTTTAAATCAATTTTTGCGCTTATTTTTCTTCTTTACTTGTCGATGAGCTCAAATCGTGTTAGACCAGTATGTAGCCACTGGCACAGCTATATCATTTGCTTTAAGTAAATCTGGAAAGCTGCAAGTGGTTGTGCAGGATGGGCAGGATAGGAGGTGGCAGAGGGGCTTCACACTGGCAGTTTGTTTTTTTTTTTAATTTTTGCACTTCAAAAACATATTTATAACAAGTGTAACTCATCATCATCCTCATCATCAGACATAAGACGTCCACTGTTGGACAAAGGCCTCCCCCATAGAACGCCATAACGAACGGCAACCTGCCTTTTGCATCCACCGGTTGCCCGCGACTCGTCGGTCCACCTGGTGGGAGGCCTACCAACGCTGCTTCTTCCGGTTCGTGGTCGCCACTGGAGAACCTTTCTTTCCCATCGGTTGTAGGTTCTTCGAGCGATGTGGCCTGTCCATTGCCATTTAAACTTAATGATGATGAGTCGGTGACCCTGGTTCTTCGGCGAATTTCCTCATTCCTTTTTACGGATTTTGTCGCTTAAAGAAACTCCGAGCATAGCTCTCTCCATGGCACGTTGCGTGGCTCTGAGCTTCTCTAAGAGGCCAGCAGTTAAGGACCACTTCTGTCTCATCCCAATAGTGGGAAATAATTAGGCCGTGTCTTTATACAATGTTCCATACGGTGACATATCATGCTTTACAGTGCTAGTGTAACATGGCCTGAGGCCGCTTAGATTTCTCGTACAATGAGAGATTCGCATAAAATAGTTTTGTATAGCTTGATTGTAGTCATCTCCTGGCCTTACACATTTAGATAAAAAAAGCCATCAAAAGCAGGCAATGGATAAGTTTATTCATTATTTCAAATCGTATTTCTGTTAAACTTACGAATACACCTTTAACAATGAACATTATCAAACACATCTTTACAAGCACAAACCCACAATTAATCGGATGTCCATATAATTACAATACATGTAATACGAAACACATTATTAGTATTATGATATTCTAATGGCTCTGGCATTTGATATTACCGATCCCGACATTTAGTCGAATCTCAAAAGTCACGCTGTCAAGGCCGCGTTGATGCACACGCGACGAGTATAATCAACCACACAAACAACTTACTAATTCAACTTTAAAAACGCCTGTACTTCGAAGCAATTAACAGTTTTTGTAGTTGAAATCTGCCGTTTTGCATGTGGTTGTCTATACTAGCATTGCTAGATGGAGATGCCACATTTTTTGAATCTCTTGATTAGTGGCAACTAGTAACCTTGTTAAAAAAGGTTAGAAGAATTAGTTGTTCGTCTATTGAAATTAAATTTGCGTGTAAAACATTTTAATAGCTTCGTCTACTTGTTATGGCAAAAATAACTGATGCCATCACTAATAAAGTACCTTTCGAACGTAAGGTAGAGAAGAATAAAAGAAAAGGTTCCCGAAATATCAAATGCGAGGATAACGAAAAAAATGGATTTTTTCGTTATCCCTAGACAAAATACATCCTTCTCTATCATTCACTACTTTTACCTGCGTATCACTTTTTGCAGTGATTATACACTTGGATATCATCTCCAATACTGGCTCTATACGACCGGTGACTAAAGCTTTAAACTTTTACGTCCATTCGTGGATTCTTCACTAGTCTTATAGCATTGTTGTATCGGAGGAGCGATGGATGACGATTTATGGCGATTTGATCGTATAAATCTCGTTGAGAGTAAGTAACGTAATAGATATCATTAGCCACGAACATGTTCATCGTTGTTTGAACATGTTACAAGATATGATTTAAAAATAGCTTCTAACTGCCGCACTCAGAGAGCTTTAATGATTAGTTAGGGCATTACTAAGTAAAGGTTTTGACAGTTTTGTCATACAAAAATCTTTATTAAGTGAGGCCTTGAGTAATCATCATATGTCTCTGAGTACCGCAGTAAGGGATTTTGGTAAGGAATGTTCTTTTGTTAACACTAGTTGGCCGAATGTACTCGTAGTTTCTTCAATGTCATTTTCTGTCTCTTAGATAGCACTCGCTGTTTAGATATAGAATATAGTTAAAAGCTCAGAGTGGTATTTTATTCTATAAATGATATTAAATCTCATTCTGATTCATCTTTATATTTCATTTCATAAATAGGGTAGTTAACAAAAATAAAAAATTGTCCGTCACATAGATTTCCAAAAAACTTTTTTCACCTAAACATATAATGAAGATGATACAGTTTTTCGAAAACTCGTGTGACGTCATATTCTAAGACATAAGTTTGGCATTTTTTACCGGTCAGTGACGTTACAATCATCATCAGCCTATAATGTTCCCACTGCAGGGACTCAGGCCTCCTCTCTAGGAGAGGGATGGGATCCCGTACGCGGGCCCAGTGCGGATTGGTAGATGTCACATATCTTCGAATTTTTGGTTCTAAGATCCTTCACCAACCGAGTTTTCTCACAATGTTTTCCTTCACCGTATTGAGAGCAGTGGTGATGAAATAAATTACACAAAGTAATACGCTTGCCTGGGTTCGAACCCACGACCAACTGTTCGTAAGGAGGGGCCGCAACCTCTTGGCCACCACTGCTCTACTTCTGCACTGCTTTAGAAACATAGGCAGAGATAAACGTGTTTAAAATATCAATCATACAGTGTTAAAATCATCATCGGCGCAGCATGTGTTCTTCTTTCACACTTCTCTGTTGCTCATCAGATACCTAACTCTTCTCTTTACAAAGTTCCTCCATCGTTTATTTGGTCTTCTTCTACTCTTGTACCCTTCCAAATTCATACTCAATACTAAAGCAAGGGATAAAATTATTTTTGTAATGTGATATTATTTCATCATATTGTGTAAACAGGCTTAGCGAAAGGGTTTAAATTTACCCTTAACGCAAACTAAGGGCATTTTGTTCTCCCCACCACTGCGATAATTTTGTTGTTCTAGACTATACCTGGGAACCCCCTAGTTACGGAGATATTGGGGGTCAAAGTTCAAAAAAGTTCACAGCTGTTTTTGTAAATACTAGTTTTTCAGGTTATAACTTTACTTAAATTACCTCCATGATCCGTTTACTATTCAAAGCATCCACTAGCACAATGTTTTAAGAGTGCTACATTGAGTTTTACTGAAAAATGTGATTTTTGACCCCACAAATAAAAGTCGTTACCCAGGAAAAAAATATGCGTAGGGGTACTTAGTTCAATGTACAGAATGCTAGGTTGACGGCTGTGCAAAGAGTTTATTTACACCCTGTACATCTATAATTATTATACTGCGTTCTTGTAGTTAAGATTCCAAAGAACCGCTAAATAAAATGTAATTCCAAACTAAGACGTATCATTACCTAAGAATGTCGTAAAGGTCAACCTCATGTATTGAGGTTGACCTTTACGACATTCTTAACCTGACCTAGGATTCAAAGACATCAGCCGAAGCCACTAATTACCTACTGCTACTAATAACAATTAAAAAATTCCCCTTAACATGATGTTTGCCTTCAAACCAGTCAGACTTTCGAACTGATCTGAATCCCCATTAAGAACTGACGTGACTGGTTGCCATATTAAGTGTTCTACAAGTTTCCATCTTGATTTATATGCCTGTGTTTTCTTATGTTCAGTTAGTGGCCAGCCTTACCTGAGCCCTCTTCTCATAAACTAATTCCCTTCTATTTCTTTATACGAGGGGCCAGGTAATGCTGGGCACTCACTGTACTTGACTTGAATAGGTGGATCGATGTGTTGATCGTTCGATATCACGTAATAGAAAATATAGTTTGATGGTTTATGGGATGTGAATAAACTGAATTTGCTGCGACTTGTTGGTGTCTTATGAGATGACGAGAATCAGAAAAGAATGAATGAAAGGAATGAATAGGGGATCGGACAAAAAAAAACTAATTAGTCCGTCAGATAGATCTCCAAAAAATATTGGGCACGTATTTTTTCTTTTTTCACATAAACAAAAATTGAAGTCAATACAGTGCTTCGAAAACTCGTTAACTCTTCGAAAACGTTATATCGCCCCTTTAATCATAAAACGAAACAACTCAAAATTTACATTATTCGAGTTTTTATCATAAAGTGAATTAACTTCAAACAGAGAACACGTACAATCCAACAGCCAACTCGATACGATGAAAATGACAGAGATAGAAGACTATCGTTCTCTTTTTGATTAACGACGATGCACCGACTTTGCTCAAGGTAAGTTCTCGGAAAAAAAATAAAAAAGTGGAGTAAAACCAAAAGAAATCGGTGTTTTGCTATCAGGTAATTATTTTATAAGCTTTTATTTATTCAAAAAGTGATTTGTTTTGAGTTATTTCTCTTTATTAGAAATGTAGACGTAATTTGTGTCTATAGTATTTTGACTTAATTCGGTTTTGTATAAATTGTATGATACCGTATTACGACACATTTAGAGTTGATGCAGTTTTATAATAAAATGCTTAAGCAAATCAAAATTATATTATGACTTATTCCAGTATTGTACTATAATTTATCAAAAACTTAGTATTTATTTTGGTTTGTTCCTGTTTAGTATTAATTTGTCAGGTATCACTTTGTTTTCATTTAGAGTTATTTTACTATTTTAGTAAAATAATGAGTGCCGTTAATAAATTGAAATATTAACAAGGGTATAAGTAATTATTTTGTATAATGAGAGTGGGGACTTGGAAGGAGTTTATTAGATACTAGTACCTACTCTTTGTCCTGTTTTAGAATGTCTTCAAGGGCACGAAAAATTTTGGGTTTATTGATGGAAAATGAAGTACCGGTTTGTGAAAACCCTTCACCGGACTTTGGGTTACAATATGAGAAACCCAATAATAGCAATAAGGATTCCAACGACGAGGTAAGTACCTAATTAATAATTACTATTATTCCAGATTACCTACATTCAAGTGGTTAATTTATCACTACATAAACAGACGTATGCACACGCGCATGACTTGTGTGCGTGATGAGTTCTACGAAATTTCTTACGATTATTCTTCGAATTCGCGAGTGGGGGTGACACACCTGCGTGGCATGGTGAGGTGGGGTGCGTTACCATTGCGTGTGAGGTAGAACGCAGATATAGGTACCCACTTTTATAATAGTCTGACGTCTCTGGTCAGATTCCCAGGTCGAGACAAAAATAGTTCTGTATTAGCAGCCTGCACTCAGGACATTGTTCTTATTAATTATAAACCACGTTATTTATTTCTTATTATTACTTATTAAATCTATTTTTTATTCTACTATTTTAGGTACAAAATGAACAAAATTTCCCTGTTGATACGGAGGATAAAACAATTACGGAATCAATAGAACACTTCGATAAAACAAATGAAGTAGCAATAACAGTGAGTACAAATTGGTGATGATTAAATTATCGAGAAACTAAATGAAAACATTTCACTTTATTTATTCCTGGAAACATATTTAGTAAGTGCTCATCAAAATGTTATATTTATTAATTACAGAAAGCCCAGTTTGAACAAGCCAAATCCAATAAAAGTCATCTAGTGCCTTATTCTGATAGTGACATTAGCTTGTCTGACCATGAAGATAATACTACACGATACACAACTACTGAGGCAGAATACAAAAATGAAGAAAAAACTGTTCGTCAATCTTCATCATCTTCAAGTTCTTGTTCGAGCTCATCGTCCTCAAGTTCAGACTCGGATAGTTCGCAATCAAGCATCCCTCGGTCACCCACAAAAACTGCTAGACACTACGTGACTGTTGATGAAACAGACGACGATGACGTTATTGAAAATACTCCTCCGCAGCAACAGTATCTTGAGAATAGAAGGAATGTAAGTTATTAAGTGGTATCCAAGACTTGCCGTTATTTCAATAGAAATTGTCTTACAATTAAATTTTAATGTTAATTTGTCTTTCAGGAACTAAATCGTCATCCCAGAGAGTTAAAGAATACTCAAAGTTATTATACATCTCCAGTATATACCGACGAAAGTGATATAGACCTCAGTGATACAGATCCGACATTTACAAACATGGAACCCAGAAGAAAGAGGAACTATATCTTTTGCCAGTCGAGCTCTTCTTCTACTAGTTCGTCAAATTCGCGTATGACTCCAAAAAAGGGACGCAAACGTACCAAAAATCCATCCCAATGGAAACAAAATAAAGTAAAACGTTTGCGTAATAGGGGAAAATCATATATTTCCATGTCGAAAACACAGAAGAGTATTCCAGCCCGGTGTCTCAAAGAACCTTGCTCAGAAAAATGCAGGCTTAAATGCACCACAAAAATAAATACAGATAGCAGATACGAACTCTTTCGGAAGTTTTGGGATTTGGGAGATTTGGCAAAACAAAGAGCGTTCATAAGTGCATCTATGATTGATGTTCAGCCTAAATACAAATACACGAACTCTAATCGACCTAGGCACAATAACAAAGCATTTCATTTTACAGTCGACAACACTATGATTAGGGTCTGCAAAACTTTTTATAAAGCCACGTTAGACATCTCGGACCGTATGATATTTATGATATTTACGACACAAAATAAAATAAAGGACAATGATTTTTCTCTTAATGATTTTAGAGGAAGACATCAAAATCATAAGAAAAATGATCCCGAACTACGAGCTGCGATCAAGCAGCACATAAATTCTATCCCTAAAATTGAATCTCACTACGTACGAGCTTCTTCAACAAAGGAATATATAGAAGGCAGCAAAACTATTAAAGATTTATACAACGATTTTAAAGAAAACCAACAACATAACAATAAAGACGCAGGTACATACATAACATATTATAAAATATTTACATCTGAATTTAATCTCTCTTTTTTTCAACCTAAAAAGGATCAATGTGATCTTTGCAACTCATACTATAATTCTAATGCTGATCAAAAGAAAGATCTAGAAGAAAAATATAACACTCATTTGGAAGAAAAGAGTTGTAGTAGGGTTGAGAAGATGAATGATCGCATGAAAGTCAATAAAAACTTCAGAGTAGCTGTGTATGATTTGGAGGCAGTATTACAGTGCCCAAAAGGCGATACTTCCTCTTTTTATTATAAGTCTAAACTTAATTGTTATAATTTAACCGTGACGGAGCTAACTGGAAAGGACTGTAATGTAGCATATAAAAATGTGCATTGTTATTTCTGGTCGGAGAGTGATGCAAAACGTGGCGCCATTGAGATCGGCTCATGTGTATGGGCATATTTGAAATCTTTAAGCGATGAAGATGATGATGAAAAGGAAGTTATATTTTATTCCGACAACTGCTGCGGGCAGAACAAAAATAAATATATTACTTCACTGTATTTATATGCAGTTCAAGCATTAAACATAAAAAGTATAACACATAAATTTCTAATACGCGGTCATACACAAAACGGGGCTGATAGCGTCCATAGCCTCATCGAGAGGGAGGTGAAGAAGAATTTAAAATCTGGTCCTATATACAGGGTGTCCCAGAACTCAACGTCAAGCCGAAACGGGGTGACAGGATTGATCATAACCATCACGAGAAAAATCTGAAAAAAAATCTATCCCATGCAGTTTGAAAATTATGGGCATTTTAAGAAAAACCTAGAAATTTGATCAAACTGTACCATTTTTCGGTTATTGTGGTTATTCTTTTTTATTTTTGTTCATTTGAACTTTGGAAGCGTAATCCTAAATAACATTTCTAGAATCCCAATAAAAAATAATGACACAATTGCCTCAAGCTTCCGAGAATTGAGACTATTTGTTAAACTACGAATTTAAAATTTTGAAGATTCGTCGACTTTGACAGGCCCTCCTTTATAAAAAATGTACTAGAGTGCCTTGGCAAGTGGCATTAAAAGTTGGCGCATTTAATCAGAATTCTAAAATGGTACAATACTTGTTAGTTCCATACAATAAAAAAGAGTAAAAAAATTAAAACCTCAAGTAACCCGATTTTTGCTATCTCAGTTAAAATATTTTTGATTCGCACAAGCTCTAGGTAGGTTCTTAATTTTAAGGCAAAATGATGAGAGAGAGGGATAGTGGGTATGTTTGCCATGAGTGAGCGAGACAGATAGTGACACTACGCATTGAGACGGAGATGCGTCGTTTAAACGAGTGCGAATGAAACAGATAGATGTCATACCAAGCAAATGGCTACGCTACCAGTCCGACACCAACCAGTTAGTACGTTTCGCTCATTTGTCTACTGCGCACATTCGTCTTCGCTTGTGAAGTGTAGCGCGTAGGCATGGTAGATAAAAAGGATGCCAACACAAAGTATGTTGTCAACAAGTCCAATTCACAAAGATCAAAGTCCAAAAAGAGAAGCCAAAGTTGTCAGTACTAAATCAACACAAGCGAAGACGAATGTGCGCAGTAGACAAATGAGCGAAACGTACTAACTGGTTGGTGTCGGACTGGTAGCGTAGCCATTTGCTTGGTATGACATCTATCTGTTTCATTCGCACTCGTTTAAACGACGCATCTCCGTCTCAATGCGTAGTGTCACTATCTGTCTCGCTCACTCATGGCAAACATACCCACTATCCCTCTCTCTCATGATTTTGCCTTAAAATTAAGAACCTACCTAGAGCTTGTGCGAATCAAAAATATTTTAACAGAGATAGCAAAAATCGGGTTACTTGAGGTTTTAATTTTTTTACTCCTTTTTATTGTATGGAACTAACAAGTATTGTACCATTTTAGAATTCTGATTAAATGCGCCAACTTTTAATGCCACTTGCCAAGGCACTTTAGTACATTTTTTTTAAAGGAGGGCCTGTCAAAGTCGACGAATCTTCAAAATTTTAAATTCGTAGTTTAACAAATAATCTCAATTCTCGGAAACTGAGGCAATTGTGTCATTATTTTTTATTGGGATTCTAGAAATGTTATTTAGGATTACGCTTCCAAAGTTCAAATGAACAAAAATAAAAAAGAATAACCACAAAAACCGAAAAATGGTACAGTTTGATCAAATTTCTAGGTTTTTCTTAAAATGCCTATAATTTTCAAACTGCATGGGATAGATTTTTTTTCAGATTTTTCTCGTGATGGTTATGATCAATCCTGTCACCCCGTTTCGGCTTGACGTTGAGTTCTGGGACACCCTGTATACACCCGACCAGTACATACCTCTTATAAAAAATGCAAAAAAATCGAAACCTCCATTGATGGTGCATGAACTGGATTACGAATCATTTTATGATTTTAAAACTTTACAAGAAGAATGGGGGTATAATTTTACAACGAATAGTGGTGGACAGAATGTCAACTGGAATGATATAAAAATTTTAAAAATTTGCAAACAAAACGCTACCGTATTTTTCTATAAAACGTCTTATAAGCAAGTAAACTACCAGGAAGTTGATGTTAGAAATAAAAGAAAAAAAATGAAAGCACTAACAGAAATATCACTACAGCGAGCCTATTCCACGAAACAGGAGATTAGTGCGAATAAAAAAAAAGATTTAAAAGAGCTTATCGCAAAAGCTCTGATCCCTTCTTTTTATGCAGGATTTTATAATACGATATTTTGAGTTTATAATTATTTTGATTAAGTTTGATCTCATTTTAAGTTGATTTTTTGTGATAATAAAACCAAAAGAATTAGTCTGATTACTATAATACACTTTTATTCGTTTTTAAAAAATATAGAAGAATATATTTATATAGAGTTTTGTTTGGTTTTGACTTGTTATAACTTAGACTTTTGTTATTTTGTGTTTTTTTACAATAAGTAGTTACAACAATTTCACATTTTTTATAATAAATTTAGATAAGAAGAAGAAACACGTCTTTTTTTTAATAATAAATACATAAATTTTATTTGTGAATTTAAATTAACATAGAAACAATATGGAATGTTTCTCTGACAGTTAATGCTTCTTAGTTTAACAATGCACTAAATCGAAATACTTCGTCTACTTGCAAGATGATTTTAATATAAAACAGCAACACTTTGAGTTACTTCGTCTATACAGGGTGTTTGGAAGGGAGCTGTACATACGCCTAGGGTAGAAACTAGGGATAGTCTGCTACCTACCCCCGCCCATTATATTGACCTTGGCCTCAAGGTTTTTTTTTAATTTAAAATTATTTCTTTACCTTACTACGGTACTTCAGGCCCCATAACTTTTCTTCTCCACAATTTTCTGGTGTAAAATAATTCAAGACCATTAGCCGACCGGTCCCATGGATAGATTTTGAGCTACAGGTAGTTTTAGTCAAAAAGTCAAATAAAAAATAATAATAAATTAAAAAAAAACCTTGAGGCCAAGGTCAATATAATGGGCGGGGGTAGGTAGCAGACTATCCCTAGTTTCTACCCTAGGCGTATGTACAGCCCCCTTCCAAACACCCTGTATAATACTTATTTGTCGACATATTTTATTGAAAAGTGAATTAACTACGAAATTATTTTTGAATTCTTGATATAAGTGTGTTCCTGATAAAAATGTTTTTTTTATTTTTTGATAATCATGTAGTTTATTAGTTAAGCTAACCATATCTACTTTTGAAACTGACCTAAACCATTTCTTTATTTTTTTGTGATAAATTAAAGCCATGATTGTAATATTGTCAAACTTAAAATGCGTTTTCCCAAAAAAAAACAATTTTGAGTTATTTCGTTTTATGAATAAAAGGGCGATGATAGTAAATTTTTTAACTACAAATGACGTCACAACCACATCTTATCTTCGTCAATTTTAATTAATTTGATAAAACAAAAAACACGTATCCAATATTTTTCGATAATCTAACTGACGGACTAATTAGAATCATTGTTTTTTGACTCAGTTCGATCCCCTATTAGCTTATGGGCAAGAGAATCAATGATAGTGTAGGTATAGTGGACGCAAGTACAAGTGTTGAGCATGAGTTTTAGGGATCGATTCCCGGGTCAGGACAAAGTGTTATTGTGTTTTTCCAACAGGAATTTCTCAATAGGTGCCATAGGGTCTAGATATGTGCCCGGTTGAGAGCAATAGGGTATGTCACCAAAAAAAAAGGAATCAGTCTGCATGTTAGATTATCGACAAATATCGGATACGTGTTTTTGTTTTATCAAATTAATAAAAAATTACGCTATTGACGCTATTGCTTTTGACGTCACTATGTGGGTCAAATAGTACTAACTTTTTGACGTCACACGACTTGACACGACTTTTCGCAGCAGTGTATCATCTTCATCTTTTGTTTAAGTGAAAAAAGAAAAAAATACGAGTCTATTATTTTTTGGAAATCTATCTGACGGACTAATTAGATTTTTTGGTGAAATATCCTATTCGTTTGCCTCCTAATACATGGGAGGAGGATATACATACCTGACAAAATGTGGCTAAATCGAAATCAAGCTATTTTATTTCACATAGGCCTACTAGAGCACTTGTAAAACGTCGACAAAAAGGTGCAAGGTTCGGTGCATTGGTCGATTCCTAAGGAGAAGAACCGGCAAGAAACTCCAAAAATTACTCTTTTAATCTTTTAAAATGGTTTGGGTTAACAATAAGTTTAAGGGCCAGACATAATCTTGGTATAATGCACATGAACACTATGTAGATTAGTGTCTGAGATGGTCTTTTAAAGAAAGCACCACACAGATTTGAGTGGACCCGTCCAGTCAGTGCAAGCATTTGTCAGTTATCGTGGAGCTCGACTTATAAACTCAAGGAGCTCAACGTCACGACCAACAGTACCAAAGAAAGGACATTTGGGTGGGTCGTTTATACTACTCAAACTGCCAGACAATCGTTAAAATTAAAGAAAGACCCGGTCCTCACATTCACAATTTAAAATAATAAAACATTTTATTAAACAAAACACAAAACTAAATTAAAAATAAAATAAAATATTTAACAAGTAAATATTGATCAAAAAATAATATCATACTCTTGTATGATTAGGTACACCTCATCTAACCCTTCGTGCTTTCGTGGATTACAGGCGTAACATTATGTTGGTAGTGGTAAATAATTGTACATTATTATTATTTGTGATAGAGTTATTGTTAGAGAAATGTTCTAGCTAAAACCAGGTTCGATTGTATGTGTTTCACACCAAGCGGCGCCGTGGCTTAGTTGGTTAAAGCGCCTGTCTAGTAAACAGGAGATCACGAGTTCGAATCTCGTCGGGGCCTATGCAAGTTCGCACATATTATTTTTCTTATTTTTAATAACTTTACTATTTTTATGAATTTTATGGTAAAAAAGGTGTCTCACAAAATGACGAAAAACAGAGAGGTATGGAATACTATATATATATATATATATATATACTGTGCCGAATGATGATATTTTATAAAACATTGCAGATCGAAAGTTTTACGGTGTTCAAGAGCGGTCAGTGTCATAATAGGGGTGTTTACTGACATAAAAAAATATGATTGTAATTAGTCCGTCTGTTAGATTATCGAAAAATATTGGATACTTATTTTTTGTTTTATCAAATCAATAAAAATTGACGAAGATAAAACTCGTCAAAGATTTGAGTGGGGGTTTGACACGTCACTAACCGCTAAAAAAGTCATACTAATGTCTTAGAATATGACGTCACACGAGTTTTCAAAGCACTGCATCGTCTTCATTGTTTGCTTACGTGAAAAAATACGTGTACAATATTTTTTGGAAATCTATCTGATGGACTAATTAGTTTTTTTTTGTTCACTACCCTATTCCATTTGACAGACTGTTCTGCACCGTGGTCTAAATGTAGGTGGTATGTAGGGAACTGATCGCGTTCCGTTTGAATGGTGAACCTCTGATATTTCTTTATTTCTAAAACTTTTAAGTATGTAGCAAAAAACAACCTGTATAATAAACCAATTAAAACGTACGTATACGCATATAATTATAATTATATCAACACAAAAATAGACATATTTTTGCTAATTGCCAATGATTATCGAGCCATAAAACTTAGTGAACGAGTAAAACTTGAATGGGGCGAGAATTTTCTGGTATATAAAATAAACAATACAAATAAACCTATGTCACAGTATTAAAATATTCTTAATCTTTGCGGGTTTTTTCCATTCGATTTCTCAAACGACCTTTGGATCGAGTTTTTTTTTTGCTGTTTCAAAATGTCAATAAAAATAATATATGAAGTTGAAACAGTGGTATACAAGGCGATACATCAAGCTATACTAATCGAGTATAACATAACCTCCCTTTGTATGAGATTCTCGTATAATGAGAGAACAGAGTATACTGGTTCTAAGAGCTTGATAAGTCGTCATGCGTAAGAAATTGTTTATGTTTTTAAGTCTTGTTTTAGACAATATCGGTTAAGTACAAATAGTTGGACATTTTTTTGGCACACACGAAACTTTTCTGAACGACTTTTTATCAAAATGTGAAACGTTTTAATTTATATTCAATTGTTGATATTATATTTTGAGATTCTATTAACCGTTAAATTTCCGTTTCGTGATGTTGGGTGTTGAGTACTCTTAACGAAGCAGAAAGATAAAAAAAAAACGTTAAGTTAAGTTAAGTTTGATGAATGAAGGGTTTGACTGATCCGTCGGGGCTGCAGGTTGATCGAAAGATACAAAGGGCTAAGAAGGAACAGTCAGTAGAAGTCGGACACTCCCTTCCGCTCTGCCCAGATCGGGTTATTTGATGATTTCCCACACGCCAAAAAAAAAGGTTTGACTGATCTTTTCGTGAAATATCTGTTTACGCGTTGTATTAAATTTATTACATTTAGTACAGCATGAGCCATTAACACCTAAAGTATTAAATTTTCCTCAAACCACGCTCAAACGAAGACGAATAGTTAAAAAACACATCAATTAATAAACCACTAAAATCCGAACTCCGACATTGATCAAACCAGTCCACATAAAAATAACATGTAGGTACTCGAAAGCGTCCATTGACGGCTCCGAACGTTAACAGGCAACTCACGCGCAGGCTTTCTTCAACACATTCATACACTGACGTATGTGTGTGTGAGTGAATGAGATGATATTGTGTGTGCGTGTGAGTGATAAAGAGGGGGTGAGTGTCATGTGGTAAAGTGTCAGACAGAAGCGAATTGGTTGATAGATCTTGAGGTCTGAATTGTAGTTTGATGTCTTTTATTGATTAGAAATATGATGGATTTGTCTGCAGGTAGTGTGTGGTAATTATTAGTGCATTCATTTGTTTTATTCATCTGTCTTGCAATAAACAATCTATCTTGCGTCTTGCAAGATAAACATAGACGCACAGGCAGACAGTACTGCAAGATCAGTCATAGAGAAAAGTTATTGATTAAAAAGTTGCTGGATAGTGTATTTCACCAAAAAAATCTTATTAGTCCGTCTGTTAGATTATCGAAAAATATTGGATAAGTGTTTTTTGTTTTATTAAATTAATAAAAATAAACGAAACTAAAACGTGTCAAAGATCATGAGTGGGGGCTTTTGACGTCACTTTGTGGGTAAAAAAGTCACACGACTTGACGCGACTTTTTGAAGCACTGTATCGTTTTTATCTTTTGTTTAAGCGAAAAAAGAAAAAATAAGGGTCCATTATTTTTTGAAAATCTATCTGACGGGGTAATAAGATTTTTTTGGTGAAATACCCTATTGATATCATTTTAGTTTTTGTCTTCTGATTTTAAAGAACATTCGAGCTCGTAATAGGACACCCACATTCAGCCAGTTATACATATTTAAGCCCCATGCCATTAATAATTCATTTGCCATTTAATAAATAAGCCTTTCTGTCTGTTCCTTGTGAATGCGTCAAGTATAAATAAATTTATTTCTATCGGATTTACAACAAAAAAGGAATAGGTCAGCTCAGCAAAACTTAATAGAACATTAACATTTGATGAAGTCCTGATGCAATGAATAACTCTGAAATTTTTTGAGAGTGAATCAGCGGACTAACTTAAAATCCGAGTGGAACTTGAAATGCATTAGTAACGATATTATAATTACTAAGTCAGTTAGTTATCTGTATTTAGACTTGAGGAAAAGCCTTTTATTTATGATTAATCGTTTGAAAGTTCTCAAGAATTTTAGTGAGATCATCGTTTATTTATACAAGGTTATTGAAGGAACACTGAAACCTACTTCCCGGACGCTACTTGATCCACCACATTCCATAACTTTAGTTATTGACATTTTTGAAATTTAGTTTAAAAAAACACTTTTGAAAGCATCAGCAATTTATATGAGTAGCCTATTTCATGCGCATTTCGAAAAATGATAGTACATAAGTCATTCGCGCTCTGTTTCTTGCTCAAAAATAATATGACGTTTCTGAGTCACAAAAAAGGTTAGGGAGACAGACAGCATGGAATATTGCGATCTCTTGCTGTTAGCTTTAGTACCAACGTGACATTACAGAAAACCGTTGTGAATTTAACATACTTAATTTAACATAACTTACTACAGACGTTAGCCATTTGAATGTAAAACAATAAAAAAGTCTAGCCAATAAATAACCTAAGCTCCCTTTACACGTAGTTTTTACTTCCCGCCACCGCATGAGTAATAGACCGGAAATACTGGCTACCTGCGCCTGCGCATAACAACTAACCTTTCTTAATGTTAGGGAGTTAAAAAAAACCGTTCAGGTGCGAGTCGGACTTGTGCGGGGTCCGTACCGAAAAAAAAAACACGTTTGTTGTTGGCCTTATTATTTTTTTTTAAGTAAATAATCTTTTAATATTTCAAGCGTCTACCAATAAACAAGTTTGTTGTAATTTAGGGAGACCCACTTGGCCGCGGGTTGTACACTAGTTATCGCGGCCTCGACATAGAGGGCGAAGAAGGAACATGGGTAGTTTTTAGTCAGTAGAAGCCTGACACTCCCTTTCGCTTTGCCCAAGAGCGGGAGGGGTTATTCGATGATTTTCCACCCGCTAAAGAAAAAAAAAGGGAGACCCACTTAAATTTTTCTAGGTTATAATATTTTTAATTTTTAGGGGAAACAAAAATACATACTCTGTGAAAATTTCAACTGGTTACCTGTTTACGATTCATGAGATAAATCCTGGAGACAGACAGACAGACGGACCGTAGTCTTAGTAATAGGGTTCCGTGTTTACCCTTTGGGTACGGAACCCTGAAAAAGCGGAAGAAGCATCGTATTTCTTTAGAACGAGGTGGATGACAGTTGGTAGTCGTCTTGTCTTATTGATGTTTATTTATTTTTTTGTCGTTTTGTGATTTGTAACGTAATACTTGTGTAGTTTGTTCTATTACTGCTACTTGATTTAAGTTACAAAGTGTTATGCGAGATTTAGTAAAAGAAAAGATTCGTCTAAGCTGAAATAGGATTTCAAACAAACGTTTGTATAAGACTTACAATTTAGTAAGTTAAACCCGTTTTCACTGTGATTCGCTTGATAAACTGGTAACATTGTTGTCACTGTGACAGTCTAGCCCCGAATTCAAACTCAAATTCGAAGCATTTATTCCAATTAGGCCATCTCAGGCATTTATGAATGACAAAAAAAAAACAAATAAATAAAGCTAAGCTACAGTCACAAGGCATAATTACTGGTTGCATCCACATGATTGTCCTGTTTTGGCTGCGGAACTGTACAAAAGAGATACCGTGGCCCCAGAACACAAATGGCTAAGAAGTAGTTGCCCATTCCAAAGCGTCAATCTGTATGGAAAAGAATAGCCCAAAACTCTCCCGTTAGGGAGACGTCTATGTCCAGATATGGTCTGCAAAATACAAACTGATCCATAGTCCCGCATTACGTGCTGGCTACACCTTATCAAAGAAGCAGCCATAAAAAATAGTAGAAAAAATCCCCTAAGTACCTAAATCTACCTAGTCGTGTAAGGTATAAAGCCATTGTTACATGGGTAAACTTAATAATACCTTTGTGTGTTACTCACGTGAAACCAATGGAATTATAATGAAGAACCAATCGACTTTTAATAACCTTGAAGATAGTTATTTCTTCCCATTTTCTATTAAATATGGTTATGTTTGATGGGTCGTTGGACTAGCGATCAAAAACGTTACTGGTGGAGATGAGGTATATGAGATCTTTTTTTATTGGAGGGTGTGAAATCATCCAATGGCTCCTCCCGCTCTGGGCAGAGCGGTGGTTTTTAGTCCGTCGAAGTCTGACACTCCCTGTGTCAGACTTCGACGGACTAAAAACCAGCCATGTTCCCTGTTAACTCTTTGTGTCCGAGGTCCGCGGTATCTCTTTGGAACAACCCGCAGCTCTGGCAGGCGTCGGCCCTTGCACTGACATCTCTTTGAGGTGCGCGTGGAACACGAACGCGCCGACGGTCGCCGCGTCGCGGTCGTCGCGTTTACAATGACGACGTCGACGTCGGCCTGTCGTCGTCATAAGACGGAGGAACGGTGAGGTCATACGTCCGATTGTAATGTTGGGCAAATTATTATTGAGTTTTAGTGTCAGAGTGTGTGGGTATAGGGTGCATCTGGCTAAATCTTCGAGGAGTACATAACAAGCTCAGACCAAATTAAAAGTATAGACGGAACTCTGCGAACAGCAAAGTGAGGCCGGTCAAACTACGCCTCGCATACACGCACACACGTCTCAGACCAAATAAAAAGTTTAAGACCAAGCCGTAGTTTATGTTGTACGTGTGTGCGTGTATTGTGTATGTACACGGCGAGGCGCAGTTTGACCGGCCTCACTTTGCTGTTCGCAGAGTTCCGTCTTTACTTTTTATTTGGTCTGAGATAACAAGCCTGTGTTTTTTTGGTATTTTATTAAAGTTGTTTCGAAGGATTATAATAATATACCAGATAATGCCGAGGTTGTTCTAAATATTAGGTTAGAATGTAGGTAAGTAATAAAAATATGAGCAAAATAAAATGTCTGCAAAATCCAATTATTCTTATGAATTAGAGCGAGGTCGTTACAGAGAAATATAAGATAATGAAAGTATTTTTAATTGTGTTTGCCTACCTACTGAATTCTTAGAAATTATGTTTATGTTTTGTAATTGTATTCTTAGTAATCTGTGTTAGTGTTTATTTATTTATATGCCAACTTGTAAAACACAAGCACGCCTTAAAATTTCACAATTCCAATTACATTATATGATACAAAAGCTACATGAAACATTATGTTTAAACTAAAGAAGAATATGCCTTACTATTAAAAATTCTAGCAAAGGCTATTGGGTGTTTTTTTGTTCAAAGGGATAATTATCATTGATAACAATTCAAAGATTATTTGATGACTATCATGACACTTAGAAGTGACTCAAAAATTAAATCCAGACTCCCTGATGGAAAAATCCAATCACAGTTTGCAAATGATGCATTTAAAATGTCTGCGTTCTCTCGTACTATTAAATTTACAATGGGCAATAAATACCATTCCGTTTACAACCCAGCAACTAAGTAACTAACCAACTTCCCAAAGAAAAACAGACTCTAAAACGTTTCTAAACACACGTATCAAAATCAATTAATCTAAATGTCGAATGACCTACATGTGATTAAGTTATCCATTGCGTGTTATACCCAAATGATTCGATACGTCTCTCGTAACACCTGTGCGGGGGACTTTCACCTCAAAAATCAAGTTTGGTACAAGACGAAACAAGAAATCGGTTATACAACTCACTTGGGCGTAAAAAAGCTGTTTATTAGTTCTCCAAATTCTTTAGGAGGATAGTGATTTTTGACATAATTCAGAAGTGAACGAGTGTCACAAGAAGTGTCAAAAGTCAGGCTGGAAGCCTCTGTCATAAAATAAGAATATTCATAAATCCAATATTATTCAAACCTGTTTTTGTTGGTCATGGAACATTCTAGAAAACTCGATCAGATGCATAAAACTAGGAAATGAAAATAATTATTTTCAAAGAAGGGTTTATCTTAGCAATAAGTCAAACCGTACCACTAATTACACACAGCGACATATATGTACGGGACGCAATATTTATTGCGTTCCGTACAATAGGGATGTTTCTTATCAAAAGAAAATATCTGTTTAGTCCGTCAGTTAGATTATCGAAAAATATTGGATACGTGTTTTTTGGTTTATAAAATTAATGAAAAGTGACGAAGATAAAACGCGTTAAACTCATGATCATGAGTGGGGGTTATGACGTCACGTAAAAATGTACTGAACTGTGATGTCACACGAGTTTTTGAAGCACTGTATCGTCTTCTTTTTTTGTTTAAATAAAAAATAAAAAATATGTGTACAATATTTTTTTCAGTAATCTACGAGTATCTGACGGTCTAAACAGATTTTTTTTGTCAGGAGACGAGCTAAATGTGGTTTTGCATTTATTGATCGTCGTACTTACAACACGGTCTTATTAATATAAGTTTAATGGAATTTCGATAAAGGAACATTCTAGAAATTAAAACTACTATACCTACGTCACATCAATAAATTACGTTGTTGGTAGTTATGTGTTCTCATAACATTAAGTTATCGATTGCGAACGGTTAAAGTAAAAGTTTTTTTTTATTATTTAGTATAAACGCGTTTTGAAGATTTTTTGCAATGAAACTGAAAGTAATTTAGAGTTTATAGTATTATGTTTGTAATCATTTTGGAAATAAAAGAACGAAAACAAAGAATGAAACTGTTTTGTTACTTCCTTGTCATGTAAAACTTAAAAAATGGAAACTAATTAATCGTCAAGTATTTTTTTTAACACTTAAGTAGCTGTTACCAGCGGCTTCGCCCTACTACTTCTCGAAAATTATTCCAAGGAAAGAAAATATCGTAATAAAAATATCTGTGTACCAACTTTTATTCAAATCCGTTCAGTAGTTTTTCGTAAAAGAATATTACAAAACTTTCGCGTTTATAATAGTAGTAGGATTATTTAAAGAAAAGTTTGACAATATAACGCAAAATTCCAGAACCTAAAGGGCCTCTTACTCACAAATAAATCTAAGTTAGTAGGTACATTGGGAGATCTAGATATATGTAAGAACTGTCCAACAAATAATAAGTCAGTAAGTTTGTCTGATCACCCGTCACTGCAGCTCACGAACTGGCAAGGCCACATAGTAATCGTGATTGGTTACTTCAAAATATTTTGAATGCAAAAAACTTAATATGGCTGGCACAAGGTACATTCAGTGCCCAGTCTTACCTGACCTCTGTTCTCACACATCTTGCCCTCTTTTTCTTTATATGAGGGGTCAGGTAATGCTGGGAACTTACTGTACGGTCAGCAGCGCTCATAGTCCCATATGAGCGCATTATAAACGCTTAGAAGCATTTTCTCCTACTGTATTGATTTTATTGTAATAGGGGATCGGACTGGGTCAAAAAAATATGATTCTAATTAGTCCGTCAGTTAGATTATCGAAAAATATTGGATACGTGTTTTTTGTTTTATCAAATTAATAAAAATTTACGAAGATAAGACGTGTCAAAGATCATGAGTGTTGTGACGTCATTTGTTAGTGAAAAATGTACTACCATGTGACGTTTTCGAGGAATTCACGAGTTTTCGAAGCATTGTATCGTCTTCATTTTTTGTTTATGTGAAAAAAGATAAAAAACCGTGTCCAATATTTTTTGAAAATCTATGTGACGGACTAATTATTATTTTTTTGTCCGATCCCCTATTCTACGTAACGAAACGAATATTTTGTAACACTTATCATAAAGTAGGTCATATCTCTACGTTGCTATTGTTATTTACTGTCTTAGTAATATACTTAACAAAAAAAAAATGAGTCCGTCAGATAGATTTCCAAAGAATATTGGACACATTATTTTCTTTTTTCTCGTAAACAAACAATAAATACGATACAGTGCTTTGAAAACTCGTGTGACGTCATTTTCTAAGACATTAGTATGACATTATTTACCGGTGAGTGACGTCACAACCGGGGGGTTGTGACGCAAATCTTTGACGAGTTTTATCTCCGTAAATTTTTATTAATTTGATAAAACAAAAAACACGTATCCAATATTTTTCGATAATCTAACTGACGGACTAATTAGAATCATATTTTTTTGACCCAGTCCGATCCCCTATTACAATAAAATCAATACAGTAGGAGAAAATGCTTTTTCATACATTTATTGATTTGATAAAACAAAAAATACATGTACAAACATCCACATTTGTCCACAGATTTCACTCAATAATTTGTAAAGAGTTGTCCAGGTTGCTATGGACAAAATTTGAGTTGGCGACTCAAAAAGAAAGAAAAGTAAAAATAGTTTTTCACAAGAAATTTGAGTTTGAGTTTGATTTAAGTCAAGTGTAACCATAGTATTGCTAGTGACTCTACAGCGAATATAAATTGGACGAGATATTTCAAAATAAATGAATAAGATTCGGTGATAATCAATACGGCAATGAGAAGTGTTGAGAAAATATCTAAAATTGTAATTTTAGTGACTAATTTACGATCGTTTCGTTTTGGTAATAATAATCAAATGTATGTTATACTTACATAGTTAATACTGCCACTGTCAGCAAAGTTAACGCATCTGCAAAGAAAGAAAGAAAATAAGTTTTTGTGACAATTTAAAGTTAAAAATTAAAGAAAATTTTATTTTTATTTACAATTTTATGAATAAAAAACGTAGTGTTAACAGATGGCCCTATACAATGAGACAGAATAGTTTCAATTATTAAGGATTTGAAAACATTAAAATGTTACAGAATCCTCATCATTTTAAATTATATACAGGTGTTTTGTTTATTAAAATAAACAAAACACCTCAAATCATAAGCATTCCATTAGGCTTTATAGTTATCAGGTAAAAAAGAAACTTGATACCTATCTCCTTTTTTATTTTTTACCTTAAAACATTACAAAACCAATTGACTCATTCATATTTCATCAGAATTGCCGCCTAAATTTTCACAAGTAATTCGCACGAAAGCCAATAAATAAGAAAGCTGACAGCACCAAATTCGACATTAAATAATTTAACCATTGAGTGAATGGATCGGATAATCATTCGGTCAGCGAGGTCATTCACTCGCATTCTGATAACGTGGAACATCTGTGTTGTGGAGTTATTAAGGTATGTGTTATTGCGTTTTTCTATCAAGAATTTCTTAGTAGCAACCACAGGGTGTGTGTCCGAATGATGGCACTAAGCTTGCATCACATTACAGGGAACTTATTCATAATTGGCTAAATGTGGGTGCACTTTTTAGGTACACCTCCGTCTAACCCTTTGGGGATTGCAAGGCGTGTTACATGTTTATGTCTTTAAATACAAATGTCAATATTCTATGCTCATATGCTGGATAATTATTAAAACAAATAGTTTAAACAGTGTATAGGAAAGTCCTAAGTTTTGCAATAGACGAACATATACGGGCTCCAAATATTTTGTTTGTAATATTTTGTATGACGCTATGCAAATGCAATATTCAAACAAGCAACGTAATTATGTTTTATTTAATAAAAGAGGTTCCCTTATACTAACATAATAATTATTAGAACAGACATAATCAATAGATTTTTGCAACTAAGTTTAGTAATTGCATAAAATTTCGCCGAAATACTTGTGCCTCATGTATCACCTTGTGATATTGCTTTCTATTTATATTAATTTAAAGAGTCATGTATTAATTTCCGTTCTGTGTTCAGGAGGAAACTAAAAGTGGATCAAATGCGCATCAAGCCGTGCCGTCTGATGAGTCACAGAAAGATAGTTATTTGGTAAACAAGATACACTGCAAAACCTACTTTATCTCATTCATGGAAATCTAAATCTAAAACATTTTTATAAGGAAACCATTTGGTATGTAATCATACATTAATGTGTAGTTTTCGTTTGAATATACAGTATTGCAAAATGTAGTGAGGAAATTGTTGAGTACCTATGAATGTAGTTGGAAGAACAAAAAAACGATGGATGGATTTTGCGGAGGATGATATGGGTAGAAAAGGGGTGAGTGTATGAGTAATAGAAAAGTTTGGATGAAGAAGACATAGGTACGCGCCGACCACAAATAAATTGGGGTAACGGCAATGATGACAGTTTTCACTGTAATTTAATATTTATATTCATACCAAAATCCAAACATAGTCCACACTAAAACAGTTTTACAGTTACCAATATAACTGTCGTTAAATTAGCATCGATTACAAAAATAACTCTCGATTATCAGTAATCAAAGGTACCCAAAACAGGCTCACTTACATACTTGCCACAATCATTATTTCCTTCCTCAACCAAAAATCAGTTCATCAACCTTGGATACGGTCAACTTTGCAAAAATTGTGACCAATTTACGCCTTGGAAAAAACTCTTCCGTAGCTAATAAGGAAATTATAGTAAAAACATTTGAGTTTAGTACACAAGACACGATACAAATGGGACTGTCAACCACTTTCACTTAAGAATGAATAATAAAAATATTTCGTTCACCGATGCGTAACGCTTACTTGGTGGTCGGACTGACCAATAAAAATGTAAATTAGCGGATGTTTTTTGTAGTAACATTGACAAGAAATTCTTTGATAGTCAGCTGTTTATTATAATTGTTCTGCTTGTAGTTGGTAACTAGGGGGCAAGGACGGTTAAAAGTGGTGGCAAGCAAGTATAAGGCTTCTCGTACACAGCAGTCGGTGAGGTGTGAATGATGATGGAGTTCTACGCTTTGAAATGGAAAACTACAGTACTTTCGCAGTTTTTATGCCTTGTAACTGGCACTGTAGCTACATTTCATTGTTATATTTGTTTTGACAATTCAAAAGTGCCTGGTTCTGGCTTACTTGAAATAAATGCTTTGATTTTTTATTTAATTGTTGTGTTCACACTACTAATCTGAATTTGTTTATCTTCTAAATGATTTTTGAATTCTATGCTTTTCATCAAGTATATTTGGGACATCTTCATTTATATGCTTCCCTGCATTATTTTTTATGTTGTCTTTTGCACAATCTTTTGCGTCCCATAGTTTTCTATCTCGATAATGATAATAGTTGATTAGATCTTAGAATTCATCTAGAATCCTAGATTCTAGATAGACGTAATTAACCGCGTTTAGATCGGTGTTGTATGCCGTTTTAAAACATTCGAGTTTCTCCTCGTTCCGATAGACTTTCTATTTATAGGTAATTGATAGTTTATTTTGTTAATCAAGTAAACTTTTGTGTATTTTAAAGATAGGGTGAGTTTTTGTAATTCAAAGCGACGCGGCGACGTACACGTACCTATCTTTGTTAATACCATAATCCAGCCTCATTCAGGTTTTACTCGCGTTGGCAATAATAATATCTGCCCATCTCGCCCTGGATGACCACCATTAAACGTTTCTTCTTCTTTCTTCATCTTCCTGCTGTTCACGTTTTATTCTTCGATTCTCCCCTGTCAGGCGTTACGGCCCCAATGACTCCTTTCTCTCTCACATTATTCCTCACACAATCCATTCGTCTTTTCTTTGGTCTTCCCTTATTATCAACCGTATTTAGATCATTCGTTATATTCATCTCCTGAATGTAATGTCTGCAGACACAAAGTCTATATCACAGACAATCCGCTAGTCACGATAGATCGTTAAACGGCATTGAACTTTCAATGTGTCGAAAAAATTCGACTTCATATTCATTACTAATGTCTTAACTCTCTTTTTTATTTCAAATTATTATAGCTAGATTCTGTTGGTCATTTTGAAATTCTTTAGCTTCAAAACTTTAAATTAATTTATTGTTAATTGAGAAATGCTTATGTGATTCGATCTTGTTATTGTTGAGGTCATTATTTTCATTTTTGACTTTTGATTTTACTATTGTATTCTTGTTCCTATTTTCTATCATCCTTTTGACTGAAAAAAAAAAGATCCTATTATTTCCCACATTGCCTAATTCCAACAGATTCCCGTGACCTTCAAAAAGTCGTTGATTCAACCTCATGGGTAGCCCACGCATTTCATTATGTCTACTGCACGATGTAGTAACATTCATAACATCATCACGCTTGTAATAGAGGTTTACTTACACCTCTGCCTAACCATTCGGAAAATGTTGGTGTACTTTTACTAGTACACCAACATTTCGCCAAATATGTTATTTTTAAGTACCGTGTAATAATCGGCGAATCTTTTACCATCAACCAGACACATCTTGTAGAAATTAGAACGAATATCCGTGCGTTCAACCATTTTTGTCATCCCTATTATTGGAATTCAGCTTAACAGCTCACAACTTGGGACCCAGTAAAGACAATATCCATGGTGCTAGGCAACGGCTTATCCCATTTGTATGTGTGCCTATTGAACTTGTTCTGTTCTGTCTCCTGCTGATATGGAGGGAAGTGCAAATTATGTTTTTCTTACTCCTCCGCTATTCTTTTCTGATTATTTTCGTTGCAGGATCAAAGACAGTTAAATCGTTTCTCTGGGACTTCGTCGGGCTTCATTGTCTCGGCGCTTTGTTATGGTCGCCACTATCAAATTGATTCTGGCTTACAGGAGGTTTGGGAATAGTGTGGCGGGCTTGTCCCATTAAAAAAAAGAAGACGCAAATGCAGATCGTCCGTGGCTGAGACACTACTTGTGGGAAAACCCAATAAATATTTGTTCGATATGCTAATTAGTCGCGCTTGCGACCTGTAGACCAACGAGGCTGTCACATATTTTTTTTAATAATATCCTTTTCTATACCCACGACATCTAGATATTATACTTTCATCGATTTATCTACATTTGACGCATTATAAGCCTGACCTTGCCTGCATATATTATTTACCGAATGGTCATTGTTACTAATAGTTAAGCAAAGAAATTGATGACTCGGCATTTCTCTTGCATGTTTTGAAGATGTGGTGCCGTATCGCTTTGACGTCGGTAACTGTATTATGACCGGGTTTTGAATTCATGTTTCGGAAACACGATTCGTTTGGTAGCGTATTAGTAAACCAGTGAGATTATTATGATCAGATTTAATTTGTAAATAGGAACAGAAATTTTGTTTACATCGTATGTAAATGTGATGCATATTTTTAAAAATGCAAAGAATGTGCGTAGTGAAAGAAGAGCAAGCTATTTATATACCTACAACAAATTGATGCATTTGCATACTCTAATCTATTACAATTCTTTTAAGTTTAACAAAGATTGAACAGTAGTAATAGTAAACTGTGTTTTAACACAGATTTAATTTTCGAACACATTTGTATTCACCACGTGTCTCGACTCTGCATTCCAGTCATTATAATGAAATTCTGCTCATGTTTCCAAGTTTCACAACTTAAAATAACTACTTAAAAAAACAAATGCCAATATCAACATCATTCTCCTGTCCTTTTCCCAAATCATTTGTACTCGGCTCTTCAAGTCTATTTTTTTTGTACTTCTCCAAAATCAAAAAATCACAACTCATTTATTCAAACTAGGCTGATAATCAGCACTTTTCGCACGTCAAAATGTACTTTACTTATTTAGAAGAGACTGTCCCCCAAAACGCACCCTTCGACGTTTCCTAGTGTTTTAGCTGGCAAGAAGAAGTAGCGGAACAAACTCTCCGGCAACACATCTGTCTGTTAGGTTAGGTTAGAAGAAACAGACTCGATACAATAGTAAGGTGCAAGTTAATGACTACAGACACACATCAATTTTGGAAAAGTATCTAATGATAAAAAAAGACATTACATATCAGTAAACTAATCTTGGAGAAAGAACATAAATAATTCTCCATTACTCGTCATCTCATTAGTCACCTTCTTTCTTTCTCATGACATATTCCTCATTCCTCCGCATGACATGCCCATACTCCATACCACGACCACCGATTACTACACAACAGTTCTTTAATAAGTTCCAGTAGCCTAATCATTCCTCAATTTCCTTTCTTTTCAATCCTTGCCCATAATTCAGCTTTCAACTACCGTCAAACAATAAGATGAACGCCATTGTTATAAGTTAACCCATGGCTACTGACCATGAGACGACTCCAGGTCATTCAACCTACAGGACTTTAGTCCTGCCACCGAATCGGTACCGGTTTTTACATCAATAAGTAATTACGGGATGAAAGAACTGGATTTTGGACTCAAGTGGTAGTGTTATTAATGTTCTTTTTATTTTATGGGTAATCACGATTATTAAGGTTGTGATTGACATTTTTTTGGGTATAATGAGTTAGGTGGTAGTTCTGACTGGGAAAAATGTAAGTGTACATGAAAATATTTATCATGTGTTTTGTTAGGCTCAAAAGTTATAACCACGTTGAAATTAATTGCGTTGTTGGTCTTGTGGGTTTGATTATCAGAAAAGACAAAATGTTATTAGGCTTTTACCCGACACCACGGAGTATGGATATGTGCCATTAATAGCGATTGTAAATTATATAGTTTAAAAGCTGCAGCCAAACGCAAGCCTACATGGGCTATTAAATAAGACTTAAACATAATTGACGAAATATGTGTGTTCCTACAACTATTACACTGCCTCATCCTGTGGGCATCACATACGTAAGGCTATGCGTGAACCCGTCGGGGCTGCGGGTCCCGTCAGGGCTGCGGGTCCCGTCTGGGCTGCGGATCCCGTCGGGGCTGCGGGTTGTTCGCAAGTTACCGCGGCCTCGACATATAGGGCTAAGAAGGAACATGGGTGGTTTTTAGTCAGTAGAAGTCTGACACTCCCTTTCGCTCTGCCCAAAAGCGGGAGGGGTTATTTGATGACTTTCCATCACCAAAAAAAAAAGACTATGCGTGAAAATTTTAATTAAGGAAAATATCTTACCTTTTAAACAACACATTTATTTTTTTTCAAAGCAACGACCCATGAAATATATGCCCATTTCCTGTCAAAGATATTATCTCATATAAATCTCTAAAATATTCTCAAAGTTATTAGATAAGTTTAAATAAAACTAGGTTAAATAATCGCTAAAGCAAATGGCTCCATTTCAAAATAAATGATTACGCGCAGCCATAATGCGTAAACGGCGGTTAGTCCGTCAGTTGGCATTACATAACACAAAATAATTGCAATTTTCTTACACTGTACTGAAATGTTAATAATTTCGTGAGAATATCTAGGCTTTTAATGTATTTGATTAACACTTTTTTGTGCTTGTTAAGTACCTAAATTAATTTGATGTTCTCATCACTTTTAGTAAAAGCAGTGTGTGAGATACTGACCCAAGATTTTTTTACTTTAGCCTGATAATGACACTTGTGATTTCGGAATTGTTACTTTGTACTTTGGTAAACAAAACAAAGTAGCTTTCTTCGGGAATAGTGTCTAGTATACTACAAAGTAACATAAAGAAAAGTCTAAACTGAAATAATAATTACATTAAGTAATCCAATTTATTGGGAGCCGTAGTGGCCCAGTAGTGGCGGCCCTGACTTACGAACAGTTGGTCGTGGGTTCGAATCCAGACAGGCGCATTACTTTGTGTAATTTATTTCATCACCACTGCTCTCAAAACGGTAAAGGAAAACATCGTGAGGAAATCGGCATATCTTAGAACCAAAAATTCGAAGACATGTGACATCTGCCAATCCGATGTGGGCCCGTGTAGTGGATTATAGCCCATCCCTCTCCTAGAGAGCAGGCCTGAATCCCTGCAGTGGGAACAATATAGGCTGATGATGAATCCAACTTATATAACTTCGCAAAATTCCTAAATGGTAGGTCAAGTTCATCTACATAGTATACTGAGAAACGACTCCCACGCAATAAGAAATTTAAATAAAATTGCGAGAAAGGACACAAACACATTCTGAGAAGCTATAAACCCAGAAACGGAACAAACAATTCATGCGTTTATAGCTTCAATAACAGGTGTGGGCAGTTTCTCATTCCACTATTGCCCAACATACCACAAACTTTGAAAAACACGACAATGGCGAGGGAGCGGCCAAAACCAAAAATATCGAACAATCGTACAACCAGTCAACTGTAAACAGTCAGTGAAATTCCGTATACACCACGCTATTGTTATTTAAACGTTTTCCGCATTTCATAACGGGCCCGATTAGAATAAAATGCATGCAAATTAAATATTAAAAGTAAAAAAGGCCATAGATCAGTTATGGTCAAGACGTAATGGTATTGCAAATATGAATAGAATTGGTTCACCGGATCCAATGCGAGGTATTTTAGCAATTGCCACATTGTTTGATAATTTCAATTAAATTAGGCATAGTGAGAGTAGTGTGAAACTTGACGGTTGTAGAATTGTTATTGTTAGGTCTGCTATAGGACTATTGTGTACCTAATTAGCTTCACGACAGACCATTTAGAAGTCATTTACAAAAAAAATAATACACTTATTAAACATCCAGCCAAGTGAAATAAATAACACTGAACGTTGTCTGGAATCCCAGACAGTATCACAACCTGACCATAATACATTATTCAGCACGAACCAGCCTAGAAATGTTCGCAAGTCCAACAAAAGACAGTGAATGAATAGCTCCACAAAGGTAGGTGATGGGGATTATACCTCAAGGCGACGTATGCAATCAAGAACAATTTATTAAAGGTATCGGATGATCTTACTCTGGAGCTCCTGACTCCGTATAAGGCTTCGTTAGGAATCCGAAAATAAAAGCAAGGCTTTAAAGATTCGCCTCACCGCTCTTCGAGGCGGGCGTTCCGGGAACTGAGAATTAAACTGGAAGACTGGACATGGCAGGTGATTTCGGAGAAAAGGATGATAAATAACACCGTCGGATAATATTAATAATACCAAATTATTGTTTGAGAAAGGTTTAAAAACGAAAATATGACTAAATGTCTTATTTATCAGAATGTTTTATCATCAGTATATTTAATTTCATTAGTGTTATGAGCTTGTGTTAGAATCACATTAACCTTTTGAATTATATTCAAAACAAAACTCTTAACTATATCATCTATTTCATTTGCATGTTGTTCTCCATCTAATTCATTTTACGCTACATCTACTTCATTTTGATTTACTATTTTGATGTCAACTCGCAAATCATTTTTCATTTGACTAACCGTCTTGCAATTACGTTCAATTCTACCTTGCTTGACTGATTTAAATACCTACTAGTTATGATGCAATAAGTCTTCCAAGTTCCTCTTCCGTGTCTATAAAAGGTACCCTTTGCATACTAAGTGATTACCGGCCAATGAGCTCAGTTCTAATGTGAGGATGAAAGAAAGGTATAAAAACGAATGTATTAGCATTGGATGGAAATGTAACTTCCTCTTTAGCTGCTGAGAAAAATTTCTCTCTTTAAAGCTTTGAGACAATGGTCTAATAACCTTCCTGTCTTCACTAGGCTCAAGACATCCGCTTAGAAGCATTTCTTTTTGTAATTGTGTCTCTTGCAGATCTTTAAAAATATTTTTTCTTTTGACATGTACCAGTTTATGAACAAAGCTTCAGAATTCTGTCAGGGTTATACATTCAGCCCATTCGTCAGGGATCCAATTATCACATTGGCATCTTCGAGCGCAACATATTTATGCATCGGTGGCATCAGACTCAAAGTTATTGCTTTTTGGAACCAGTTTGTGGTCGCACTCACGTTTGCACTAAAGGGCTCGCTTGAGGACAATATCAAGGACAAAGGTTTACTAAAACCGAAGACTTGTTTATATTTTCTGTATTAGTCCGTACGGATGTATGCTTTAAAGAGAAGTAATACGTGTTGTAATTGCAATTTCTTCAATCAGAAGCACAATTTTATCGAATCAAGAATTTGAATTTAATGACATCTTCTCTATAAATTATTTTTATTTTTGTTAAAATCGAATAATATTTCTACACACCTTATTTTCAAGAATAACATGAGTCGCATACGATATGCGATGATCGAATCCTGACCTTTAGATTCTGGTTGTAATAGTTTATTTTACAACATTGACCTCTTGCCACCAAACCAACTCCGTAATTTCCAATGCAAATCACGCAAAATCTGTGTGGCTAGTGGCTATGCTCATCTACAGGTTTATCTTGATTACTGTTATACTGAATGTCAGGTACATCTACGAGTACATTTCCGTCGCTGCCTTCATTCATATCAAAGACATCAATTGTCAGACTGTCTATCATTTCTTTAGATGTATTATCTTTACTAATATTATTTGTTACAAGTTTTATCGTTGTTGAATAAGTTTCTACACAAAGTACCATTATTATACTAGCAAGTCTGTCACTCCGGCTAAACGTGTTGATGAACTCAGCCTTTGTTTGTGCGCGCAGGCAGCTCTGTATCCGCGATCGTTGTATTTATTTAAAGCTTTGAATTTTAATCAGATTCTGATGTGGTTTGCTTTTGTCAATTACAGTAATGTAAACGTAATGAGTTCTGATTACGTGCCTCGGTAATTATGTTTTGTAAATTTCATTGACCTTTGGGTTTTCCAAGTCAAGTTTTGTATCTGGTTACCGCTGTATACGTCTGACTAAATGACTTTTCGGAAGTGACCAAGACTTTCCATGTGTGGGTGACATTGGTATGTCTCTTGACTTAAACGTTTAAATTATTAAAATTCCATGAACGAATAGATCCACAGTCTTAAAAAAGAGTACTTAAGTATGATTTAAACGATAAAGTTGAAAAACTTTTAATCTTGAATGACCAGACTATTAGATTAGTAAGATTTAAATCTGATGTTCATTGTGAAATTTAGAATCCAGCTTTTAATTTACAACTGGAACCACATTGCAGTTAACGACATCTAAAATGATTTTCTCAACACAAAATGCCATGTTGCAGATATCATTTTAAATCCAGATGAGATCTGATCTCGCATTAGCCTAGATTTTATCACTGCAAAGTAATGACAAGTGCTTTCTTGTAATCTGTTTCTTGTGGTATAAAGTATTAGTCAGCAAAAACTTGTAATTTTCCCTCGTGATTTGAAGTTGTTTTACTTCAGGCTGCAGTTGCTTAAATATTCTGTTTCTTGGAATGACAAGTTGCTTAAATGAGGTTCAGTTGCATTTTATTATTAAATTGAGCCTTAGTACATATCATAATATGTGACATGATATTTCGAATTTAAATTTTGTGGAATTGTCACTGCGTCAATTTTAACGAACTTAAACATATCTGTGGAAATGTGGGAGTATTATTAGATGTAGTATTAGATGTTGCCTAACCCGTGGGGTTTACAGGCGTAATGTTATGTTAAGTATAACACAGAGTATTTTTTCAACTTTTGAAATTTCTGAAGTTAATACTTCCGGTATTTTAAGTATAAACACAACATTTTCTAAACAATAAATAACATGCTTTTTAAAATTGCATCACACAGAAAGTAAGAGACGAACAATACGTCGTACTACAAATCTTTAAAATAATGTTCCATAAATTACAATACTTATTATACTCGTATGTACAGTCAAACAAGCAATTAAGAATACACTCGGAAATCTTAACGATTCTAGTACACAATTTTGTTTTATATAGCGTTTGAAATTAAGCAACTGGGCACCGAGTCTGCTATTCAAAAGTGTCAGAATGGTCTATCATTGATCTCATAATTGTTGATTTTGACAACACCAAACTTGTCAAAATCAACAATATGAGAACAGTGATAGATCATTCTGACACTATGGAATAGCAGACTCGGGGCCCGATGTCAAACACTGTACCGATTTGAAATAAGTCTATAAATGTTTCTGTGTAATCTTATAACTGACTGCTTAATTAACACCTTGATCAACCGTACAACTTCTACAAATTTGAATTATACATCTTCAGTTTCACCTCACACATTGAAAGTACGACCGGTGTATGAACCCGCAAATACCGTTTCGAAGTAAACTTTTTCATAAAATTATTCAAATTGTTGTCGTTAAACTACTTTCGATGCGTGAGAGTTGATTTGACAGAAATGAGGACTAGGTTTTGTGCGTGACTCTGTCTATAAGCAAATTATGTGTTTTATTAAAGTATAGTATGCGTGTTTGTTTGTGGAAATTGTTTGATCATAAAATCGATTAGGTACTGGGTGCGGCATAATTTTAAAAGATTATATTGCAAATTGGTTGTGTGCATTTCATGCAAGATAAATAGACGGTTGATAGAGAAGAATGGAATAAACGTACGTATTGCGCCAACCTCAAGTGACATGGGACATGGGACATGATGGTTGGTGATGGTTGTGTGCATTTCTTTTTAACAGCGGTTGCCTTGTTTGTTGTGTGAATGCCACGTGGCTGTAGCCCCAACTTTGTGACAGACTATCACAATCAATACAAAAGTCAACATCATCATCATCAAACGCCCATTAATGTTCCCATTGCTGGGACACAGGCCTCCTCTCTCTTTGAGAGGGAATGGGCTATAATCTACCACGCGGGCCTAGTGCGGATTGATAGATGTCACATGTCTTCGAATGTATTGGTTCTAAGCCATGCCGGTTTCCTCACGATGTTTTCCTTTAACGTTTTGTAAGCAGCGGAGATGAAATAAATTACACAAAGTAATGTGCCTGCCTGGGTTCGAACCCACGACCTGCTGTAAATGATTTTATAAATAGAAATAAGTATTAGTTGCTTTAAGTTTTCTTCCGAGAAATAGAAATCATTTTAAAATTTCAAATGTTACTTCATCGGAGTACTAGAAATTATTAACAGCCTAGTCTCTTTTTTTTATTCTACAAAATCTCAATCATTTTTTATTTAAATCCCGTTTCCGTGTTTATTGTGTAAAATTAACAAACGCACATAATAGCGGTTATTCAAATAATAATAATAACATGATTTTCCTCCAAACCTGTAACATAGTTGTTACCAGTAGTTTACACAACTCAACATCAAAGTAAGCAATAAACCATCCACTAAAGACGCCATTTTCGCCTCCAACATCATCTGTCATCGTAACTGCTAACACAGTGATGGTAACTGCCATAACTGCGCAAGAGCATGTACTGTATGCTGCGCCGACGCTTCGTATCGACAATTACAGCCTAATCGCCTAAGGTGGCTACAGATTGGCTCCATTTTTGACGATGGTTTTTTTCGCTGTATTTTGTTGCTCAAAACGATGTAGCAGCTTCAGGCTTGTTGAAATTTACCATTTCGTGTTCCTGTTCGATAATAATATAGGTAAAAATCAAGCATCCCTTGTTGATATTTTCGATCGACAAAAATAGGTAAATAAACTTTATAAAACAGTCTACAAACCAAACAACATTATATTCTATTTGCATTCACTAGATAGCTTATGATAGTGGAATTTTAATTATGTCAAACGCTACAATTACGCCATTGTGCGAAAAAGCCTCAATAATACATGGATAGTAACATTAGTGTTTAAAGGTCATTGGGCATATCTGACCCGCTTTGCGAAGAGTGGCGGACATTAACCAAAATAGTTTTAAACTAAGGGTAATAATATGACCTTTCACTGCATTTAATTATTTTATTAAAAATCGATGGAGAAAAATGTACAGGACCGTTTAAAAAAAAAAAAAAAAAACAGTTTCAGACGATTTTTTTTCATCTTATAACCATACAGCATTTTGCACGGTTGAGCCAATGTTCAGAAGCATGTATACGCTGTCTTTCTGTCTGTAAAACCTTTTCTAATCGTATGTACAGACGGCTATATAATAGAAGTCGTAGGACCGTATTCAGCAACTACTTCGGATGCAACTATTATGCGCAGCCTGATGCAAGAAAGCTCAGCTTGGCATTGGTATCTTAGACCTAACGACGTGTTTCTACTGGACCGTGGCTTTCGGGATTCTATCCCTGCTATTGAAGAACGTGGATATAATCCCTACATGCCGCCAACTAGAGGAAGAGGAGAACAGTTATCTACACCTGACGCTAATAAATCTCGGTTAATTACAATGTGCCGTTGGGTGATTGAAACAATTAATGGACGATTTAAGAAAGATTTTAAAATATTTCGACATACATATTTTAATGTTGCGATGCGAAATATGATGACTGATTTTAAAATAACCGCGGCAATTATCAACGCTACTCGGCGGCCATACGAAGACAATATATACGCCGAGCAGTTTGTGGATATTATAAATCAAAATATAAACAGAGAAAATGAGTTGGCAGAATACGTATCAACAAATAACTTGAACAGACAAAGAGTAGCATTTGTGCCTCTAGATGGAAACAGTCCAGACTTTGAGGATTTTCCACAGCTGAGCTTTGAAGATTTAATCTTATTCACGTTGGGCTCATACCATTTGAGAATCGCAAGGTCTTATTGTCACGAGCACATACGACCAAACGGGGATTATATCATAGAAATGTATCGACACCAACATTTAATTGATAATAAAATATTGATCAGAGGGCGAATCCAGTCACGTCATATTCGAATGAAACAGTACTATACATATATTTTGTTAAACCCAACACAACACGGAAGACAAAGAATAGAAGAATACTACTGCTCATGTATAAACGGCCGCCGCACTGTCGGGAGCTGCGCCCATATCGCTAGCATAGTTTATTATCTGTCTTGGGCCAGACATCAGGAAGCAACAGACGCAACTGCTGCTTTTTTAAATGATTTGATGCTTGATTTGGATCAAATTGAATAAAAAATACATGAATATTAGCGTTTTATTCATCTTCCCTTTACCAGTTTCTAACACTTGAATTTTTCGAGATTCCCGTGGCTCACATTAATGCGACTAATTCCATAGTAAATCAAAGCCATATAACAATATATTCTGCTATATTTCGTTTGTGTCCGCCATGGGTATGGTTTCCATACTAAGGTGCCCAATGACCTTTTAATGTACAAAAAATATGTATGGTGCCGAACGACAAAAAAATATTATTTGGATTGTATATTTTTTTGAGGCAAGCCCTTCACACTATTCTCAAACCACTGCAACCTCTGAAAAGTAGAATTGACAGTAGTGAACTAGTGACCACCAGAAAGTGCCGAGACAAACTGCGGTACTCAGAGATATTTAATGATTACTTAAGCCGTCACTAAGTAAAGGTTTGACATATTTTTGTACGACAGAACTGTCAAAACCTTTACTAAGTAATTTCCTAAGTAATCATTAAAGCTCTCTGAGTGCGGCAGAAAGACGCTCGACGTAGCCCCAGAGAAACAATTGAACAGCCTTGGAAACCGCAACGAAATTAATTAGAAAAGAATATTGGGAGGAGTAGGAAAGACGTGATTCAACCGTTACTTGTCAATTTGCATAAAACATAAGATAATTTGAATTTCACCGGCTAATCAGGCGCTTCTCGATAGTTCACAATTTAGGACGATCACGTGCTATGATCGAAAACTGAGCAAATCTGTAAGCACTTTTACACACTCGTATGGAACATTTTCTTGGAGAAACTCACACGGAAATGATTGGAGATTAGTAATAAAAGAAATAAGTGTATTCGATTGCTTTATTGGCTCATTTTGATCGATAGTATTGATTCAAACTGGTTTGTAACCGAGTTTCTTATTGCGAATTCTTTTGGTAAGAGTTTTAATGTTACATTTTGTTAGAAACCAAAGGATGTGTGATTTTAAGAGTCAGCTTACTACACTGTATTATACCATGACTACATATAAAAAACATTGAGTACTTGGGAGCAGCTTCTGACTACGCGTACCGACTGTCTAGGATCTATACCTTAAAGCCAGGTCCAACGGCTTAACGTGCTTTCCGAGGTAGGAAGTAAACTTGGTATGTAATGATGGTCACATAAACAGGCCCCAACCTGGCCATGTGTTACTCAACCTGAAGATCGAACCGTCCCGTCGGGGCTGCGGGTCACGTCGGGGATGGGGGTCACGTCGGGGATGCGGGCCACGTCGGGGTTGAGGGTCACGTCGGCGATGCGGGTCACGTCGGGGTTGGGGGTTGCTCGCAAGAGATACCGCGGACTGGACAAAGAGGGCTAAGAAGGAACGTGCGTGGTTTTTGGTCAGTAGAAGTCTGACACTCTCTTTCGCTCTGCCCAAGAGCGGGAGGGATTATTTGATGATATCCCAACCACCAAAAAAAATAAAAGATCGAACCGTGCGTCTGTAATGGAGCGCTTGGGAAGCCAATTTTATATTAAACAATAATTTTACCGTTCTAAATATTTTAATCGATATTCACTAATCATTATGGAAGAAGACTTGCTGCACCGAACCGAAATAAATTGCGATAAGGGTGGGAGATTGATGATTATGATTCAGTAATCAATGTAAATAGATGCAGAATACAGCAAAACATACAACTTGTTTATCATTATCTCAATAAACACAGACATATTAATTGATACAGTGTGAAAAATGGCGAATAAAAGAGAACAATATAGTCTCATGTTTTAAACATGAACGAAATTAAATTACAGATGCGTTGAAATATTATCGGTAAATTATGGATATTTATAGTGGACTGGAAAAATAAGGTGACGCAAAATTTGCAAGATTCTTAGCCAAGTAAAGTCTTATGAGGACAAGTCATTTATATTTAATGATTAAAGAAATGGTGAACGGACGGTGTGAAGGATGATATGGGTAGAATGGAGGTGAATGCGACGATGCAAGTAATAGAGAAATATTGGGCCTACCACACGCAAATGCTTCACCACAGCCTTGTCTGCTTGATTACACGGTGCACACAGTACATCGTCTTGTGGTAATGGTAATACATTTTTATCAACCACACGCGCGATGTACTGTGTGCATCGTGTAATCGCGGGTCGAAATAATTATACAATACAATATAATTATCTAATTTATTCAATTTTAAAGGAGTCGTGCATGATCAGCTATGTCGTCTGTCATTTAGTGGAATGACTTCATTGTCTAATCGATCGTGTGTGAAATTACTTGTACTAATTGGGACCAATCAACTATGAGTATGCTATTATTCGATCAAAGAACTTTACCGTAGACCACGTGTGTGATAAAAGGAGCCATAATTTTCTATTAAAAAAGGGAATTTTGTCTAAAGTATAAAAGGTACTTGATTTTGTGGTCCTAGTTAAATCAAAATCATAATTTCGTTCTTGTGTCTATTTATAAACCTATAAGGAGCTTATATCTGAATTAGAGTTGCCGCTCGGGTCGATCTTTAAATTAAGTGCCTGCCTAGATTGGTCTGTGTATGGGTCCATTTAGTATATGCCGAGTTAGGCACGTTAAGCCGTTAATCCCGGCTTTCATTAGGAGATCTATGACAGTCGTGACAGGTAGTCAGTGGCCTGAAAGTCTGACAACCAGATTTACCAAGGATTATCGTATTAATCAGTTAGTACTGGATTGTGGAGGTCAGATAGGCGTTCGCTTCATGAAAAATACTCGTATCCAGCCGATTCTGGTAAGACTGGAAGCCCAACATAGTTGGCAAAAGGCTAGGAAGATGATGAATGTAATGTCAAACAGTCATGTCAATGTCAAAATATTTGAAACTAGAATGTGAAAATTACTCTTCATCTCGCAGACACAAAAGAGAAAGAATGTATGCTATGTAACATAAACAACGAAAAACAAAACGCATTCAGCGTAAGAGCAAAATTAAAACATTTCTCTAATTCAGCCAAGTGAGCAATTAAATCAGTTACATAACGAATAAAGACTACATTATGTAAACATTGATTATACTGCTATTGTCCATCTGTACTTTAGTCTAATTGTATACAGAGTGATTCACTTCTGAAGATGTTAGAGTTGATGAAACTGTTATTAAAGAAAGAATAAGAAAGCAAATATAAATATTGATTTATCTTAATCCGAGAACCATAAGCGGTACCTAGCATACTAACATGCCATGATTTAATCTTTCCTCTTTTTTGAACTACAAATAGACTTGACTACTTGAAAAGCTAGTTTATTTGCCATTTATTTTAGAGAAAATTTTGCATTTTCTTTAAAAGGGGTTTTTTAAGAAGGGGCTTCGTAAGAATCAACATCACATCGTAATGAATCAACCTGTACTATGTAAAAGGAAATAAAGTGTTTGTATACTTTTCAATAGGACAAGTGACAATAGGCCTTTGGCGGAGGACATAACGTCACTATTACAATAGAAACTTAAACTATTCTGATTCGTTGGACAGTTGGACAATACTGGAGGGAATTGGCAGTTTTTGTCATTGTTTTTTATTAAAGATACACCAGAAAAGAGTTGTTTAGATATTTCAATATCATTACCAGTTGACAGCGTTGAGGAGGAGTATTTTTTATATCATTTATATAATTTTATTGTTAAGCTATTAATGTATTCAATAATGTTTGTTTTTGTGTAATTAAATCAGAAGATATTATCTCAATATTGATCTTGTCAATGAAATCTAGTGACTGTAAAGTGTAGGTAATGTAATTGTTTGGGTGGGCTTTGGATAAACAGTGCAGAACTCCTGCCTCCAGCACACAAAATTATCCACGCTGCTGTTATCTTAAAATATGTGGAGTCGACGCTGCAGTGTATCTTCTTCTTTCATACTTCTCTACACGTCATACTCGTCACTTCCGTTCTAGACACATCGTCCTTCACACAATCCATCCATCGATTTTTAACAGTTCTCAGACTCTATAGATGTTGTAAAATTGTCTTATTTAAAAATAAGACAAAACACTAAAAAAAAATACGATTATTATGTAAATGTATTCAGTTCTTTTAATGTCACATGTAATTACAGAATATCTTTTGGTACTCATACACATGGACATGAGATTGTCAGTCATAAATATGAATGTCTTTAGATGATTTTATTCTACTACGAAATAAGTTCATTTTAACTAAAAGTGCTAATTTACATACATATTATCATTCTAAATGTCAATTACTTTTTATGTTTGTGGTCATAAACGCTTCTGTTGTCCTTAAGATCATGGATTCGATTCTTAGATATAACATTTATTAAGATTTTTCATCTGAGAGTTGTCAGTAGCAGCTCGATTTTATTGGATTGAGATTTTCAGATTTGTACCCGATAAATGTGTAGGATTAGGCGATTCGTTCCCTATAACATGGAACGTAAACACAACGGGTGAAATGGGAACACCTTTGCCTAACCCTTCAAAGAATCACTTGTGATGCTATTTAATGTCAAACTATAAATTCCCTAACCCACTAAAAGGAGACTTGCCTATTGCCATCAACCGATCACAAATTCGGACTCGGTGGGCTTAAATTACCCAACAACACTTTGCCTGAACTTTGAATCAAACGACGATTCCGACCACTGGGCAGTACAAAGTCACATACGTACATGAGAAATCGTTAAAAATAAAAAATAAACTTTAAACGTCAATAATTAGTGACTTCTTTACATCAATGATGTTCTAATGAGTTGCTCAAGACCACTCAAAGAAAGATGTCCCAACTTTGGTTTTACCCAACTCAGCTAAAAATGGACCGAAAATTAAATAACACACCGAGCTAGCACTTGTTAAAATGTCAGCAGAACATTAAAGTCGGTTGTGCAAATGTGACCTTTGTTTTGAAAGCGATACGGTATGTTGATCAGATCAGTTTTATGATAGGTGTGTGACTGCAGGGTCGTTTGTGAATTTGACACTTTTGAAATAAGGCTACCGATTTAATTCGGTAATCAGTAATTATATCATAGCTTAACACCACGCTGGGATCCCCTTAGGGTTGGGTGTACCCAATAGTACTCATAATTGACGCCACGGTTGTCAAAGTGTGTAACGGATTTGATTCCCGCTTGGAAAATATACAGGGTGTAAACGAACCCTTCACGAAGCCTTCAAGCATTATTGCTGGGAAACGATTCTTTTTTTGGAGTTTACGGTGAAACTCAATGTAGCGCTCTTAACACATTGTGCTTAGAAATGCTTTGAATATTAAACGGGTCATGGAGGTAATTTAAGTAAATTTATATCCTGCGAAACCAGTATTTAAAAAAACAGCAGTAAAGAATTTGCTACTTTGACCCCCAATATCTCCGTAACCAAAAGGTTATGGCATGGTCTAGAACAAAAAAAAAATCACAGTGATGGGGAGAATTATTGCCTTTCGGCTTCGTTAAGGTACTTTTACACCCTTTGTGTGTATGGCCTATAGGTAGTTGTAACGTGTTTGGCTGTTTGAGTGTATGAGTTTCAATGTTTGTAAACACACCCACGATACAGAAAAAAATCTGATGTGAAGCAAAATAAAAGAATAATAACAGTCAAATCAAACAATATCAACTACACACGCAAAACCAATGCTAATTAATATTTCCTCATTACCCCATTAGTCACTTACATACAACTTAATCAAACAAACTTGGCTCACACACTAACACCTATACACCTGCTTACCCCCATTTCATCTGGGTTACTGGTAGCATATACTTACTGGGACATATCCAAGAGCCGATGGCCTTAAGGATAAGTTGGCAGAAAGATAATCAAGATTGTTACTCAGTTATTATCATTATGATAACGTGATAGTAACTGTAGTCAACACTTTACAGTAATTACAGTCAACAGTATACTCGTTATACAAAAACCGACCTTACTGTTACGACATAAAAGTTCTGTTAGTTTTAAAGTTATTTTTACACATACTAAGTATAAGGTAGTAGTTAAAACCTTCACCTTTGACTATGATAGACGTGAAACAAATATTGTTTACGGAATTTGTTTTTTTGTTAACATGTTTTTAGAGTTCCGTTGTAGATTAAGAAAAAAACGTAAGTAGATAGGTTCGTCTTGGTGGTCTGAAATGGCCACTTAAGCAAATCATAATAGAGTCATAATATATGAAATGCGTTAAAATTTGTAAAATTTTCACTGATGCAGTAACTATAATGAATAGTTCATTTTACGAATTTTAACGCTGCTAAAGTGGCCATTTTAGACCCCCAGTTTGTAAAAAGTACTGTAAAATTATAGAAATTGAATGCAAATTAGATTAATAATATTTTCTATTCCGACGAATGTTCCAGTTGCAACATAAGTTTTTACGCTGTTTGTGAGAGTAGTTTTAGTATCTTAAGATGATATCACAAATACAAAAGATATTATTGTTACAATTAGGAGTACATTATAATATTTATATATATTTTTTTACTGTGGTTACAACATTACCTCTCCTCTATACTGTAATATTCTGTATATATGTATGTTTATTTTATATCGAAACAATTTTGGTCTAAATTTTATTAAAAAACGTCCCGTTTATCTTTTACACACTGTGTCTATATTTCTAATCCAACTTTCCTGTCTCAAGTCTGCTGGAAAAAATTCTCATGAAATAAGCAATACCTTTGTTGTGCTCTATTTTTTTTTTTGTATTTTGTGTGTACATAAATAAATAACCTGTTGTGCCGTCAAGAAATATCGTTCAGGCATGTTGATTTTCTACCGGAGCTGCGGGGTGTTCAAAAGAGATACTGTGTCTCCGGACACAAAGGGCTAAAAAGGAACATGGGTTGTTTTTAGTCAGTAGAAGTCGGACACTCCCTTTCGCTCCATCCAGAGTGGGAGGAGTTACTTGATGATTTCACAGCCTCCAAAAAAAAAGCATGGTGATTTTCTCACGATATTTTCCTGTTTGGTGTGTTCATAATACATAAGTATCACCTAGATATTATCTCAAGCCACAATTAACATTTGATTAATTAATGGAAGATCATGTTGTGATTGAGAGTAAAGTCCAGCTTTCCTCATTCCTGAAGATCGAGAAATCGTTTCCTATATCAACAATTATTTTACGACTTCTGTTACGTACATACCACGAGAAATCAAGTCATACATTTCCAGTATAACATAGCCTTGACTCGTATAGATATTCCGTATAATGAAAGATCCGCATAAACTGGATTTCCTAGCTTCTCTAGTCGTTGTGTGTACAAGTACAAACGACAACAGCACATTAAAATTAATTATTATTTTCTACAACTTTCTTTAGTCTATTGATGAATGAAATCTTATAACAAACTTTTGTCTGTGGTTAGTTTATAAACTAACATTATCTTTTGTTTTCATCAAAACGCACGTTTTCTTAGTCAGCAAGTTAAAATTCACCTATTTAACAATTTGTTTACAATAAGGTATTAAACATCTACAAACATGTTGTGTTCATTCATCGTTTTTACCAAAAACAAGTTGTAATTATGTTTTCTACAAAAGTTGGAGTTAATTCATTTTTTTTAAGTTTTTTGCAAGTTATGCTACAAATTTCAACAGAAAGGAAAATACAGTATGAAATTTCTGAAACAAGTTAAAACACACTTGAAACATGTCTTCAAAACTCATGTGTTTTTAATATTTTACACGTCTTGTTAAAAAAAACCCATACAAATCGGGATCGTTGGTCAACTAAATATGTTTTAACTGCCGCACTCAGAGTCGTTTAATGATTACTTAAGCCATCACTTAGTAAAGATTTTGACATTTGAGTTTTCTTTTTTTTTAAACTTTGTCCTACACTAGGAATTTCTCCTTTAATCGTGTGTGCATTCACAAACATTTAAAAGTCAAAGTTAAGGTGGAAGCTCACATCCGGCCCGCGAAATTCTAATTTTCTTACGTTTTTGGCAATTTGCAGGCCAGTGCTTGGTTGTATGTTTATGAAAATTTGATTTGCGACTGTAAGACGTATGAAGTTACCGAATTATAACCATCAAAATTATCAATACAACCCTCCAAGTTCATTTTCATGTCAAGATTGATTTTTGCATGTAAAAGTCATTCTTTAGTAATTTAGTCGTCGTTCTTTAGTAGTTAGTAATTTTGATGGTTATAATTCGGTAACTTCATACGTCTTACAGTCGCAAATCAAATTTTCATAAACATACAACCAAGCACTGGCCTGCAAATTGCCAAAAACGTAAGAAAATTAGAATTTCGCGGGCCAGATGTGAGCTTCCACCTTAAAGCAGGTAATCGTTAAATATCTCTTGAGTACGGCAGTAAAGTACAATAACACTATACTCTAATCAGGGTTACCCCCTTGATCTAGGGATTATAAATCATCTTCCTTCATTGTTCTCACCCGGTTAATGTACGCAATTAGTGATGCGCAACACCGCAAACCTTTTTTATTAACTAGTGATGTGAATCTCTCAGGCAACGTCTCATGCATGAGGTCATTCAAATATGTAGGTATTTAAATATCACGTTTTACCTCAACTGGTGATCTCAGCAGACGTATATTTAGTCAGACATTTGTATGTAGTACAAACTTAAGACCGCTAAATAAATATTCATTGTTGGAATTTAAAATAAATATTTAAATAAAAATGTGGGTGTTTTGGTATTGGACTACAGTATTTTATTTTTAATAATTTATTTATGGCTTGATATATTAACGAAGACGAGGGTAAAGAAGTATGTAAGGATTGTAGCAGGTGGCGTTATGTGGTTTCTGACCATGGGAAAAAGGCGTGAGTGTACGTACGTATTTGTTGTGTATTGAGAAAATGCAACCATGACAGTGAATTGCCGTAACAATTTCAAAACTAAGTTATCTCGAAATCTTGAAAACAGAAACAAGCAACAACCGTGTGAATGCAGATAAGAGTCATCCAAACAAAAAAATAGACGAATGATACAATTAACAGCAAAATGATTAAATATCTTACCAGAAAACGTGAGAAAACATCCGACCTTCTGGCATATAACAATCAGCCGTTATTAATACGCACTGTCTACAAATGTCACAAGCACAGGTCACGGTAACGGAACACAAACGTACATGCAAAAAGTGGACACGAAAAGAAATCAAACGATCGAACGCGATTGGCCGGTCGGTTAGAACGTTCGAATCCGAAATTCAAACTGGCCAATGGGAGGAGATCGCGCATGCGTACAGCAACGACGAACGCTTGTCGCGGACTGAGGCAGTTTCTCAAATGAGTGGTGGTTGACGAGCCTTCTCCATTCACGCTGTCAAGTTAATTGTTTCGGCTTTACACAATTCTCAACCTTACATACCTTTTGACTAGATAAAATTCCCCGTGTGTAGTTTCGGCGCTTAAGCCTTTTTTTCTCAAAAAGAAACACATTGTCACCTCGGTCGCCTTCACATGCGCAGGAGTACACTTTTTTGCAATGTCTCGTTTTAATTTTCTTTGTACATTTTTAAATTTTATATAATGATAGAAAAAAGTGAATGAAATTACGGGTTACATAATATTATGTTTTAAAACTGTTATATAAAAAATAGGCAAAAAATATCGTAAGTAAAATAATAAATCATATAAAATAAAACTATGCAAATAAAAATATAATTAAAGAAAGTATTTAATTTTTATACATAATATGCTGTTTATGTAATAAAAATAAACATTAATTATATTATTAGGTTTAATATTTTCGTCCTAGTCGTTCGCGTTGATGTCTTTATAATAAACAACTAGTCAGCTAAAACGCTGTCAAGGTAACCTACTCATTAAGACACTTCATTTTAATTTAAACGTTATCTTCACATACTTTAGGTTGCATTTTCAATGACATAAGCCTCACTAAAATATAAACAATGGTTACATTTTTCTTAACAAGGAATTTTTATATTAAAATTAAAAATAATTAATGTGTGAAGTGCATTTCATAATAATTATTTAACTGTTTATTTGGGGTTAAAAGCCGCGGTAAAACATAACACGGTTATGAGTTTATGACTATTATTAATGTTTTGTAATTCAAACAATGTAGTATAATACTGTAAAAAACTAGTCTAAATATAATATTTCCTCAGTTTATTTTGTGCTGATGCACTGAATACATTGCTTATACCATATCCATTATTTTTGAGTATTTTCGAGTTTTTGTTACTTGTTGAGTGTATAATGTGTATGTTACACAATAGGTACTTCTTAAAAAATTCTTAAATTAACTGTTTCAAACTTTTTGACCGTGTAGGTATTGCAGTTTTGTAGGAAACAACTGTTTTTTTAATAACCGAGGAAATGTTTGGTTATGAATAATGTACTGAATACATGGTAACCGTTTTATCGTCGGTGTCCCTTCCATCCTGTAAAATCTGTGAGACAACCCCGGGCCAGGGCGGTTTGATGGTAGTCGGGCCTAGTTGCAGTAGTTCGGTTGACCGAACAAGTGCAACTTTACAGTTGCAGTAGTTCGGTTGACCGAACAAGTGCAACTTTACAGTTGCAGTAGTTCGGTTGAAATATAGCACTGAACTTCTGATACTCTTTAGTGACAACAGTACGGTTTGTAATTTTAAAAATAAATTTATACAATACACTTTCTTACTGTATTGTTTACCCGAAGAGATGATTTCATTAGAGGATGCCGCACCCACAATTAACTTAATCTCCACTGAGTTATTCATATTATTATACTAAGTGGCTCTTTTTTTGTGTTCATTTTAAAATAACAAATAAAGTAAGAAAGTGTATGGAACAATTTTATTTTTAATATTACAAACCAAACTGTTGCCACTAAAGAGTATCAGTAGTTTAGTGCTATATTTCAACCGAACAACTGCAACTACTACTACTAGTCCGGTCAGAACTAGGTATGCAATGAATGGTCTTCCATCTACCAAACAATCTAGGCAAACTTGGCTTAACTCGAGGATAGACCCTTGTGGCTGTTATTATTCAGATACGAACTCCTTGGAAAAATCCATGAGATCTATAAATATCTTAGAAAATATTTAAAAAAAAAACACTATTTTAAAACAAGATAAGATCTCCCATAAAAAGGTTTGTCTGATCTAATACGGCGCATAGCCATTTTCAACTACAAGCTTGCCTGTTATGTATTCAAAGTCAATTAACAGGTATAGATAAAAATATTTGTCTTACTTATACGGCTATTTAACTAATCAATAAAGAAGTATACGAGTATAGCCGTGAACTGTAAAAGGTACTGGTATTTAGGTTCGATAAATCTCGTGATGTTTTATATTGATCAAGTTAAGCCTTTTCGGATCTGTGGACCAGAGTAATGACATTAGATAGGCATTTTTCTATAGGACAAGCCCACCACACTATTCCTAAATCAATGCAACTCCTGAAAGCCATAAAAATAAATAAATAAAACTAGCAGAAAAACGCCGAGATAATGCAGCTCGACAAAATCCCAGGGATGCAATATAACTGTCTTGGATCCCACAAAGAAATTAATCAGAAAAGAACAGTGGAACACTTTCAAGGAAGCGAAAATTAGATAAGTACGTTGATAACTATCGTGTTTATTTCAGAAATATACTGTTTTGGTCGCATTAATCGGTACAATAATATCGATATACCTTTATTGACTGCTTCTTTGGGGGTCGAGTGGTCACAACCGCGACTACTGAGCCTGGATGGTCAAGGCCGCAGGTTGTGTTCAAGAGATACCGTGATATCGACACAATGGGATAAGATGGAACATGGGTGGTTTTTAGTCAGTAGAAGTCTGACACTCCCTACCGCTATGCCTAGAGTGGGAGGAGTCATTTAACGAATTTCCAAACCCAAAAAAAAAATGGTCCTGGATTCTACTTCCGAGTTCTACAAAGTGTTATTTCTTTCTTCAGTTATTTCTTAGTAGCTCCCGCAAAGTCGGGATTTGTGCTCGGTTAATGGTACAAAACAGAACTATCGAATTGTGGGTGTACTATTAAATACACCTTTGCCTTTGAAGATTACAAGGCAGGATGTTTTTGTTATACTATATTTAGATAAATGTATCCTAGTATACAATAGATATTACGAGTAGAATTTGTGTCTTCTAAAAGGTGTGTCGACTTTATTATTTATAAGTGGAAATTGCGCAGTTTGAATCTAGTTTGATAGGTATTCAAATTTAAAATAGGTATGAATAAAACAAATGGCATGTGCGTCATTAAAATGAAGAGTGTATCAGAAAAACATATTGTAAGCATCTCTAGCTCCACAATCTGTTAAATACTCAGCGCTTAGACTCCTTATTTGTTATGCTGTTGACCATAATTATGAAGGAATTCGCTACCATCATCTGTGTTCCTGTCCCCATATAACCCGTCATTTTTAGAGTTCCCTAGCCGAATGGCAAAAATAAAACGTCTGTCCGTCTGTCTGTCAGTCCGTCCGTATATTACAAAAATAAAACGTATGTCCGTCTGTCTGTCAGTCCGTCCGTATATTACAGACACTTTATTCGGAAACCATTAAGACTCTTCAGTTGAAACTTGGTAGGTGGATGTATTCTATGATTTCCGATTTTATACAACAACTAAAAAAAAGAAGAATTAAGGGGGTCTCCCCATGGGCCGTGGGTTGTCCACAGGTTATCGCGGCCTCGACATAGAGGGCGAAGAAGGAACATGGGTGGTTTTTAGTCAGTAGAAGTCTGACAGTCCCTTTCGCTCTGCCCAAGAGCGGAAGGGGTTATTCGATGATTAAACACCCGCCAAAAAAAAAAAGGGGGACCCATAGACGTACCTGGTACAGAAACTAAAAAAAAATATTCATCAAACCTTTTCGTGTGGGATATCTATGATCTATGAGGTCTTTAAAAATGACATTCAGGTTTCTATAGCCATTTTTTCTAAAAGTCAATCGTTTGTAAGATAGACACTTACAAAGTCGTAAAATTAGTGTCTCTAACTTTTAAAATATGAGAGTTAAAAATCTAAAAAAACATATGCTGTAGGTATTTTCAAAGATATATGTATAGAAAATATATACTTTTTTGAGAAATTGCACATTTAAGAAACTGCAAATATAACTTTGTCACTCATACAAACACTAAGAAAAACAAACTTATCACAAAATATGTTTTTCTATTGCCGCTTTCACAAGGAATAATACAAATTAAAGGGGGCTTCCGGGCTTCCCTACTACGATGTTACGAACACTTCAGGTGCAAGTACGACTTGCACTTGGCCAGTTTTTCAAAACTAGAGTGAACATTCTGGGCATGGTCGTTCCACCGTTACTGTAGACTTCATCAGAGATACTTCTTTGAGCTTAAGAGAATACTCGCTTATGCCAATAATCGTGCAATCTCTTATAGAATAAGCGGAGATGCACCTAAAAGCAAAACCAGATTTTGCCAGCTGGATTTAGCAGTTTCAAGTCTAATGCAATATGAGGCGATTCAATTAACATCTATTATAAATGGGCACAAGTTCAAACTCAGTGGTGGCTGCTCTTGAGAAATTGCTGTCGGAAAAACCCAACATCACTGCCCGTTCTTAGAGTTGAATACAGGACTTCGTGCTTAGCAGTAACGCTCATCCAATAGACAAACGACATAGTCACAAATGTCAAAAATATACACTAAACAAAATGAAAATACAAACAAAAATAACACAGAATTCCAAATATTCGAAATGCGTGAACTCAAGAAAAGGGCCCAACTTAAAACAGGTACTACGACCAGTTATTGGCCAAGCTGCTAAGTACAGTTAAACAAATCGACGCCTTTTGAGGTGTATCGGGGTAAAGCTACGGGGTATTTAAGAATCTTAGAGAAATATGTCAATATGAAACAGACTAGAACATGTGGTCGATTTATTAATTGAACTACTTTTGCTTTCTTTTTTGCGTCTGCATAAATTTTTGGATTTGGTTATTGACATACTTTCCAAAAATGTTGAAATCTAGAATCTATGCTGATTTTTTATCAATAAAATTATTATGTAAGTAAGGCAGTGACTTTTTTGAGATTTTTGGTTGATGAAATCAATAATACCCTGATTCATTAAGAGTACATAAAATAATTGCAATCACTTAACCAAACAGCTGAAGATGAAACTCAAAGAATCAAAATTTTGTACAACCATAAAGGGACCTTAAAAAGGATCCTTAAAAATAAGAAAAAAAACAAAAACTTGTTTCTTTGGTCGTCAAGTTCGAACCAACGGATGGCGGAGGTCGCCAGGCAACATTCCATATCAATGATTATTTTTAGGCATTCGCTAATAACAGTCGCACAGATTATGTGGCTGAGGCTACAGAAAAAAACAACATGGAAGGTGCCAGGCAAGTTGATATATGAGTAGAATTAGATAATGTTAAGATAGGCAATGAATCTTGTTGAACTGTAGATGCAAGATTTGTGTATGGATTGGATTTAGATTAAGAGAATTTTGTAATAGAAGACTATAGTTCCGTATTCAAAGTAACAGGTTTCAAGGACATTTAGACGTCAGAATTTCCAAAGTTACAACTTGTAGGTCGTATATACACTCGTACATGCTACGTACTGGCCGGAACAAAAAAGTAATTCATACGAGAAGAACAATATCAGACGAACGTTTAGACAAAGGATTTCGTGACTCCATAATATTGTGTCGGGTTGTTACTGAACTTACCTACTGGTCTCGTGAAGGTTGTGGGAATCCTATGTACGGATGAGAGACGCAAAGGGCCGGTGGCTATGCTTGATGGTCTATGACCAGCAGTTGACGTATTCTGACTAAATGAGGATGTGAATGTTACTATCAGGCTTACTGCTTTGAATACAATTATGAACTTTATGAAGAGAAGTTTGACCTCACAACCTCTTGGCAAAAGCCCATACATTGGGTTGCTAATAAATTTACAGTTATTGTACCACATAATATTAGTATTGCCTCCAGCTTACATCGGTCGTTGATCTTAAAATATAAATATAATAGTTGCGTGCTGAAAAATACGTAACACGATCAGACTACAGACCGTTACGTTAACTGTGTACCTGTTATGTTATGGAATACCATGTCAATGTCTGTTATAGTAAAAAAAAGGTTTAGTACAAACGTCAGCATATCTATTTACTTGGTTTGAGGTATTTTATAAGTTAAATAAGTCTAGGAAGTAAGTAAATATTTGTAAAAGCACGATGGGATTGACATCGTCGCAATTGTGTACAAAAATCCCTTAAATAAAGAAGATAAAAAAAAAAAAACTATTCACTTCAATAGATTTTCAACTTTACCGCTGAAGTATTAGGTTTAATTGTACAGTTTTGAGTACATTGATGTACTAGTGCCAGTATCTACTGCTGCCAGAAGTTCGTTTACGCAGATCTGAAGTCAAAGTATTTAAACTAGCTGATAGAAGTGTAAATAATACATTGTTCTACTAGTACTACACGCCCACTATTTTTTTTTATATAGATTGATTGGTCGCCGTACATGTAAACGTTTTAAAAAACAGTTTGCAACGAAAGCCTTAAACGACAATAGCGTATTCATCTTGGGTAAAGAAGTAATTAAAACGGTGTGCTGCCTTTTCGCCGAAAACTGTTTGGCATATTATCACTTGCCAACCAACGTTTCGCCGATGTTTCACTTTGACAACTAACGATTAGCATATTTTTGTATAAAAACTTTCGTTTGGTAGAATTATTGCTAAGCTGATTATTATAAAATTGTCGGCACGGTTGGCGCAGTGACTGAGCGATTGAACTGCTGCGCTACGGGTCGCGGGTTTGACTCCCGCACGGAACAAATATTTGTATGATCTACAGATAGTTGTTTCGGGTCTGGGTATTTGTGTATGTGACTTTAAATGTTTGTAAACGCACCCACGATACAGGAGAAATTCCTAGTGCGGGGCAACGTTTTTTAAACTGAGAAATAAAAGAAAAAAAAATAACACAAAACCTTTGGGACATTTATCATTTGCCAAACATTTCACTAAGCCACAAAACTGTCAGACGAATGACGTTTTCTCAGTGAAATCGTTCTCTTTTCATACATTGATAATTATAATGATAAAATATAAACCAATTTTTACCTACTAGGAAAAATTGGATGCAAGAGCGAGCGAAGCGAGCTCGGGACTTGGGGCACCCCAACTCGGACAGGTAAGGTTAGAAGAGAATAGACCCCGCCATCCCCTTTGTGGTTATTTTTTTTAAACCACCCAGAAGTACTCCTACTTCCTCCGTTGACTGGGCCTAGAGGGGCTAGGTTTTAATCATTTGATTTGGTAAACAAGAAACAACTTACGCAAACTAAAACATTCTGCTACTTTAAATTGGCATTTTAAAAAGTGTCATTATTAAAATCAGACCAAAAATATTAGGCGAAATAAAATTCTGCGAAACGTTAGTTGGCTAGTGAAAATCAGGAAAAAAAAATGTTTCGACCAAAAGGTACAGAACCAATTAAAACACATTACAGCTGTAATTTATTTTTTTTATTTCTAATAATTTCGACATGGATATTTATCACAATAGTAGAAATAATATTACATATTACAACACCGTTAGTATTTACGAAGTAGAATTTATTTCACTAAAATATTTAATAAATATTAAAGCTTCAACTAAATACAGATTGACTAGATTTTAATAAACATTTGAATAACCAACAGAATATATAAAAGCAACAATAGTAAATAGTGTAGAATATAGACCCTATATCATTTTAAATAGAACTAAAATAGTATTAGTATACATTAGGCCTACCACATAAGGTTCAAAGAAAGAAATAGGTGTATTAATAAGATTCTCAAACTTCTTTAGGAATGATAATCATAATAGGTTTTGCATGGAATACCGTAGAAAGGGCTGAATACAAACGCAGGAGTGAACCGACTGCCAGGACTGCCAGTTGTTCGAAATAGATACCGCGGCCCCGGACACAAAGATCTAAGAAGGAACTTGGGGGGCTTTTAGTCACTATAAGTCTGACAATCCCTTGCGCTCGTGGGTTATCACATGATTTCTTACCCCCCATAAAGAAAAAAAAGGGTATTGCTACAAAGATTCATACCATCTTTGTAAGAGTGGCAGTAACAGAAGACAACAACACACAACTACATAGAAAATAATACGAACATAAAAACAGAAAAAAATCTAGTTATAATCGCAATAGAAATCACTAAAAAAGAAACATCACTATTACGTGCTAATAAGGGTATGAGACTATTTGCCATTTATTTCGCCAGATACAGTGGCTAAATATTTACGAGTCGATAGTCAATATTAAGTGACGCTTGCAAGGTCGGTCCGTGGATGGGTAACCATTGTTAATATATCCAGAGTGCCCCCCCCCCCTCCTTGCCTCTAAATACATGTTAAGTTGTTGGTCTCGGTTGACGTTCGTATATGTTTGACTGTCGCTTCGAAATATTGTATGTGAAGTACAATTTTTATGTTTCTCTAACTCTCAAGATATTGCATTTTTTGCATTACACCCTGCATAGTTAGTTGGTAGTTATTAGGTTTACTTGCTGCCAGTTAAGATGTCAAAAGCGGTGTCAATAGCGGTCATTGCCCTTTTATTTGGGAAAAGGGAATAATGTTGTTCATTTGTTTTGGTTCGTACGAACAGAAATCTAAAAATCTCTTCGTACAAACCGAACCATGCATCGTTCTTCGTTGGAAAAAATGTTGAAGATCACGATAGATGACGATTCAGGACATAAACAGGCTTATTTTTGGATTTGAAAGTTAAGAACTTCAATGTCAATGACCGTTATTTAAATCTTAGCTGGCAGCAACCACAGTGGAGACGTAATCGGCAATTTAGACATAAATCCGATTCTTAGGAAAGGCTAATCTGATGGCTTTCGGTACAGGAATAGATTATTCGAACCTTCATCAGCACACACAAAATTGATAGTCTAACATTCATTTTACGAGTCCTAAAGATGTGATTCTTCATTACATTTTATATTAGGCCTTCTAACATTTTTTTATTCGATAAATTTTAGGTCGTGGATCGTTTGCATGGTTCGTTTGATTCAGATCTTCTTTTTGGTCAGGAACCAGGTCTGCATTGGCTCTGCCTTTCCCTTCATTGATACGTGGCCACGGTACGTTAGTTCAAATGTTTCATCGTAGTTGTCTTCGCGCATCAGATATCTGGAAAGAAATGCATGGTTTTAATGGAACTCCATTGTATTATAGTCCAGTCTAGTGATCGGGTTTGATTACCGAATCGGACAAAGTAAAATTGGGTTCATTATCAGGAATTTCTCAATAGCACCAACGGAGTCTGGATTTGAACCCTTGTTCTCTGTCGTAAGTGTTTATGAAGTGCCTGTCGGGGCCGCGGGTAGTCCTCTGGTTATCGCGGCCCCGACATAGAGGGCGAAGAAGGAACATGGGTGGTTTTTAGTCAGTAGAAGTCTGACACTCCCTTTCGCTCTGCCCAAGAGCGGGAGGGGTTATTCGATGATTTTACACACACCAAAAAAAAAAAAAAAAAAGTGTTTATGAAGTACCCGTATTTATTAATCTTTATTAAATGAAACTTAAACTATTTCTTGTATTATTTTTACTTACAACCTAGTGTCATGAACATAAAAAACACGTAGAATAGACAGAAAAAATACGGACTTCCTAATGTTTCGTAACTATCGCACCTATAAAATCGACTACTAGTAGTGAATAAGGCTTCCCAATAGAAAGGTAAGAGGATTACACTGCACTTGCAAGTTTTCTTAGTAAAACCGAGGGGTGAGAACTGATTTCATAGCTATTCTGTCGCCAACAAAGGCGGTGGACAGTTCCTCCTTGAAAGTCTATTAGTTGAATAGCTGTCGCTATCGCTAAAATTGAAAAATCCTCCACTTAGAAGTGCTCAAAGCGTTAACAAAGAGAAAGGTTTACATACGTAAAATTTTGTAACTGGCATAAATCAAAAATAAACGATAAAATCAAAAGTCAAAATGATGTCTCCGAAATTGTAGCAAAATTTTTTGTGCTTCTTTGTGTACCTATTTTAGTGATATTTTTCTTGTTTTATTTGAAAAATTGCTGTGATCATTATGGATACGTTCATGGAGTATTATTTCGAAGGAGTGTTCAGTAATATGGATCGCGACGGTTTGAACGAGAGGTACAAACGGCGGGAACTCGTTGAATACTTCAACACTGTCATTGCTGGTTGTGCTAGAGGTTATATTTTTTTATTTTTATTATTTAAATTTTGTTTGACCTTGGCTTCAAATGTTTGGTCTATCTATATGTTTGTCTATGTATATGTTTGTATATCTTCTATCTTACACTGTTTTCTTTTTTGGACTTTTCAGTTAATTACTTATATTTCATAAACGTAATCCTTACAGTTTTAGAAGTTTAAGAGTACTGCATACTTAGGTCGAACGTCGTGCAGTGTTGGTTGTAAGGTATTCCTGTTTCTTTATGCTCGGTAATGACAATAAACTTGCCCCCCTATGGAATGAGGCTTAATTGTAACTGACGATATACCTTGTATGCGAAACTTTAATGTTTATAGAATTTATAGTTACACTAGCGGACCTGGCAGACGTCGTCCTGTCCGGACAGCAGCGCCACCCACCGTGTCCAATTGTAAATCTATACCATTCTCGAATCCACTTGAATACATACAAAAATTTTCATCAAAATCGGTCCAGCTGTTCAGTGACACACGTACAGAAGAATTATAATTATATTTAAAGATATTCAAGTAAAGAGGTTTTTTTAAAAATAATTTTTCATTTCTTATGATAATGCAGATGACGCGACGCTTAAAATTATAATTACATCGACTCAATAGTTACAGAAATATAATTTCAAAAGTCTATTTTCACTCACAAATTATTACCCTGTTCTTTAGCAAAAAGCCAGCCTCGAAGATCCACAGAGGAACGTCCTCTAGCAACCATAAATACCATTTTAAATGAAATATTATGATCGTCTAACCAACCTAGGTCTATTAATAAAAGCTTTCTCTTCATAAGTTTATGTGACTGGAATGATTGCAATTCAATGAAATTTTATGGACATGATATTTAGAAAATTGTGTTGTAAAGCTGTCTCTTCTTCTTATTGATGGTTGGTAATTTAGCACTCGTATATAAGCTACTTACTTAGTACTTACTGCCGCACTCAGAGAGCTTTAATGATAACTTAGGCCTTCACTTAGTAAAGGTTTTGACAGTTTTGTCAATTTTTTCCTAAGTGACGGCTTAAGTAATCATTAAATATCTCTGAGTACCGCAGTTAGACATAACTGGCCAAATGTGGGTGTTTTAATGGGTACAACCCTACCACCTGCCTGATGCTTTGGGGATCACAGGTGTTTAAGTTACGTTAAAACCATAAAGGTAAAATTAAAACTGGCTTAGAAAATATCAAATTTGATAAAATGTGGCCATTGAGAAACTTGGGAAGTGGGAAGTTTGGAGGTTATTTCATAGATATACTTACGTACGAAATTTTGTACCAGCGGTCAAAATTGCGTATATTTTTGAAGTCACCACAAAACTAAAGGTGAAATTAAAACTGGCTTGGGAAATATCAAATTTGATAAAATGTGGTCATTGAGAAACTTAGGAAGTGGAAAGTTTGGAGGTTATTTCATAGATATACGTACGAAATTTTATACCAGCGGTACCGTGGTTATCGGTTCCAGTCAACCGATTCAAAACTGACATTCAATGATTGGGGCGGCAGCCTTGTAGGCTTCAGATCTTGGTGGATTGCCTGACTACTCAAAAGCTAGTCCATCCACCACAGTATTTCACCCTCCAGTTTCCGAAGGGTCCACAAATACTGATCAGACTTTAAATATATTCTATCCTCTTGCAGGTCAAAACCATTCCGACAACACATCATGCAAGAACTTCGTTTCGTCAGCATTGAAGTACCACAACAACTGCAAGACTCAAAACGGAGAAGTATGCCGAATGGGGAAGTACCATAACCTGTTGTATGTGGCCATAAAGCTGGCCTTCGATTGGAGTTTGCAGGATAATGAGGTGATGGCTGCGCTACTGGACGAGATATACGCCTGTGAGAAGACCTTTGAGAGGATATTTTTAGGTAAGTTGGTAAAGAAGTAACTGATAGTTTGACAGTTGACAGAAGATAATGAAAGAAAAACCGTGTTGTGCCTACCCCAAGTAACATGGGACACGGGGCTGCGGGATGTTGTAAGAGATACCGCGGCCTTGACATAAAAGGCTAAGAAGGAACATGGGTGATTTTTAGTCAGTAGAAGTCTGATACTCCCTTTCGCTCGGCCCAAAAGCGGGAGGGGTTTTTTTAAGATTTCCCAAACCTCAAAAAAAGGGCAGGAATATTTCGATGGTGTTAAATGAGTTTTTGATCTAAAAAATCCTCCTGTGGAGTAGAACCGCATAATATAATGATTAGACTCCAGAGGAAGATAGTATATTAAATATTATCCAACTACACATGCTATTCATAACAGTGGCTGAAAATGACGCAATGAAGCCGGCATGTGCGACAATCAGTATAAATGTATATGGCATTGACTGGAATTAATGTCCACTACTCCTGCAAAAAATTAAGTCTTATCAGTGGGGAACGATACAGGGCGATTATGCTTTATGAGAAAGGTTCATATACGACTAAATTCACTACGATATAATTTCTTTCTTTCTTTAAATTTCGAATGTTCTTTACTATAGTCAAGCTTATATTTATCTCTTAAATGAAACTAATCAGACCTCTTTGTTTACACAGGAGCAATATTTGGCACATCAGCACCATACTTCTTGGCCGGTTGGAAATCAGACTTTATGGATAAAGAAGAGAATGTACACGCTCTAGTTTTCTACCTAGACCATGCAACTAATGCTAACCTTGAGTACAAAGAAAATGGAAAGACTTATCGCTTCATAGATGTGCCTTTGGAAAGTTGTGGACATGCTTCACCAGTAAGAGTCGTGATACAGATGGGAGCTTCAGAAATGCTGATGATATTACTAAGATTTGGAGCCAGAATAACGTCAGATGCAGCTTCTACTAATCCAATAGAGTCCATTTTAGATCGACTGAACGAATATAACAGGAAGTATCCATATGAATTAGTATCCTGTTTAAAGCTAGCTATGAGAGCTGTCCCGAGGATTTCTTTATCGGTAACCAAGACACGGTTCAAAGAACTAGAACTGCCTGATGATTATAATTTTCAAAGAAAACTGATGCTGGAGAAGTATGGAGATATTCTAGCAGATCATCTAGTGCCAACTTCTAGATGTGGATTGAAACCGGTGGAGTTAAAGCATCTGGCTAGATGTGCGATCAGGCAAATGCTTTGGCAGAATTTTGAGCTACCGTTTGGGATACAGAAGTTGCCTATTCCGTTAACCTTGCAACGATATTTAGATCTGTGTGAAGATTAAATTTATTTACTGTCCTTCTTGCTACTTTATAGTTATGTTTTCTATGTCTTAAAAACGACCGATTACAATGTTTTTTCGAAAAAAATTCTTGTTATTGTTACTTGTATTTTCGTGTCAGAAACTTACAAGACACACACACAGTGCGCCTATAGTCGAATCTTTTGCAAAAGATTACTAATTAATAAAAGTCACTTTAAACTCTCCTAGGCGCTTACTTACTTAAGTTAAAAATACTATCACTTTGTTGCCACGTAGGCAAAGAGACTATCATTGCATCATTTTCAAATGAGAATGTGATTGTCGTGTCTTCCTGATGGTTGAGGCATCCTTTTAGACTTTCCGTTTTAATCTTTCTTTTGCAAGTTTTAATTGGGACAAGCCCGCCACACTATTCCCAAAAACACTGTAACTCCTGTAAGCCAGAATCAACAGTGGCGACCACAAGAAAAGCGCCGAGACAATGAAACCAAACGTCCCAGAGAAACAATGTAACTGTCTTGGATCCTGCAACGAAATTAGTCAGAAAAGAATAGCGGAAGAATAAGAAAAACATAATTTCAACTTTTCTCCATATCAGCAGGAGACAAAACAGAACAAGGCCAATAGGCACACAGGGTCGTATTCAACTGCGATAAGCCCAGTTGCCTAGTACCACGGATATTATTGTTCAAGGTTACTTAGTCGTAGGAGTTCTGCCAACTAAAAGAACAAATATTTACCCATAAGTATCCTCGCTGACGTTGATAGTGCCTGGCACTCCAGTGGTCTCGCAGCGACTGGTCAAGTTGACCGTGTTCCCGAACAGACAGTAGCGTGGCATGCGATGACCGATCACTCCGGTCACCACCTCGCCGGTGTGGATGCCGATTGTGATACCCTGGGTAAGAAAGAAGTATATGTAAAAGAAAAAGAAACGAGAGTTGTTAATTTGGAAGAGACTAAAACCTAAAAGAAGATATCTATGCCATGCTATGCCAAGATAGCGATTTTTAACACCTCTCTAGCATTGCTAGCCGGACTACAGAAAAACTAAAGGTTTGTGCGACGATTAAACCGAGCGGTCTTAGTTCCAGACCGGACTAACGAATATCTGCCAAAGTCAGATATTTCGAATTCCAATTCACTCTGCTTGACTGGATCTTTAGCACTAAAGTTAGGCAATGAAGTTTCGTACAGCACAATGCATTGCCAATGTTGTTTGCAGTAAGTAAACTTTAAAGGCGACTAAACAAATAGTTTATTTATGTTCTTATTTCGTTTACTTTGAAGTGAATGGCTTGTTACAAACAAACTCTAAATGATAAAAGAACTGATACAAAAACTTGAGTCCCGCTAGTTTTACGATTTTCTAACACCCTTATATCGAAAACTAGTGAGAATGAAAAGTCTCATTAGTTCTACTATAAATTATTTAATACTTAGGACCAGTAGAACTAGTGGAAATTTTTGTTCCTAATAGTTCTACGATTTCATACCACCTTGAATCGTAGAACTAGTGTGAAAAAAATCCACTAATTCTATCGTAGGAATGTTTCAGAATTAAGGCTAGTTACTTACAACAGGTTCTCCGTCAACGGTGACAGTCTGAGACAGATCCATCATCTCTAAAGCAAGAGAAGAGATGTGTTTGGCGTGGCCCACCTCGTATTCCGGCAGACCAGATACAGCCATGTATTTGTCTCCAACTGTCTCAACCTGGAATTTAGAGCCCAATGTATGGTTAAAATGTTTGCCTTGGGTAGTCCAAAATTATAGAATACAGTTTCCCGTATATACTTCACATCTCTCACAATATATTTCTCACTCCTCCCCATTAAAAGCCCATACTACGACAAACGATTCATCATCATCAGCTACCTATAAATTTACCACTGCTGGGACACAGGCCTCCTCTTTGGAGTTCAGCGAGTGGGCTACCAATTAGCACACAAATGTTTAGTCCGCTGTTCCCAGCGTGGACCGCCGCGCCGTCTTCTTTTATGTAGAAACTCTTTTCGAATTTCATCCATTCGCGTAATGCAAGAATTTGAGGAAATGGTTTTGCAAGGAGTACCCTGGGCCTTTTTGGCGCAGCCGTGAGGCCGATTTGTTTAGTTTTAAGTTCATTTTCCTTTAATATTTTTTTTTTACATTGTGTGTACTTGTGGCATGAGCCAAATAAATTCATTTTCTTTCTTCTCATTTTACCCAGCCAGCAACCCTACCTTATAAACGTTAGGATTCCTCTTCGGGTCAGTCAGCACATCAAACGCGGTGTACAAATCATTGAGCATCCTGACTATCTTCATGGCTCCTTTATGGTCAGTGTGACGCGCGCAATAGTTAGCAAACCCGACGATGCCGCTGAAGAGAAGCGTCACGGTGTCATAGCGACGAGCTGGGACGGGACGCTGGTGACGCAGCTCGGTAGCCACGCTGATTGGTAGGACTGAGTAGAGGAGCCTGGAATGAGGTTGTATAAGCAATGAGGTATACTGTTATGTTATGCAATTCTAATAAAAAAAGTTTCCTGGAGCCCGCGAAATCAAACTTCCCTAGGTGTTTTGATTATAACTCTATAAAGCTATTATGTTTCTTTTGCCCGCAAATCATGTTTTAATCAACGTACAACCTGATACGAACCTGCTATTTGCAAAAAACCTATGAAATTATGAATTTTGCACGAGTAAAGTCGGATTGCATATGCTCGAACAATGTGGTTCGCGTGCATATTATGGACTCCTTTTTCTTTTTTTCTTTTTTTGGCGGGTGGGAAATCATCGAATAACCCCTCCCGCTCTTGGGCAGAGCAAAAGGGAGTGTCAGACTTCTACTGACAAAAACCACCCATGTTCCTTCTTCGCCCTCTATGTCGAGGCCGCGATAACTAGTGTACAATCCGCGGCCCCGACAGATTATAGACTCCTTTGAACATGTTTACGAGCAGCTATCAAGTGGTTCGGTTGCAAGTTATAAAGTCCTCACGCGCACACAAACAGTCGATATCTTAGGAACAAAATTTGGACAATACCAATGGTTTACATAACGGAGAACAACTGAATCCCCACAAAATACCTATCAGTCTTTTGCTTCTCGGAGTCCAGCTCTCGGAAGGTCTGCTGCAGCTTGTCAGTGAGCACCTCCAAGTTCTGAGTGAGCTTGTAGTCAGCTTCAAACTGCTCTGACATGAGGACCAGGTCACGAGTCGCGTCGTGGAGAGGAATGTCTGCGATGCAGAGGCCACGGCTGTAAGATAGAATAAAATTATGTAAATCTGGGAACTGAATTCGTTTGTGGATTATCAGTTATAGAAAGTATGTGACAGTGTTTGAAACCGGACACGCCACACTTGGACAAAACATGAACCGATTAATAGGGTTAAAAGGTTAATCAGTTATAGCCTATGGTTGATTAACCATAATACGCGTTAACCCTTACAATACATGGGTTAATCATTAAAAAGTTTAAACAGAATGAAAGAGCTACCGACCACGGGCTAGCTACATTTTGTATATTTTTAATGTACAAAAATTTTATCTGTGCATGAACCAGTTTTTATAAGCCAATTAACCCTCTAATACGAGTTACCGTTTACTTCAAAGTTTTTCACCTACTCCTAAAAATAACCCAAATTAAACCCATATGCGATATTTTATTTTTCTTAATAATTATTCTTAATTGTTTCATGTAACTAGGTAAGTACCTAAATTACGAATAGGTTGATAGGTACTCGGTGACTTAATTTAATTAATTTTATGTTTGCATACTGAATTTAGCAAGCGAAATATGTAAAACCTTTAATTTTTAAAACCATAAATATTGTTCCATATTTCATTAAAATAAATAATCTTGAATCTTAAAATGTATGAAGGTAAGTAAAACTGTTGCAAAAATATGTACCCCAAATATATGTATCAATAATATTGTGTGATTTTCAATGTATTATATTATTTTACTGAAAATTTCTCTTCATGGTTTTTTTTCTGTACATGAGAAGTTAAGATTCATAACAACTTAAAAAAAAAACATTACTAGGGGCCATAATAAAAAACCATAATAACGGGCCATAATATAAATTACCGTGTCAAATCATCCAAGTTAGTCACGCTGGGGTAGCATTGGAATACAACCACGTCTGTCTCCGGGATGTACAGCATTTGACCCTGGAATAAGAAAAGTATATGTATAAACATTGGAAAAGTTGGAAACAACCAAGACGAATCACCATCTGCTTAATACTTATTTCCTAAGTTTGGAAATCCTCAAAAAAGGTTCTGACTAAAAATATATGATTCTGTTTAGTCCGTCAGTTAGATTATCGAATCACAGCGATAAGCAAGCTGCAACGTATGCAAAGGCTCGCCTGCATGGCGATCACAGGCTGCATGAGGACAACTCCGACCGCAGCTCTCGAAGCGATACTGGGGCTTCCGCCGCTCCACCTGTTCATTCAGCAGGAAGCAACGATGACGGCGTTGCGCCTCAATACGCTACAACTCTGGGGTAAGAAGTGCACGCAGCATACTGCGGCACTAGAGGGAATCCAAAGTGAGTTCCCCCTGGTGAAAGCTGTTAACGATCGAGTACCCAAACAGTACGTATTCGATAAGAAATACAAAATCCAACTCCATGAGGACCACCGCTGCGAGGGACTTAACCCTGCAGAATTAAGGATCTTCACGGACGGATCTAAAACAGGTACTGGTACTGGAGCCGGGGTCTTCTCGGAGGACCTCAACATCCACATAGCCGTACCTTTGGGGGCCCACAACACTGTCTTTCAGGCAGAATGCATGGGCATCTCCCTGGCGGCATCTGCCATCTTGGCTCGGGAGGTAAAGGATCACTCCATCCGCATACTCTCAGACAGCATGGCAGTGCTGCTGGCATTAAGGAGCCACACGGTGAATTCCGGGCTAATACACGAGTGCCACCAACGCCTGAACCAGGTTGGTAACCTCATAATATAACCATTCAATGGATCAAAGGACATAGCGACTCCCGAGGCAACGATGCAGCGGACGAACTCGCTCGAAGGGGCTCGAGCATGGCGGCGGTGGGCCCAGAACCCATCGTGCCGCTACCTTTCGGCTATCTTCGCACGCTGGTAAGGAAACGTACCAAAGAACTTCACGCCAAGCTGTGGCTAGACCACGACGAGTGTAGGCAGGCCAAGGAGGCGCTTCCCGCCATCGACGCTCGCCTCACCAAACAAGCGCTCCGGCTAACTAAACTGCAGCTACGCACAGTAACGGCTGCCATCACTGGACACGGTACTTTTAACAAGCACCTCTTTGTTATAGGAGTCACAGATAGTCCTCTGTGTCGAGCCTGCATGGAGGAAGAAGAAACAGCAGCCCACGTGCTCCTGCACTGTCCGGGGGTTGCCCCATACAGGGCCAAATACTTCGGTGACCCAGGTACTCTCCGCGAGATTGCCAGTAACACCAAGGGGTTGCTGGCTTTTCTCTGGGAGCTGGGGTGGATCGAGTGATATTCCCACCCGCACGTAAAATACGCGCATTGAGCGTGGAGTTGCGGACACCAGCCCGTTATACTTATACTTATAGATTATCGAAAAATATTGGACACGTGTATTTTGTTTTATTATATAAACAGGGTTATTTCTAAAACACCGTTAACCTTGCAAGACTGTATTACTATCATCATAAACAACAACTTTTGTTCTATGACTTTTAACAAAACATAATACATTTACCAAAAACAAAAGTTCAAGATTTCGTTGTCCTATCTAACACATTTCAACTCTGTATTTTGCTGTACCTACCTACGTCTGTCGCGCACTGTCGTAACTCGCTACGCTACGATTACCCCCCCGCTCTTACCCAGCTCCCTTCGCTATTGTACTATCGTTTTCTTTTGCTTCGCAGACTTGGTAACATTTAGAGCGTACAATTTAAATATTTTTATTTTTGTAAGTAAATCTGATGAACTAAAATATGATGAATTTTTAAAAGTCATGGAACAAAAGTTGTTGATTATGATGTTAGCAACTTAGTCCTGAGAGGTTAACGGTGTTTTACAAATAACCCTGTATATATGATCCCGACCGATTTCGGCCACAAAATTCAAATCAAATCAAATCGTTTATTTGTGATACATGGGTTACATGCAGGTGTTCATTACATTCATTTAAATTTCTAAGGTTCAATACCATGATCAGCCACTTGGGCATACAAATGATTAAATAATCAAAGTTATAAGAAATTGACATAAATTACATAATTATCATTAAAATTCAGACAGACAATACAATAAATAACCTAAGGATATCGTCAAGCGGACATGAAACAATTAAAATTTCTTAGTCGATAAAAAATCATCAACGGAGTAATACGATTTTGCTATAAGAAATTTGAACAATTTATTTTTAAAGACATGAATATTGCTACATCCCTTTATGTCATTCGGAATCTTATTGTAGATCTTTGTGGCCATAGCAAACATACTTTTCCCAAAGAGGGTAGTTCTATATTGCCTAGTAAGGTTATTATTCAAATAACTCCTACTTCGTGATCTGAGCTGCAAAGTAAATAGCGATGGATGATGTCTAATGAACAAAGCCATTTCAAAAATATATAACGATGGGACGGTTAATATTTTTAATTTTTCAAAGTAGTCCTTGCAACTGTCAGTTTTTTTGAGACCACACATAGCTCGCACGCACCTTTTTTGACATCTAAAAACTTTATCCCAGTTGGTAGCATTTCCCCAGAATATAATTGCGTATCTGAGTCTTGAAGCAACATTACTGTGATAAGCTACAAGCAATGTATCAAGATTGACCTTTTTAGCTAGCATATATAAACCATAAGATGACTGTGACACCTTTTTGCAAACGAACTCAATATGACTTTGCCATTTTAGATTATTGTCAATGTGTAGGCCGAGAAATTTTGTCGCGGTCGTTAATCCTACTTCTTGACCATTAATTTCTATTTGAGTATGTAAACTGTTTTTTGTTTTCTGCTTAAATTGCATTAATTTAGTTTTGTCGATATTAATCAATAAATTATTATTTTGTAACCATTGAGTAATCAAATTTAAACTTCTATTTATAATATTTTCGTCATTGTATAAAACAGTACAATCATCGGCAAATAGTACCATACGATCTGTAGTAGATTTTGGCAGATCATTAATATAAATGATAAAAAGTAGTGGTCCCAAAACACTACCTTGTGGAACTCCATATTTTATTTTTCTACTCCTGGACTTATAAATTACTTCATGCTTTGTATCAGCAGATATTTTTACAATATTCGTAGTCTGAGTTCTATTGCTGATGTAAGATTTTAGCAAGTCTAATGTGTTACCCCTCACACCGTAGGTTTCAAGCTTACTCAGTAGTATATTATGATCCACGTAGTCAAAGGCTTTTGACATATCCATATACAAAGCATAGACAGGCTGTCTTTTGTCAACTCTAGGATATACCAAACTCAAGAAATCATAAATAGCTAAATTTATGGACATATTTTTACGGAAGCCTTTCTGATCCGGTGTAAAGATATTGTTTCTGTCAAAATAGTCGTACAAGCTATTATATATGGCTTTTTCTATTATTTTGGAAAATGTTGGAGTTAGGGCTATAGGCCTGTAATTCTTAATATCCGATTTTAAATCCTTTTTATGAAGCGGTTTAATTATGGTTTGTTTTAAAATAGATGGAAAGACTCCCTGTTCGAAACACATGTTTACAACATAGCTCAATATAGGTGCAATTATGTGAGATACGAATTTTATTACTAACACACATATGTCATCAAAACCTGTGCTCTTAGTGTTATTTAATTTTTTTATAATTGTTTCGATTTCTAAAGGACTAGTGGGATTTAGAAAAAAAGATTTTGGTGAATTATACGTGCATGTAGATGATGTTCGGATATTATTATCCGTAGTGCTAGTCTGAGGTTTAACCATTTCAGCATAATAATCATTAAATAATTCAGCGATTCGTTGAGGATCTGTGATTTTTTGTTTATCTATTTCCAATTCACTTATGGTCTCAGGAGGGAAACTCTGCTTTCTGCCATTAATTATGTTCCATGTGGCTTTCGATTTGTTCTTAGAATTTAGAATGTAATAATTATTCTGAGATTTTTGAGTTAATTTAATGATTTTGCTATATCTCAAAGAATATTTCTTAAAGTTCAATTTATCTAAGCCACTTTTTGATAGTCTATATTTCCAAAGAAGAGAACGTTTACGTTTACTACATTTCTTAATGCCACGTGACATCCATTTTGACCGAACCGTTGTTTTATTTTTAACTTTAATTATTGGAAAACACAATTCGTAAAATAGCCTAAATGTTTTATAAAATGAATTAAAAGCATCATTTGCATCCTTCGATTCCAACACTTCAGTAAATTTGAGCTCTTTAATGCTCTCTTCAAATTTATTTAAATTTTCTATAGAATAATCACGTTTAAACGAGAACCAATGGTCAATTTTACAGGTTTTTTTGACTGGACATGATAAATATTGCGCCTTATGATCAGATAAACCAAGTTCCAAGACAGTTGATTTGGCGCCACGAATATTATGGAAAATATTGTCAATGCAAGACCCACTACTTGGTCTTGTGGGCTCATTAATTGCTTGAGTTAAATTAAATCCCGTAGTTAGTTGTTCCAATTCTAAAGTGTACTTATTCTTTTTTAAGATATCAATATTAAAATCACCGCAAACAACGATCTTGTTATCCCCATGTTTTGTAAACAGGCACAAGATGTCATTAAAAATGTTGAAAAATAAATTAATATATTTATTATTGTTATTACTTTTTGGTACCCTATAGAGACACAAAACTATCATATTGTGGTCAGTTAATTTAATTGCAGAGCATTCAATAACATTAGGGATACTATACTTTTGAGCAGCTTCAAGTACGACAAAGTTAATATAGTTTTTCACTAGAATGCATGTCCCCCCTCGACGCTTGTTACGCGAAAAATGAGTAGCCAAGGTGAAATTTGGAATTTGAAGAAGTGCAATATCGTGATCCGTCATATTGTGCTCCGAGAAACATAAAACGTCAACGTTTTTACCCGTATCTGCTAGATCATCAAGGCACACAGTAAACAAATCTGACTTAGAGATAAGGCCGCAAATGTTTTGATGGATTATATTTATATGGTTATAGACGAAAAAAATTATTAGAATTTGGGGTAGACTTAACAGAATCCTTTTTTTTAGTAGCGGAGTCGTAACATGCAGCAGTATGAATGTCCGTTTGAGTACTTTGAGTAGAGAATTTAACATCACAATTATCAAAGACAGTACATGGCAATATATCATTACAATTAATCATTACATTATTATCATTACAATTATTGATTACATTCTATCGGTTAATCCAGGTTATAAACTACCTGTGTACAAAATTTTATCCAAATCCGTTCAGTAGTTTTTGAAGAAGTAACAAACATACACACAAACTTTCGCCTTTATTATATTAGTGTGATAGTAGTAAAATAATAATAATTTACGAAGATAAAACGTGTCAAAGATCATGAGTGGCGACTTGTGACGTCACTTTTGGGTCACGTCTTTTCAACGCTTCATTGTATGTTTATGTAAAAAAAGAAAAAAAATGGGTTCAATATTTTTTTGGAAGTCTATCCGAAAATTGTCTTGTTAACTACGTTATTTCATTCTCCAGATGAAAATCCAAACAACCACTTCCAACCACATTAAACTGAGCACCAGTATGGACATGTACAAGTACACATGTACATGTGTGTGTATGTACATGTGTGTGCATGAAACGATTTCCATTTGACCTTCACAACTGTTTAGAAGATGGACTTTGTCTACGACACATCGCGAAATAGTTCAGACACCAGCTATATGTATCCTTTAATGTATTTTCAACTTTAAAGCCAAAAGATTGGGTTCAAGGTTGATTGGGAAAGTTAGACAGTTAGGTAGCTTGATGTCTGACGGGACCATGGAACTGTTCGAAAGAGATACCGCGTCCCCAGAACACAATGGCTAAGAAGGAGCATGTGTGGGTTTTAGTCAGTAGAAGTCTGACACTCTTTTCCACTTAGCCCAGAGAGGGAGGGATATCTGAAGATTTCCTATCCACAAAAATGGTAGCTTGATGTACTGGCATCTATGCAAGGAGAACGGGATATGATTTAAAAGAGTATCCATGAAGTTTCTTGCCATTCTTCTCATGAGACCAACGCTTTGGAATCGGCAACTACAGTACACTGACAGTTATTATGCCTTGTGAGTGGGACTGTAGCTTAGTTTATTAAAATTTAGTATTTGTTCGACTATTCAAAAGAGCCTGTAACTGGCCAACTTGAAATAAATGATTTTGATTTTGATTTTGATTTTGACGGGGAACCATTAATGTAGATTATAAAAATATTCAATGCTCGTCACAATACCTTCAGACGAAGAGAAGCGATATCCTCGTCAGGAGCTGTGACAGTCATCTCTTCGGGTTTGGTCTTAAGCACATACACCGTGTTGATGTGAGCAAGCACATTGGCGAATGTCATCTCCAAATGAGGTCGCACCTGAAATGTTATTTTGTTTCCTAAATTTTCTTATGAATAACATAACTTTGCGCTTGTATTACGTAACGGGTTAGGTAGATGTATATTTAGTAGTACAGATACCGACACGGTTCTTGACCGCTCGGCGGAAGAGTGGGGATCGCTGTGCGCATCGTATACTTATGACATATAAAACGCACACCCGTTTATTATTAATTCGTCGTGAGGTACGTGTAGCAGGACTAAAGAACAAATCCCGAGTACGGCTATGACGCGATGCGCTACGGGCCAATCACTGCACTTTCCCCGCCCCCGCGCCTGACTTCATACCACCAAAGGGACCCAATAACTCACTATTGCGCAGGTGAAGGTCAGCGCTCAAGAATCGTGCCGATGATTGTACGCACACATGTCGGCAGTTACTGTTGTTGTGTTAATGTCCCATTAGATAGGAGCAAGTCTATTGACATCAACTAGGCATATAAGTATCGAGTCTCCGTACCTGCTGGTGAGAAATTCAAAACTGGAAAACTCAATAACACTTTACCTGAACTGAGATTCAAACCCAAGACCTAAGCAGTCACGCTTGGGATGTTGCTGAACAGCCCGTTGTTAGTTTTTGACCCTTTTGTAAAACTGGAAGTCTTTATACAGGGTGTAAATCAACCCTTCACACATACGACAACCAAGCATTCTGTACATCAAACTAAGTATCCCTACGCAAAAAGTTTTGCTGGGAAACGGCTTTTTTTTTGGGGTCAAAAATTACATTTTACGGTAAAACTCAATGTAGCCCTCTTAAAACATTGTGCTAGTGGATGCTTTGAATAGTAAAAGGGTCATGGAGGTTATTTAAGTAAAGTTACAAACAGAAAATCTAATATTTACAAAAACAGCTGTGCAACATTTGGAACTTTGGCCCCCAATATCTCCGTAACTAGGGGGTTCCCAGGTATGGTCTAGAACAAAAAAAATATCGCAGTGGTGGGGAGAACAAGTGCCCTTCGTTTGCGTTAAGGGTACTTTTACACCCTTTATACTGTACTTTTATCGTTCTTTTATCGCGCCCGCATGAAAACTTTATTATGCTTTCTGAAAGATCCTCTTTTCCACCATTATTTTAAATAACTCACCGTATCCAAAACATCGGTGATTTTACACCCCTGTCTGGTGACCCTCGGCATGAGACGCGACACAGTGCGTCCAGCTTGCACGATGTTCAGCTCCCGATCGAACATCAGGTGGAACGGGAATACTCGGCAGAAGGTCGCTGGACTCACTTTGGGCTCTGGAATGTTAGGGAAACAATGGCAAGGTATTGAAATGAGGTAAAACAAGTAAAAAGTTTTATTTGAAACATAAACAGTTGGCACAATTACAAAGAAAACGATGAAAGCTGCAAAAGTTTATAATTGGGTCGCAGCTATCAACGCCCATTTAAACAAGATGACAATTATTGTTCCAGATTATAGCTATACAAAGATCATAATTATTAGAAACTAGCTGTTGCCACATAGCATTAGGAAATGTTGTGAACCGTCTTAAATATTTGAGATTGATAAAACCTTCTAAAAAGTATGTTATTCCTTATTCCTATGAATTAAAGGATTTTTACAAGTGATTGTTTTACAAGTGAGTTTAAGAAACATGTGGTTTTGTTGGTTGGATTCACATGCCTGCAAAATATTATGCATCAAATGATTGGCAGTAACTTTGCCAGAAAGCTTTTTATGCTGTTAAAAATTATTTAGAAGAGCGAGCTCGAGAGACGAGCTCTACGATAACTGACAAATGCTTGCACTGACTGGACGGGTCCACTCAAATCTGTGTGGTACTTTCTTCAAAAGATAATCTCTGACACTGATCTGTATGGTCTTCAGGGGTGTATTTTTTTTTTTGGGACAAGCCCGCCTCACAATTCCCAAACCACTGTAACTTCTGTAAGCCAGAATCAACAGTGGCGACCACAAGAAAAGCGCCGAGACAATGAAGCTCGACGAAGTCCCATTGAAATGATTTGACTGTCTTGGATCCCGCAAAGGAATTAATCAGAAAAGAATAGCGGAGGAGTAGGAAAAACAGAAATTTTCACCAGTTGTCTGGACCTTGTTTTGTCTAGGACCTCTGAGTTTGTTTCGGATATTTTTTCTCGGAGTAGTCAGGTTTGAAACACCGGTCCAATCTAGTTTTAAAAAAAGTATCATGATAAAATAAACATCATTTATCACTTCATGTAAAATACTTTTTTTTTGCGGGTGGAATGTCATCAAATAACCCCTCCCTCTTGGGCAGAGCGAAAGGGAGTGTCAGGCTTCTACTGACTAAAAACCACCCATGTTCCTTTTTAGCCTTATATGTCGAGGCCGCTGTAACTTGTGAACAACCCGTAGCCCCGACGGTTGGTAGGAAATACTTGTATTTAGCTGTATCCGGTTAGACTGGGAAGTTCTCAACATAGTACTACAAACAAAACAATAGCCATTTACCGAAAAAATCAGCTGACTAATAGTCAGGTTTTGTATAAGAAAGCTTTTCAATCAGTCAAAATAGGGTATTTAACCAAAAAAATCTAATTAGTCCGTTTGCTAGATTATCGAAAAATATTGGACACTTGTTTATTGTTTTATCGAATTAATGAAAATTGACGAAAATAAAACGTGTCAAAGATCATGAGTGGGGGTTTTCGACATCACATTGTCAGTATAAAAGTACTAACCTTGTGACGTCACACGACTTGACGCGACTTTTTGAAGTACTATATCGTCTTCATCTTTTGTTTAAATGCAAAATGAAAAAATACGTACCCATTATTTTTTGAAAATCTATCTGACGTACTCATTAGATTTTTTTGGTGAAATACCCTGTTGAAAAAACATTAACACGCTTACCAAGAGATAAAGTTTCGATTTCAGCCATCTCAGGGGCGCACACTCGTCCGGACGTAGAGGTTTCAGTGATGAGGAACTGCACGTGGTCACATTCTTCCTTCGTCTTCAAGATCTCAACTTTGACCTCGGTGTCGTGAAGCTTGCTTGCTACCGTCTGTAATAGAAATTAAGGGTTAATAACACGAGCTGCGGGATGTTGTAAGAGATATAGGGCTAAGAAGGAACATGGGTGGTTTTCAGTTGAAGTCTGACATTCCCTTTCGCTCTGCCCAAGAGCGGGAGGGGTTATTTGATGATTTCCCACCCAAAAACAAAAAATGGTTAATAACACAAAAATATGTAACATAGTTGCATAGTGTTATGTCGTTAATTTACATGAACACGCACACCAATTTAGACTTCTCTTCTGATGTCGGCCCATTGGAAAATCACAGGCAAAGATTAAACAAGGTGTAACCTCCTTTTGCGAAGCAGTCATGCTAGCAAAGAAGGTGGTCGTCCGTCTTGACGGCAGGCCGTGGCGACCGTCGGTCGATGGCGTGTTCATATTCCACGCGCACCTCAAAGAGATGTCAGCAACATTGAAGAGGCCGACACAGGCAAGGGCCGACGGGACTGCGGCTTGTTCGCAAGACGATTTATCGATGTTAGCTGCTTTTTTTGTAGTATTTTGATTTTGAATTGTGACTAACATTATATAACTACACGGATACAAATATAAGTTTATGGAAAGACCCCAAAAGCTTGCTTTAACAATGTGATAAGATAATAATAATGTTCTCAAGTTGCTTAATCAGCTGTCTAACGGACATCCCGATATATCTAATAATTAAAAACCAGCCAATTGTGTCTGAACACACGCAGTTAGGGGTTCCGTAAGCGAAATCAATCTAAACTAATATGAGAGAGATACAGTCTGAGATACAGTCTTAACTGTTACAAATTATTAACGCTTAAAAGATACATATCAAATGATATATTCTGATATAAAAAAAGAACTTGACAAAGGGAATAAAAAAATTGAATTGCCTAATAAATCTGGATGATTTTTTTAATTTTCGAAATTCTATTCACGTAGATACTTTTTAGGTTAAAAACTACACTTACCACTCCACTCATCTAAGGGTGGCCCGTAAGGTCCGACGCCCGTCGGGTTGTTCACAAGTTACCGTGGCTTCGACATATAGGGCGTAGAAGGAACATGGGTGGTTTTTAGTCAGTAGAAGTCTGACACTCCCTTTCGCTCTGCCCAAGAGCGGGAGGGGTTATTTGATGATTTTCCACCCGCCAAAAAAAGTAAGGGTTTAGTTTAAGGAACCCTATAACTTGTGTCACACATTTTATATTTCTGGGATTCCCAGATAAATAAAAACATCGCCCGGTTTAATACAAATTAATAATCAGTTGAACTCTCTAATCATCGGGTCACTCTTATCAATAGTACATGATATCTATTGCTTCCAATTTCGTAAGACTAGATGATTTAAAAACGACTGCTCACTGGAGATTCAGCATCAGTGTTAACAATGGCGTCTTACGAGTTGTTTGTTCCTCTTATTGTATTAATTGTACAAACATGTGCAGTTTACGGACAAGGAGAAGTTGTTAAAAGCAGCTTAGCATTTGTGATCGACGATACGGGCTCAATGAGTGGTGAAATACGGACATTAAGGGAGCAAGTCGACAGAATATTTGACGCAGTGTCAAGTTCTAAGGCATCGCAGATAGGAAATTTAGTTTTAGTCACATTTAACGACCCGGGTAAGTGCCTATCACCATAATCAATCTCCTGCTCTTATTCTAATATGTCTTCTTCTTCCATACTTCTCTATTACTCTTAATCTTGGCCTAGTCACCTTCTTTCTAGCCATCCTTCATACAGTCCATCCATCGTTTCTTTGGTCTTCCTCTACTCATAGCCATCTACATTGATATCCAACATTTTCCTCATTCCATTGCACCACATGTACAATAAGGATGTTTACTGACTGAAAAAATGTAATTCTAATTAATCCGTCTGTTTTATTTTTTGTTTTATCAAGTCAATAAAAATTGGCGAAGATAAATAAATAATGTCTCAAAAAATGACGTCACACGAGTTTTTTTTTTTTGACGGACTGATTTGATTTTTTTAGTTAATTACCCTATTCTTCGGGCTATGTCGGTAACCTTGGTTCTCATGCGGATGTCCTAATTTCTTACCCAGTTAGCACTGTATAATAAAGATACCCTTTTCTATTTGGTAATACTGGTTGTCAGATTTTCGGGTCACTGACTATCTGTTGGAACTGCCAAAGATCTACAAATCAACAGCCGGGGCAAACCGTAGTTCGGTAACCGGTAGTTACTTGTGCAACCGACACACAGGTTGCCTCCCTTCTACTTGATTGATATGCGAGTATAGTACATAATGACGGTACACAATGTGACGGCACGGTTGGCGCAGTGGCGGAGCGATTAGACTGCTGCGCTGCGTGTCGCTGGTTCGATCCCCGCACGGAACAATTATTTGTATGGCCTACAGATAGTTGTTTCGGGTCTGAGTCTGTTTGTGTTTTTGTCACAACCCACGATACAGGAGAAATTACTAGTGTGGGGCAAAGTTCAAAAAATAGTTACAAAAAAACGTAATATCACGCTTGTTATAGCCATTGGTAAGGCAGAGGTTCACAAACATTTCGCTAGTTATGGGTAAGTTCCCGAAATACTTAGGAACGAGAATATCGCCATCAATCATGAACAAATCTAGATTCCGTGACTGTTACCTAGGGAAAACCTTAATATTTCCAAAATATATTAGACACGTATTTTTTCTTTTTTCACGTAAGCAAACAATGAAGACACAGTGCAACAAAACAAACACAACGCAAACGAAGGGCACTGGTTCTCCCCACCACTGCGAACATTTTTTTCTTCTAGACGATACCTGGGAACCCCTTAGTTACGGAGATATTGGGGGTCAAAGTTCCAAATTTTTCACAGCTCTTTTTGTAAACACTAGGTTTTCAGGTTATAACTTTACTTAAATTACCTTCATGACTTTACTATTCAAAGCAGTGCAATGTTTTAAGAGTGCTACATTGAGTTTTACCGTAAAATGTGAGTTTTGACCCCAAAAAAAAGTCCAGCAAAATTTTTTGCGTAGGAGTACTTAGTTTGATGTACAGAATTGTTTGTGTGAAGGGTTAATTTACATCCTGTATATAGCTCGAGATGATAATACATACAGTGTGATTCTTTATAATGTGCACATATCGAAATGAGGGAGGAATCTATGCTTAATTTTATCGATGGAAAAAATATTTAAAAAAATCTAAATATTTTTTTAATATTTTTTATGGAATTTTCAAAAATGTTGTCCGCTGTTGTGACCCCAATGTAAACAAAACGGTGTAACTTTTAAACTAAATTATCTATCGCGATGAAACAATTTTATGTAAAAAGTTATGAAAAAAAAAAGTTTTTGTGATCAAAAAACGTGTTTATTTTCAATTGAGGGTAGTTTTTTTCCACAATTTTCATTTTACGAGGACGCCTAATTGCTTCCAATCATTATGGAGTTTGTTTCATCGCGATAGATAATTTAGTTTAAAAGTTACACCGTTTTGTTTACACTGGGGTCACAGTAGCAGACAAAATTTTTAAAAATTCCATATAAAATATTAAAAAATATTTAGATTTTTTTTAATAATTTTTCCGTCGATAAAATTAAGCATAGATTCCCCCATTTCGATATGTGCACATTATAAAGAATCACACTGTATAACATCCCATAGTCAAAAGCCGGCTTAAGTTTAGATGTGTGTGTCACTTGACACACACGACTTATCATAGTTGACCAAGAGTACGGTGATATCGTTCAGCGATTAACGTTGTACCTCGTCTTAAAATTGTTGTTATCTCATCAGTATTTTTAAAACTTTCATAAGACACGCAAAAATATTATGACTTAGATACCTACGAGTTTTATCTTTCAAATAAATCAAAGTATTTTTATTGTAGGTACCTATCTTGTTAATGTGTTTCTACGCACTTTATCGCCGTTGTTTTTAATTTTTTACGTTATTTACATTTAGTGGCCGCTTTATCCGAATCCACGCAGAATCATAGTATGAATCTCGTTAAAATTTCAAATTCTTAAAATAGTTGTCTATAAATAAAGTCCGTTTTAAGAATTTTACATTTTTAACATGATTAATATTACGATTTTGTAAGACCCGCTGGGCGTCTAAAATGGCCACTTTAGCAGATCATAATATGAATTGCGTTAAATACATAAAATGGACTTTGTATTGTAGTAACTGCCATTTCATAATAGGAAAATAATAGAAATTGGGTATAATTGATAAAATTGTCACAGAGGCTGTTACTATTAGGACAGGTCCATTTTACGCTTTTTAACGCAATTCTTAATAAGATCTGCTAAAGTGGCCAGTTTAGATCCCCAGTATGACAACATCTGCGTAGCCTTTTCTCATTTATGCTGGGGTCGCCTTCCAGTCCAACTAGATGCAGCTTAATACCAGTATTTTACATGGAGCGACTGCCTAGCTTCTCTGATCAACCTAGTTAATATTGGTTATTACCCTTTGGTAAGACTGGTTGCCAGACTTTCAGGTCACTGACTACCTGTTTTGACTACCAAAGATATACATATATAACAGCCGTGAGCAACAGCTTAACGTGCATTCTGAGGCATGGAGAAAACTCTGTTTGTCTCAGGTGGTCACCCATCAACAGGCCAATAAAGGTCGGCCAAAGTGGCAGTTATTATTAGGTCACGAGTACAAGTACGTTATGACAAAAATACCTACTTAATGTTCTATTTTTCTTTCAGATGTCCTATTACGAACCATCACGGGAGACAGAAACGTGTTTAAAACAGCTTTGGCAGATGTACACGTCCATGGTGGCAGCGACTGTCCCGAATATGCCCTAACAGGCATCGAAACAGCTCTTAATAACACCTTGCCGCTATCCTACTTGTATGTGTTCACTGATGCTTCAGCTAAGGACTACGAGAAGTTTGACCAAATCAAGAGTATTGCTCAGAGAAAACAGAGCCAGGTAATTCTTTTAAGATGTTAGCACCATGCCCGTCGGGGCTGCGGGATGTTCTAAGAGATATCGCAGCCTCGACATAAAGGGCTAAGAAGGAACATAGGTGGTTTTTAGTCACTCCCTTTCGCTCTGCCCAAGAGGGGTTATTCAATGATTTTCCACCAAGAAAAAAAAAGATGTTAGCACCATGAAAAGGGTCCCGCACGCAAGGGCAGACGCCTGCCGGGGCTGCGGGGTTGTTCAAAAGAGATACCGCTACCTCGGCACAAAGGGCTAAGAACGAGCATGGGTGGTTTGTATCTAGCAAAAGTTCGACACTCCTTTCCGCTCCGCCCAGAGCAGGGACCCCTCCCTGCTCTGGGCGATTTTGGGCGATGATTCCCACACGACAAAATAAAAGGATTTAGATACGGTTTACGATACATCAGTATTGTTTGAATGCACTCCAGTGTAGGAAAGAGACGAAGCTATAGAGGACGTCTATCGCCAGCTCTTTTCCACTCTGAAATAAAATTACAATAATGCTGTTTTAAGACGTCATGAGCCTGGTTATTAAACTAATTTGCTTATGCTACAGATCGCGCAATCAAAGAGCCAGCAGTGGGTCTAGTGGGGTTGTGGATTATGGTGAAAGTTCCAAACCTCAGTTGACTCTTTCTGTGACCTGGCTTTTACCATAGCCAGAGGCTGAGCATTGCTAAACGCCGCCAGTCAAGAGACTGCTGCTGCTGCAACAAGCTGGTAATGTGCTCTCTTGGGATCATTACCTGATCCCAAGAGAGCACATTACCAGCTTGTTGAAGAAGAGTTTTGATGCCATTTTATGGTTTTAGTTCAGTTTACTTAAACGGTTTAAAACTGTATATTGTAGGCAGTTTTAAAAATATTGTTTAAAAAAAAATCTAACGAATTTAAGATTTTCATATAATAATATGCTGTTTGGCACTTCCTTTTTCAGATAGTTTTCATATTGACTGGCACATGTGGACCAACTAGTGATACTGATAATCAAGTGTATTACGAGCTGGCACAGGCAACTGGTGGACAAGTTTTCAGTGTGATGAAAGAAGATGTCAAAGACGTAAGATTCCTTGTATTCTGGCTATTTCAGTCATATCAAACTTATGGCAAGAGATTCGCAACCAGGTGGTCTACCGTGACTAGCAATATTATTTTAATCTTATTCTTATTTACACTAGTTATCACGGCCTCGACATAGAGGGCTAAGAAGGAACATGGGTGGTTTTTAGTCAGTAGAAGCCTGACACTCCTTTTCGCTCTGCCCAAGAACGGGAGGGGTTATGTGATCACTTCCCACCCCCAAAAAAAAAAGGGGGTCCCCTTCGAAACAGCTGTAACTGACACCTGAAATAACTGGACCGATCCAATTTTTTCAGAATTATATGACGAACCTGTGTTTACTTTGTCAACAGATCTTTAAGTATATTGAGGAGTCTAGTAAAGTCAGAAGAGTTCTGATCGTCAACAGCAAGTACCCAGCCGGCACCCACAAAGTGAAAGTTAGTACCTACGTATTTTAATACAGTACGAAAGGAGTTTTATTTTAGGGTTAGTTTGCCTTTGTTTGTCTGTGTGTGTAGGAAAACGTGGTAATAGGGCGAGAATTAGAAAAGCCTAGCCATTTTTTTTTTTCGTTAATTGTTTCGGGTCGAGAACCATTAGTATATTTAGCTACAACCTTGAATTCGTCGAGAATGCAAAACGACTCCAATACATATATTATAAAGAGGTAATATTTTAAGTTATATTGTACCAAAAATAAAAAGCATTTATTGAGGCACAGAAAGTTCTAAAAGATAAAGTATGACTGATCTGTTATTCTACCTAACGTCGACGTTTATAATATAATGTCAGTTTTATTGTTTTTGCTGCATTGTTTCTTCTAGTGTATTTTTTTAATCAGTATTGTAATTTATAATGGCAATTTTTTTTTGTTTTCAGTTCAATGTCGATGATACTACTGCTGACATGCTGATTTCTCTTACTGGACGAGGTTCTAGGATCGGAGAAGTAACAGGTCAAAGCGGAAGCACAGTATTTTCGGAACCCATTATCTCTGGCAAAAGTAAACTAGCGGTGCGTACAACATCATATTTTTTTTTACGTTGCCCCACACTAGGAATTTCTCCTGTATCGTGGGTGCCTTCACAAACATTTAAACTCACATACACAAATACCCAGACCCGGAACAACTATCTGTAGGTCATACTAATATTTGTTCCGTGCGGGGATCGAACCCGCGACACGCAGCGCAGCAGTCCATTGCTTAAGCCACTGTGCCAACCGTGCCGTCTCTACTATGTTTCAGTCTAACCAGGTCCAGCTAGATATCAGTATTCAATGATGCGAGTGACAATCTGACCTCCACAACCCAGTTAACACTGGATAATCCGAAACCCTTTGGTCAGACTGGTTGTCAGACTTTCGGGTCACTGACGAACCGTGACCACTGCCAACGATCTGTATATAAATAAATAAATAAAATAAAATTCATTTATTTCAGGTTCCCCCATACTAAAATGACAAGTTAGGAGACACATAAAATTCATTAAACAACCATTTCAAAATAGAAACAAAAGTAAAAATAAAACAACGATAAAAAACAACGTCAAAAAAACAGAAATAGTGTCAAAAAATCAGAAATACAATGTCACTAAAATCAAAGTCAATGTCACAAATCACATGGAAATTATGGCAAATTTTGTATAAAATACAATGGCATAAATAAATTAATAAATAAAAAGATTAATAATTATACCACAATAACGACAACTCGGTTGTTAACATGCTCTGGCTAAATGCCTACTGCAACACTTCCTAATATAAGGGCAGTCGGGGCCAACAGCATCGCACTTATCTATAGGTGGTCACCCATCCATAGACCAACCTAGGTAAGCGCGGCTTACCCTAAAGATCGACTCGAGTGGCAGTGATTATTAAGCGACGAGCTCCTCTTGTTGATGCGTACATACCTACTACCATAATGTTTGCTTGCAGTCAGCACTCTTAACGCTGCCTGCTGATTGGCTTAGCATTTTCTAAAATATATTCTTTTCCTTTTCTTTGTTCGTCGCTTCATCAACTGTTGGTTTTTTTACCATTGGGTCACCTTATAGTCTAACTCTTTTACATAAAGCAATGGTTAGTACCTATGTGTTTTAGTTGGTTGGGGTTGTAACAGGAGCCAAGGGTTCTGAATGCCCCTCGTGTTACGGGATATAGCCAATCTATGGGGTAATCGCGTTTTGACAGTTCAAAAAAGTGTGTCAATTAATTTGTGTTGCCAACTACCCTTGTTTTGATAAATATTTTAATGTGTACAGGTCAAGAAACTCAGGATCTTAACGCCCGGAGATTACGAGTTGGAAATTGAAGGCAGAGATGAAGTTCATATAATCATCGCCAAGAGTGACATCCACGTCTTTTAGTCCGGATTTTCATATCAAACAAACGCTAGGGAAAAGTTCAATGAAATAATAGTGTTTTATAATCAAATTTTTATGTAATAAACTACATTCCAATTCAGTTTTCTTCATTATTACTTTCCCTATATATTTTTTACCCTTATATGCACTAGTTCTTCTCTCCGTCATTAGGATTTTTTTTGTGCCGGACCATACCAGCAGTTTCCAACTAATTTACGTTTTTCCAAAAATATTGGATTTAAATATAATGCTTGGCGATGATACATACACACATCTAAATGACTGTGTGTGGACAATGTCTCGGAACCCACAGCTGGCTGTCAACAATGAATGATGGTTGAAGTCAGGTAAAAGACAGCCAAAACCTTCACCAAAATGTGGCCAGGCTGCAGTCGCCCAAATGCCTGCATCAGGCTCACGATGTTGTTGAGAACAGTGTTATTATTATTAGGATATCACCCTCAACATCATTACAGCCGAAAGACGTTCACTCCTGGACATAGCCTTCCCGAAGTGCCACCATTGACTGGTCTCATGCGTTATGCATCAAGCGGTTCCCGGCAACCTTAACCAGATCATCGGCCCACCTAGAGAAAGGCTTTCTAACGCAGCGTCTCTTATTTTGTGGCTGTTAGTAGGTCGAGTAAAGAAAAATCGAAATCAGTGATCAAAATACAGGGTGTAAATAAACCCTTCACACAGCCGTCAACCCAGCATTTTGTACATAAAACTAAGTACCCCTACGCAATTTTTTTTTGCTGGGAAACGACTTTTATTTTTGGGGTCATAACATTTTACGGTAAAACTCAATGTAGCACTCTTAAAACATTGTGCTAGTGGATGCTTTAAAAAGTAAAGGGTTTATGGAGGTAATTTCAAGTAAAGTTATAACCCGAAAAACTAGTATTTACAAACGCAGCTGTGAAAAATTTGTAACTTTGACCCAATATCTCCGTAACTAGGGGGTTCCCAGGTTTCAGTGACCTGATTTGCAGTGGTGGGGAGACATTGTGCTCATCATTTGCGTTAAGGGTACTTTTATATCCTTTATGTATGCCTCACGTCAGGATATTAAAATATTACTGACCTTGACAATTCCAATGACGATATGCTCTAAACCCGGTCTGTCAGAATAGTAGTGCAGTACCAAGGCTCCGTCTTCAGGCCGTTCAGTGCATCGGAATGAAGGTGATCGCATGCCAGGGTACAAGGTACCCAAGTGGTCGTGGAGACCGTCCAAGTTCTGAAAAAATAAAACTGAAACTATAATTCATATTATAACCTGACTCGTTGTTTCAGTCCGCAAGAGGGGGTCTAAAATGGCCACTTTAGCAGATTACGATATGAATTGCGTTAAAATTAATATTATGAAAGGTAAATTTAACGCAATTCATATTATGATCTGCTGAATTGGCCATTTTAGACCCCCCTTCTGACTGCTGAGTTCAATTCGCTCCTGGGTTCAATTCTCGGGTCTAGAAAAGTGTTATTGGGTTTTTCCATTCGTAATTTCGTATGCTGATAGATTTGGTTTCAACAACAACAAACAAAACTGATTCTTATTCCATAACGGTATGTAATATTTCACCTTTAACGACTCTTTTATTACCTACATTAAAACACTTTTCTTACAAAATGAACTGCTACTATTTTATAATAATAAAATTATTATTACTGTCACTGTCAGGATATCACAAAACAGCTGAGAGTTTACTGTGGCAACAACACGAGATTTCACAGTAGCGCCTCTTGCGGGTTTGACCCTAAACTTTTATTGATATGTGACAGTCAGTCGTAATGGCTTTACTCCTTTTTGAGTCAAAGATTAAAAAAACCAACGTATTTTATATAATAATACTCTGATTATATATTTCTAAGGTGTTTGATAATCATTTTTTATTGGTCTTGCATAAAATATTTTGGTAAAAGTACCTACTAAATGAAAGTCACGCTAATAGATGGCGTTAATTTTAATCTGATTTTACATTGGTCTCAAGCTTAGACCGTATTGATTTTCGTCTCCTCTGCGAAAACTACAGACACTCGTAAATGTATGCTGTACTAGCTTAAACACGCAGCGTTGCCTGCGTGGTGTTTGGTACTTAGTTATCCCATGGGATCGTAGGTACTACCGCTATAAAAGTATCCTGTGATAATTAAGGTTTTTAAGCCATACTGTTAGGTAATTATGTTTTTCATTAAAGACCGTTGAGTAGGTTTTGTATGACTAAAAAACATCCATCCTTTCACATCAAAATTACCTGCAAAAAGTCTCGTGGTGTAGCCCCCAAAACTTGCAAAATCTTGTCATATCCGGAGTCTTGGCAGAACTCGAAGAAAGTCTTTCCAAAAAGCTCCAGAATTGCATCCGCTGGGATTTCTGTAATCAGTTAGGCGCAGATATTAAAAAACAAATGAAAATGTTAACTCTCAAGCAGTCACTGAGATTGCTAAAAGACTTTTAACACAAACACGATAAAAAAAGCTGATATCCCCTGTCAGAAAATAATGCTCGCTTGATTAATTGCAAAAAAGGCACACACAATAATATTTCCACCCTGCGCAGTTTGCAGATTTCGGAGTAAAAGTGGAAGTGGGCACGTAGCACGAATGCACCCGAAAAGTTGGCAAATATCGTAAATCACTGGATGCCTGACAGAGGAAATCGACGACCAGGTAGCTTGCGGTGAAGGTGGCTGTTGTTTGAGGGGCCGAAATGGCCAGATATCGCAACATCGAGAGGTTTGGTAGGAGAAAGGGGAGGCCATTGGCCAGCAGTCAGACACATGACAGGCTAAGACAAAAACAAATGTTATTTCAGTAGATAGCCTCAATTGAAAAAAAAAAAATGTTTATGTTGAAGGTATTTAGTTGTACTTAAAAGGTTACAATACTTAGGCCGCGGGTAGTCCACCGGTTATCGCGGCCTCGACATAGAGGGCGAAGAAGGAACATGGGTGGTTTTTAGTCAGTAGAAGTCTGACACTCCCTTTCGCTCTGCCCAAGAGCGGGAGGGGTTATTCGATGATTTTACACCCACAAAAAAAAAAAAAAAGGTTACAATACTTCCCGTCGGGGCTGCGGGTTGTTCACAAGTTACCGCGGCCTCGACATATAGGACTAAAAAGGAACATGGGTGGTTTTTAGTCAGTAGAAGTCTGACACTCCTTTTCGCTCTGCCCAAAAGCGGGACCGCTATTTGATGATTATCCACGATCAAAATGTTTACAATATTTCTGTCGGGGCTGCACTGAACTGAACCCTTTGTGTCGCCACGGCATCTCTTTTGAACAACCTCAAAAGAGATGCCGTGGCGACACAAAGGGTTCAGAAGGAACAGGAAGGTTTTTAGTCAGTAGAAATCTGACACTCCAGTCCGCCCAGATGATGATGTTGATGACTTCGCATCCAGAAAATATGGCTTATTTTTTCTGGTTACTTACGCAGCACTTCAACGGCAGCTGTGATCAGATGATACGTGATCTCGTCTTCATAGATCTGACGCACAAGAAAACTGCCTTCCATGGACACGTCTGCCTTTTTCCTGTACAAATAAAACTATTCTATAACATCAACTATGTATAAAATCGTAATATTTTGAAATGTTTTATTGCTCGCTCTGGGCCCGCGTGGTGGCTAAGCCAATCCCTCTCCTTGCTAGAGAGGGAAAATGATAGGCTTGTTCAGTTCAGGGTGTCTAAAATGGCCGCTTTAGCAGAATCGTAATATGAATCATGTTAAAATTTAAAATGGACTTTATAGTTATAGACATTAAGTCCATTTTAATCATTTTAAATTTTAACGTGATTCATACTAAGATTCTGCGTGGATTCTGATAAAGCGGCCATTTTAGACCCGCAGGACGCTACCGAAAGTGGTACTCGTCATTTAAATCACAGTCGAAATGCTAGGAAGAAGTTGAGTACAATTCAAATGCCGATAACTTTTGGTAACAAATCATAAGCCTGTAATCCCCAAAGGATTGGGACACCAACATTTCGACAGTAATGCTAAAACCCAATGTAATAAATAGGACACGTACCTATTGTTACCACGTTATGGCACCATAATAGGGATGTTTCCTAATCAACAAAAAAAAATATTCTGCTTAGTCCGTCTTTTATATTATCAAAAAATATTGGATAAGTGTTTTTTGATTTATCAAATTCATACAATTTGACGAAACTAAAACGTGTCAAAGATCTGGAGTGGGGGCTTTTGACGTCACTTTCTGGTAAAAAACTTTCTAAACTACGACGTTACACGAGTTTTCGGAGCACTGTATTTTTTTGTTTACGTAAAAAAAGAAAAAATATGTGTAAAATAATTTTTGGAAATCTACCTGACGCACTAATTCGATTTTTTTTGTAAACTTTCCTATTATGTTGTTGCGACCATATGGGCATAGGCCATTGAGACTCCGTGGTTGTTACTGAAAAAAATCTAATGTAAAACCCCTCACACGTAGGACCCCATACATAAAAAAAATACTTAAAACTTACTTGATAGTCTCCCATGTCTCTTCGTTAAAAGTTTTGGTGACAAGCAACTCGAGGGCGTAGTTTACAAACCCGTACTGAAAAACGACAAGATATTGTGTAAATTATTACTTACTAGCTGTTGCCAGCGGCTTCACCCGCTGCAAATCGAAAATTATCCCACGGGAAGATAAAATCGGGATAAAAACTACCTTATGTGTTAATCCAGGTTATTAACCATATATGTACCAAATTTTATATCCTAATCCATTCAGTAGTGTTTACGTGAAGAAGTAAAAAACAAACACACTCACACACTCACAAACTTTCGCCTTTATATAAATATATAATAACTCATGCTTTATTGGTGTTTATATATACTTACCATGTTGGAACTATGTTTTTGGTTCTGTAACAAAAATAATAGAATAAATTATTTGGCATTTCCGCTTTTGTTTTGGTTACATGAGAAGTAGTACCTGATAATATAGGAAAGGCCTACGCTTAGCAGCGGGACATACAAGGCTATTAAAAAACATAAATAACCCTCCTTTTGGGCTTCGCCGCAGTCGGGTAAAAATACATTTCAAACTTCGTTAATCTGTGGCATTTTATGAAACGAAACAGAATGTCATCTTCACCATATTAATAATAATTAATCATTATTTTTTTTTATTTATAAATGTTTTTTTATAAGTTTTATATGAAATATTTAAAAATGTAAATTTTATGTAAGTAAATAAATAAAGGACATAATAATATATATATATATTAATTATTAAAAATTTGTTTAACTATGGCAGTCTTACTGCCAATTAAAACAGAAACTTTCCCACTACGTCTGCGTTTATTTTGTATTTAATTTTGAATCGACTCCCCAAAAAAGGAGGAGGTTCTCAATTCGGTTGTATTTATTTTTCATGTGAATTTTAAAGGTATCAAAATAAATAGTAGTCAGCGTCTTTCACAAGGTACCAAACTAGACGTGTTTTTAAATCCCATAACTTGAATTTTTCCTAAACTTTTTTTAAAATAATAATCGCAGAAAGCGATCCCATAACCAAGAAAATATTTGACACTAAAAGGCCAAACTAAACAAATATTTAATACTAAAAGGCCAAACTAAACAAATATTTAATACTAAAAGGCCAAACTAAACAAGAGCAGTTCATATTTCACTGCAGGCTTAGCACGAGAACCGTAGAGAAGGGTTTTGTCGACGGAAGAAAAGACAAAAATGACGTTTCCGTGTAGACAGTAGAAAGATTTCTACAGTCTGTAGCATGGCGATTATAAAATCAAATGTGAAGAGAAGTGTCTTCACTACCCTAGACAGTGTCTATAATGTCAAGCATGACGTACCATTTTTCTCCGATTTTGACAGTTTGGATTAGAGAACTTTCTTCCGAAATAGTCTACATTAAAAAGGACCTAGACAGAGTTTCTTTAGTTATTTTTTCGTTAAATCTAATAATTTTAGGCGGTGCTTTATAATACACTATATAAAGTAATAGGTGCTTTGTTGTATTCCGTAGTAGTATAAGTACCTTCTTCTATTTTTTAATTTGAATAAATTCATTTATTTCTTTACTAACATGTTGGGTTCAAATCGACGATATTATTTAAGTTTTTATATGGGTAAACTTGAGCGTAGATGGGAAAGAGATGGTAACAGGACACTTGCGCGAAAGACTCTTGCGCGAAAGACACTTGTGCGAGGCCACTTGCGCGACTAGACACTTGCGCGATTGGACGTTTGCGCGAGTGGACACAATCATGCGCGAGTGGAAATTTTCCGAGTTTTCCGACATGGGTATCATTTTTAGGGTTTAAGGGACCGGAAAAGCCGAAAATGAGGTCAAAATGAAAATCCAAGATGGCGCCGAAAAAATTTTCCGAGTTTTCCGACATGGGTATCAATTTTAGGGTTTCCGGGGCCGGAAAAGCCGAAAATGAAGTCAAAATGAAAATCCAAGATGGCGGCTAAGAAATTTTCCGAGTTTTCCGACATGGGTATTAATTTTAGGGTTTCAGGGGTCGGAAAAGCCGAAAATGAGGCCAAAATGAAAATCCAAGATGGCGGCTAAGAAATTTTCCGAGTTTTCCGACATGGGTATCAATTTCAGGGTTTTAGGGTCCGGAAAAGCCGAAAATTAGGTCAAAATGACAATCCAAGATGGCGGCGAAGAAATTTTCCGAATTTTCCTTTCCGAGTGACCCTGAAACCCTAAAATTGATACCCATGTCGGAAAACTCGGAAAATTTTTTCGGTGCCATCTTGGATTTTCATTTTGACCTAATTTTCGGCTTTTCCGGACCCTGAAACCCTAAAATTGATACCCATGTCGGAAAACTCGGAAAATTTTTTCGGCGCCATCTTGGATTTTCATTTTGACCTTATTTTCGGCTTTTCTGGACCCTAAAACCCTAAAATTGATACCCATGTCGGAAAACTCGGAAAATTTCTTAGCCGCCATCTTGGATTTTCATTTTGACCTAATTTTCGGCTTTTCCGGACCCTGAAACCCTAAAATTTATACCCATGTCGGAAAACTCGGAAAATTTTTTCGGCGCCATCTTGGATTTTCATTTTGACCTTATTTTCGGCTTTTCTGGACCCTAAAACCCTAAAATTGATACCCATGTCGGAAAACTCGGAAAAATGTTTCGGCGCCATCTTGGATTTTTATTTTGACCTCATTTTCGGCTTTTCCGGTCCCTTAAACCCTAAAAATGATACCCATGTCGGAAAACTCGGAAAATTTCTTAGCCGCCATCTTGGATTTTCATTTTGACCTCATTTTCGGCTTTTCCGGCCCCTGAAACCCTAAAATTGATACCCATGTCGGAAAACTCGGAAAATTTCTTAGCCGCCATCTTGGATTTTCATTTTGTAAAAAAAAAAAAAACTGATCAAAAAAACCTTTTCTTTCTATGAAATATCTAGAGTTAAATTTAAAAATACAAAAACAAGGTTAATGCTACATCAGAATATTTAATTTAGCCGCACTAAGAGCAAACAAATCACAGATAATTCTAAATAATGTCAAACATTCAGAATTTGCGTTATGTTATTGAAGAAAGGTCCGCTCAAAACAATGCTTCTTTGAGAACGAAACGCAGAAATATGATAAAATTGGCTAGTAATTACACGTCACTAGCGACTACCCCGTTGCTATGGAAAAGTCACTGTCTATGAAGAAACCCAAGTCTAGGTGTGACCTCGTGCTCGGGAAGGAGAGATTTTGAGAAGTGTAGACAAGCGATTTCTATTCTATAGTAGAGTAGAAATAGAAAGCGTCGTGCTAAGCCTGCTGGGGAGAAAGCTCATTTTCTCTGCACAATTTCACGCCTTGGAAACAAAAAAAGCGGTTCGTGCTTTAATTTTTTTACATACAATCGTTGCCATGAAAAACGAATGAGAGAATTTATTCATTATTATTTTCTTCGACATTTTATAAATGAGTTGTTATTGCCTATTTTGCAAACAATTGTTAATTTGGTGGCCATTTTAGACCCCCAGGTAGTATTCGCGTGTCAAAACCGAAAATGTTCAGGATGAAAATAGTCCCAAATGGCCGCCTTATAAGTCTTATAAATTGTCTGTTTCTATCATATTATTTCTTTTAAACATCGTTGACTACCTGTTTGTACCAATACAAGTAGAATATTTTAAGTGGAATCATAGTTTATTCAGACATTAAGTACTTGTTATCGCGGCCTTGACATAGAGGGCTAAGAAGGAACATGGGTGGTTTTTAGTCAGTAGAAGTCTGACACTCCCTTTCGCTCTGCCCAAGAGCGGGAGGGGTGGATTATTCGAGGATTTTCCACCCGCCAAAAAAAAAAAGGTACCTACTTGTTATTCAAGTAAGGTGGTGATGTGGAAGGTTTTTCAATAAATTGGAAGTTGCCATAACAAAGCACTAAAATTTTGATACGAGTTGATCGTCTAGTTACCTAAATAAAAGCTTACTACATATTTCCTCTTCTTCGTGTCTTGCTTGCTTAAACTATTTAAGCTATTTGCCACTAGATGGCAGCACCATCACATCTTTACGAACTTTACTGTTATTCCATTATTCACTAGATGGCGCTGTATTGCGCATGTATTGTGGAAAAAGAAATAAAAATGTTACAAGAATAATTAACTTGTTTCCTTAAATCAAGTTTTCTTTTGCTATTTACACAGATTGATTGAGTAGTTAATAACAAACCAGTTATGTAGGTGGGGATAAATAATCGGCATTTATACGACATAAAAAACACAAAAAAAAAACAAATAAAATACAATATCTAATTAACACTGATGAGAATTTAATTAAAACGATGAAAAAATCTAAATAAAACAACTCAATTAAATTGTTACTCAATCAAACAACAATATAAACAACTCAAACAGACACTTAGAAAAACTAATAAATTCATTCATCACCAAAATAAAAACTAGGCCAATTATGTACTCAGAAAAACTTACCTTTACAAATCCGAAAGTTGGAAACAAATTATTCACAACGTTAGCAAAGTCGCTCGTATCGAAGCCATATAAATTAAATACCTACGTGATATTTGTTTTTGTTTTAGGCCGACGTAGCACCCACCCACATTACTGAACGCGCCAAGAGACTGGCGGCAACTGACGTACGGCTGTCATTGGCCGAGCGACTAACGCGTAATTATGTACAAAATTAAGAAAATAATAACAAACCCTGCAATATTCGTATTTCAAAAAAAAAAACATAATTCTTACTAATTTTAAATATTAAAACGATACTTTTCTTTGTTTTACGTTTTATAAAACTATTTTTACATTTGACCTTCTAGCGGTATTTTCCGGAACTAACTTAGTAACTCTATTCGATAATAGATGGCGTTAGTGGTAGTTACGGCGAAGTTCTATTCCTTGTATTTATGACTTTCCTTGAAAAACATAAATGGATGTAATATAGGTACTAGGTTATGCTCGCGGCTGCGCCTACATGAAATTAATAATCCACTGTCCTTAGGGAAGCATTGTAAAGAGAAAATGAAATGGCATGTCCCTGAAACCGTTTTAATGCTTGCAGATCATTCTATTGTATAATGAATGACCTTGAAGGGCTAAAAATAGAGGCGTGGAGCTTGATATAATGTATTACCTTTGTTGGTTTACATTTAGTTGAAAAGGGACTACTCCATTAATCATGATGTATCATTATAGGTATTTTAATTAGGTACTTACGTTAATATATTATTATGTGAAGACTGCGGAGATGACGAATAATAGAGAAGTAAATAAATAATAAATAAATATAAATAAATATCCTTGGACATTTCACACAACGCCATCTAGTCCCAAGCTAAGCAACCTAATGCTTGTGTTATGGTAACGAGATGGCTGATGAACTACTTATATACATTTTTTTTTGTAAATACATACATATTATAGATAGAAAAACACCCAGACTCGGAACAAATACTTGTAGGTCGTACAAATATTTGTTCCGTGCGGGAATCGAACCCGCGACATGCTGCGCAGCAGTCAATCGCTCAACCACTGCGCCAACCGTGTCGTCTTAAAGAAGTATGGAAGAAGAAGATATACGTCGGTAGGAGAATGATGAGTTCAGTGGGTGTACAACATCATCAGATGAGAATACTAAGGGTTGTTTAGGGAGACGCGGGGCGTCGCGCGGCGTGTGCAATAGGCTCGTCGCGTGCTATTTTATTCATGTACTGATAGGCGGGTCCATCACCGCAACTAACGCTGCATTTTAAAATAACGAGCGAAAAATCGATTCCCGTAAAATCGTCGTTTGATATCTTTGACGTTTTATACATCACATGTGCTTGAATTAAAAACGCACAACGCGCCGCGCTTAGGTGCCTTAAATCAATTTTAAAATTCTCTCTGTAATGTTTCTACTGCTAGGACACAAGCAACAACGTACTGTACAGTCCACCACGCGGGCCCTATGTCGGTTTCCACACGATATTTTCCTTCACCGTTTTTGAGACCTGTTTTTAGCCACAAATTGGCCTGAGTTCGATTACACAACCCACAAATTACTGCACGTAGGCCACCGCTGTTCTCTTCTTGGCATTGTGTGGCTTTATCTGATATTACAAAACGCTTGATATACTTGCCGATTAAAAAAAGAGTTATCACCTAAGTGCTCTAGTGTCTTTAATGGCGTTTCAAAATAGGTTGTAGAAAAAAGGACTTGACCCTCTCTTTATTAAAGTCGCGAGTAAATAGGTTTTTATTGGGTTAACTTGTTTCATCGTCGACCACATCTCTGTCTGCAGGACAAGATTGGGGATATTTAAAAAAAACCTTAAAATAAAAAGAACTTGCTTCTTAATTTAAATGTTTTTTCTTTCCGTAGTGCACAAGAGTTATCGTAACAAGCAAGCTCGGGAAGTGAGTTAAATCGACAAATCGTCGACTGAAAGAGCCAGAAAGTTAGCGGATTGTATTATGAAAGAAAAGGAGTACATGATGGAGGAGTACAAGTACAAACTAATGTTAGAACGTATCCAGAACCAGTTTGTAAGATTCCTGTACTTAAAGCTATATGGGGTGGATCCAGGGTATCCTCAGCAGGGCTATTGCGTATCTTTTAAATGACAGTGGCTAACCTATAGTGCCTTTCAATTACTGTCAAATGATTCCATTTTGTACTAAACCATAACCAATTTGACAGTTAATCCATAGACAATATGATAGCCACTGTCATTTAAAAGATACGCAATAGCCCTGCTGCTATGTCCAACTCAATTTGTATTGGGCATGGTAGGATATTATAAACTGGAAGGAAGAAGGAAAGTAGGTCATGCCACTTACCTATTTAAGATTTTGCGTGGTAAAATACACAACCCAGGCGTTCTAAGCACGGTTGGTTTGTGTGTACCTGATGGGTACGTGGGGCGACGGAGGCGGCCGCCGCTGCTGTGGGTGCCGCCCGCTCGCACCAACCAGCGGCAACACGCTGCGTGCACTCAATTTGGCGTCACAACAAATTGATTGCTTCAATTGTACTTTGAGTGAATTCACACGGGCCGCATTTTATAAAATTAGTCTAGGTTGTTAATTATTATTGAAGAATTATTATGGTTATTATTGATGTTTAAGTTCTTAATTAGTCTAGATTGTTAATTGTATGTCTCATTGGTAAACTTTAACTATAACTACACTGTATGCTGTTGTATTAGGTTAGCCTGTAACGATAGTGTGTGTTTTAAATAAATAATGATAGGGTAACAGTTGACAGACCAAAATGGAAGAAAAAACGTGCGCCGACCCCAAAATGGGACAAGGGCAGAAATATTATGATGATTTTTTTAAACATTATTCGACTTCATTAATGTCACAACTTAATACTACAATAGATTTCAGCAAAAAAAACGTATTAGTCCGTCAGAAAGATTTAAAAAAATAATGGACACGGATTTTAAGACGATCCAGTGCTTCGAAAAGTTGCGTCAAGTCGTGTGACGTCACAAGGTTACTACTTTTGTACCCACAAAGTGACGTCAAAAGACCCACCCACACAATTTTTCATTAATTTGATAAGAACAAAAGATTCGGATCCAATATTTTTCGAAAATCTAACAGACGGATATTATATACCTATAACCTATACCTATTCACGCACAGCTACTTTAAACAATAACAAACCGTCATATACACACCGACACGAAATAATTCGTAAATAAGGGTGTGTGATATTAATCCATTTGTGTAATTACTAACCACACCCTCACGTTCTGTCAAATCACTGGGCATGGCTCGCGTGTTTTAGTATTCGGTGCCAACTTTATACTTATTAGTTTATGGAATTAAGCTGGCCTTAATTGACTGCTAATTTTATGTTGATGTGTTTGGGAAAAAGTTCAGTGAAATAAAGAAAATCGATGGTAATGAGTGTAGCTTAGCATGAAGCTATCTTTACGGTACTTTTACACCCCGTATGTGCACCTATGTGAACATACTGTTAGCTTGTGTCATCCCACTGCTGGACAAAGGCCACTCCCGTGACTTCCAAATTTTGCGATCCAGAGAAAATGTGGTCCACTGGTCGTTGGTTCTGTACAGCTCGTCCCGCCATCTCCTACGAGGTCTAACGCGTCACTTTCTGGCTGTGTCAGGGCTCCACAACGACATAGTTATATGAGTGAACATAATGGTTGTAAAAATACCCTTGACGAAACCGAAAGGCACTTACTGACCCCGCCATTGCGATATTTTTTGGTGTAGAATATCATCTGGGAACCTCCGAATTATGAAGTTATTGGGGGTTAAACTTTTTCAATTTTTTTTAGTACGTCAATCTGGTAAAATATTGGGTGTTATTACTTTATTTTAAATACCTCCACAAACCCCGCAATATTCGATGTATTGATCAGCACAATGTTTGGAGAACGTTACCGTGTCAACGTGACGAATTTTTAAATCCCGGTAGGACGATTCCGTGGCAAAATCATCGAACTCCACCCGGGCCGCTGGGCACAGTCTAGCGACTGTGCCCAACGGCCCGGAGATTAGCTTGTCTGTAATAATGTGCAACAAATTAGATTAGGTACAAGCATTTTCGGATGTCGGAAATATTTACATAAACCTATTGTAGGTACATTTGTAATACAAATAGACAATACCTATAAGGATGTATACCGATTGTAAAAACAAATTTTGTTTTGACCGATTTTTTGTTTTGTTTGGTCAAAATATGGTATACTGGTTGAATTTTGATACAAAGCGCGAACTGACATGGTAGTGTAATTTACTAATTTGTTTTTTATATGTTGTAGTGGGTATCAAAATGAACTTGTTTTTGTTGCTTCAAACTTAAAAAAAAAAAAAAAATGAGATAAACCTCAAAAAATGTAGCACCGTATCGTCAAAACTTCAAAAGATACAAAAACGGAAATTGTTGAAACTATATTTATATCAGCCCAAAATTAGTTGCGCCGTATATCTATGTAAATTAGTTTTTTGCCGTCTACCGTTTCCGCGGTCTTTTTCTCCTTTTTTGTAACTGTGTTGCCACATTCCTAGCTAGAAAACTGGTTACATTTATATTTCACGTTTCTTTTAGTGACTTTTTAAAATCATGTTTTCTCTTATATTTTTCAAAAAAGTTGAGTTTTTAGTTGCGTTCAAATTGGGATCAGGTGCTTATTTTGGTTTCGTTTGTGTTTTCCTCTTTTGACCCTAATGCTTTTTACTGTGTGTGTGTGTGAACCCTAAAGGGTTCTTAAAAATAATCTTTCTTGGTTAAAATGGCAGCTGTGTTATGTGTGTGCACGAGATGGCTTACAAAAGACTAACATCCCGGATACACGAACAAAAAAAGTAGTTAAAAAACTTAAAAACGCGACATAAAAAACTGAATAGCAAAAAAACAAACACAAAACTTGAAAGCAGTCGGGGTCCATTTGAATATAAAATTATGAAAATAGTATGTTAGCCAGTCTCGTAAAATACTTCGCAGACGATTTAACCTTTTTATACGATTTGTCGCTTTGAATTTCATTGAAACATTGAAATATAAGTTGCAAATATTTTTGTGATCTCCTTTTCAAACCATTTATTTTGATACCCTACTCGATAGTAACGGAAGAAATAAATATTTCGAACTACACGATTATGGCCTCTAAAATTATTATTCTGTTAGCATTTTTGTGTTTAAAAAAAAATGTAGCCAGTAACAGTAACTTGCGCCACCAAGACGAATTCAACGACGTACATATACCTTATAAAAAAAAAACAAAAATCATTTATTCAAACTAGGCTGATAATCAGCACTTTTTGAACGTCAAAATTTACTTAACTTTACTTGACTTATTTACAAGAGACAGGTCCCCCAAAACGCCCCCCTTGGACACTTCCTAGTGTTTTATCTGGAAAGAAGAAGTGGCGGAACAAACTCCCCAGCAACACATCTGTCTGTTAGGTTGGTTAGAAGAACCAGATTTGATACTGTCTAAAAACACCCATGTTTCTTTTTAGCCCTTTGTATCCGGGGCCGCGGTACCTCTTTCGAACAACCCGCAGCTGTGTACAACTACCCTTACATTTTAACTAAAGCATAGCGTGACCACAAAAGAGCTAGTTTTACAGTTAATTGCTAAAACTAAGTGGCTTTTTAAATTGCAGCCTTCACGTGCTTTCGCGTCGTTCGACTTTTTGTTTAAAAAGATTAAATTTTAAATATGTGTTAGGAGATGAAATATTGTTGTAAATTGGTATTGTGAAAATGTGTAATCATTTTTTTGTGTGTTATTAGTTTTTTTGCAAATCAAGATTTAATTGAGTGAATTATTGAAAAAAAAATTGTACGTGTATTTCCCAAAGGGTACAGCAGAGGTGTACCTAATAGACCAGTATTTTACCAAAAAAATCTAATAACTCCGTCAGATAGATTTCCAAAAAATAATGGACACGTAGTTTTTATTTTTTCACGTAAACAAAAGATGAAGACGACACAGTACTTCGAAAAGTCGTGTCAAGTCGTGTGACGTCACAAGGTTAGTACGTTTTTACCCACAAAGCGACGTCAAAAGCCCCCACTCATGATCTTTGACACGTTTTGTTTTCGTATTTTTTTATTAAGTTGATAAAACAAAAAACACGTATCCAATATTTTTCGATAATCTAACAGACGACCTAATTAGATTTTTTTGGTGAAATATCCTATTTGCCGGTTATATTTAAGTCCTATGTTCATAAAGAGGGCAAACCTATTGACATCGGCCGGGCCCAAATCCAGACGTCAAAGTCTAACAAACAGAGAAAAACTTGTTTAAAAAGCTCGTAAATTGTAGTTCAACACGGTTATTAAAAATCTCTTAGACTCTGACCTTTTATTTATACAATACATTTTCTTTTTATAGAACTTCATTCATAACACCATTCTTTACATTGCCCAAAAAACACTTATCCTTGAAACATCATCAGCTATTTTAGCAGCATTTTAAACCAAACGACCCACTTCACAGATTGGTTAACAAACAAATACCAACTAGGAGGCTATCAAGCTAACATCACTCTTTTACCCCCTCAGTCGAATTCTATGTGAAGTCTGATGTGACTGGCCTGCAATGATTTCGTATATTAACATGAAAATTCAATCTTTACAGTGAGAATAATACGGTACATAACCATAAGGCTTAGGAGATACCATGGATAGATGACTCCTCCCGCTCTGGGCAGAGCGGTAGGGAGTGTCAGACTTCTACTGACTACAAACCATCCATGTTCCTTCCGCGGCCGAGGTATCTCTTTCGAAAAACCCGCAGCCCCGACAGGACCTAGGAGATACCAAAACATTTTATTACAAAATCCCAATTTATTACGAAACTGCGAACACAAGCTCATCTCTTAGGAAACACATTGACAATGTTATTTCTACCGCACAATAGACGCGTCGAGGAATCGATATGTTACCCTATTGTTCACTACGATTATAGAACGCGCCGATCGACGATCGTAGAAATGTAAGAGTCTGCAGGAATAGACGAGCAATTATTTCGATGTGTTATTTTATTTCTTCGAAACTGTATTGCAAGACATCAATTTGATACAGGTGTACATTTGTTACTGCAATTTATTATCGGCTCCTTTACAAACTCACCTGCGGCTCGGGTGTGAATGCAGCTTCGATTGCGATAACTAAGGTTCCCTACGTATTTCAAAATCTAATAAGAAATAATTTCGGCTCAGGTCAGGTCATAGCTCATAGCTTACGATTTCGATCCCTATTAACAGAATAAAGTCCTGAAATAAAAGTCCCTTCCAACATTTCGAATAATTGCATGTTAATAAATTATTTTTATTTATTTATTAAAACTTTATGCACAAGTAATGAAACCGTACAAAGGCGGACTTAATGCCTTGGGCATTTTTTACCAGTCTACCTTACATATAAAAATAGTAATAATAAAAAAATAAAATAATATAATTATTGTTGTTATTAATTTGGGGAACATATTTTAATAAATATGTAAATGATGGCGAGGATGACGAGGGCGTGAGTTCATGTATGTATGCATCATAATATATATCTTTGGCAGTCGTTACAGCTAGTCAGTGACCTGTAAGTCTGACAACCAATCTTACCAAAGGGTATCGTATTACCCAGTATTAACTGGGTTGTGGAGGTCAGATAGGCAGTCGCTTCATGTAAAATACTGGTACTCAGCTGCATCCGGTTAGACTGCAAGCTGATCCCAAAATAGTTGAGAAAAAGCTAAGCAGATGTATGATTCATAATAAATCACAATGTTATATTATTGAACCCAAAGGTTGACTGGTAGAGACTGTCTTGTGGCAGTAAGTCTGTATGTTAAATTTTTACACGTTAAATTTTCATGATTTGCTAGGCTTTTGAATAGTCAGATGCATAACTATAATAATAATAATAATAATATTCCACAACATCACACAACGCCATCTAGTCCCAAGCTAAGCAGAGCTTGTGTTATGGGTACTAGACAACTGGTAAACATACTTATATATTTCTAAATACATACATATTATAGATAAATTACACCCAGACACAGAACAAATGATCGTGCTCATCACACAAACATTTGTCCTGGGTGGGAATCGAACCCACGACCATGACGATAATACCATAACTATGACGACACGATTAGCGAAGTGGCTGAGCGATTAGACTGCTGCTCTGTTTGTTGAGGGTTCGAGCCCCGCACGGTACTAATATTTGTATAGCCTACAGATAGTAGTTCCCAGTCTGAATATTTTGTGAGATTAAATGTTTGTTAACGCACACACGACCTAACACGATACAGGAGAAATTCCTAGGGCAGATGATGACGATGATGATGTTTATGGCGTCGAGATGCTCATAATGTAAGTACATCACAAACATCAAGATGCTATAAACATTTCAGTAACGCATCCCCATTATTCCAAGATCAGGAACAAAGCTTCAACTGTTAATAGCATACCATCAATCACTTTATTTGAGCGACGTGTATCGTCCATTAACAGCCTTGAAGGTCGAACTGTCTGTATTTAAAGGACTGACATAAAGTCAATATACAATCTTCATGGAGAATCAATATATGGGGTGTAATCGGACCGTTCACGGGGCTGTCAATCAAGCATTCCGTACATCGAACTAACAAAGTAACATTGAGCAATAAATATTGCTGTGCAGCTACTTTTTAGACCATGTCAGATGTTGGGCATATTTTCTAATGTAATAATAGGGTAGTTGACAAAAAAAAACGAATTAGTCCGTCACATAGATTTGCAAAAAATATTGTACACGTATTTTTTATTTTTCACGTAAGCAAACAATGGATACAGTGCTTTAAAAACTCGTGTGACGTAATTTTCTATGATACTAATATGACATTTTTAGCGGTCAGAGACGTCGCAAGCCCCCACTTAAATCTTTGACGCGTTTTATCTTCGTCAATCTAACAGACGGACTAATTAGGATTTTATTTTTTTATGTCAGTAAACATCCCAATTAATAGAGAACTGTAAAAAAATACAAAAAAAGGACAAAATAACTTTACTTACGGGAGTCGGTGGCAAAAACGTGAATGGAACAAACAAATTGACCTACCAAATGAGACTTATGTTATTTAAAATTTTCTTGTGTTTTTGAAAGTAGTTTTTTTGCAAAATACTTTTTATTTCATTAGGAAGCCCATCATCTGACACTTTTAGTACAGTAGAATCAGTAGTCAAGATACTTCTCAACGATAAAAAACATAAATCTAGTCAGTATTAAAACCAGATAACAATCAAACTACAGCTAATAAAAACCAAAGTTTACACCAGAACATGGTGTTCTCGATTTATTTAATGGGACAAGATAAATTCGTGAACACTTAAGTGAACCTCGCTCTTATCGCTAGCACGCAACTTAAAATGTGAGCATCGGATTTCCTTGTAGATTTTATAGGGATATTATATAAATAAAACCAGCTAAAGTAACACTCGTACCAAGATCAAAATAGGGATGTTTACTGACTTAAAAAAATATGATTATGATTAGTCCGTCTGTTAGATTATCGAAAAATATTGGATACGTATTTTTTGTTTTATCAAATCAATAAAAATTTACAAAGATAAAACGAGTCAAAGATTTGAGTGGGGGGTTGTGACGTCACTCACCGGTAAAGATTGCCATACTAATGTCTTGGAAAATGACGTCACGCGAGTTTTCAATGCACTGTATCGTCTTCATTGTTTGTTTACGTGAAAAAAGAAAAAATACATGTCCAAATTTTTTGGATATTTAACTGACGGACTAATTAGATTTTTTTTGTTAACTAACCTAAAATTTGGCGATCTTTGTCAGTCGTTACATCTACTTAAATGTCCAAAAATCTGTCAACCAATCCTGATAAAGCGGTATTTTAGTATCATCAACACTGAAAACAGATTTTTTAAATATATTAACTCACAACTGCAGTTAATAACCAAAAAGTGTCGAAAACTTCGCGAGTGGACACTTTTCAACATAAATAAGACTAGGGGAATTTTGAGGGCAGATGTTGTCCACCGCTAAGTTGGTGGATTGTACACCAACTGCAGTACTCAGAGATATTTAATGATTACGTAAGCCGTCACTTAGTAAAGGTTTGACATACTTTTGTATGACAAAACTGTCAAAACCTTTACAAAGTTATGGCCTTAGTAATCATTAAAGCTCTCTGAGTGCGACAGTAAGCGTATGTTGTTTTAGTTTATCTTGGAGCTTTATAACATTTTTACATTCCAATTAAAACTGTAAAGTTTTAGTTATAAAAAAAAAAAACTAATTTTTCCCTATATTATATCGATAATATAGGGAAAAATTAGTTTTTTTTTTTATGGTTTTTGGTTATGGTTATGGTTTATGACCCATGCATTGATATAATAATCTAGCGGACGTCACGCGATTTCACCCGCGTAGTTCCCGTTCCCCTGGGAATACAGGGATAAAAGTAGTCTATATCACCCGTAGATAGTGTAGCTTCCCAACGGTGAAAGAATTTTTCAAATCGGCCCAATAGTTTCGGATCCTATTCGTTACAAACAAACAAACAAATCTTTCCTCTTTAAAATATTCTTATTATAATTATTATTAGTGTAGATAAGGACCCATGTTTCAAGGAAGTCCCATTAAAAACTTTTAATAGATCCACATTATTTTATCCTTTTCCTATTATAAAAGAGTACTTAATTAGATTCCGTAATTAGGCCATGTCACATTGGTCCCATAAAAACGGGTGTGACGGTGATAAGTCGTACAACGTTGACCATAGCGAGTGAAACCTGCGTTTGCAATATTTTTTAAGCTTTGTGAAATACTTTGAAAAAAATGCCAGCCAGCATGTAAAATACTGGTATTATGCTGCATGCGGTAAGACTCAAAGCCGACCCTAACATATGTAGTTGAGAAAAAGCTAGGTAGATGAAAATGATGACACGTAATAGGGGATCGGACAAAACAAACTAATTAGTCCGTCAGATAGATTTCCAAAAAATATTGAACACATATTTTTTCTTTTTTTCACATTAACAAAAAATTAAGATACAGTGCTTCGAAAACTCGTACATTCCTCGAAAACCTCAGATGTCAGTATATTATTTCCCTACAAATGACGTCACAACGCCACTTATGATCTTTGAGGCGTTTTATCTCCGTAAATTTGAATTAATTTGATAAAACAAAAAACACGTATCAAATATTTTCGATAATCCAACTGACGGACTAATAGAATCATATTTTTTTGACCCAGTTCGATCCCCTAAGAACTGTCAAAAGTTCGAATCCTTAACTCTGATCCTTTGACAGTTCTTAATTAATTTGTTTTAGTTCATGTATTTTGCTTATTACGGTTTCTCACGTAATTATTTAAACTCGAGTAATCACTTAAACTTAATTAGTTACTTTAACTTGACTATAGATAGTGTAAAACTCGCTTGCACCACCAATCAAACGCACAGTATTTAGAACCACGTTCCATTTTATTGGCAATCCTTCACAAACGACAGAGGCAAAATGGTGCTGCAAATGAAAATGAAAGGGACAAAATAGGCCTTCATTTTATAATATATTCCATAACGAATAAACGCCTAGTATTTTCACTTTTATTCTGCCTCAGGTTGACAAAGAGAAAAGTCAAATTCTTCCAGGTGAGTAGTGTAAATTTAAATAAGGAATAGTACATTGTTATCCAAGGGGCGAAAACTACTTATTTAGTCCCGAGAAGGGGTTTGGCACCCGTAACGTAGTCATCTGCCTAACCTTTTCCCAACTATATTGGGGTCGGCTTCCAGTCTAACCGGATGCAGCTGAATACCAGTATTTTACATGGAGCGACTGCCTATCTGACCTCCACAACCCAGTTAATACTAGGTAATACGATACCTTTGGTAAGACTGGATGTCAGACTTTCAGGTCACCGACTACCCGTAACGACTGCCAAAGATCTATATATGGCACCCGGGACCAACAGCTTAACGTGCTTTCCGAGGCACGGAGGAAACTCGGTATGTAATGGGCGGTCACCCATCCACAGATCGACCTAGGCAAGCGCAGCTTAACCTTAAGATCGACCCGAGTGGCAGTTCTTATTAAGCCACGAGCTCCCGTAACGTAGTGAGGGCGCTAATAGTTTGAGGGACTAAATAAGTATTTTACCCGAGATAAACACTGTGTTTTTCATTACGAATACGAGGAAATCTATGTTATTTTAGAGAAATAGTTAAAACTAAATTATATAAAAGTCATAACATAATTTTATTCTTAAGTTACCTTAATGTTATTTTAATTTTAAATCGCGCTGTAATTGAGTGGCTGTATAAAAAGTTGGAACATGGTTCAATAAAAATGTGAAAATAGACAAAGTTTTTTTTTTATAATTTGACAGCTGTCACTTGAAAGCGATTCTCCCTATAGGGCTGAAAAGTAGTTCTTTCAACCCGCTCCGCAGGCATGTTATGACCTACTTTCAGAGTACGAGTAATGAAAAATCTTTTTCGATATTCAATAACCAGCTATTATTACAAGCAGATACGGTACATCTATATTGCCTTACAAACTATGGGACACTTGATTTCGTGACACAGTCTGATCTGTTATATGGACATGACTGGAGCTACTGAAAGTGCTAAACTCGTCGCCTAAGTCGAAGGTACGTCTTTATCTATGCTACATTTAGTAATAACTTAAGGTAAGCGTAAAGCGATCCCTTAGGACAAAACGGCAGTATATACCTAAGGGTCACTTGCCATGAACCACGGTTGATGTGTTGGAGGATATGGCTTCAGTTACCTTTGAGACATGTCAAAGGCTTAAAATAGGACAGGCTTTCGGTTACTAAATACCCTAGAGGTTCTCATGTTCTGTCGCAGTTTAAGTATATTTGATATCAGACTTATGCATTATTGCCAGTTTAACGTAAGCTCATCTTCTGTCTCCGGCTGATATGGAGGGAAGTGGAAATTATTTTTCTCCTACTCCTCCGCTATTCTTTTCTGATTAATTTCGTTGCGGGATCCAAGACAGTTAAATCGTTTCTCTGGGACTTCGTCGAGCTTCATTATCTCGGCGCTTTTATTGTGGTCGACACTGTTGATTCTGGCTTTCAGGAGTCACAGTGGTTTGGGAATATGTGGCGGGCTTGTCCCAAAAAAAAAACTCATTTTCGTATGGACATATTTGCGATGCAGCAGCATGAGGAATATGTTGAGTATGAATGTAGATGGCTATGAGAGTCACCAAAGAAAGACGATTTTTTTTTTGTGAAGAAAGATGGATTCTGTGAAGTATGATGTGGCTAGGAATGTGTTGACTGCTAAGATGAGGAATATTATAGAGAAGTGTGGATGAAGAAAACATGGTGCCGCTACCCCAAATAAATTGGGATATAGGAATGAAACCCAATAACACTTTGCCCGTTTTGAGATTCAAACCCAGGACCTCATATTACACATCAGTTGCGCTTGCAACCACTACTAATGAGGCAGTCCAACACAATCACCATCAAACTCTTTCCTCAATTACCTACCGCCATTTTATAATAAAATTACCATACTCTGCTGATGGGGCTGTCGATAAAACCGGATGGCAGCCGCTCACTTTAATTCAATTGAGTGTCGGCGTTGCATATTCCAGCGCCATTTTATTCAAATTAAATGCAAGAGGTATATTGATGATATTAATGGCGAGTTAATGAAGGAATTGCGAGGGGCTTATGGTTAAAGTGGTCTTAGAGGTTATGTGATCTAGTAGTTTGTTCATTGATGGGTTACCATGCTCAAAATATCAAGTACAACATATCAAGCCGATGGTCTCGTCTGTAATTTTGTCAGTTTGAGGTGTTACTGACTAATTTGGCTGTGAAGGTTCCTACTCTAAGTATGGATGGATGGATAGATGTTTGTTAGTCTTTCACGCAAAAGCGACTTGGATAAAACTTGGATTTGGATAAATTTTGGTGCACCGATAGTTTATAACCTGGATTAACATATAGGATAGTTTTTATTCCGATTTTGGTCTTCCTGTGGGATAATTTTCGAGTTGTAGCGGGCGAAGCCGCTCGCAAGCAGTTTATAAAAATAACTACACGTACAATTATTTTTGGACTGCGTTCGTTATTTTTAAAAAGGCGAGGATTATGGAGGGTGTGCTTCTTCTTCTTTCTTAATTGTGTGGTTAGTGCCCAAGGAAGCGTTCAAGTATAACGTAACGCATTTGGAGGTCTTGTAAAACGTTAGAATGCGGGATTTTGAACTACGCGTTACATAACACAGTTCTTTTTAACCCTCCAGAACGGTGGCGTAGAGAGATTCTCTCATGCATTATTTAAAACGTTTTAATTTCTCAAAACTTCAAATTGTAGGTAAAAATTGTCACTTGGTGGTTACGTAACGATTTACTAGGTGGTGCAATTTCCAAAAATTGCATTACGTAACACTTACTTTAACGCTCCCCAAGCGTGTAAGTTTTGTGCCATCAATGGGCGTTTTACTTGGCTTAGATAAATATACATGCAGTCAAGAAATATCTCTCAGCCATGCTGCTTTCGTCACGATGTGTTTCTTCACCGGAGCAAGTAAAAATCATACTATCACACTTCGATAGTATTAAGGTAAAGTGAGTGTGTGAGTGTGTATGTTTGTTACTTCTTCACGTCTAAACGGTTGGAGCGATTTTAATAAAATTTTATATGGAGTTAGCTGACACCCTGGATTAACACAAAGGATAGTTTTTATCCCGATTGTATCTTCCCGTGGGATACTTTTCGAGTTGCAGCGGGTGAAGCCGCTGGCAGCAGCTAGGTAGTAAATTATAAAATACGAATGCTAATTTTCGTGGTATTCCGATATTCTTGAAATTACAAATATTTCATACAAACTTCATATTTAGAATAAGTAATTTCGGTAAGAAGCCGTAACCTTGAAGAAACACGAACCCTTGCAAGATAAAATGTAAATAAAACAGTTTGCTACGCCCCGGCAGGCTTGGTCAAAACATCGCCATAACAAACTGTTTTTTGTTATGAAATATTGTTATGTATACATTTTCTATCGGAGGGTATACTTATTTCCTGCTTAGAAGAGGATTTAGTTATTCTCTGATTTAGTTTTTATTATCAACACAACAACATGCATTTGTAAGGACTATGTTACTAAACTCATAAGTACTGTCACTTGCGGAATATCTTCTCTTAAAACGGTGAAGGAAAACATCGCATTTTTTTTGGTTTTACCAAAAAAAATCGAAGACATGTGACATCTACCAACCCGCACTGGGCCCGCGTGGTGGATTATAGCATCCATCCCTCTCCTAGAGAGGAGGCCTGAGTCCCTGCAGTGAGAACATTGTAGGCTGATAATGATGATGGCGGAATATCTTCCGTTATCATGCTTAACGGCTCATAAGAAAGGAATCACATAAGATATCTCATAATTGTGTATTAGTTTAGTTATAAAGCGTGAAAGATAAAATCAGTGTTTGAATTTTGTTACTATTGATCAATTCACTACCTATTAACTACCACTCAACACTAAATATACTGCATTGGAGCAGCATAGCTTCAACTCCTTGATCATTATTACCAAAAAACTCCGAACTGAACCGCACACTTTAAAGCATCGACTCGCAAAATAAGGTAAGCTGGTGCTGATCCAAACTCCAAACCAAACTCAATCCAAACTCTGTCCAACTGCTTGGAAATTCCTGATACAAAAAGTCAGCAGTCGGGCTTGAGACAAGCCACCACACTATTTTCAAACCACTCATAATCATTATCATTTCAGCCGAAAGACGTTCACTGCTGGACATAGACCTCCCCAAGTGTCAGCACATTGACCGGTCCCGTGCGTCTCGCATTCAGTGGATCCTCGCAACCTTTACCACTGCAACTTCTGAAATTCAGAATCAACAGGTGATGAACAACAGACAAGAAAACGCTGAGACAATGAAGCTTAACGAAGTTGCAGAGAAAATTTTGTCTGTCTCAGATCCCACAACGTAATGAATCAGAAAAGAATAGTGGAGGAGTTGTTAAACATAATTTCCACTTCCTACCATTTCAGCAGGAGACAGAACAGAATAAGTACAAAATAAATATAAGTACGTAGAAGATCAATATAAGTACAAAGGCATATAATAAATTTGGGATAAGCCCAGTTGCCAACAATGATGGTTACGACAACTCAAACAAAAATATTCATATCTAAGTAGACGTTCACCGCTTAATCTGACCAGCATATTTGTTAAACAGTAAAAATACTTAAAACACTTTTCATACGTTGTAACATAAATTCAAAGAAAAGCTAATAATAATAAAAAAGTTCTCACAAATATCCACAAAGACACAATGTAACAACTAATGCATTTCCATAACTGAGCTTAGTTTCCATGGCTTCAAAAAAACCAAATAAAAACCAACGGTTTTATTACAACCATATAAAGAACATTGTATGAAAAGTATTGAAAAAAGCCAAAGTGCTGTGTTATGTATCGTAAAAAGGTTATGACCCAAATATGGTACATTCATAGCCATTTTATTGCAAAAATATGAATTTACCTACGTGAAAAGTGAAGAGCTTAAAACATTGGCTTTCAAGTTTAAAGGTAGGATCGAGTGTTTTATAGAGGAGTGATTTGAAAATCAAAGCATTATCTGAAGTTTTATGCCTTTATTTCCTTTTTTATTTTATTTTATAATTAGACTTTATATTAAGCATGTTGCATGCCGTATTTTAGAAAATACAATATTTTAACTTTTCCTGCTTTGTACATCTTGGAAACTTCTTTGTTTGTAAAAAATAATCCCCACTTATTTAAAAAAATGTCCACAGTTAAGAAATTACCCATACGTGCTCAATATAAGAACACATTATGCCATGCTAAATGTAAAACTGCACTGATGAGAAAAAGTTTCTTTGGTATTGCTCCCCAAGTCTTTAATAAGGTTCCCGATGCAATTAAATGTATGCCATTACAAAAATTCAGAAACACTTTACAGAAGCTGCTACTTGAAAACTGCTATTACACATTAGACCAGTTTCTGAATGACAAATTTAATTAATCATAATTTTGGAATTATTATTATGTTATTATTTAATTTTATTCTATCATAATGCAATTGTAATTTTTGACATTTAGACTATTTTAATTTAATTAATTTGACGACTGTAATATTGCTGAAGAGATTTTTTAAAATCAATTTAATTTTGATCATAGCATCACTATTTTGTATGCCTGTCGGCGGAACATAGGTTGGACCAAACACTAACATAAGATCATTGTACCCTGTGTTCACAAAATAAACAAATTTTGAATTTTTGAATTTTGAATTTTAAGCTTTTACTCTTGCGTTCTCTCGTTTCTTTAAACTTTCTAAAAAAAAACAACGGGTTTCACTCCGCGAGTCCGGCAGAAGTGAAAACTTGAACATTAACGTTGTGAATTTTTGAATATTTTGGAATAATAAGGAGCAATTACGCACGAATTGCTTTTTTATCAGTATGAAAGTACAATAATTTATGTGATTAAATACAATATTCATTTATTACGCTATCGTACACATACATGACAATTTATATTATGACATTTGGCACACACGCTCATTCGCGCAAGCACCCTGCGCCGACTTACGAATTTTCGATCAGGTCACGTGTTCTGACGCGAGTTTCACATTTTTTACCCATCCCATAAAAAGTGCACAACCTCGCTAAAGAAGTTTTGACTTAAAAAAATTGAATAAAATGCTTGTCCAAAACATCTTTCGCCTGGCCCTTAGCCCAATTTATTTGGGTCGGTGCAGCATGTCTACTTATTCCATACGTCTCTATTACTCGTCATTTCAGAAATCCCCTCCTTTCCACCCATATCATGCTTCACACTATCTATCACACTAATACTATAAAGGCTAAAGTTTGTAAGTGTGTGAGTGTGTATGTTTGTTACTTCTTCACGTCTAAACGGCTGGAGCGATTTTAATGAAATTTGTTATGGATATAGCTGACACCTTGGATTAACACATAGGATAGTTTTTATCCCGATTTTATCTTCCAGTTGGAAAATTTTCTAGTTGTAGCGGGTGAAGCCACTGGCATCAGCTAGTAAGCTATAAGAGTAGAGGAACACGATGACTAGACAGTCTTCCATACTCAACATTTTCCTCATTTGGTATTTGAAGTCGTTGCATCATGGCTTCCTCTTCCATATATATATATCTATTTGTCATAAACTCATGAGTTATCATTCTATCTTCCACACAGTACATCCATAGCGCTGTTGGTCTTTCCTTACTTTTATTGTCATTTACAACAGTTAAAGATTAGTTAACTTGCATCAAAGAATATTCCATATTCTAAGAGCGTATGCCACGATGACACGGCCAAAGTCACCTCGAACCGGCAAAACGGTAACAACCACAAAACTCATAAATCCAAGAATAAAGCGTTGCGAAGTAAACTGGAGTGTGCAATTAAACGTTATATTGTGAGTTAAACCACTTGCTCGTCGCAACGCCAAAGTGTTCGCAGTTAGTTGAATGTGCAGAAGTGCCATTTGTTGTTACGAACTTTTACGTATTGAAATTCTGGCAATTTTCCGTAATTTTATTTGCTTTTAAAAGTCCAGGGGAAAAGATTTACTTCATTATTATGTACCTAGCCTTTTAAAGCTGAATACCAGTATTCTACATAGAGCGACTACATAACCCAATGAGTATTAGGTAATAATATGACATCCTTTTTTTTTTGGCGGGTGGCATATCATCAAATAACCCCTCCCGCTTTTGAGCAGAGCGAAAGGGAGTGTCAGACTTCTACTGACTAAAATCCACCCATGTTCCTTCTTAGCCCTATAAAGGGTGTAAAAGTACCCTTAACGCAAACGAAGGGCACTTGTTCTCCCCGCCACTGCGATATTTTTTTGGTTCTAGACCATACCTGGGAACCCCCTAGTTACAGAGATATTGGGGGTCAAAGTTCCAAATTTTGCACAGCTGTTTTTGTAAATACTAGCTTTTCAGGTTATAACTTTACTTAAATTACCTCCATGACCCTTTAACTATTCAAAGCATCCACTAGCAAAATGTTTTAAGAGTGCTACATTGAGTTTTAGCGTAAAACTTGATTTCCAAAGAAAAAAGTCGTAACCCAGAAAGACATTTTGCGTAGGGGTACTTAGTTTGATGTACAGAATGCTTGGTTGACGTATGTGTGAAGGGTTAATTTACACCCTGTATGTCAAGGCCGCGGTATCTCTTACAACATCCCGCAGTTCCGACGGGCGTCGGCCCTTGCGAGCCCCATCCATGTTACTGACAACTCTTTGAGGCGCGCGTGGAACACGAACGCGCCGTCGACACGGCCTGTCGTCGTCATAAGACGGACGGACGGCGAGCTAGCCCATCACTCACCGTCCACAGGCCCGCGTCTACGGTGGCCGGAAGCCGTCACGTGGCCCCCTGATATTATGACACCCTTTGGTGACATTGGCTGTCAGTGTCTTCTGACATTAAAAAGTGCCTATAAAGGTTTAATTCAAATAAATGCTTTGAGTTTGAGTCTTTCGGGCCATCAACTACCTGTAACGACTGCCAAAGATCTTGTTTTGACAAGCAGTAGCCAACGGCGTAAAGTTCATTCCGAACCACGGAGGGTACTCGTTTGGGTTAATGGGTGTTCACCCATCCACGGACCAACCTAGACAAGCACAGTTTAACTGTGTCACTTTTCATAACTTATTTTTAAACACAACAAATCAAAGTAACCAGGATTTCGGGAAGGGATTTGGAGTGTCGTGGGTGTAAGTAGACCTTTTTTTTTGGTGGTGGGATTTTATCAAATGACTCCTCAGCTCTGGGTGTCAGACTTCTACTGACTAAGAACCACCCATGTTTCTGCTTAGCCCTTTGTGTCGAGGCCGCGGTATCTCTTTCGAACAACCCGCAGCCACGACGAGGTGTGAGTAGACCTTGTATATTTTTTGTTTTATTTCTGAAGTACTGAACTCATTAGACGAGTTGTATTTGTCAGCAAGCAACTGTAATTGTATGCGGGCTTTTAGATTTTTTTGTTTGCAACGAGTTAAAGGAAAAATAACATTAGGTGTTTTTGAAATTAAGATAATTTAATTCTATGAAGAGAAAACATTTTATTTTGTAATAGCTGATTGTTTCTTGCACAGAAATTGATTTTTCTTCATTGTCGTTTCTTGTTTTTAAAATATAGTGACTTTATAAAAAGCACCGTTTAGTCAGAATGGTAAATGCATGTAACCGAAGTGACGTCATTCTAAATCTAATATGGTTTACTCCCAAAGATGGTGCGCTTGTAATTTTGTATGCCTTTCCGAATATAAGTTTCCCTGATAATAATCAAATCCTACGAAAAAAAAAAATACTAAGAAGAATAAGGTATTCCACCAAAAAAAATCATTAGTCCGTCTGTTAGATTTTCGAAAAATATTGGATACGTGTTTTTTGTTTTATCAAATTAATAGAAATTGGCGAAAATAAAACGTGTCACAGATCATGAGTGGCTTTTAGCGTCACTTTGTGGGTAAAAAAGTACTAACCTTGTGACGCCACACGACTTGACGCGACTTTTCGAAGTACTGTATCGTCTTCATCTTTTGTTTAAATGAAAAAAGAAAAAATACGGGTCCATTATTTTTTGAAAATCTATCTGACGGACAAATTAGATTTTTTTGGTGAAATACCCTGTTATATTTGAAAGAGTTTACATGTTTTTTTTTTACTAAACGTGTGTTTATTGTACAGATCTTCTTACAGGTGATTGTTAGTTACTTATTATTTTTATATCTATCAGCATCGTAACTTGCACGAAAATGTTCACTACATAAAAGAGACTATTGAAACCCGTAAAATAACGTCTGAAATAATTAAATGAAACTGAAAGCTTTAGAACGCTTTAATTATTCTGGCTAGACGATAATTACTGGCGTTCCTCGCTCTCTTTAGACTAAAGACTACTCGGTTATACCAACCTCTTTTGAAGACCAACCCTTCTTGGGTTGGCAAAAGTACTCTTGACTTTATAAGCGGCTGGTTATAATCATGTTATGAATAACACAGTTTCTCGCATAACATAACAATGCAGGGTGTAAATGAACCCTTCACGCAAACCTCAACCAAGTATTCTGTACATCGACTTTTTTTTTGGGCTCAAAAATCTCAAATTACGGTAAAACTCAATGTAGCACACCTAAAACATTGTGCTAGTAGATGACTTGTATTAGTAAACGGGTCATGGAGGTAATTTACGTAAAGTTATAACCTGAAAAACTAGTATTTACAAAAACAGCTGTGAAAATTTTGGAACTTTGTCCATAGACCAAACTGTTTGTTACAGAAATTGAATCTTTATCGGATTGACCATATCAATTGATGCCATAAAAGTAAACGGTGTTACTTTTTCGGGATTTAACCGGTTCGATTCCGAGTGTGGCAAGCGAAATTCTTTGAACGCAGATTTGTTTTTTTTTTTTATGAGGTAATGTTTCCTTTGAGTAGAATTTTCTACCTCTCCCTCTTACCTTCCCTCCGGGTAATATTGAAAATCCTATACAGGGTTATGTTTTCGAAGAAAAACAAAACACAAATATCTGTTGTTGCAAAAGCATAATATCCTATAACACTTTGTTTCACCTAATAAACCACTCCATCTCTCCATGTGTATGGCCATTGCATAGACGAAAAAAAAATACAAAACTGGTCTAGCAGGACTTGCCAAGTCCAAAACACGCAATTTGAAAATAGAGAGCTGTGCTCTTCCAATTTGGAACCCTCCGCGTGATAATTAAGCATATGGCCAGTGCCAAATTGGAACCAGCCAATACGAGTAACACTTAAATGGGAAAAACTTTAATTTAAAATACAATCACAATTGCATATAGAACAAGGTTAGTGCAGTCGTTGTCAAAACTCATTTGTACAAAATGGACTTAATTACAGTGCAATCGTATTAGATATTGGTACAGCGTCTGCGTTGATAATTATTGGATTGTCTGGCACCTAAAAGTACACGTAAAGTAAGACAAGTTTTCTCATGCTCCAGCAAATAAAGACATGACATGAAATACGCAAATAATGGGTGTACATTACTCTCCACGTCATTGCTATATTTTTTAGTTCTGCACCACACTCGGGAACTTTTCAGATCTCACTTTTACTCGTGTTTTTAATTTTACATCTTTACCTTAAATGCCTCCATGATCCCCAATACATCCATCAGCCATACTCATCATAAACTATAACCCGTAAATGAATCCATAAAACGTAACTTTCCACTCAAAAGAATCGTTTCTATGATAGATTGGTTGACGTCTTCACAAAGAGGCCGTTTACACCTTGTCAGTACAGCAAAAACGAAAATATCAAGCTTAAATTAAACAAAAATTCCTTCAACTAAACCACTAATCGACAGAACCCAAAGACATAACAAAATAGGTAGGTACGTAGGTGTACAATCTTCCGATATTGAAAAATTCTCACGTGGTACGCAAGGTGCTGGGGGTCTTAATGAAATTCCTTTCAACCCGCGCAACGCTCAAGGATACGGTAATTAAGTTAAGGGTTCCAATGTATAGACGGGTGGAGGGGTGTATAGAATATAGATATTGGAAGGACGTGGGATGTTTTGGGTTAGAGGTAACTAGATTAATTAATCTTTGTGAATGTCGAGATCTATGATAGGTAGCGTGGGTGGGTCAGATAAGTGAGTTTCTTATCAGTTTTGAAAGGTTGGGGTTAATTATATATTTTTAAATAGCTATTGGCATGTGATATATTTTATTTTAAAATAATGATTACTTTTCAATGTTTGAACTTTTCGCAAACCTTATTTGAAAGGGTAAATAAAGCTTGCCGTCGGTGCAGCAGATTGTTCTTCACAAGAGATACCGCGGCCTCGACATCAAGGGCTAAGAAGTAACATGGGTGGTTTTTAGTCAGTAGAAGTCTGACACTCCCTTTCGTTCTGCCCAAGAGCGGGGGGGGGAGTTATTTGATGATTTCCCATCACCCCCCCCCTAAAAAAAAAAAGGCCGTCGAGAAAAATCTTAAGCCTCTCGAAGCCCAAGTGATAATATACAACACGCACATGATTAAAAAAATTAAAGGAGTGTTTTTTGAGACCTCTATGACTTGACAGTAAGACGGTGACACCGCTAGGCTATCACTGGTTAACCTCTCGCGTGTCAAAAGTGCAGCATAAGTACATGAAACGATGGCTTTTTAATACGGCACCGGACAAAAAAAAACTAATTAGTCCGTCAGATAGATTTCTAAAAAATATTGAACACATATTCTTTATTTTTTCACATAAAAATTATGAATAAAACGAAAACGTCACATGTCGGTATATTTTGACCTACAAGTGACGTCACAAGCCCCCACTCATGATCTTTGAGCCGATTTAATTTCGTAATTTTTTTTTTTATTAATTTTGATAAAACAAAAAACACGTATCCAGTGTTCTTCGATAATCTGACTGACGGACTAAACATAATCATAATTTAACTAGATAAGCGATGGGTTAAATAACTTTACAAACGGCAGACACCTCATAAAGTAATTCGATTCAGACGTAATGTTCTTAAAATCATTTTTAATTTGGTATAAAACGAGGTTTAAAAGATTTTCTTAAAACTATAAAATAAGTGCGAATCCATTCTCATTTTTCATTTTAACGAAACTTTTTAATAATGGCACATCATCTTAGATTTATGGCTTTTCTTTTATTAAAGTAAAAACAATCTACTTTATCACTTATTTCTGAAAGTCACTAACAAAGAAATATTATAAGGTAACGATATCTTTAATGGTCGTTTTGTAGGTAGTTTCAAGTTTTCAATGAAATTACTTATCCGTGAAGCGTACTTATACGCCTCTGCTATCGTTTTATGTGGTAGGAATTGTAATCAAAAGTTTTTAATGTGCGGCTCGAGAAAACATGAATTTAGACTTGGGTAATAATATTAAAATCTCTTTTAGGGTCAATAATCTCTATCTCTATTTGTGAAGTAAGTAATAATTTATTGTTGGGTCTACGCTACTCTCCAGTTTTAAAATGCAAATAATTTTAAAAAGAGACTTTGGTGATTCTTGCCGGATTTTTTAATTCCTATTAACTAAAACGCCGAAATTAAATATTTTGATTTGATTTTCTCCCACATAATATTTCTACCATAAAACTACAAAATAACCAGTCACTAATATAATTATCATCTTTCACTAAATCCTTCATCTTCTTGAGGAACATAATTGCTGAAAATGTATCAATACAATTCAAAAGACGTTGGAAATACACCACTTTATTGATCCTTAGGTTGGGCCTATTGTTTCTGGATATGCCGATTTTCTGACGATGTTTTTCTTCAGCGTTTTGAGATCAATGTGACCACTGCTTTATAGACTAAGAAAATTGCAATAACCGCATCATCAAGTTTAATCTTTGTTTTAACACAAACAAGAAAACACAGACGAGTATAAACTGCAGCCATTACCTCGCGATCACCACATTATTAAATATAAAACCCCTCTGGTTGCTTGTATGGCTGTTATGCGGCAATTAATTCGTTTTGTGTCAGCAATAACTCGGTTATTGCAAGCCAGTTCACATGAACACAACAGAGTTGTTAGCAAATGGAGTCATCATACTGTTACCACCCACAGGCTTCAGCAGTTTATAACCACTAAAGTGTAGTATGTAGTGGTACTATATAGAGTCAGAAAGCTAAAAGTCACACATAGGGCAATGGCTCTCCATTGCCTTTTGGGCATAGCATAGCCCTGCGGCTATGCTAGGAATCTCTTCTTGCGGGATCGCATCAGAACTGAAAACATCCGCAAGAGAACTAAGGCTACCAAAATAGCTCGAAGAATTGACAAACCTAAGTGGCAGTGGACAGGGCACATTGCACGCAGAACGAATGGCCGATGATGCCGGAAAGTTCTGGAGTGACGACTGTGAACCGGAAGACGTTGCATTGGTAGGCTTCCCACTTGGGGGAGGCCTATGTCCAGCAGTTGACGTCTTTTGACTGAAATAATGATAATGATGATGATGACTACATATACTCTACCCAACAAAATATAAATATTTTGAACTTGGGAAGTTTTATTCTTGTTCTCCACCTTCATTACCAGTCATAGGATGTCAAAGAGCAGCTGAAATTTTTATGGAAAATAAAACAAATAATATTAATAATTTCTTTAGCCACTAGCGACAGTCAAGAAAAACGAAACTTTTAACTATAACCGGTGTCGCGTGTTTCCTCAGATCCAGCGTTATTTGAACCAGTAACTGAATGATAAATATCGTTCTTCATCTTGATAATTTATTTTTACTGATAGTGTACGAAAATGTTTTAAAACTGAGTCATTGAACTGAATTTACCAACTCGTCATCTGCCTAGCCTTATCCCAACTATGTTGGGCTCGGCTTCCAGTCTAGCCAGACGCATCTGAATACCAGTATTTTACATGGAGCGACTGCCCAGTTAACATTGTGTAATACGATACTCTTTGGTAAGACTGGTTGCCCAACTTCCAGGTCACTGACTACCAGTAACGACTGCCAAAGTTATAGATTGTTATGATATGAGTATTCTTGCCAGAGCTAATTTCTTAATTCAATATCTTAATTTCTACACGCCAACATGTTACGAATTAAGCAATCCATTTACTTATTTCTCCGTGGCACTTCTAACTAGTTTATAAAGCGGGCTGTAAGCCTGTGGGTACTTCTATACGCTATAACGTGGCCACTGTTTCGAATCTAGTGAGTAGCAAGCCTGTAATATTCAAGTGGAATGGTTTCATGCGTTTATTATCAGCTTTTGTTTAAAAATCTAACCTGTATTTTTATTTAGTTAACGTTTATTATTAAAAAAAAACTGATTGGAGTATTTTTATCTCACTACGGCAAAGCCAAAATGAAGGGTTTGGGCGATTTTGGCAGTCTTCGATGTTTGTATGTTTCACCTACTGCTCTAAGGTGGGGGACCACCAAAAAAAAAACGAATCGACCAAACCCTTGGTAAGTTATCTTCTCAATTAATCTTCTCGGTATTTATTTTAACAAAATCCACATTTAACTATTTTCGGGAATTCCTAAATAGAACCAAAGCCGATACACACCGCGTGTCCACACAAACATGTCCTAGATAATGTTTCAGTCGACCCCTGTTAACCGGCCCACCAGTTAGCCCGGATATTAGTCTAACACAATTAATCCGGGCAGGGTTTCCCACTTTACGGTACTATATGCTATATATATATTTCTTGATTAAGGCCTTGATTAGGATGGTGGATGTTAATTGCAAGTCTTAATTGATTTCGATTCTAGTTTAAGTTTTGTTGAGGTGTTTTCGGCTTTCGTATGATTAGGTTCACTGTTTCAGACTTAAAATTGAAAATCCATACATTTTTTGTTTACGGTTTTAGTAGTTACTATTTTCCCCTCAGGATTTTCAGGGGGGATTTGTGGAATAGACCTCTGGTTCTGACCTAAATAAACCCACACTAGAAGAGATTTTGCCAAAAAATGCACTTTTGCAAAAGCTAAATTCTTCGATGAGCTGTTTAGGTGTATAACTCTTGTTTTGTGTAAACCTTGAAGAAAAATATTGACGAAAGCGGCATGTCTTAACACAAAAAATTCGAAGACATGTGACATCTACCAACACGCACTGGGCACGCGTAGTGGATTAGGCCATCCCTTTTATAGAGTGGAGGCCTGAGTGCCTGCAGTGGGAACATTATAGGTTGATGATGATGATGATGATGACAATGATCCACGAAAGTTCCACGGTAAAGCTATGTTTAAGTGTGACTTAGTCAGAGGTCCAGGGGCGTCATAAAAACTCTGATCTGGTTAGGCCATAGCCCCAAGACAAAGAAGAAAGAACTTTAGTCTTCCTGAACAACAGACTGCTAAAACTCGAATAAAAAGCTTACTAATATTATAAATGCGAAAGTAACTCTGTCCGTCTGTCACGCTTTCACGCCAAAACTACTGAACCGATTTAAATAAAATTTGGTACACGGAAAGTCTAGACTCTAAACTATCTATGTAAAAGTAACCTTTGTCCTCTCTAAAAGTAAGTAATCTTTGTCCTTTCTCAGGCACTAGACTCCAGAGCCTGAGAAAGGACAAAGATTACTTACTTTTAATGCGAAAAAAGGATTGTAAGAGGTTGAAGGGGTCATGGGTTAGTTTAAGGGCTAGGAAGGAACATGGGTAATTTTTTGTCAGTAGAAATCTTGCACTTACCGCTACAGCTACCACTCTGCCAAGAGCGGGAGGAGTCATTTGATAAATTCCCCCCAACCCTTAAAAGAAAAAAAGGAGTTGAAAGGGTGGATGAAAAGACTACTTTTGGCTGCAATAACCAACATCCAGCGGGCGAAGCCGCGGGCTTCAGCTAGTGAAGCAGTAAAAACCTCTTCATTTCCTGTACTTACCTACGAACAATAGTCTAATTTACACGTCTAATGTCACTTTCAACTCATAACTTTTAAATGTGGCACAAAACTAAGTTCTTAGTCAACCTAAGTAGACTTTAGATATTACTTTTCAAAGACTAAGTTGTGTTGCCAACTCAAATTAAATTTAATCAACCGGCCATGCTTTTTAACTTGACTACCTATTTTCTGAAGGAGTTTGTTTTGGTACGATTGGTGCAGTGGTTGATCGATTGGACTGCTGCGCTGCTTGTCGTGGGTTCTATCCCGGCACGGAACAAATATTTGTTTGGCTTACAAATAGTTGTTACGGGTCTGATATTGTGTATGTGAGTTTAAATGCTTGTGAACGCACCCACGAATAGTATGATATGATTTAGAAAATGTAAAGGAAAACTGATTAAAACATAAAATAAAACAAAAGTTACAGTTGCCATTCAACATGGCAATGCTGCTAGTTTTGGACGATGTTGTTATTTAGTTAGTTTATTCATGTAAATCAGTGTTTTTTTATAAATTTTAATTTTCCATAAGTAGCTTATAATTATGTACAAAATACATCCAATCGATTCATTCATATGCAAACAACTTTCAATTAGACTGAAAGAAAAACAATGCTTACACAGTACAAACTTGCCTGGCACATAACTGTTATACATATTAAAACTATCGATTGCCTTTTAGGCTACGCTGACTTGGCTGTTACGGAACTAGGTCACGACCAAAATATTCACACTGAGGAACATAAATACGAATATTTGCAGCCCAATGGAGATATAATGTCCATTTGGGTTAGTATTATGACCGCTGTTTTTGGCACATGTGAAGTACAACTCAATTTGTTAACCTTGTTAGAATGAAGTATTTGCTTTTCTATAGTTACAAGGCTATGTTATGCTCAGTACACTGAACTAATAATCAATTTTTTTTTTACCCAAAGATTTAAGAGAATTGTAAAAGACATGTGTTTAATAAAATTGTTAAAACTACGATGTAAAAAAAAACCGCAGATCAGACGTATCTTCTTCATTAATTAATTCCACTACAAAGCAACAAAAGACAAATAAAGCATTTTACAAACCAGCCAGCACAAAAAATAAACAACCACAATCGCCCAAGCACCTCAACGGAGGAGATCGTTTAGAACGCATCAACCTCTTCATAAAAACGAAACTAATTCGAAAAAAACAAACCGTTCTCTTTGAGCTTCTACATTTTTCCCTCTCTAGAATGAAACCAGAAGGTGCAAGATTTTTTTGTATTACACGATGTCAAAGGAAAATATTTTCGTTATGACGTCAAAATAATAACACCGCCAAGATAAAAATATTCCTCGTTTTATTTGTGTATAGCCATCATAAAGATTCAAGAGTGCTCGCGCTGAATTTTTTAGCGTTTTCATCTTAAATTTGAAGGATGACAGCTGTAAGGCTTAATTTGTTGGGTGCTCGTAACAATATGCTACGTTTTAAGACTTTTTTATAATCTTGTAGACATCTGCTGAAAACCTGACGTTAAATCCAAATTGAGTTTTGGGAACGGAGTTCCTTATCGCACGTTATCGTTCCAATTCGATTACGGGCTGAAGGGCTAGACCAAAAAATTAGTAAAGATGAAAAAAGACACCAAAAACCGACATATTTTTGCAATGATACTTGAATAACTTCTTTACTTAATAAATTAAAACTTTTTAAATCGATTGAGTTTGCCGTCAATTTTAAGAGTTTGCAAAAATATTTTATAGTCATAAAAGATATAAATATAAAGACACACTCCAACCGGGTGTCCAGATACCTCTCTATTTTCTGTAATTTATACAGCATGGTGAAACCAGCCAACCGTTTGTAATGTACACTTGAAAGTAGCATAAACTATTTTAAACTACCGTTAAATGAAGTAAAAATCGTTAGAACTTCATTTAAACAATTACAGAACACTCGCGGTCGTAAGCAAGTACTAAACACAGTAAAAGAATCATGAAGTTAAGGTTAGAACACATTACGGGCTAGTACTGTAGATGTAGGTAAAGGTACAGAGGCCAGCATATCACACTACTACAATCTGTCTTTCTGTTTTAGATTTTCAACTTTATCACTTAAGCTTTAGATTCAAGGTTGATTGGGATTTTTTGTCACTTTCAGGTACCTAAATGTGCTACTGGAGTCTATACATTCTACACGTATAAGTGAAGAGCCAAAAATTATCTTTGGCTGCTATCAGTGTTGAAGGCACGTTCGGGCTATTGCGTGTAGTGTGGACCTAGCTTAAGGACTAATAGCTTTACCTACTATGTTTTATTCCCAGCTAAATACATTTTGAATTGACTTTTTAAATAAATCACAGAGCTTTATTCAGGAGCATAACAAAAAAATATACCTATTACAAATTATACAATGCATGCTGTGGAAGTGCGTTCCTTGCAAAGCATATTATTATGTGGGGTAACTCGGAATGATAAATTGAAGAATGAGACAAGGAAAACGCTGCGGTTTAGAAGAACATGTAAGAACAATAATTGAAAAGAGTATAATTATATGGTTTGGTCATGTGGAGGGAATGAGAATATTTATTTACAAGGCAGGTGTCTAATACCGGGAGGGACACGGCGTTATGTGGCTTCTGGGCATAGGAAAAAGCCGTAAGTTTATGTATGTATCTACGCATATTTTGGGAGTTGGTAGTTAAGCTAAGGAATTTAATATTTTAATTAGTGTGTAATTATTTCTCTTCTTAATCAACAAACATCTTTATTAATTCCAACCTGCAGACAGAAATGAGTCACATATTTAACACATTACGATAAACTTAAACTCATTTCAAACATTCAACAATCTTACAGAGGTAACTTTGAAATAACCAGGCAGATGACTTTCCAAAGCGAAATTCAGCGAAAACATTAAATTACTCTCCTTTGTATAAGTTCAAAAGCTAAACGAATAAACCATACACCATTTAAAAGCGAGAATATGAACACCAATGGAGCCTCTATAATAGTCTAAAAGTGAACTTAATATTTTAGTTCACCTTTATAATTAATAGAGTAAAGAGAAAATGCCACAGCGTATAGTGTGCCGTTTCTCGTCGTGCATTTTAAATGAGTCGGGTTATATTTTACTAGATTTTCCAACTACACTGTGCCCGTCTCCATTCGCTGGGGTTTTCACACACTGTGTGACACGGTGTTCATTAATTCTTTTGTTTAGAACTGTGTGTTGGGGTAAGGCAGGGTATCACGTTCGGTTTGAGTGTAATTACGAGTTAGCCAACTTGTGTGAGCCTGGGTGTGAACTGTGAATGGGGCTTTGAAACGGTTCGTCTGTTATGGATGGTAAATAGGAGAGGGCGGTGGTTCAATAGTTTGGTGTTTATCTTTGAGGGTGTTGGAATATTACACGACTTTCATCTTTTTATTTATTGTTCACAAACATACATTTATTTTATGTTGTTTTTCCAATTTACTCGTCAAACTTTTTAGTTAGATGGCGAAATTTGTCAATAAATCTAGTAAACTACTGACAAGTGTAAAACTAACTGTGAATTTATTACTCGGTAACGGCTCCAATCCTCGTTCAGTATTCTCAGTGTCAACATTTTTACGAAATCTAGGTACGTACGGTGAGAGCAGATCTAACGATTCAAATCATTGCATTAAACCTCCCAAACCCAAGCTTTTAACTTGTTTCATTCAACCCAGTGATGTGTTCAAAAGTCTTTGTGCAAACACCATTTTTCATTCCTTTTCGTACAGCATATGTTACAAAAAAGCTCCTATTGGAAGCTTTGGGAGTTTGTACAAGGTATTAAATCTATCCGCAGGCAAATCCGGGATGTTTGTGCTAGTATAATTATGTTTGTCGAAGGACAAACGCAGCCAAAGTGCGGGTAAACTGGTTTCCCTGTTAGTTATAGAAACAGTTGAGTTTAAAGTAAATGGATCTGGGAAATTGATTTTAGAGTTTGGTTTTGAAGATTTAGTGTAGTGTCTGGTCTTCGGATGTCTAGTAAAAGAAAAAAATGTTGTTTGTCACTATATTTCTAGTCAGGCTAATTTTATAATTCTGGCAATTTTCGGTCACGGCGGCCAATCGTAGCGGAGATAAGCCATCGGTGGGAGATATTAATAAATATTGTGGTGAAAATTAACATCTAACAATCACTCTCTGATTTTTTTAAAGAGTGTAATGTTTTCATTTTTTTTTATATTATATTAGCGTTCATGTATGTATGTATGTTTGTGAGTTTCTTTATTCCACCATAACTTCTATACGCTTGAACCGATTTTGATGTATGTAGTATCGTTAGATTCTTTGCGTTATCCCGGGTGACATAGGCTAGAGAAAAAAATAAAAATCATAATAGGGTGGCCATGGTTTGAAAATAAAAAGAACTTTTAAATTGTTGTTATTGAAATTTCAACGGAAATATAATCATCGTCTAGAATGTGTTAATTAGATTATAAAAATATACCAAAGTAGTATGTAATATCTATTTTTTACTAGTAATACTAATCAACAAATGATATGGTGACATTTTAAACCCGGGATTCAATACGAATAAGATGTATTTCAATAGATTCCTTGTAGTTACAGAAACAGAACTGGGTAGCTTACAACTAACAAATCCATCCACGACGGCAGCTAAATAGTTTTAAAGTTGGTATGAAAAGTCAATATGCGTAAATAGATTTTTAAACACAATAGTTAAGTCTTATTCAATTTCAAATTCAAAATATTTTATTGTGGATCATAGGAAGGTAGTGTAGGTACAGTTCTTGAATAGTTAAAAATTCGGATCAGCTATGTCCCGCCCGTAGGGCATACAATAATCACATGTTATACTATTAAAAAAAAATTCTTACTAATTATTATTATTTTCTCTCTATCACAGTAAATAAAACTAAGAGAAAGAAAAAAAAATCAAAAGGGTACAAATTACGAGAAAGACCAAATTCAATTAATTACATAAGAAAAGATAAAGTCAAACAAAACAAATTAAGGTACATGTCAAATGATACACCTAAACTTAAAAAAATACATCAAATTATTCATAACAAATTAAAATGTCAATTTGTAAATCATCATCATCTGCTAAGAATTTTACGCGACCAAGGAAAGAACAAACTTATAAGAACTAAAAAGTTAGAAATAAAAAAAGTAGTTCAAAACTAAAAACCTCGATTGAAAAAAACTGGAAAGCAAAAAAAAATACTTTTCAGTTTTTTCAGTCGGTTTTTTTTTATATACATATAGAGTAGTTCTTTCTTCGAGCTCAATAGTGATGTTTACTGACTACAAAAAATATGATTCTAGTTAGTCCGTCTGTTAAATTATCGAAAAATATTGGATACGTATTTTTTGTTTTATCAAATCAATAAAAAAATACGAAGATAAAACGCGCCAAAGATTTGAGTGGGGGTTTGTGACGTCACTCACCGGTAAAAAATGACACACTAATGCAATGATTTATTAAAACTATTAGATACGTTGTCCGCCCTCAAAAATGGCAACATGAAATGAAGCTAATTGGCCACATCGCGCTTAGTTACGCACCAACCTCTCGCGCGACGCAACGTTTGTTTTTAATATAAATCGTGTGTGTAAACCTGTGCAAAACATAAAAAAACATGCCGTCGTGTGTTTTCTTACGATGTACAAATTATACTCCAAAAGTTAAAGATAAAAATGTGTCATTTCATGCGTAAGTTCACAAAACTACCTATTTTTATTTTATTTGGTTCGACGCCGCCGTGTAATGGCGGCCGGCGCATGAAGTTACGAGTAGTACTCACGTGCCGATAGGGGGGAGGTTGGGACACTTCTATGCTAGTGTTTTTTTTTGTTAATAGAATTTGTCATATTGTTTGAATATAATATGTACTTGTTGTGCTTCACTTTGTTTTTGTTTGACTGACTGACTTTTTGACAATTCAAATTCTGTTTAATTTTTTTTAAATTTATAAATAAACTACAAAACACTAGCACTACAAAACCGGGGCAACCCTTACAACATCCTAAATCCATTGTTATATTGGACACGTATTTTAAAGATTGATATTTTATTACTTAAAATATTTAATACAATATTTTAAAGATTAATATTTTTATTACTTACAATATTTAATACAATATTTTAAAGATTAATATTTTTATTTTTATTACTTTAATCGTAAAGTAGGTCAAACGATAAATCAACAATTTTATTAACTCAAGAAAATCGAATGTCCTTTTTTCCCCACATGCCTCTGATAGCTACGTCACTCATGCGCTCGACCAATGAGCAAGTAATTAGACTATTACTTATCCTGTGACGTAACTGAAGATGTATATTTATCTCTCTCTAGCAACATGCATCCCGCTGTACAGTGTCACATTTTCTTTCCCTTTCTTTACGCGTATAAGTAGTTATCTAATATTTTCGCCGTTTTTAAGCCCCGCGATGTTAGTACGTGACGTGTCCATATATAATACGTCATTGCACTAATGTCTTAGAATATGACGTCACACGGGTTTCCAATCACTGTATCGTCTTCATTGTTTGTTTACGTGAAAAAAGAAAAAATACGTGTCCAATATATTTTGGAAATCTATCTGACGGACTAATAAGATTTTTTTTGTTAACTACCCTATTATAAAGTTCTCTGTTCTCCCTTTCTCTGTTGTCGGTAGGTATTATGTGAATTTTGATCCTGGCTTTCCTCACCGTAGTTGTCTGAATGTGGGCAGGCAACCGATGCGTTGGACCGACGACCTTGTTGGAGTGGCAGGAAAGAACTGGATGCGAAAGGCGAAAAACCGGGAAGAGTGGCGTGCTTTGGAAGAGACCTACACCTACACTCAGCATTGGGTGGTGAAAGGTTGATGAAGAAGAAGAAGAAGTTGTCTGACAATAGTTCTTGTACCTACTGATACTGATACTGTTAGCCTGTATCATCCCGCTGCAGGGCAAAGGCTTCTCCCCATTTGACTTAGAGTTATTTTGATCCAAGGCCAATGTGGACCACTGGTCGTTGGTCTTGTCCAGATCACCTCACCATCTTCTACGAGGTCTACCGCGACGCCTTCTGACTGTGTGAAATAGTTCTTGTAAGTCAGAATAAAAAGCAAGTCATTGAACACAGAAAGACACTAGAAGTATTGATTTTCTTTAGAAAGGACAGGTGCGTAGTAAAAGGTTTTAAGTAAATACGAAAGGAAAAGTATGTAAGGATCGTCTTCATATCAAAAAGGCGTGAGTTTATCTAACTAGGTAAATAAAGGGCGTAAAAGTACCCTTAACGCAAACGAAGGGCACTTGTTCTCCCCACCACTGCGATATTTGGTTTGGTTTAGACCATGCCTGGAAACCCCCTAGTTACGGAGATATTGGGGGCCAAAGTTCCAAATTTTGCACAGCTGTTTTTGTAAATACTAGTTTTTTAGGTTAAAACTTTACTTAAATTAGCTTCATGACTCGTTTACTATTCAAAGCATCCACTAGCACAATGTTTTAAGAGTGCTTAAAATGTGATTTTTGACCCAAGAAAAAAGTTGTTTCCCAGCAAAAATTTTTGCGTAGGGGTACTTAGTTTGATGTACAGAATGCCTGGTTGACGTATGTGTGAAGGGTTAATTTACAACCTGTATGTAAACAATATTATTAAAAAAAATTCATTAGTTCTATTTATTACAATTCAGAATTGGTTCTATTACTGTCCTGATGGTAAAAGATTTTCTCCATAGATTTTCACTCTTACATTTTGCTTTTGCCTTTTCTAACCTAATGATGATTGGTAAGTCAACAATCCAACCTTTTCCCTTTTAGCAAAAGTATGATTACCTACCTTTCGTATTTTCCCTGTATCTTCTAGCTCAATGGAATCTTCTCAAGCTCCCAAGCTTGCCCCTTAATATTAACCGTCAGACCCGATGAACCCCAGGCATGCGTAAGCAAGCAGTTACTCCGAAGTAATGCCCGCGATAAATTAAGTCGTAACAGATTGCGACCCCGTTGGTGTAATACCGCCTTGGACGTTGTGTGTACGACAAATATTGGCTCCGAGCGTGTGTTTGTGTACATTCCGTGTGTATTTTGGGTATTACACAGGTATAGCTTTGACAGGTTTAATTGAATCGTCATGAAATTCATATCCTGTGCTCAGTTAATCGAAATGTCATCCTGGGGATCGAAGCTTTGTTTTGTCACCATTCCGAGTGATAACTCATCATCATCAACAACCTATTAATGTTACCACTGCTGGTACACAGGCCTCCTCTCTTTTGAGAGGGAAAGGGCTATAATCTACCACGTGTGCCCAGTGCGGATTGATAGATGTCACATGTCTTCGAATTTTTTCGTTCTAATACATGCCGGTTTCCTAGCGATGTTTACCTTCACCGTTTTGAGAGCAGCGGTGATTTTGAGAGGTGCGTTTGAACCCACGACCTACTGTTCGTAAGTCGGGACCGCCACCACTGGTCCACCGCTGCCGAGTAATAACTGTGTGCTGTAAAATAGAGTTTATTCAGCCCATAACGTTTAGACTGCTGAGATACAGGCCTGTTGTCTGTGAGATAGTAGGCAGTAAGCAGATTTAATATCGCATTTGCTTTATGAAATCCGTGTGTCTAACGCAAGACCGCGTGGGCGACGGGCGAGTGACCTTTAGCTGTACCCTCACATTTTGACGAAATATGATACTAAACGGATTAAGACAAATATTCCTCAATAATTTTATTCAGACCACATGAAAGCGAATTGTGATGAATTACTCAAAGATAAGGTACTGAAAGTATTTCAATAATTTATCTCTACAATCAAACCCACACAGCTGGCTAATAGCCGACTTAATCAGATACTCAAGATGCTTTCTATAAAACGAAATCAAAGGAAATCCTAGACATTCAAATAAAGTTAAAGTAAAACTCCTAAACTTTATCAAGTTCATGCTTAGCTTAACATTGAAACATTGAAACATTCCAAGCATAATAATTTCAAAAATGTTACCTCACAAAAACAGAATACAGAAGTTTGTTTAAACAATCAAGAACAGTGGTAAAACAAAACAATGGAATATAAACAATGTTTGGTGGAATTGAAACAGAAAATATTTGCGTCTGAGTAAAGCTGACGCCGCTAGAATGCCATAACTTTGTCTACGTGACAACCGTTTTGCTTCTGAACAAAACTTAGTTCTTTTAATTTAGTATTTAATTACTGAATTTTTGTGTTGAGGACGTGGTGTTTTTGTTGAATTGCTATTGATAGGAGTTCGTGGGATGTTTAACTTGTTGTATGCCGTATAATTAGATTATTAAAAAGCCATTGAGTCATGCGTGAATCTACGTTCGCCGCACACGAAGGGTTAGGGAAGCCGCGGCATTCTTAATTTGTTTGTTTATTTATTTTTTAGTAGGTCTCTGAACCATAAGTACACGTTTACATTATAATAATATGTATAGTACGAAAGCACATCATTATGAATTTAAATGTGTGTAAAGTGTAGCTCAAGTGTGTAAAGTAACTCCAAGATAACTTTGAAACTCGTACAGATTGTTGAAATTCACCAAGTAAACTGATGTGCACAACATCTCAAGTTGTCTACTGATAGTTTTGAACGACACTCCACAGTCATTGATCACTGTCTGATGTAAGCAAGCAAAATCATCTTGCCTGGCTTTCCATCTGACTACTCTGAAACTAAAATAGTTAAGTTAGAAATAGGTTAATTAGATTACCTATTAGAATAATACATGGCTATGCACCACCGAAAAAAAAACAAATGCCGTTTTTGACGTATTTCGTACGCGGATACAGGTCATCATCATCATCATCAGCCTATAATGTTCCCACTGCAGGGACTCAGGCCTTGTCTTTAGGAGAGGGATGGGCTATAATCCACCACGCATGCCCAGTGTGGATTGGATACAAGTGTTATAGAATATTTGCCGCAGAAATAAGAAGGTAAAGTTTAAAAACACAGAAAAAAATTAAACACAGCTTGACGCTTCTGTTCGATTTATCTGATTTTGTCAATTTGTTTGTTTATTTTTCAAACATGCTCTGCTAAGCTCTTCCTTTGGTCTTGGTCTTCATTGAGTGATTACAATTATGACTCGTAACAAAATCGACAAAAAATTCTTTTTAAAATTATTTGTTAAAGAGAGGACAATGCTACCTGTTATAAACACGTGAATGCATTTTTAAGTCATCTGGAGTATAAAATGGGTTACCATAATTACAAAACTGCCATATCCCTTTGAGAATTACCAATATTATTGTATTTATTTTAAAATACTAAAACTCAATCAAAAGTTGAGACTGACCACCAACAAATGCAATCATAACTTTATATCGAAAAATAATATTTATTTTAAAAAAAACATGGCCGCTGTGCAGTTTCAAAATAAAACACATGTTATGAAATTAATTCAGTTTCAGAGTATAACGTTTTTATTTGAGCCAATGCAACTTAACGAAGCAGGCATTTGTGAGATGTTTAGTAATTTTATGGAAAGTAAAGTGGAGGAACTCGTAGCTTAATATTTATATAATGGATTCCTTTAAGAATTTCTCTGTAGTAGCTGGATTCCTCCTCAGCTGATATCAATAGGATAATAGGCTATCCTCTTGTTAAATGAGACTAAAACATACTTGGCGTCGATAAGGTGTATTAATAAGATTTGCCTAACCTTTAGGGAATAACAAACGTGATGTTATGGATGGTAAAAAAACTACGACCAACATTACATGAGCAATTTCGATCATTGCACAAGCAATATCCGGTAGCTATAAAACAAAGAGACATGCCCTTTGATATTGTTAGCGGAAGGGTCACATGTCTGTTGTAACACATAAAAAGTTAACACGCTGTTGCCTCCAGGGCCAATAACAACCATGGATGAAGATATGCAGAAGGTTAGATCAGATTTTGTCTCCGGAAAAAATATTAATATTTAATAAGATTTCGAGGGTTGAGCCTAAGGCAAGTAGGTACGAGTACTTACGTTAGTTGGTCTGTGGATGCCTGACCACCAATTTAATTTCGAGCTTCCTCTGTGCCTCGAAAAGCACGTTAAGCCATCGATTCCGGCATGCAAAATACTGGCACGGAGAAACTTGGTTTATAAAGGGTGGTCACCCAGGCATGCGCAGTTTAATATGAAGATCGACCTTAGCGGCTGTCAATAGCCACGAGCCCAAGAGTCACGTCCACCGCAAATAAAAGTAATATATTTCCATATTTCTTGTTTATTAAGTCATAAGTTATAAGTCATTTGTTAACACAGGTACAATAAAGAGTTGTTAAAATAAAAAAAAAAATACAAGTTCGCTATGTTATACCCTGTGAGGTGTACAAATATTATTTAAGGTTGAAGTCGAAGTGGTCTACCCCCGTTTTCAATATCGAACCAAGCCAAGTTAAAAAGAATTGGCATCATAAATCCAGCCTGCACAATTTACGCTTTCACAACCGAACAGAAATCTATTGTTATCCTTTTCACATCCAATTTTCTCACAATTGACTTACTGATATTTTCCTTGTCCCTACTAAAGCCTACAGGGCTGTAGGCTAGCTTGTCACATATGGAGTCTGTCGTTACCGTTATCTCAGTGAAATGTCGCACACAAAACCCTTTTTATTGTTTTCTTATTTTATTATTAGTCTATCTTTGTGGTAATAGAAAAAAGTCAATTTTGTTTGATGAACTTTTTTTGAATAAGTATTCAATTAAGGCTTTGTGTTAAGTATCAAAAAATCAATATCAATTAATAAAAACAGAATCATCGAAATTGTAAAGAAGATGTAGTGGACACTAATTGAAAAGAATATACATAGATAGTTTGATCATGTGGAAAAGAATAATGAATGGGGAGTATCAAAAGCGATTTACACTGCAAATTTGAGTGGCAAGCGCAAAGACACTTTTTTATTAGCCTATGTTGTCTCACAGCTGGGCAAAAGCCTCCCCACAGCCTTCCACTCTTCCCTCTGTGTGGTTTTCTGCGTCCAATTCGTCACGAATGCTTCTTGGTCGTTACGCCAACGTTTTCTAGGCCTCCCTCCCTACTGCGTGACGACTCTGGCCCATCGGTTCTGATCGATCCTGCAGACATGGCCCACCCAATCTCACACACTCACACGTAGAGACAAACACTGACCTTATTGATGAGGTTCTTCAGCTGCGTATTACTGGCAACCGGCGTGCGTGGACCATCTATATGAAGGTATAGAAGCTCGTGGCTTGATAATTACTCGATACAGGTAGTCACTGACTTGAAAGTCTTAGCGCTAGTCTTGCCTAAGCCCGATTGCCTATCTGATTACCCAGTAATCAGATAATACTGATAATAGGGGATCGGACTGAGTCAAAAAACAATGATTCTAATTAGTCCGTCAGTTAGATTATCGAAAAATATTGGATACGTGTTTTTTTTTTATCAAATTAATCAAAATTGACGAAGATAAGATGTGGTTGTGACGTCATTTGTCTATCATAATAAATATGTACTATCATAATAATATGACGTTTTCGAAGAGTTCACGAGTTTTCGAAGCACTGTATTGACTTCATTTTTTGTTTATGTGAAAAAAAAATACGTCTCCAATATTTCATGGAAATCTATCTACCGGACTAATTAGTTTTTTTTGTCCGATCCCCTATTAGCTACATCCGGTTAGATTGGAACCCGACCCCAACAAAGTTGGAAAAAGTTAATAGTTAAAAGGTGCACGTACGGAGCGTATATAGCAGGCGTTCCGTAGTTCCTTACTACCTCCATGGGAAAATGGCGTGAGTTTATGCATGTATTTTAAACAGAAACTAATAACACGAACCAGATCTTCTTAGTGTAAATATTCTGTACCCCATTCAATTTCAAATTTAACACGCATAATATTCCCTTAACAAAACAAATACCGATTACGATGACAAAGACAATACCTATTCTACTTACGCTATCAGAAACTATCAACAAAAGCATACCTACCATTATCTACGCCACACCTCGCATCCAATTAGAATTCATCCCTAAAACAAACAAACAAATACCTATTCACTCCCCCCATTAATTTGTAACCGAACCGTAAAGCTTGTTACTCACGAGGAGGTTAAACTGAACCGGAAAATCAGCATCAGTTTCAGTTAGTTTGATCAACAAACGATATACTCATCAGTTATAATGATTGCTTCAAGTAGACTGTGATTGGCTGGCTGTGTAATGAAATCATAACAGAAACGTCAAAATAACCACAATACGCCTGAAATATCCAAACTAACAGATAGTAGGATCAGTTTAGAAGATTTTTCCATCAGGAATTTTCTCAATAGCAACCACTGAGACTGGATCTGAGCCCTGTCGATGGCAATTATAGGCTCGCCCCCTATTCATAACTGGCAAAATGTGGGTACTATTAGTTACGGGACTGCGGGTTGTTCGAAAGAGATACCGCGGCCCTCGACACAAAGGGCTAAGAAGGAACATGGGTGGTTTTTGGTCAGTAGAAGTCTGACAGTCCGCTTCGCCAAGAGCGGAAGGAGTCATTTGATGACTTCCAGACATCCAAAAAAATAAGGTACTATTAGTTAAATCTAGCCAAACGGGGATTACAGTCGCAATGTTTAGTTATATTATGTTTGCTGTAAGGTTCACCCACGAAATGTATAAGCTTTCAAGAGTTGAACCGAACTTGACAGCTAAACTTATCATGTAAAATAGCCCTAAGAGATTAACTTCGTTTTAAATCATAGCACCTTCACCGAAGAATAACGAGGCCTTCCCCATTAGTTAGGACAGTCCATTGTTGGCTTGAATTAAGCCTTCCACAATGCCATTCATTCCAACTATTGTGGTGAACGGGATGTTACTTAAACTTGGAATGGAATAGTTGAATACCGGCGCGGCGGGAGAATAATATTGGCACATTCAGGCGATAATCTAGGGTTGAATACGGAGAAATTTAGAGTGTAGCATCAAACTATTTCGAAGATATTTAGTTCTATATCAGTTTGAATTGAAATCTAAGGGCTCATTTTGCTTATGACCTCCGGCCACCGTAGACGCGGGCCTGTGGACGGTGAGTGATGGGCTAACTCGCCGTCCGTCCGTCTCACGACGAAAACAGGCCGTGTCGACGGCGCGTTCGTGTTCCACGCGCGCCTCAAAGAGATGTCAGCAACATGGGAGGGGCCCGAAAGGGCCGACGCCTGTCGGGGCCGCGGGTAGTCCTCTGGTTATCGCGGCCTCGACATAGAGGGCGAAGAAGGAACATGGGTGGTTTTTAGTCAGTAGAAGTCTGACACTCCCTTTCGCTCTGCCCAAGAGCGGGAGGGGTTATTCGATGATTATACACCCACCAAAAAAAAAAAAAAAAAAAGGGCTCATTTTGCTTGCCCTAATTATACATTATTAATGCCTTGAGACGTTCCATAAATAGATGTCGAACCTCCTAAAATTCAAATTTAATACAGGTCTGAACATCTGTTTTTGGAACGGAACTTCTTATCGCACGCTATCGTTCTGATTTGCTTAAGAGCTGAGGGACTAGACCGCGAAAAACTATAACAATGCAAACTGAAACCAAAAATCGACATCGTTTTCTACGAAACTAAAACTTTATTTCAATGGATTCAGGTTTTCTTTCAATTTTGAGAATATTAAAAAATATTTAAGCATTTTAACTTTTATATATTAAAAGGAACTCCGTAGAAATGTTTGATCAGAGCGTTGCACTACGCGGTTTTATATAAACCACCCCGGATTATTAATAAAGTTAAATATGGTGATTAAATAATATTAACATCGTATCAGCCTGGTGTAGTGAGTCCATCACACACTAAGAAGAAGTACATGCATATTTTGGAAAATTTGGTGGTGCATTTAATCCAACGTCTCATACTGCATACACAACTCATAACAATAAGTTGAAACAAGTTCCTCACGACTTCAAGTAGAACCAACTTTATCATGAAACTGCAAAACTTGGCGAGCTGAACAGAACTTAACACACACTAAAGAAGTAAGTAAAATAACGAAGGATTAAAATCCAGTGTCTCATAGGGAACTTTTAAGCTCAGGACTTATGTTCAGATGGCAAAGTTTGGGTAAATATAGGAACAGTAAGAATAGTGCACAGACTGGCTTTAGAAAATCTCTTGAAATTTACGACAGACGAGAGTTTATTATACTGGATAAGTTGCGATATTCTTTCAATTCACGCTAGTAATTCAGAGGTGTACCTTATATCGTGCCTTTAAAGCAAAAACCAACTAAAGTCTCTGGGCAAAAGTAAGTAACAGATATGTTAGAATCTCCTTTTCAAGATCTACATACTGGTAAAACCCGTGAGATGACGCTTCGTTCTGGATTCAGCGTTTAGTTAAGGTAACTTAACAGGAGATTTTTTAAATAAAGAACAGACAAAACCCAATTAGTGTCAGTTAAAGCAATGTTTTTGCACTGTAAGCAATGTTTCTCGCCAGGAATAAGCTTTAATCGCCGTTTAAGTGGTTTTGGCATGATTCAAGTTAGATGATCAATAACCATTTGATAACTGAGTAAAGAGACTAAACATTTCTACTTAGTTATAGCAATTACACATAAGGTGAACATACAAATTTTGTTTAATTAAATTCATAAAAATACTGTTGTCCAAACTATTACATTTACATTCTATAAAAGATAAGAAAACATTGACGCTACAGGAAAAACCACTAATCTGCAGCACCTGTCAAGTCAATCCTTAATTTTTCCTACTTGTTAGAAATAAGATCCTTTTTCTCTTCCACCCGAATAATAAATACAATATGAAATCAAAAACACACGTACTCTTCTCATTATCGGTTGTTTTAATAGAAATTTCACGATTCGAACCTTTAAACACAATTTTCTCAAAACTTTATATTATTATTGTGCAGTTAGTTGGTTTTTGCAGTAAGGGGACGATATTACATCCAAATTTAGTCAGTTCTGTTTTAAGTTCCTGCAAGGTGGAACATAATAAGTATGACTAGAGGAAGAGTTTACATACATGTATGCTGTCCAAATACATCCTAGGCAGGATTTCATCAACAACGCCCATGTCTTTGGAGAACCGCTTGAGGATCCGACCCGAGGGGTTCGTGTCGAAGAATCGCATGGTAGCTGTCAGGATGTTGCTGAACATCTGGTTTATTCCCATCAACCGGACGCAAATCCAGACTACGTGGATGCTACTGAAAAAATCCTGATGAAAAACTCCTAAAACATTAAGCCGGCCCGAGAATCGAACCCAGGACCTAATGCTTGACTCTGTGTAATTCTGTTTTAAAGCCAGATCCCATATCAGAGGCTTTTGAGACGGTTTAGAAACTCGGACACTAGAGTGTATGGGGTTGTGGCCACACGATAAGAAGATTTGTTTTAAAATTATTCTGTTTTCTAAAAATATAACTTTATCACTCAGCTTTAAAAGTTCAAAATTGAGTAATGCTAGTGTTATGAATGTAGGTCCTTGAAAAATAAAAAGCTTCTAAGAAAATGGATACTGATATAAATCGACCCTGTCACTCTTTTTGAGTGGCTTACAAGGTTACTAAAGTATTTCACTGCCCATGGTCTTAACCATGGTCTTTAGTTAAAATCATTTACGAACATAACATAAAAACAACACGCCTGTAATCCCTGAAAAGTAAGGCACACTTGTACACATAAAACAGTAACATTTTATATTCAAATTCTTTATTGCAAACTCAGTGTACAGTTTTGAAGATCCTGTCAATAGGTAGGTACTTGGAATTTAGTTGACCATTATGTTTTAAACTAGCTGTTGTTATTAATTAGTTATGTACGTGTGAGATAAAAAAGATAGCCTATGTCCTGTCTTAGGATATAATCTGTATCCTTGCCATTTAGTCGAGCAAAGGTAACATACAAACAGAGTTACTTTCGAAAAACATCTTGCTAAACTACACGTCAAGCAAGATTAAGGTCAAAATTTTGAATGGTTTGTTTGTTGAAACGGCACAAACAGACTTAAAGACCCACTTTCCCCTTTAACATATTAGATTACACACAATACTAAATTACACTTACCTCTATTAAATTCACAGGTGAAGGTGTATATACCAGGGCCGCGGGTAGTCCAACGGTTATCGCGGCCTCGACATAGAGGGCGAAGAAGGAACATGGGTGGTTTTTAGTCAGTAGAAGTCTGACACTCCCTTTCGCTCTGCCCAAGAGCGGGAGGGGTTATTCGATGATTTTACACCCACCAAAAAAAAAAAAAAAAAAAAAAAAAAAAAAAAAAAAAAAAAAAAAAGGTGTATATACCAGGTTAACATAAATTCAACGGCGGTGAAATGTATAAAGGGTTGGCATTCTGCCACACACATGTGCACACCTTTGTGATTTCAACTGGACACAGTATGTCCCATAAATTGAGACAGCTGGGAGACGGAGGCCTAACAAAACAGACCTCGAAGTTCCTTTGAGGTCAAATTGTGGATGGGTTATGACTGGTGGATGGGTTACCTGCGTTATCTAGGTCTATCTATATCTGTGGTTTTAACCACGTGTCACATCTGATGGATATGAAAATAACAACTGATTATCTTGAAACTACATCATTAATATCACGCACTAGCCGTCGTACTGCCCGGACAGCAGAGCCACCTACCGGGTCCAAGACAGCTAAACCATTTGTATAAAACATAAATTTCTTTATGGTAATTTTAAGTAGTTGGATGTGGCAACCCCACTCCATTTTGGCCGTGTCGGGCTCTCTCTCTCTGTCAAAAAACCTGTAAAAACGTTGTAACGTGCTCCTATCTAAATAAAGGTAAATTAATAGTTCAACCGCAGCAATTTCATTTATAATAACCTTCATTGTGTTATCCACCATTAACAAAATGATCCGCCATTTATTGAATTCATTAGTTACAAAAAATGTATTAAATGAAGAACCGCTCGATCGATTTTGTGCAAACTTTACCTAAACTATCTACTAAATAGTCCGAACAAAGCCTAAATATTTGGTTTGGATTGGTGAGCCCGAACGAAATGTGGCATTGATTTTTATATACAATAGAAGATATAATCCCTGAAGGGTTAAGCAAAAGTGTACCCTATAGCATACGGAGTACACCCACATTTCACTAGTTAGTTATAATAGGGGGGGCTATTACCATCATCCGACCTAAATTCCTTACTTCCGCCTCTTCTAGTAATTAAAATCAACGTTTAAATTCATCTAAACTAAACATTAAGAGAGATTAACACCGGGATGCTAAGAAAAGATATCGCTGCGGAACTCGCCTTCGGTTAAATTTCAGATTACTAGCCGACTAGTTTTAATTAATTTTGTGAGAGAAATATTACTTTCGTGCTCAGTCGCTTTTAGGCCTTTCTAGAGGCCTATGTAGCTTTGAGCTACATTTTAAATTTAATGAAAAGGTTTATAGCATTTTCATCTGCTATAAGATCATGTTTTTAAACCGTCTCAGTGGCTGTTTATTTACCTGAAAAGGTCATGTAAATTAAAACGCTTATTTCAGATATTATCATGCTAAAACTATTTATTGTCTACAAAGAGACACATTTTAGAACGACAGAACTCATACAAATTGTGACAATATAATAACTGCTGCTCGAGTCAATCCTCAGTGTAAGCCACGGTTGTCTAGGTTGTTCCGTGGATGGGTGACCACCTATTACATACCAAATTACCTCCTTGCCTGAGAAATCACGTTAAGCTGTTAGCAATCGCTCCATGTAAAATACTGGTAATCAGCTGCATCCGTTTAGAATGGTAAAATGCTAGCCAGGTAAGAATGCACACGTACGAGTCACAACATAACGCTTACCTTTCCCCTAAAGGTTGAGCAGACGGAGGTTGGTTGGGTTACGCTATAAATTCTCAAAAAGAAAGAAAGAAAAAGTATTTATTGGTCTCACAGACGACAAAACAAATTGATAAAAAGTAATTATTATTATAGCTAACCCCTTTTGTCCCACTGTTTAGCAAAGGCCTCCCTCCATTCCTTCCAACGGTCACGATCCTGTGCAAAGCTTTTCCAATGGTAATGTTTACCAACTTAAAAAAATACGAATCTAATTAGTCCGTTTGTTAGATTATCGAAAAATATTGGATACGTATTTTTTGTTTTATTTGAGTCCGGTTGTGACGTCACTCACCGGTAAAGAATGTCATACTAATGTCTTAAAAAATGATGTCACACGAGTTTTCGAAGCACTGTATTGTCTTCATCGTTTGTTTAGGTGAAAAAAGAAAAAATACATAACCAATATTTTTTAGAAATCTATCTGATGGACTGTATAGACTTTTTTTGTTAACTACCCTATTTTCAAGGAAGACATCCAGTTCCCATCATCTCTTTCGTGGTCTGCCGAGACGCCGTGTCACTATTTCAGGGCACCAATCTTTCGTGGTCTGCCAAAACGCCGTGTCACTATTTCAGGGCACCAATCTTTCGTGGTCTGCCGAGACGCCGTGTCACTATTTCAGGGCACCAATCTTTCGTGGTCTGCCAAAACGCCGTGTCACTATTTCAGGGCACCAATCTTTCGTGGTCTGCCGAGACGCCGTGTCACTATTTCAGGGCACCAATCTTTCGTGGTCTGCCGAGACGCCGTGTCACTATTTCAGGGCACCAATCTTTCGTGGTCTGCCGAGACGCCGTGTCACTATTTCAGGGCACCAATCTTTCGTGGTCTGCCGAGACGCCATGTCACTATTTCAGGGCACCAATCTTTCGTGGTCTGCCAAAACGCCGTGTCACTATTTCAGGGCACCAATCTTTCGTGGTCTGCCGAGACGCCGTGTCACTATTTCAGGGCACCAATCTTTCGTGGTCTGCCGAGACGCCGTGTCACTATTTCAGGGCACCAATCTTTCGTGGTCTGCCGAGACGCCGTGTCACTGTTTCAGGGCACCAATCTTGTCCAGCCCAGTCCCATTTTAGCCACATCAATCATATGCGTTTTGTAGCGCAGTATAGTGTTTCGATCCCGATCGGTTAATTTTACACACTAAGATACAACGCTCCATCGTGCGTTAAAGATATTAAAACCAAAGCAATAAAACTTTAGAGTAACTACAAATAACTATTCGTACAAGATATAAAAAGTTAGAGCAAATACTACTAATACTTTATCCATTACTTAACTTAAAAGCAGAACACACAATAAAATAAAATAAAATACACCTTTTTCACAGCACTTAAACACCAGGGTGAGAGAAAAACTTACTGATTTAGATAACGTACGATTTTCTACATTTTTATACTTACATGAAAACGTATTTGAAATAGTACTAAGTAACTATGGAAGTATACTTCTTTTGTGAATAGTGAAATTGAAGTTTTATTAAATTTTATCTGGTGCTTTCATAATTATTTATTTATTTAAACTTCATGCACAAGAGTGGTATATAGGCGGACTTAATGCCACAAGGCATTCTCTACCAGTCAACCTTAGGGTCAATAGGACAGCACTGTGGTAGAGTATAAAAAAAAATAAGGAGAAAACCATTTTGTTATATAAATAGATATACATAAATAGGTACATACTAATACATATTATTATAAATACAGATAGAATATAATTATCTAACACTAAAACAAAATTTGTAATGTTTTAAATAAATGGATTGACTTGGCCACTACAAAATATCAAAGGTTTATTAAGTAGGGACTGAATATATTAACTGACTTGGTATTACATGGATCTCACTACTTTTTACGGTAAAAGAACTGAGTTGCGCGGTTTGGCTTTTTTTACAAATTTTGTTTTTAGTGGGATCTCATTTCTTTTTGTAGCGTCTCTCATTCTATCAATTAAATATTATATATTATCTATACTAATATTATAAAGCAGAGGAGTTTGTTTGTTTGAACGCTAAGATCTCAGGATCTACTGGTTGGACTTAAAAAAATCTTTTTGTGTTGGATAGTCCATTTATCGAGGAAGGCTTTAGGTTATATAACATCACGCTCCGACCAATAGGAGTGGAGCATAAATGAAAAATGTTGCAAAAACGGGAAACGATATTCCTTATTGAGAGCTTCCGTTGCGTGCGCTGCGAAAATGGTTTAAGTTATGCAAATATTGTGTATTAAAGAAATGTTCTTCTTTAAAAGTTCTACGAAAAAATCCGCGACAGCATTTATCTATCTACTAAGGTTGACTCACTGTAACCATTTTTTACTATCGAAATGTTAGGTTAAATAGAGTTATTTTTTGCGAAGCTTATTTAACCCATATAGTATTAATCTATTTCTAAATAAATATGTTTGTTAGAAAGTAAATTTAATATAAAATATTTGTTCCTTGTACTATAGTTTAAACAAATACCTTAGAAGATATCGCAATGTTAAAATGTACGCGCGACAAAATAATTATGCGGTCCGCCGGCCCTCGCGTCCCGATGTAGATACGAGTACGTGGAGATTCTGGCCTCCGGGAAATTCAAATTCAAAACATTTATGGCACCATAATATTTACAAGGTGTTATTATATATTGTTTTGTGAGCACTAGCGGCCCAGTGGTGGCGGCTCCGACTTACGAACAGTTGGTCGTGGGTTCGAACTCAGGCAGGCGCATTACTTTGTGTAATTTATTTCATCACGTGCCACTGCTCTTAAAACGGTCTACCAATCCTCACTGGGCCGTGTGGTGGATTAGCCCATCCCGCTCCTAGAGAGGAGGCCTGAGTCCCTGCAGTGGGAACAATATAGGCTGATGATGTTGATCGTATATTTAACAGTAAGAGATGGGCACCTATAGTAATTCTCACTTTAATAATGTAATCTAAGGTTCTATCAAATACTATAGAGAGGAAAGATTAGTTTTTTGTTTGTTACGATTTAACTCAAAAATTACTCAGACGACTTGGAAAATTCTATCCACATTAGAAAGCTAATTGAAAAATATTACTATGTTGGATGGTCGATCTATCGAGGAAGGTTGTAAGTTACATATTATTGTGACGCAGACGAAGTTGCGTGGGTCAGCTAGTATATTATAATAAGCAACTAAGAACCTACAAGGCCTACAATGTTTACGATTCCCATCTAATGATAAAGAGTTTTCAGTGTTTATCTTTAACCTTAGTTAAGTAGGCAGACTTTATGCTTGGAGGTGATCTCTACCAGTCAACCTTTAGGTGAAAGGACAACTTAAAAACCTGTACAACATCGTCGGACTAATTATCAGAATTCGTATCTACAAATGCCATTATTCTGCGCCATCTGTTTTAACACCATTATTTTATTTCGCCATAAAAATAAAAATTAATGTAAGTAAAATATCAATCTGCACCCATTTTAAACTTAAAATATACATAACGCCATTTTAAAAAAACCTCTCTAAACTTGTTAGAAAATCTGTTTTGAATTGCTCTTTTAAAATTTGTTCAATGGACTAAACGAATTCTGATAATTAGACCGACGATATGTAGAACCATTTTATTTTAGGAAATGGAAACAACAAGTTGTACTATTGAAATAAATTCCGTTATAAAACAATAAAAAACCTTTTACCCACCGATTCTATTCAACACTCAATCGTAAATGTTACAGTACCTACATACAAAAGATAATAACACCAATTTTTACCCCTAATGCTCACAGATTCTGGGCCCACAGGCAATAAGGAATACACGTGATATTTTATCGAGTAATAAACCTTATGTACCTACATTCGGCACCCATTTTGTTTGATGTACCATCGTAGGTAGATATTGCTCGAGGGCTTCACGAGATTCTCGATATATCGGAAGTTTATTGAGGTTTTCTTGATCAATTCTGTTAGTACGGTTGATTAGCTGGCTACTGGTCGATGAAACCGTTTGAGATGATTTGATTTTGTGATTCATGATATTTTAGCCAATCCTGTCTGTCCGTCCATATGTCAGAGCCACTTTAGTTTGAGAAACTATTAAGACTACACAGTTGCAACTAGTTAGGTAGATGTACTCTGTAAACCGATTTTTATACAAAAATAAAATAATTCAAAGATTGAGCGTGGTCTCTCCATACACCACAACTTTATTCATTAAACCTGTCTGAAATGACATTGAGGTTCCTAAAACCATTTCTTCTTAACGTCAATCATTTGAATCCATGAGAGTGAAAAATAAAAAAATATATATATGTTGTAGACCGCAATAAAAAACTTTCAACCAAAAAAACCGCAAATAATATACCTATAACTTTGCCATTCATACAAGCTAGACAGGCCCAGGTGGAAATAAAAGAGTGGACTGTATATCAAGGTTTTCTGCAAATGTCAAATTATAACTAAAATCATGCGATCGTGGTCGCGCTGTTCAAAGGAGTTTCGAGGGCGCGCGACGGTCGTTGAGCCGCTCCGCTACCACGCCGCCCGCTCCCTCTGCTTGATCTTGCATATATGTGTACTGGAGGTGTTAACGTGCGTTAACACAAGCACTATGAAAAATTAACTTATCACAAAATATGTTGCTACATAGAACTTGAAAAATAATATCTGGCGAAATGTGGATTTATGGATACTTTATGGTACGTACTGTAACGACCCCACACTGTGGTAAGTGTCAGAGTTTTTGAACCGCCTTTGACATCCCGTCAGGGCTCCGGGAGTTCGGAAGCGATACCGCGGCCTCGGCCCAATGGGCTAAAAGGAACATGGGTGGTTTTTAGTCAGTAGAAGTCTGACACTCCCTACCGCTCCGCCCAGAGCGGTAGGAATCATAAGACGACTTCACACCCTCCAAAAAAATAGACACGCTCTCTGACATGGTTCGACGACCGCCATTTCGCGGCCGGGACCACCGCCTTATACGTACCTTCCGAAGCACGGAATTAGCTTTTTGTCAAATAATCAGGTGATTCAAGCCCGAAATGTCCTAGCTAAACTGGAAACAACTTTTACAAAGTATGCTTCCCGTGGGAATTGAACCTACGAGCCGGGGGTCACAAGGCAAACGCCTAAATCTTTCATCATCATCATCATCAGCCATAAGAAGTCCACTGCTTGTCAAAGGCCTCCCCCATAGAATGCCATAACGAACGGCAACTTGCCGTTTGCATCCACCGGTTGCCCGCGACTCTCACGATGTCGTCGGTCCACCTGATGGGAGGCCTACCAACGCTGTTCGTGAACCTTTAAGTAAAACCTTAAACATCTTAACCTTTCAATGGAGTGAGATTCTCTCTTTGAAAACTTGGAACTCAAAGTCGCATACTGCCACATTTTATTTTTTTTAGGAACTCCTTCCCAACTAATTAGGTCTAAAAAGTTGATTAAACACAGTTTGAGTTGATGTACAAAGTGTCCATAGCCTGCATTGCGGATAATTTTATGAAAAACTTCAAGGTATTGTCACCATACTTACCCCATATTATGTTAGACGACAGTAGATACTTACTAAAACCTTCGTTTTTTTGGCAAACGCCTACCTCTTACATAAAATTACTTTGTTACGAACTTGGAGTCTTTGGCAATCACCATTTTCAATATACTTTTATGGAGATGTCGAATTTTATATGAATTGGCGTCTTTTTTGCGTCTAAAGCTGAGTACGGAGCTGTAAAATTGTTTAAGTAATAGCAATCTTACCTTTTCGTTTATGTAGGTATCTATTATGTTCAAATTGGACACTAACACTATGAATAACAATCATAATGAATAAATAATTAATTCGACGAAAAACAATGTCTGCTTTACCGATTTTTAAAGTAAGACCAACTTGTTGAGGTTATAAGTACGAAATAGTGATGTTTACTGACTTATAAAAAAATCTAATTAGTCCGTCTGTTAGATTATTGAAAAATATTGGATACGTATTTTTTGTTTTATCTTCGTCAATAAAAAATTGACGAAGATAAAACGTGTCAAAGATTTGAGTGGGGGTTGTTATAATATATATACTAATGTCTTAGAGTATGACGTCACACGAGTTTTCAAAGCACTGTATCGTCTTCATTGTTTGTTTACGTGAAAAAAGAAAAAATACGTGTCCAATATTTTTTGGTAATCTTTAAGACGGACAATTTTTTTTTTGGGAACTAATTTGCCCTCAAAACGGTAAAGGAAACTGGCATACAGTCTTAGAACCAAAAAAATCGAAGACACGTGACATCTACCAACCCACACTGGGCACGCCTGGTGGATCCCATCCCTCTTTATAGAGATCTTGCAGTGGGAACATTATAGGCTGATGATGATGATGATTAAGTACCATGTAAGTAATAGGGGGAGAGTCTATTGAAATCATCCGGGCACAAATCTAGACTCCTTGGCTAAGAAATTCCTGTTCGAAAAACCCAATAACAGTTTGCCCATTAATTGAACCTAATATCTCATACTGTCGAGCTTGCGAACACTAGACCGATGACGAGGCAATCCGAAAAATACATTCGTTCAACAAAATAAATACACAGGTAATTACATAAATAAACATATTTTGGCTGAAAAGGGTTTATGTCGACATTTGGCAATTTTTTGGTTTTATTTCTTTATTTATAAGTTTTTTTTATTCTCGTCACAAGAATTCTGACTCCCAACATCATCAACAGATTCCCGGAACATAATATATTCATTTAACTCCTCCAATCATCTTATATTAAATTAATTAATTATTTAATCACTTAAGCAGACATGCTTAATTATGTTCATCCTTAAACCACATGCTTATAAATTTACTGGAAGCTCGAAAATAATTCATTAAATAATTTCAACGGTTAATTAAATCGTTAAAGACGTTATCAGGGAAAGGGTATGTTTCATTCTAAACTTTCCTTTTACGGATTACGCAAACGAAGCCTAGTACAGTCAATGCCCAGCATTAGCTGATCCCTCGTATAAAGAAAAAGAGAGCAAGTGGTATGAGAAGAGGGGCCAGGTAATGCTGGATACGACTGTACGTACGCTTTGTGTATCTTTCAAAGTTATCATGCGACTTATCTCTTTGTACTACGACTTTTAAAGTGGAATACGGCGGTTAAGATAAAACCGTAAATGGGAATGATGTTCTTGATAAATTGATGAAAGCAGGATTTTAGGTTTGCTTGTATGGTTAGGTGTTATAGATATAACACCTAACCATACAAGTCCAGATGGACTTGAACCTGGAAGATTGTTACACGTGAGTAACTTTAAAAACAATATTGATTGGATATATCGGATCCAGTCATTATTACCGAAGAAATAAATTGTAAGTGCGCCAGTAATTACATCACACAACCTACTAACAAGTGTACCTACACCACAGTGAGTTTCTACAAAGTCGTGATGTTTTTGTAAGTAAGTGTCTGGTCGCAGAGGAGTTGAGACATCCCGGATCTGTACCAGATTCAGTGTACCCTGTGTTATTGTGTTAATTAGTCATCATCATCAGCCTATAATGTTCCTACTGCAGAGACTCAGGCCTCCTCTCTAGGAAAGGGATGGTCTATAATACACCACGCTGTTAGTTTGTAATTTCAAGTAATCTTTTAGTTAAATAAAAATATATCGCAAATTATATAAAACTATTTAAAGTTTTTTTGAGTCGGGGGTTTTTCAAAATTAAAATTTTATAAATAATGTTTTTTTTTTGACATGATATTGTAATCTGTTGAATTTGTATTGTATTAATATTTTATTGACTAATTTTATTTACTGACTAACTACTTTAACATTTAATTTTTTTTTTTTAAATATGTTGCTAAATTGTAATGATATCTACTTAATCTTTAATGAATAATAATTTAATCTTTAATGAATAATTGTGTCTACATAATTTATATAATGTCATTTTTGGTTGAATATAATCACGGTTTCACGGCACCATCTCTTCCAACCGATTTGTACGCCGCGACATGTGGCTAAACATGTTAGAACTTTATGTATCCCATTATTATCCTGCATGTAATGTATCATGTACACCATGTTTAAACAAATAAAATTTTACTTACTTACTTACTTACTAATGTTTTTGGTCAAGTCCAAAAGTAAGTCTAATGTCTACACAATATTCACTTTTCTCCGAACACCAATTTTACTACAGCGTTAATATCAAAGAACCGACCCGCCCACTACTTAAACTAGTCCCTTTATACCAGAAATACGCCGAGTTAATGATCTGTCTGTAATTGGTAGGATTACTCCGTGGCTCACCCTAAAGCCAGTTGAGGAAGATGAAAATCGAAAATATTCCTATTAAAGAGGATTTTTGGTTTATGTTTTATGCGGAGAAAATTAGGAGGAAACTTTGGATGCGCGTCTTGTAAATCCGAGCGACGTTCAAGAAGTGTGTAAGAAGAAATGTTTCGTAGCAATTATGACTAATAGTGTTCTTGAAAATAAAACTTATATGATGAATTAATTTGGAGTTAAAATTGATTATTAATATTGACATAATTTTGTTGTTTATTTATTTTTATTTTTTTGACATAACAATTATTCTGACTTAATTTTTTTATTTCTTGACATTTATGACTAAATAATTCATCTTTTAAATCTGACATCACACAATTTTTTTTTTTTTTTATAATATGAACTTTGTTTTATTTTATTTCGAAAGTCTAATTATCCATGAAATCAACATCTTTTTTTATTTTAATTCTTATTATTTGAGCTAGATGCACACCATATTTGTACGCCTCCTGGCATAACATAGCGCTCTGTACACCAAACTCAAGATCTGTATTTCTTTACCTATGTTAACAAATAAAAGTGATTTGATTTGATTTGAACAAAGGTCAGCTGACTTGTGATCGCGTTCAGTTTCACTGGAAACTTTCGCCTCATAAATCTACATTCATCATTCTCTTATTCTTCTCTCAATAGGGGATCGGATAAAAAACAACTAGGTACTTAATAAGTCGTCAGATAGATTTCCAAAAAATATTGAAAACATATTTTTTCTTTTTTCACATGAAATGAAGAGGATACAGTGCTTCGAAAACTCGTGAACTCCTCGAAAATGTCACATGTTAGTACATCTTATACCTACAAATGACACCACAGGTCCACCGTAGTCGCATGCCTCTGATACCTGATGCTTCTTCATGGCGTTCTCATTGATACAGAAGTCAGCTGCTGTTGTCGTTATCAAGGTGTGACTGATCTCTATGATAATGACTAGACCACGAGAACTTTTAGACTGCATTCTAAACGTGTATGTTGACTAAAACTATAATGTAATATACATATTTGTAATGTGCTCGACAAGACCTCTCATTTGATACCAAACATGTTATGATTATCTCAATTTACTTTTTTCGAGCTTAGAATTTGACATTTAAATTCCGTCATAAAAATAATTGTTAAAATTTATATAGCCTATGTCGCCCGGGCTATTCTTACGAATCTATTGACACATCAGTCATTAAAATACGTTTGGTAGTCTAGGCGCTACGGTGAAACATACAAACATACATACATACATACACTGCCAAAATCATTACCCTTCCTTTTGGCTTCGCCGTAGTCGGGTAATAACAAAAACTAAATTCAAATAAAAAAAAATTACGAAGTTTAAATTGAAATAAAACAAAGAATTTTTTATTTGATTTTTTTGTAAACTGTTTGCATAAAAGTGAGTAATGTGATGCGACTCCGTCTCATTTGGATCAATTCCTTGAACGAAACCACTGTCATTTAAAAAATTACTGCGATGACCTAATTTTGAAAGGGTAAGTGTCAATAAATAAATTTAGTAGGTCTAATAAGTACACTTTTAAAACTGCTATCCTGTTTTGGTTTTATGTTCTCTGTAACTCAGCCGACGCGCGCCGTGATAACGATCTCCCGGTAATTGCTAAGATTACTTCGCAGCTCCCACTAATTCTGGAAGCCTGGTCTTTGAGACAAAGTACACTGCTCAGTGCGACCGAATATTCGAAGTAAAGAATTTTATGCCGATAATTACACTTAATATAAATACATTTTGATGTGTTTGAGCAATTTTAGATATTAATGGTTGAGTTCGGTGCTTTATTTTGGGTTTAATAACCTGATTTCTAGGAAAGATATGACGGCGCATTGCAAGCGCCATTCAAAAAGGTTACGTTGGAGCCATAGATAGTCGGAGCAGAGACTATTGGAACGAGACTTGACAGCAGTCAGTCTAGCGCAGCGTCGTGGCAATGGTCAGCGTAGCCATATTGAACCTGACGTTTGGATTAGAACGTCGTAGGTACCAGCGATTCGTCGAATGTATTCGACGAATCGCTGATAGTTCCAACCATGCTCAATGCTGGTTATGACAGGCATACGCCTATGTATCCAGGTATCCACCCATAGATATAAGGCCTTAGGTATTTAGTAAACTGGAGAAAAGTAGAGCGTTCGCAAGAAGCATAGATCAAGTATCAATAAAAACATGCAATATATTTTTTTTTTCGTTCATTAAATCATTTATTTTACGAGAAACCTCACAGGTTTCCATAAAAGCTTTATAGGTGCGTGTTATAATTTATCATTAGTAACTTTAATTTTCCACAAAATTTAAGCTCTTAAGACGTCTTTGATGGCCAGCGGTCTAACGAGACAGGGCTCATTAATCAAATGTTCATAATTACTGAAAAAAGCTGACAACTTCCAAAGAAACGATTAATCTTTCGAAACTATTTTAAAGTATCTTCTTATCTTTGACTCGTTCAAGGGTTATGCTGGCAAGTTTATGTTATAGTATTATAACCTTTTATAAAGGTGTGTAAATGCCATTTATTTCTTGATATAATTTATTAGGTACCTACCTATCAATAATAATAAAAAAAAACAATATACTTATTTAAATACCTCAAAAATTTACTCTTGTCGCACTATTGTTGGGTAGACACACAATAAAACAATAAACAACCATAATAAACTCGCCTGCGGCTCGGGTGTCAATTCCGCCTTGACTGCAATAGCAAAGTTTCCCCAATAATAGTAAAATGCACAATTTTTTCCACATCACGTTTTCAACTCGGACATTTTGAGCTTCATTGTCTCGGCGCTTTTCTTGTGGTCGCCACTGTTTGGAAATAATGTGGCGGGATTGTCCTATTAAAAATAAAAACTCGGATATTTAAGCCTCTCTTAGGCAGGCCAGTCGGTTCTATTATGATTAGCTAGGACACCTCCCGTGTCCATAGGTCCCCATATGCTTGCGAATACGCCACCGTCTCCACTCTAGGACATGTTTTAATTAAGTTCAGTTTGCTCCATAAAGCAATATTTAGGCCGTAATGTTTGCCTTTTCATGAAAACAAATATACACTGAATATCGTCGTGCTTGTCATCTTTTTCCTAAAAGCTGTCGTGATAAAATCCCTAAACAAAATGTTTCCCTATAAAGCTCACATGACGTTGTACTCTGAAAAAGATTAAGCAGGAGGGACGGGTAATAGCGCACCTGGGTTGTACGCATCAAACATAGAATAGGAAATCTGTATAGAAGTGTAACTTATTTTTAATATTCTAACACAGAAATTTAAAAAAAAAATTCATTACTCATACTCTGAAAGTAGGTCATAACATGCCTGCGGAGCGGGTTGAAAGTACTACTTTTCAGCCCTAGGGAGAATCGCTTTCAACAGACAGCTGTCAAATTATTAAAAAAAATATACATTTTGGTATTTTAATACAACTATTTCACATTTTTATTGAACCATGTTCCAACTTTTTATACAGCCACTCAATTACAGTGCGATTTAAAATTAAAATAACACAAAGTTCTTCAGAAAAAAATTATAATAAGACTTTAATATAGTTTAGTTTTAACTATTTCTCTAAAATGACAGATTTTGAGAAAATCTTTGCCATTTTTTAAAATGATGAATAAAATGATGAACATGAAAAATACTGGCTGTATAGCTGGACGACCAGAGGACAAAAATAACAAAATAAGCGGGAAAGCGACGACATCCGATCAACACTCAATTTTTTTTTATAATATAAATTAATATGTTCTTATTTTTCTCGTATTCGTAATGAAAAGCACAGTGTTTACCTCGGGTAAATTACTTATTTAGTCCCTCGAACTATTAGCGCCCTCACTACGTTACGGGCGCCAAACCCCGTCTCGGGACTAAATAAGTAACTTCCACCCCTTGGGTAACAATGTACTATTGTTCAGATGTCATGGAAACTGATCAAGGAAATTTTATATAAAAAATTGATTAAGACTGTGATGAAAAAAAAATCTGATATGGAAAATGTTGTCATCATGTTTATATTTTAGTCACCATTTTCTACATAGCTAACGAAAGTTCCAAATATTAAATTATTTTCTAAAATTCAAACATGGTCGCTTCCTTTTGAGCGTTGTTCGAAGCTTGCTGAAATAATGAACCAATCTGTTAAAACGAGCCAGAGCCAAACGAGGTTGTTTATTCTGTGGATGATTGGGCTCGGACCGCGTATGTTCTTACGTAAACAGCCTGCAATGATACCATTCTGGCTGAGTTGAACGTTTCAAAGCTGAAAAGCTAGATATTTTAAATGTATTCGAACCGGGAGATTTCCCATCATCTCGCTAGCCATTATATTATTATTTTTTAGGTTTACTTTGTGTCAGTTTTCTTTTTTCACCACTGTTAGCCAGTGTTATCTCACTGCTGGCCAAAGAACTACCGCTATTACCTCCAAATCTTTCTATCCAATGTCAATGTGGAATATTGCGAGGACTACTGCGTCGCCTTCAGACTGTGTCATGTGTTTTTTTAATTCCACATACACCTGCATGAGTTGAAACCTCACAAGCTAATTGGGTTATTCGAATTGGTCGTTTTAACGGAAGAAAATTAGACAAGGAATTCGAAAGTCTTTAAAAGTTTTTAAATGTTATCTTCTTCGTAAATTTTTCCGACCGTGTTTTTATTTTTTTAGATCATTATAATTTATTTCACTTTTCTTGAAGACACACAATCTCAAAGTTACCCATCTAAGTATTCTTACTCTATGCTAATAACGTTATACGATCCGTCTGCCAAGCGCGGTTATTATGTGTATGTCAAGCTAGGTTATATTGTCAAGTGGTTATTATGTGTATGTCAAGCTAGGTTATATTTTCAAGTGGTTATTATGTGTATGTCAAGCTAGGTTATATTGTCAAGTGGTTATTAAGCCGTTTCTCCGGAACAAATGCGGTTTACACGTTCAATAATGCAAGTTTTTCCGTTAGGTGCGGCTGGAACTACAGTGTAGTTTGGTTTTTTGTTGGATACAAGACCGAGTTTATTATGTGTTTGAATGTTAAGCTAGGTTTTTCCTGTATTCTTTTTCAGGTTGCCTTGTTAATGCAGGACTTAAATGGCAGTGATTCTTTGCTTTTCTCATATTTTGTGTTACTTTATTAAAATGCAATGTTGTCACTGAGCGACTTTAGTTTCACACATACATAGATTTGGCCACTTTAACAGAATCATAAAAGGATCGTCTTCATCATCTGCCTAGGGGGTCGGCTTTCAGTCTATCCGAATGCAGCTGAATACCAGTATTTTACAAGGAGTGACTGCTGCTGACACAGTTAGTGGAAATCATAATAGGGAAATAATAGAAATAACGTTAAAATTGATAAAATCGTCACAGACGCAGTTGACGTTATGAATTACTAGGTTGTTGCCAGTGGCTTCGCCCGTTAAAACTTGAAAGTTATCCCTCGGGAAGATAAAATAGGGATAAAAATGTCTATCCTATATGTTAATCCAGGTTATAAACTATCTGTGTACCAAATTTTATCCATATCCGTTTAGTAGTTTTTGCGTGGAAGAGTAACAAAAATCTATCCATCCATCCATACATACATACTTACAAACTTTCGCGTTTATGATATCAAGTAGGAAGTAGGATTTATCGCATTTTACAAATTGTTACATGATTCCGACTGTTACTCGTATTTTTATTATGTTTCTGATAAATCGGCCATTTCAGGCCTGCAAGCCTCATCTTTTTCACGTATGAATAGAAAAATTAATATCGATGATTACAAAACATAGTTATATCAGTTTCCTAAAGATAAATTACCCTATCACAATGTAATCTTATTTAACACAATTTATAAGAATGCCTTGTGACATTACGTCTGCCTATGTATCACTATTGTACACAAAGTTTAGATAAATTTATATAACAAGATAAGAGCAAAACTGATGTTACAAGCGAAATAAGGAACCAGTTGACCATAGCAATATCTACTGAGGCATACGTTCTAATAAATCTAAGTCGTAATACCTTATATTAGGTCTAGTTTTTCTCCGACTCACGTACCGAATCCAATCAATCTTGTCAGCTCGAATGTGATTGGTTGTAACAAATAGCACTATAACGTGAACAGGACTTTCGCCAAATTGTAAACGTACCTTGTGGATTGTATGTGATTTTAGTTGAGATTTTTATTTGCGCGAATACGCGCTTTGGCATATAATAGTGGAAACCAGCCTTTAAAGGCTCGTTTACGGAGACGCAGAGCGTCTCGCGGCGCGTGCAGAAGGTTAGTCGCGTTCTATTTTAATTATTTACTGAGAAGCGGGTCCACCGCAACGAACGCTGCATCTTAAACTAACAAGCTAAAAATCGCTTTTCGTAAAATCGTCGTTTGAAATCGTTACCGTTTTCATACATCACCATGTGCTTGAGTTAAAAACGCACAACGCGCTGCGATGCCCCGCAACTCCGTAAATGAAGCCTAAGTTAGGTAATGAGAAGCTCATTTAGTACACCTACATGTTATGATAAAGTCCTATGTAATAGGGGGCGAGCCTATTGCCATGCACAAATCCAGACTCAGTGGCTGTAACTGAAAAATTTTAGATGCAAAACACAAAAAACACCTTAGAATCGAAGCAACGCATGCACAGCAATACGGTAGACGACAAAGAATCTAATTAGTCCGTCATTTAGATTTCCAAAAAATATTTTACACATTTTTTTCTTTTTATACGTAAACAAAAAATTAAGACGATATAGGGCTTCAAAAACTCCTTTACATTTCAGTACATTTCTTACCTAAAAGTGACGTCACAAGCCTCAGCTCATGATCTTTGACGTGTTTTATCTTCGTAATTTTTTATTAATTTGATAAAACAATAAACAGGTATCCAATATTTTTCGATTATCTAACTAACGGATTAAACAGAATCATATTTTTTTTTGTCAGTGGACATCCCTATTGCACTTGCGACCACTATACAGAGAGGCAATCTAAAGAAAATCATTTGATGTTTTTTTAGGTACTATATTAATTAAATATTTACAAAGCTTAATGAGAGTGCTAAGCTTCTTATTTTTCCTTCCTACTCACAATTAAAGTGAATAGATAAACTTTTAATTGGCTCCCAGTTCACTTGAAGTTTTTAATTGCGATAAGCACCTACTTATTATTTGTCGTTTGAAGTGTCAAGCGAATATTTCTAGGAAGGTCTAAATCAATATTGGAGAAAAAAAGTATTTTTGACAAAAAAAAATAACAGTGTGTTGGAATTTAAAAATATAATTTTGACACGGATCTTTTGTCGGATGGAATTTTCCATTGACAATAACGGCCTGTCGTCGTCCCATCACTCACCAGCCACAGGCCCGCGTCTACGGTGGCCGGAAGCGATCACGTGGCCCCCGCCGTCCGGAGCTTCATCCGCGGCGGCTGGGATGAGAGGTTCTCTCCCTCTCACGTTGCGCCACCTCCATCGCTAGCACCCCTGCTTCGCAGAAGGAGGCGACGGCGTCCCATTCCTCCTCGCCTCGGACCATGGCTAGCACCAGGGCCGGACGCAAAAGGTCTCCGCCGCTCGTTGTACCTTCCGAAACAACGGTGTCCACAATCCGGTGAGGACCTGCGTCAGACGGAAGATAAAGGCGCCGTAGCACCTTCTCAAAAATGGGACTTACCGCCACCATCGTGGCGTGCCCTAGCGCGGCCTAACCTGAAGATTGAATCGAGCGACTGTTATTTTTTAGCTCCTACATCTATTATTCAAAAAGAAACCCGAATCCTCTAAAAGCTTAATACCCTAAAACCTTTCACTTGACATAAACATGTCCTTAATAATCTCAGCGCAGACAGGAATAATACCACCTTAATCTCATTACATTACTCCCCGAAAAATAAAAGGCGACCAAAAAAAAATGGCCACAAACAAAGTAACAGCTAAGTATGTGAGGACAGACGAAAATACTGCGTGATTCTGCTTGTCCTCAGGGAGAGAGAGGTCTCCAAATGTGAAGGATTTATAATACGGGTTATTGTATTATGTTGTGTTGACCGACAACGAATGTATGAGCTTTTGTGTGACTTTGCTGGAGTTACCATTCACACTGAAAACGTGATATTTACCATATTTATAATTTGTTTTGAATTTCTAATGATTTCGGCGCTGTTTCAAGCACCGTGATCCCGGATAAACTGAAGTTGTTGCGTGTTGTTTTTCATGAGCAGACAAATCGGTCTACACTTTTATTCTGGTTGTTGCGCTCGGTACCGCTAAAAAATCAAAACCCATACGGCCTTATTACAAAAGTGGTTAAACCTGGGTTTAACTTAGACTTGGTTTATCTCGCATGCCGTCTCTATTCGATAATAGTCAAAAAAAAGTGACGACATGCAAGATAAACCAAGTCTAAGTTTAAACCAGGTTTAACCACTTTTGTAATAAGGCCGTTAATGTTCACTCGTGAACTTTTTCCGAAATTTTGATTTTTACTCAGTTCAGTTGTTTTATGAGGCTTTGTCTGACTAGATGCGGAAGCTAGAGGACAGGGCCCTGTAATACGTTTTGGGAGAGCGGAGAAGTACGATAGCCGATGATTGATTACTTTTTTCTAAGACTTGATTGATTGAGCGTTTTGAAGGGGCAGGTTACAAGCACGTCACTTCTTGTACCTACACACTGACTACACGCTGAAATGACACATGTCATCTAACAGAGTTTAAGGTGAAACCATTGTATATTAACCAAGAAGATGTGCCGAATAAGCCACAGAGACGTGACTTTGCGACGGTATTGTAAAAAAATGTAGTTGGGGTTGACCTAGTGCAGGCTACATTTTCGTATGAAGGAACTCCTAGCTAAATAATTACTCGGTGTGCCGGTTGATGATGACTGTTACATCGCGCACGTCTAGTTTAGACCGCGGATGGCGTTGAGCTGTTGGTTGTCTTGTGTTGGCTTCCAATTCAAATAGGCAGCGCTCTATGTAAAATACAGGTATTCAGCGACATCTGGTTAATATGTAGTATCTAGAGAACAGAAACACACTATTAATATCATGAAAATACAACGTAAGACTTCGAGAACGTCCGTGCAATCCCGATGATTCTTAAACTCAATCATTGAAATAAGAACTTTACACCTTTACAAAACATATCAATACCTATCCCTCACTCCGTTATAAAGTGCACGTCGCCCAAAATATGAGCATTCTATTGCAAAGTCAGGAGCGCATAAAAGGTATTCGAACTCACAAAGCGAGACACATAATATTGATAAAGGAATTTCCACCTTTATACCAGGTTTCGCTTCGAATCCTCTCTAACATTAAATATTGATGAAAATTCGTTTACAGTGGCACCGACCGGGCACCTCGCCTTTTAGTTTTACAAATATTCAATGCAATTTTAGATTTTTAGTTGGTTACTTGACCCTTTTGTAACTAAAACTGACGTTTGTTATAAAATAATGAGAATAGTTGGAATAAGTTAAAACTCCTATATATAGTGAGTGTAAAGGAGACTGTAAAAAATTCATGGGAACTGGTGTAACGATACTGTAATGTTATTTCTACGAGAATACCTCAATTTTGTTCTCCTATAAAAAAAAATCTTTCAAATCAATTCAAAAGCTTTTTATTTTAAGCCTAACACGATTTTCTCAAAACTATAAATTGTGCAGTTAGTTGGGTTTTGCAGTAGGGGTATACCCATCAACGTTCATACTCACATCACATCACATTTCCTTCATTAAGCAGTGTCAAGATAGTCATACTGTGTAATTATGATTAACATTGTCTTTTGTAATTCCACTGTATGTCAGTGCCTCTCTCATCAAAACCCACCCCACTCTGTTTGATGTAAACTTGATAAAGCAACAACTAAGTAAGTTGGAGCAACCTGTAGACACAGTTCTGATTACTCTCGGAGTTCCGAACAAAGATTAGCTGGTGGCCACTGAACCTGTGTCTAGGTATCTTGTTGGAGTAGCCTAGTCTCTGTTTATGTTGATAGAATGTTAGGTTCATATGTTTCTAAGAGGAGATCCAACTTCTAGTTCGTAGTATCAACTAATTTGGTTTATATGCCTGTATTTACTTCGCGTGAATTGTTCTATAGCAACGCAGCTCTCGAAACGGTGACGGAAAGTGGCATGTCTTAGATTTTTAAATTCTAGAACATTAAACATCCAACAAAAAGAACTGGTCTGAGGGGTGATCTTCATTTCACGCCAATGTCCCTGCCAAAGACTAGTTAAAGTATACATCATCATCAATAGGATATGGTCTACCACGCGGGGCCAGAGCGGATAAGTAGATGTCACAACTCTTCAAACTTTTGCCTCACGATGTTTTTCTTTACCGTTTTGGAGAGCAGTGGTAATGAAAGGCGCCTGCCGGGATTGGAACCCACGACTTACTGTTCGTAAGTCACCACTGGGCCACCGCTGCTCTCAACTACTAATAACAGGAACCTATACATAACTGGAAAAATTTGGGTGCACAAATGTGTACAAAACTGCCTAACCCTTCAGACATTACAGGCGTGATATTATGTAATTTATCAACTTGTCGCTGCATACACAAAACGAATGCTTGCCGATCTATGTTCGCTCATTGCGACATTATGGTGATTATAAGTTTAGTGTAGTCTCCTAGCGCAGATAATTTTTCATTCTTCAGAGGAATCTTCTCTTTTTGTTTATGATGGGCCTACTCTTGATTTAAATCTTGTCCTATAAGGCAGAGATGAGGTCGAAGATGGAACTAACTAACCCAGAATGAAGTAGATTGGGGTTATATGAACTCGGGGAAACTGATGCAGGCAAAGAGTCCTTCAAGAAAATCTGTAAAATATATATTTTTTTATTTTTCCTTTGTCTTCTTGTCGTTGCCTTTCATTTTAGCTTTGGCTGACATTGACATACATATCGGCGAAATTACAACAGTTTGTCGAGAACAATTAAGATTAATCATTTGATTGTCCTAAAATTAGTTTATAAACCATCAGTTGATTATTTTCGAGTTTATTACGATGTAAAATTAATGTAATGATTGTAATTTTCTCACTTAAGCTACAAACTTGTAAACTCGTGCACGTGCGCCAATTCCTATAAATACGGCCGCACTGTAGGTGCTCGACTCATGCCCCTGGCTGGAGGCCTTAAACTCAAGGCATCCACAGGGATTGTCCGGTTAAGCAGAAGCCAGTCTCATAGACTGAACTGCGAGATGCCACTACCAAAAAACAAAAAAAAAAGCTGCTCGGCTCAGTCGCTCTCGAGCCGCCGTACAGTACGGACCTCTCTGTGACGTCATTACGATGCCCGTTGAATAAACGCTTGAATAAAAGCACTTTTTAAAAACACTCCGGAGGTTCCTTCTCCGTCATACATATTATATTTATAAACAGAAAAGTCATGACTCACTCACTGCCTGACTCATCGACGCTCCGTCTGCTCTCTTGAACTGGAAAGCTAAAACTTTGCACAGAGGGTTCCTTTATGACGTACACAAGGGAAAATGCCGACCGCTTTGGAAATTCCAACAGAGTAGTGTTTAAAGCAGATTTAATAAAAAGAAAAGAGCTAAGTTTTCAGTCACTAGAAACTGTAATTTAAGTAGGTTTAAGTTTAACTGGGCTTAAAAATCCGCACTCAGCCTCTTGATTGGGCCATTGTGCGTGTCATGTCTAAGTTTTATACGTGTGCGAGGTCGCAGCGGAAAAATGTCGATTTTTTTATTTTCAGTTTTGCAGATGTTTAGTGTTTGACGTCGTGTAAATGTGTATGGTAAGTACACATTTGTGCATCCAACCATTGAGGAGTGTTTCCGCTGGAACTACGTCATCCTAGCGGCACTTTGTTTTTCTTATGGACGTACAAGAAAAAAAATACATTCAATCTTTAGTGTGTAACCAGGGGTAAATGTGTATGTTTAAATGATAAATGTGTGCCGTAAAACAGCGAAGATAATCAAGTTTCCGCTGCGCTGACGTTTGGCTATTTCATGAAAATCATATAAAACGGTTTAGTGCAGAGTTGTAATATTTTACGCACGTTGCTTAGAATTTGTGTGTAATGTTGGGAAAAAGAATTTTTAAAAAAAACGTACCGTTCAGAAGATATACACGCAAAAGTAAAATATGGTTAGAGTATGTATGGTTAGAGTTCTAGAGTTCCTATTTTAAGTACTTGGACCTGGAACTCTAGAGCCAAACTTAAAACGTTCATATGTATCTTGTAAGGGTCTACAACGTCTTGCGGAGTTTCATATAAGTGCGCTTAGTAATTAATGAGCTATGGCATAATTTACTACGACTGGACCACTATTTGTATGACATCCGATTGTAGGACTTTTTAATAGAAAAGCTGAATAAAACATATTCAAATTTTTAGTGTATTAATGCAACTATTCCCATGTAAAATTGCAGCTCATTAAACTAAATGATTAAAGAGATATAATAAAAATATCAGAACAACCGCCATACATGGATATACCGACCAAATTTAAATGGTTACAAAAAAGCGGCCGTGCAGTATATACAGATAACGTTTTCAAATTTCCAGTGTTGTACCATTATTGTGTTTAATAGTTTCGTACAGGTGCGTTAAATAGTTTTGCAAAAAATAAAACAACTACATAAACTATGTTCTCTTAAACAAATTTATTAGTTAATGACCAATAAAAATTAAAAAAATAAACAACATTATTTTAGGCTGGCAATTAAGATTCGGAAACCTGAATGCTCTACTTACATACAAAATATTCAACATAGAGCACATTATTCTTATACCTGAGAAATATATACATAAGTTGACAAATAAAAGGCGTGGTTCCATAGCAAACGTATAATGAGAACTGACGTGAGTACCTGTCACGCCATAGATAATATTGGAATACATCACAATTCTCACCCCTAATTTATACATATACTTAAACGAAAGACTTACAAATAGTGCCAAACAAAACAAACCATTTCAACAACTTAATAGACTTACAACTATACACAATAACATTAACTCAATTAAACTGACCAGAAGATTGACATCCTTAAGCAAGCAATACAAGTTATAATACAAGTCCTAAGGTCTTGTACTAACTAACTCCAACTACTTACTTAACGATTACCTACAACATTTTATATACATATATTTTGATGGTCTTCTTAGACGACACTCCCGTATAGGACGGGTTCGAATGACTTCCGGAGCAAGATTCTCAGAATTAGGAGCACTGATACAGATATCAGGACTGGGAACATTAGAGAGAGGAACGGTGCTGGCCGCGGATGTGGACGGAAACACATCGACTGTTGCGGTTTGGTCTGGAATACACCCCACGCTCCGAGGGATCCGCGACTTAACATGTGGTACCTCAGTACTGACTGGGGTTGGCGATGGCGTGCCCTCCGGCACCTTAGAACGCTCTGCCTCGGGAGGACTCCGTTCTGTCGTACTGGTAGGACAAATCAAAGAACTACGCGATCGCTGTCTTAACTGATCAATATGTCTATGTGTTTCTTTCCCTGATCCATCCACAACCCTATAATCCGTAGTGCCCATTTTTTTAACTATTTGCCCGGGAAGCCATTTTTCATTACCACTATACTGCCTCATCCATATTTCCTCCCCTAACTGTAACGAACGTTCCGTACCTCCCCTTTGTTGCCGCTCTTGAAGCTTCTTTACTTTCTCTTCCCTATTGGGCCTTAAAGCATCTAGTTTTGTCCGTAATTTCCTACCTAACATTAGTGCCGCTGGACTCTCCCCGGTAGAACAGTGTTCCGTATTACGGTAATGTAATAAGAAGGTACTCAAAAATAAATTAATATTTTCTTTTTGTTTAACTGCTTTTTTAATTGCTCTTTTTACTGTACGCACTGCATTTTCAGCGGCCCCGTTTGATGCTGGGTGGTATGGAGCCGAAAATATGTGTTCTACGCCATGAGTTGTTAGAAAGTCTGATAACTCTTTACTCGTAAATGGGGGACCATTATCAGATACTATTTGCCTTGGTAAACCCCATCTAGAAAATACTTCTGTGAGTTTCTCAATAGTAAAACTAGCCGCGGTACTAGGTACGGGAAATACTTCCAACCATTTTGTCCTTGCGTCAACCATAACTAAATATATTTTCCCAAATTTAGGACCTAGAAAATCTAGATGTACCCTCGCCCATGGTCTAGAAGACCAAGGCCATGGCGTGACTGTGTGCCGCTGCGGCGAGTCCGCCTCCCCCGCGCACACCGCGCACTCCCGACACGTTGCTTCCACCGCCTCGTCGATGCCCGGCCACCAAACATAGCTCCTAGCTGACGCTTTTGTTTTAACAATGCCCATATGGGGTTCGTGTAACTCTTGTAAAACCCTAGCTCGACAGCTTTCCGGAATCAGCACCCTGTGCCCCCACATGACACAGCCTAACTCCTCGTACAGTTCCTTACGACGGTTAAAATACGGTTGCAATTCTCGTATATCATTATCCGTGGGCCACATGTCTCGAATATAACTTAATACTCTGCTTAACATCGGATCTCTCATAGTCTGTTGCTTAATGACGTTATAATCTAATAACAATGCATTTTGTGCGAAATGTAAATATGTTTGCTCGGGAAGGGCCTGTAAAGACTCATCGCTTCCGCTTTGAACCGGTAATCTCGATAGTCCGTCCGCACCGTTTTGTTTTGTGTTGACGTATTCTATATCATAAGTATATGCAGACAAAATAATCGCCCAACGCTGTAATCTACTCGCGGCCATAGCCGGCACGCCGTGCTTTGGACCAAATATGTTAACTAATGGCTTATGATCAGTTCGCAATGTAAAGCGTCGGCCATATACGTACTGATGCAATTTTTTTAAACAAAATACTATAGCTAACGCCTCCCGATCTATCTGAGAATAATGTTTCTCTGCGTCATTCAATGCGCGTGACACATAAACTACCGGCCGGTCGCGGCCATCGGCGCTTAGCTGTGTGAGTACCCCGCCTATACCCCGTGCACTGGCGTCACACGTCAACACTAACGGCTTGTCTGGGTCATAATGAGCTAATACTTCCGCACCTGTTAATATCTTTTTAACTTTTATCATCGCTTCCTCACACTGATTACTCCAATACCAACTTACACTTTTTTTTAAAAGTTCATAAAGTGGTGACAATATGCTACTCAAATTCTGAACAAACTTAGCATAAAAGTTGACTAATCCTAAGAAAGAACGCAAATCTGTAACATCTTTCGGCCTAGGAATTTTTACTATTGCATTGACTTTGTCCGTATCTACTTTAATACCATCTTTCGATATAACATACTCTAAGTATTTGACTTCATCAACCATGAAAAGACATTTACTTCCTTTGAGCTTCAATCCATGGTCTTGTAACCTTTTGAACACTATATCTAAAGTCTCTAAATGCTTATTTTCTGTTCCCGACGTACTTATGATTACGTCATCCAGGAAAACTTCTACACCTGGTATACCACTAAGAAGGTTTGACATAATCCGCTGGAAGATCCCCGGGCTCGATGACAACCCGAATACCAGTCTATTATATTTAAACAAACCTCTATGTGTATTTATTACTGTTAAATCTCTCGAGTCGTCCAATTCTATCTGATTATAAGCTTGGGATAAATCTATTTTCGAAAAGAACGTAGCCCCGTTAATGCTCGCTAACAGATCATCGATCTTCGGAAGCGGATACCTATTGATCAGTAAGACAGGACTTAAGGTGACTTTATAATCTGCACAGATCCGAAGTCCCCCGTCAGCTTTACGTACCGGTACCAAAGGTGTCGCCCAGTCCGAACACTCGACGGGCTCAATGATGCCCGCGCGTAACATAGCATCCAGCTCCGCATCGACTTGACCCTTCAGAGCGTAAGGCAGCGGCCGCGCCCGGCGGAATACGGGGGTCGCCCCTTCCCGCAACTGGAGTGTTGCCTTACCGCCTGTGTACCGTCCCAATCCACCGCTGAACAACTCTTTATACTTATTTAACAAAATATTTGCAGTATCAGATTTTGTTTTTAAAATATTGCCATAATTAACTGCTTGTTGAAATGGTGGTACTTTTATTTCCATTTCAGATAGCCATTGCCGGCCTAATAAAGTAGTGGTACCCCCATCGATCACAAACAGTTCTAAGTACTTTACTTTATTATTGTATTGTACTTTCGGTCTTATTACCCCTAATGGCCTGATATTACTACCATCATAAAATTTCAATACTAAATTAAATGGCTCAATTGATCTAGCACTGAAGTACCTATCGTATGTTTTTTTACTAATACATGAAACAGCAGAGCCTGTATCAACCTCCATCTTAATTATGTTGTCATCAATAAGCAATGGTAAGCTCACCGGGGTATATCCGCTTAAACACAGTTGGTGTAACTCTTCTCCTAGCTCGTCTGAACTAGAAGAGCCCTGTAGTTCACCCGGCTGCTCGCTCCCGGTAGCTTCGACGTGGTTTACCCCGCGCCTCTTTCCTCTTCCTGTGCTTGATCCTGACCGATGACACACGCGTCTCAGATGTCCCCTCTGCTTGCATTTACTGCATACAAATTGCTTATACCGGCATTCGTCGGCGGTATGTCCGCACCAGCCGCACGCCGTACAGCTCCCGGCGCTTACGCCCATGTCAGGGACCGCGCGCTCGCGTGCCCCATGCTGATCACGCCCACGTGTTGTCCTCAACGCGTGTACGGTTGCTGGTACCTCTGCGTTTGTTCTTTGTTCAACCACGGCCGCATCTCGCTCCGCCGCTTCCAAGCCACATGCCAGTTTCACCGCCTCTGAGTACGTCAGATCGTCTTCTGCAAATAACCTTTGTCTGATGACGTCGCTCCTAACTCCACACACAAACTGATCGCGCAGATTCTCCTCCAGATTGCCGCCGAATTCACAAGTTTTCGACAATTTCTTAATCTCGGTTAGGTATTGTGTGATATTTTCGTCATCCTTCTGCCTTCTTTGACGATACCGGAACCGCTCCGCCATGACAGCGGGCTTCGGTTGAAGATGATTTTTTAACATTGTAACGGCTTTTTCGTAGGTTAACTCCGCCGGTTTACTTGGGCTGCACAAAGTGCTTAGTAACTCTTACGTTTGATCTCCAATTCCGGTGATCAAGATCGCCAGCCACATCTTCTTGTCCACGTTATTGACTTTAAAATACATCTCCAACCTTTCCACGTACAAAGTCCAATTCCCTGACGTCACATCAAAGTCTCTTATTTTACCGATACTCGACATTTTATTCGTCACAAACTATCACGATTCCTAATGATGAATTCAAGAATCTTCTAATCCTATCCTCGTCGCCACTGAGAAATATATACATAAGTTGACAAATAAAAGGCGTGGTTCCATAGCAAACGTATAATGAGAACTGACGTGAGTACCTGTCACGCCATAGATAATATTGGAATACATCACAATACCTAACCTAACCTAACGCTCGGTTCGATGCCTTCGGATCGCAGCACTCGCGTACATTTTGATTCCTCCACCGTACACGCATGGAAAGTTTAATTCAGATCCGCGTGAACTTTGTAACGAGTAGACGTCGTCGCATCGTAATTGTAGGTAACAAAATGTGTGTAGCCGAAAATTTAATTATGGTGATGGAACGAAATCCATGCATATGGAATATTTAAAATACGGACTATCACAATAGAGACGTAAAAGACTTGGCTTGGGAGCAGATTTAAAAGCATCACTAAAAGTGCGACAGCAATCAATTCGTCGAGGTATTCCTCGAAGCGCAACCGTTTTGAGGCGAACCTAATGAGGCGCACCTTTATTATTTCTCAGAGCGCACCTTTTAGTAGCGCTTTTCCTCGAAGCGCTGCTATGAGTAATTTTCGAATAGAGATAGGATACTAACTGAAACTATCCTGAAACTATAACTGAAACACTTGGAAGGATTTGGCGGAGGCCTTTACCCAGCAGTGGGACAGTACAAGATATAAAAAAAAAAATTATGGTAGTGCGCCTCAAAACGGTGGCGCTTTGAGGAATACCTCAATAATTCGTCTTCGTCTTTAAACGTTTGCGGCCGGCCTTAACAAAGTAATAACAATTAGTACGCTGGAAGCAGCAGAATTTAAGCTGATCAAGTCCCGTTGACATCCAACGTCATTGCAATGTCCGTGTGTTCTTTTTATTAAAACAAAATCTATCGGTATTTATGATTTGGAATCATGCAGTAGGTAAGTCGACGAGACTCCTTTTTTCAGGTCGTAGAGTGAAACTGCCCACACGGGATATTAGCCCTTTTTTTTATGGTGGGTGTAAAATCATCGAATAACCCCTCCCGCTCTTGGGCAGAGCGAAAGGGAGTGTCAGACTTCTACTGACTAAAAACCACCCATGTTCCTTCTTCGCCCTCTATGTCGAGGCCGCGACAACCGGCGACACCCGCGGCTCCGACAGGCGTCGGCCCTTCCGGGCCCCTCCCATGTTGCTGACATCTCTTTGAGGCGCGCGTGGAACACGAACGCGCCGTCGACACGGCCTGTTTTCGTCGTGAGACGGACGGACGGCGAGTTAGCCCATCACTCACCGTCCACAGGCCCGCGTCTACGGTGGCCGGAGGTCATCGCGGGACCCCCGAAGCCCGGAGCGCCTCCCGCGGCGGCTGGGACGAAAGGTTCTCTCCCTCTCGCGTTCCGCCACCTCCTTCGCCAGCATCACTGCTTCGCAGAAGGAGGCGACGGCGTCCCATTCCTCCTCGCCCCGGACCATGGCTTGCACCAGGGCCGGGCGCGAAAGGTCGCCGCCGCCGATCGCCGCTTCGAGAACACGGTGGGGCTCCGCCCAAGCGAGGCACACCTCCACTGTGTGCTCCACCGTGTCCTCCGGCCGATCCTCACAATGGTGGCATCCGGGCGTTTCCTCCCGCCTGATTCGGTGCAGGTACCTCCCGAAACAACCGTGTCCGGTGAGGACCTGCGTCAGACGGAAGGTGAGGGTGCCGCGTGGCGCCTCTCAAGCCACTCCTCAAAGAGGGGACTTACCGCCACTATGCCGCCCTGCACGGGGTTGCGACAGTCGCTGTCTCCATGTCGCCATGAGATCGCACCGGAGGTCTGTCCGCCGCGCAGCAATTTGCCGCGGCAGCGGAGTGACCCCCCGGCGCAGCGCCTCCGCGCGCCATTGATGCAGGCGCGCGAGGACTATTGCCTCCAGATCCCACGGCGGCAATCCGGCAAGGAGGTTCGCCGCTTCGCGGGAGATCGTGCGGTACCCCCGTACCATCCTTACGGCCATGACCTTTTGGGGCACGTTCAGGTAGTTGGCGGCCCGCTTCCTCAAAGCAGGCGCCCACACCGGGGCCCCGTAAAGGGCCATGGACCGCACGATCCCCGCGTAGAGCCTCCGGCAGGAGGCGTTTGGCCCCCCCAGATTGGGCAAGAGCCACCTAAAAGCAGCCCCGGCCCGCTCCAGTCTGGGAGCCAAACGTCGGAAATGTTCCACGAAGTTCCACCGGCTGTCGAGGACGAGTCCTAGGTACTTCAAAGTACACTCGACGCCGATGGGAACCCCTCCCACCATTAACTGGGATCCCGACGGCAGCGCATTCCCACGTCCATGGAAGCCCATGGCCTCCGACTTGTGAAGCGCCACCTCGAGACCCAGCTGCCGGATCCTCTCCACGACTATCGCAACCCCGCGTATCAAGTTGTCGGCCGCCGCCTCGTACGACCCACCCTGAGCTAGCACCAGCGTATCGTCCGCGTAGCAGACTACGCTGACGCCGCTAGGGAGGTCGGCGCGCAGCACCCAGTCGTAACCGATGTTCCACAAGGGCGGCCCCAGAACCGATCCCTGTGGAATACCGCACGACATCTCTCGCCGGTTCCACTGTCCGTCTTGACCAGGGTAGATGACAGCCCTGTCTGTCAAATAGTCCCCGACCACACGACGAAGGTAGGTCGGCACCCGGTGATACCGGAGTGCCTCCCTAATGCAGCTCCAGGGCATAGTATCGAAGGCGTTGGCGATGTGCCAAGACCACACCGCCCCGAGAGACCGCAGCCCCCGTCGTGCGCGCGCATGATGGCGTCCACCGTCGAGCGCCTCTTGCGGAAACCAAACTGGTGTTCCGCAAGATCCGGACCCATTCCCTCCAGGTGCTCGGCGAGGCGGTTTGCAATTACTCTTTCAAAGAGCTTGCCCACCTCGTCGAGCCGCACAATGGGCCGGTATGCGGACGACGAGTCCGCAGGGCGCCCCGGCTTCTGGATGAGGACCAGCTTCCCCGTCTTCCAACGAAGCGGGAACTGGCCTCTTTCCATGCATGCGCTTAAGGACCCCTCTAGTCGGGGCCCAAGAGCCTCTGAGGCCAGGACCCAGGCTTTGCCAGGCAAGCCATCGGGTCCCGGGGCGGTATTTTTGGCACTCAGCCTACGTACCGCCGCTCTCAGGTCTACCCCAGTCACCTCCGGAATGTCGTCATCGGTTCCTGAATGGTCCGCTTCCGGCATCGCGGATGACGGAGCCATTGGCTGGGGAGGATGCTCCCCTCGCGAAGGGAACAGAGCGCTCACCACGTCCTCCACGAGCTCAGGCCGGAGACTCTGCGTCAACGGGGGAGCCCGGGTGCGGAGTTGATTCCGCACCATCTTGTAAGGGCGCCCCCACGGATCTCTGTTCAGAGTCTCCAGCATCTCCTCGGCCTCGTTCTTGGCCCGCTTACAAGCCTCACGGAGGGTGGCCTTCGCCGCCCTGTACCCCTCATACAGCTCCGCCTCAATGGCATCCGCATTCGGAGGACGAATGCGGCGCCTGCGATGCCTGGTGTACAGGTGCCGCGCCGCCATACACTGCTTACGCAGGTACGACAGCTCTCGCGACCACCAGTACACCTGACGCCGGGCGCTTCCTGGCCGGACTCGGGGCATTGCCATGTCGCATATCTCGGACATGGCCTCCTGGAACCAACCCGCCTCGGTGTTTACGTCGGCGGGCCTGACCGGTGATTGCACCCAGGCCCGCACGATCGAGGCTTCCAGGAGAAGCTCCCTGTCCAGCTGCCTCAGCGCCCAACGCGGACCACTCGGGGTCTGTGGGACCGGCGCACTTGGGAACTGGGCAGAGACCTCAAACCGGATATACCGGTGGTCGGAATAGGTCTCCACCCTCTCCATGACGCGCCAGTCGACGACACGCCGTGACAGAGCGGAGCTGGCGAACGAGATGTCCACCACCGACTCGCCCCGCATCCGCACACACGTGGGTACAGAACCCCGGTTCAGGATGTCCAGGCCTGTTTCCAGAGCCCAGCCCACGGATTTGCGGGGTGGGATGGTCGAGTACCATCCCACCCCGCACATCCGTGTAACGGGAACCCCAAGCCAAGCTCTTGGCGTTGAAGTCCCCGAGCACTAGTACGGGGAGGGAATAGCCTCCGATGACGACACTTAACTCCCTGAGGGAGTTTTGGAACTCGGCGAGAGTTCGGCTCGGAGAGAAGTAGACTCCCGCGACTACGATCTACGGGATATTAGCCCTTATTTTATAGTAGGATAGTAGTTTTAGAGATGAAAGCTAAGTTTATAGGGTGGCACACCGGTTTATGCGCGGGGCTTGAAGGTCGGAGAAAAGTGACACTCAGGGGTGCTACTGGGGCTTTATCGGAGTTGACAATTACCTAATGTGACAAGTTTTTGCAATATTCTGACAAATAAATTCCTTTTTTAATACTGATGCTTATTATTGTAATAATTTCGTAAGTTTAAAAAAAAAACAAGTGACCTACTATTTTTATCATGAAAGTTATTAGTTACTTGTTCCAGAATTGTGTGCCCACCTGTACCAATGCAATAATAGTACAACACTGGAAATTTGAGAACGTTATCTGTATTTACTGCACGGCCGCTTATTTGTAACCATTTAAACCTGGTCGGTTTATCCATGTATGGCGGTTGTTCTGGTATTTTTATTATATCTCTTTAATTATTTAGTGTAATGAGCTGCAATTTAACATGCGAATAGTTGCATTAATGCACTAAAAATCGGAATATGTTTTATTCAGCTTTTCCAATAAAAAGTCCTACAATCGGATGTCATACAAATAGTGGTCCAGTCGTAGTAAATTATGCCATAGCTCATTAATTACTAAGCGCACTTATATGAAACTCCGCAAGACGTTGTAGACCCTTACAAGATACATATGAACGTTTTAAGTTTGGCTCTAGAGTTCCTATTTTAAGTACTTGAACCTAATAACCTTATTTTACTTTTGCGTATATCTTCTGAACGGTACGTTTTTAAAAAAAAATCTTTTTCTCAAACATTACACACAAATTCAAAGCAACGTGCGTAAAATATTACAACTCTGCACTAAACCGTTTTATATGATTTTCATGAAATAGCCAAACGTCAGCGCAGCGGAAACTTGATTATCTTCGCTGTTTTACGGCACACATTTATCATTTAAACATACACATTTACCCCTGGTTACACACTAAAGATTGAATGTATTTTTTTTCTTGTACGCCCATAGGAAAAAAAAGTGCCGCTAGGATGACGTAGTTCCAGCGGAAACACTTTTTATTGAATAACTCCTCAATGGTTGGATGCACAAATGTGTACTTACCATACACATTTACACGACGTCATACACTAAACATCTGCAAAACTGAAAATAAAAAAATCGTCATTTTTCCGCTGCGACTACGCACACGTTTTATACAACTCCAACCAACATAGGTCGTCCAAGAATCGTAGCAGCCTTCCCAGACTGCTGCAGGTTTTCGGAAGAGTTAATGGGGATCGAAATAGGATCGTAAGTAGGTATTAACTTAAATCACCCATAGCGATAAACTGTGGTTCTCAATTACTGTACATTGCACTGTCTCCTTACAATAGAAGTGCCAAATAAGTTCCTAAAACAGCATATTTTCTGCATCATCATCACCATCATCATCGGCCTATTAATATATACATGCCTCTACTCTTTTAGCCAAAACCAAACGGCTGGTAGATGTCACAAGTCTTCGAATTTTTGGTTCTAGGACATGCTGGTTTCTTCACGATGTGTTCCTTCACCGTTTTCGAGAGCAGTGGTGATGTAATAAATTACACAAAGTAATACACCTGCCTGGGTTCGAACCCACGAACTACTGTTCGTAAGTCGGGGCCGGCAGCACTGGGCCACCGCTGCGCTTAGGCTTATTCATTGGTTCTATTTATTTACAATTCAGTATTGGTTATATTTCTGTCCTGATGGTAAAAGTTTTCCTCCATAGTTTTTCACGCTTACATTTTCATTTTCTTTTCGCCAACGACTTATTGTTCGTAAGTTGGGGCCTCTACCACTCGGCCACCGCTGCTCTTTTGCATATTTTCTGCATGTCACAATTAATTAATAACGTTTTTGAAAAAACAGGCATGTTGTGTCCATGACTAGACAGAGCTTGTGACTAAATTATAGAAGTCACATGGGTCTAACTTCAAGATTTAGCATCGCTTGTCAAGGCTGGTGTATTGATGAGGGATTTATCCTTGCGGTCTGTTAGGTCTGATTTCTATATTGTACTGATCTCATAATGAACAATTATCAAAATAACCTTTTCCCAAAATGACTGATTTTCTAAATGTCTTTGTTTTAGAATGTCGCAAACTCTTATCGTCTGACAGAAAAGGTACATTCGTAATAATAAATCAAAAATAATGTTTAAACAAAAACCAAAACTTTTGATTTTGTTTTTTTTTTTTTTTTTAAAAAACCTTACCAGAACTTACTTCATGATGTTTTCCTTCACCGTTTGCGTTTGAATAGGTATATCGGTAAAGTGCACATAGAGTTTAGAAAAAGCCTGTGTGACTCGAACCCGTGACCTTAGGCGGAGCACGAACTACTGCGCCAGCAGGCGAGGTCCATTTGAATGTAAAATGATTAAAATGACGGCACGGTTGGCGCAGTGGCTCAAGCAATGGACTGCTGCGCTGCGTGTCGCGGGTTCGATCCCCGCACGGAACAAATATTTGTATGGCCTACAGTTAGTTGTTCTGGGTCTGGGTATTTGTGTATATGACTTTAAATGTCTGTGAACGCACCCACGATACAGGATTAATTGCTAGTATGGGGCAACGTTTTTTAAAAAAAACTTCTTTGCATTAAATACAATTATTTCCTTTTAATACGATTAGTCATGTTCAATTTCTTTTAAACATATAAGTTGTATCTTTTTTTGAAATTTCTTTTCAAAACCCTTCATTTTGATACCCTGCTCGATGGAAATGTAAGATTTTTTTTCCATCTCCACGTTATGGCACCCAAAATCCTCAATTTTAATGTAGCCAGTAACACTCGCGCCACCAAGACAAATCTAACAACGTTTATTTTTCCAAATCCGTTTAGGAGTTATGAGGGAATACAGAAACGGACGTACAAACATATATACAGGCCATACACGTAACCCTCCTTTTGGGCTTCGCCGTAGTCGGGTGAAAACAGTTGAATGAATTACAACCGATGGAAATCAGTTTCTTTAAAAATATTGCAACTATAAAAAAAAAAAAAATCATAGATCTATTGACCTTATTTAAGAATAATATTGGTTTGTTTTTAGAAGAGAACAGTACTAGTACTTTCGTTATTTAATTTTAAAAATAAAGTGTTACTGACTGTACATGAATTTGACAGTTTTATTTCCGACATTCTGAAACAAACACATTTAGAAAATCAGTCATTACGGGAAAAGGTTATTTTGATATTTGTTCAATATGAGATCAGTATAATACAGGAATCAGTCCTAACAGACCGCAAGCGGGTTTATTACATGCCGGATTTCCTTCGTGCCCCGGAAAGTAAGCTAAGCCAGTGTGCGTAGTTGCAGCGGAAAAATGACGATTTTTTTATTTTCAGTTTCGCAGATGTTTAGTGTATGACGTCGTGTAAATGTGTATGGTAAGTACACATTTGTGCATCCAACCATTTAGGAGTTATTCAATAAAAAGTGTTTCCGTTGGAACTTCGTCATCCTAGCGGCACTTTTTTTTTCCTATGGACGTACAAGAAAAAAAATACATTCAATCTTTAGTGTGTAACCAGGGGTAAATGTGTATGTTTAAATGATAAATGTGTGCCGTAAAACAGCGAAGATAATCAAGTTTCCGCTGCGCTGACGTTTGGCTAGTTCATGAAAATCGTATAAAACGGTTTAGTGCAGAGTTGTAATATTTTACGCACGTTGCTTTGAATTTGTGTGTAATGTTCGGGAAAAAGAAAAAAAACGTACCGTTCAGAAGATATACACGCAAAAGTAAAATAAGGTTATTAGGTCCAAGTACTTAAAATAGGCACTCTAGAGCCAAACTTAAAACGTTCATATGTATCTTGTAAGGGTCTACAACGTCTTGCGGAGTTTCATATAAGTGCGCTTAGTAATTAATGAGCTATGGCATAATTTACTACGACTGGACCACTATTTGTATGACATCCGATTGTAGGACTTTTTAATGGAAAAGCTGAATAAAACATATTCCGATACTTAGTGTATTAATGCAACTATTCACATGTAAAATTGCAGCTCATTAAACTAAATGATTAAAGAGATATAATAAAAATATCAGAACAACCGCCATACATGGATATACCGACCAAATTTAAATGGTTACAAAAAAGCGGCCGTGCAGTATATACAGATAACGTTTTCAAATTTCCAGTGTTGTACCATTTGTGTGTTATAGTTTCGTACAGGTGCGTTAAATAGTTTTGCAAAAAATAAAACAACTACATAAACTATGTGTTCTTAAACGAATTTATTAGTTAATGACCAATAAAAATTAAACAACATTATTTTAGGCTGGCAATTAAGATTCGGAAACCTGAATGCTCTACTTACATACAAAATATTCAACATAAAGCACATTATTCTTATACCTAACCTAACCTAACGCTCGGTTCGATACCTTCGGATCGCAGCACTCGCGTACATTTTGGCTCCTCCACCGTACACGCATGGAAAGTTTAATTCAGATCCGCGTGAACTTTGTAACGAGTAGACGTCGTCGCATCGTAATTGTAGGTAACAAAATGTGTGTAGCCGAAAATTTAATTATGGTGATGGAACGAAATCCATGCATATGGAATATTTAAAATACGGACTATCACAATAGAGACGTAAAAGACTTGGCTTGGGAGCAGATTTAAAAGCATCACTAAAAGTGTGACAGCAATCAATTCGTCGAGGTATTCCTCGAAGCGCAACCGTTTTGAGGCGAACCTAATGAGGCGCACCTTTATTATTCCTCAGAGCGCACCTTTTAGTAGCGCTCCCGATAACAATTAAAAATTTTAACTTTTTTTTCCTCGAAGCGCTGCTATGAGTTATTTTCGAATAGAGATAGGATACTAACTGAAACTATCGATAATAAGTAAAACACGTTATTTTATACAATTTGCAAAGGCTCTATACTCCTTGAAAAGAGCACTTGGAAGGATATGGGGGAGGCCTTTACCCAGCAGTGGGACAGTACAAGCTATTAAAAAAAAAAACTATGGTAGTGCGCCTCAAAACGGTGGCGCTTCGAGGAATACCTCAATTCGTCTTCGTCTTTAAACGTTTGCGGCCGGCCTTAACAAAGTAATAGCAATTAGTACGCTGGAAGCAGCAGAATTTAAGCTGATCAAGTCCCGTTGACATCCAACGTCATTGCAATGTCCGTGTGTTCTTTTTATTAAAACAAAATCTATCGGTATTTATGATTTGGAAGTAGGTAAGTCGACGAGACTCCTTTTTTCAGGTCGTAGAGTGAAACTGCCCACACGGGATTTTAGCCCTTATTTTCTAGTAGTATAGTAGTTTTAGAAATGAAAGCCAAGTTTATAGGGTGGCACACCGGTTTATCCGCGGGGCTTGAAGGTCGGAGAAAAGTGACACACAGGGGTGCTACTGGGGCTTTATCGGAGTTGACAATTACCTAATGTGACATTTTTTTGCAATATTCTGACAAATAAATTCATTTTTTAATACTGATGCTTATTATTGTAATAATTTCGTAAGTTTAAAAAAAAAACAATTGACCTACTATTTTTATCATGAACGTTATTAGTTACTTGTTCCAGAATTGTGTGCCCACCTGTACCAATGCAATAATGGTACAACACTGGAAATTTGAGAACGTTATCTGTATATACTGCACGGCCGCTTATTTGTAACCATTTAAACCTGGTCGGTTTATCCATGTATGGCGGTTGTTCTGGTATTTTTATTATATCTCTTAAATTATTTAGTGTAATGAGCTGCAATTTAACATGCGAATAGTTGGATTAATACACTAAGTATCGGAATATGTTTTATTCAGCTTTTCCATTAAAAAGTCCTACAATCGGATGTCATACAAATAGTGGTCCAGTCGTAGTAAATTATGCCATAGCTCATTAATTACTAAGCGAACTTATATGAAACTCCGCAAGACGTTGTAGACCCTTACAAGATACATAATATGAACGTTTTAAGTTTGGCTCTAGAGTTCCTATTTTAAGAACTTGGACCTAATAACCTTATTTTACTTTTGCGTGTATCTTCTGAACGGTACGTTTTTTTTTAAGTTCTTTTTCCCAAACATTACACACAAATTCAAAGCAACGTGCGTAAAATATTACAACTCTGCACTAAACCGTTTTATATGATTTTCATGAAATAGCCAAACGTCAGCGCAGCGGAAACTTGATTATCTTCGCTGTTTTACGGCACACATTTATCATTTAAACATACACATTTACCCCTGGTTACACACTAAAGATTGAATGTATTTTTTTTCTTGTACGTCCATAGGAAAAAAAAAGTGCCGCTAGGATGACGTAGTTCCAGCGGAAACACTTTTTATTGAATAACTCCTCAATGGTTGGATGCACAAATGTGTACTTACCATACACATTTACACGACGTCATACACTAAACATCTGCAATACTGAAAATAAAAAAATCGTCATTTTTCCGCTGCGACTACGCACACGCTAAGCCATTAGAGTCGGCTGTCGTTTGAAGACCTTCGATAGCCGTTCTAAAGGCTGACACACAGTCTTACCAAGAGGTACTGTATCACCTAGTCCACAATAGGTTGCGGCGATAGGCAGTCGCTCCAAGTGTTTTTTTTTGTATTCAGCCAGTATAGTGTTACTTATCCCTAATAAGTAAAAAAGGGTAAGTAATAACAATTGAATTTAATAAAGAGATAAAGAAAATACAGTGATAAATAAATAGATAAAGGGGTAGAAAATACAGGGATAACTATAAAACGCGGACCTACCTATCTCACGCTCTACAGAATGTAACGTTAGAGGAAGTTAGAAGCAAGTACTAGTCAGTTCCAGTAAGGCCCCGAGGTAGGTCAGCTGAAGAACGGCGAGGAGAACAGCTGCCAGGTCAGGCCAATCCTGCAGCCAGGCGACAAGATTACGGGCGAGTCCTTTAGGGAGGCCAGGAGAATAGTTCAAAAGCAGTAGTACTAGTAGAGACGCTTGTAGAGCTCCTGGAGAGTAAGATTTAACGCGACGGCGTTGGAGATGTGATGGTTTTTCTTCTGAACCCAGATGTCGACTTTTGTAGATTCACTGGTTCCACTTCAGAACCCAGATGTAGACTTTTGTAGATGCACTGGTTCAACTTCCGAACCCAGATGTAGACTTTTGTAGAAGCGATGGTTCGTCTTCGGAACCCAAAAATCAACTGAAGGGAATTCTTCAGAAATTCCCTTTTAAAGGACAATCTGAGCGTTTTTTCCACCCAATTGTTTTATTTCATTCTTCTAGTCTTTCTAGAATTCAAAATCAAAAATCAAATCAAAATCAAAAGATTTTTATTTCACATAGGCCTACATGGGCACTTATAAAACGTCGGTAAAAAGGGGCACGGTTTGGTGCATTGGTCAAGTTCTTGAAATCAAAAATTGTGAGTTGCCTGTATTTAAAACGGCCAGTATTATTCAATCAAAAACTTCCTCAAAGAATTCTGTGAGTGTGTTAATTAATTTTATAAGCGTAAGATAAGATACCATTAATAAAAATGATCAATAAATTACATTGTTTGAGCTAACATATTATTAAAAATAAATCAAATTATATAATTCAAATATAACCTTCATAGTCCTAACCACTAAGAAAAACTATTCTATTCTATTCTATTTTTATTTATGGCAATTGCTGTCGATGCCAGATGTCGACAATTCTGCCAATTTCAGAAATGAAATGAGAAAGCAAGTGATGTATTTATAAGCGATAAAATAATTAAATAACTGAACTCATTGTAGGACTTGTTGTTGGGTTAGTAGGACAGCACTGAAACAAACAAAAATATATACATAGATTATAATTGTTAATAACATTAATATTTTAAAAACATACCACATAAATATAATTTCTGTTGACTAAAAACATTTTTATAATTTAATATTATTAAGACGGATAAAAATCATTAGCATCTGGAGTAATTCTGGGGAGGAGTATGTTAAAAGAGAAGGGAAATTAATTGGCACAGGAATCTTTAATTTGGGGAGACGGCTATATAGGTCGCAGGACGGGTCATTGTTGATGCAGTCGAAAAAAATGTGTTCCAAGCTACCCTCATCCAATCCGCATTCGCAGAGGGACGAGTCCTGCACACGAATTTTACGAAGGAAGACTGGAGAACAGCAAAAGCCTAAGCGTATTCTACATAGGACTGATATAACACTTTTAGATACCTTCTTGTAATGGTAGAACCATGGTTTCTGTTTTATCAGCGGTTGGACCGCGTAGTAAAAACTACCTTTCTTTTGGCTTGACCTGTTCCACAGTTCCTGCCACGAGCTTACCAAATCCGACTTGGGAAGGTTTAGTAGATCATAGCCCTGGTGATTAAGGTGTTTAAGGTCTGCAGTTGGAGAGGTGCATGCGTCCTTAGCCAATATATCAGCACATTCATTGCCTTTAATGCCACAGTGGCTTGGTATCCAGACTAGATGAATGTTTTTTTGCTGGTCGGCACAAGATAGGAGTGTCTTTTTAATATTTAAAATGTGTGGGCTATGTAATTTGGTTTTGAAGGGATTCTGGGATAGGGATTGGAGGCAACTAAGGGAATCTGTAAAAATAACACCAGAGTTAATATTATGGGATTCTATGAAAAGGCATGCTTCCAATATAGCTACACTCTCGCCTGTAAACACAGAAGATTCCTTTGGACATTTAAATTGCAAGATAATTTTAGAATTTTGGTAGTAAACAGCAGCACCGGTATAACTGTTACTTGCTAATTTAGAGGCGTCAGTAAAAAATCTTTGAAATCCATTCCATCGCTCATCCACCACCGCCTTAAAGATCGAATTCGCCGAAGGGGACTTTTTGGAAATACCAATGTTGTAAAATATTTGGGGTTTGAAGCAAAGTACTTCATACGGAAAGTTAAACAGTGGTAATCTGGGATATTGGACAATAGGGCAATCTAAATTTTGGAGCTGGTAAAATGCTTTTAATATTAGAGGAGATTCTTTGCATTTCCAATATTTTGAATTTCTGAACAAGGTATCTAATTCTTTCAATTTTGGTATAAGGGGGTGTAGAGTTTTGGGGATAACCCTAGACAGAAACCGGGACGCCAGATACTGCCTCCTCAAGGCTAAGGGAGGTTCGGCGCATTCGACCTGCAAGGCGTTAATAGGAGAGGGCTTCATGCAACCTGAGATTATCCGGAGGCATTGAGACTGAACCCTATCTAATCCAGCTAAACCACCTTTGTTACATGGAATCAACAAAAATGAGCCATAATCTATAATACTACGAACTAAAGCGTTATAGATTAATTTCATAGTGTAAGGATGGGCACCCCACCAGACACCAGCAAGGGCCTTTAAAATAGGGACAACCCTTTCGCATTTTTTAACTAAGTAATTGGTGTGGGGTAAACCAGATAGTTTGGAGTCCAGATACACGCCTAAAAATTTTGTTTTGTTAACTAATGGAATATCTTTACCTTCAATGCTAACTGAGACTTGAGGGATCCGATGTTTCCGGGAGAAAATGACCACCGAACTTTTCGGAGCAGATAGAGAGAGGCCATGGTCTAAAAGCCATTGATTTAAAGAGTCCAGAGAGAGACAGAGAGATGAAGCAGCATCAGCCACTGATGCATTGGCTACGTACAAGACAAGATCGTCGGCATACTGTAAAAGGTGACAGTCAGTATTAAGGCAGGAGCCAATGTCTGCTGTATATAAATTGTATAGTAATGGGCTGAGGACAGAGCCTTGGGGTAGACCCTTCCACGTCTGTCTTTCCTCGAATATCTCACCCTGGACTCTCAACACCAAAGAGCGGGACATAAGAAGCCCGCATATGCACTGTACCATTTTCGCCGGAATACTCAGCTGTTGCAATTTTTGCCTGAGAATGGGGAGAAGGACATTGTCATATGCGGAAGAAATGTCTAGGAAAGCGGCTACAGCAGATTCATTTTTGGAAAAGGCTGAACGTATATCCGTAACTAACGTTGCCACGCTGTCCATTGTACCAAGTCCCTTCCTAAAGCCAAATTGGTGGCTGGGTAGTAGATCCCGAGACTCAACGAACCACTCAAGTCTATTTTTAATTAAATGTTCCAGTAACTTGGCCAAGACGGACGACAGGGCAATTGGTCTAAGGCCATTCGGGTCATCGGCATTCTTGCCGGGTTTTAAGAGAGGAATGACGATTTGTTGTTTCCACTGATCCGGAACCCAACCAAAACGGTAACAGTAATTTACAATTTGTAGGAAATAGTTCTTGGCGTTAGTACCAGAGTGGGCTATAAAGGAGTATGGGATGCCATCCTTGCCAGGGGCGGTATCCCGTACGTTTCGAAGCACCGTATTTAATTCCTCCATTGAGAAGGGGTTATCCAGTGGATCGTCCGCAGTATTTACAGGCGTGAGTACTAATTCTGTGGATAAGGGAACATAGGCTGGAGCAATTTTATCGAAAAAGGATTCGGCAGTTTGTCTGGTGATGGGGGAAGAGATTGACGGGGAACAACCACGTCTAAAGCGGTTTATACTCTTCCAGACTGCTGATATGGGAGTGGAGGGGGATAGAGAAGTGCAAAACTTGACCCAACCCGAACGTTTCTTCTTTCGAAGAAGTCGTTTGGTCTGAGCATACACTCGTTTGTACTGGAGTAAATTGTCGTTGTTCATCGATTCATTGTACTGTATTTCGGCGTCATTCCTCGACTGTATTGCTGCTGTGCATTCATAGTCCCACCATGGGGGTGATGGAATCTTATTTCGGGCACAGTTCCGCAACTTAAAAGATGAATCTGCACTTGAAATTATGGCCGAAACAAAACCCTCATAACAATTCTTAACATGGCAGTGACCGAGAAGGCCAGAAAATGCTGAATTTAAATTTGGAAGCTCACTAATTTTCTCCTCCAGTAATGATGAAAACTTTGTCCAATCGGGATTGGACAAGTTGTACTTCAGAAGTGGGGGAGAAGTTTTTTCTAAAAAGGTCTTATTAATCAAAGATATAACTATAGGATAATGGTCACTACCATGCGTCAGAGAAGTGCTTTGCCAATGAATCGATGCCGCCAATTCCACAGAACAGAATGTGAGATCTACACAACTCTTTTGCTGTCCAGGAAGAGATCTACGGGTCGGGCAGCCATCATTTAGGATGCAGAGGTTAAGGTCATCTAGAATTTCTACCAAACCTTCCCCAAAGGAATCGCATCTATTAGAACCCCACCTAAAGTGATGGCAATTGAAGTCACCCATGACCAAAAGGGGTCCATGGACACTACTAAAAATATTTCTTAAAATGTTTAAAAAGTTGTGATGAGGATGCGAAATGTATACAGAGAGGACCGTGATCCCCTCAACAGTCCCTCCAACTACATTCACATCACCACCAAGCGCAGGTAAGGGTAAGGACAAAAGTGGGACACGGTTATTGCAAAGGAGAGCCGACCCTCCATAGCCATCAGGTCTATCACATCTTAGAACATTAAAATGTGGTACATGAAAGCTAAGACTTGGGGTAAGCCAAGTCTCAGCAATGGAGCAAGCCAAAGGCTTATACTCATTTAGGAGGGATATGAGGTCGTGCTTTTTATTCCACACGCTCCTCACATTCCACTGAAGGAATACTTGGCGAGCCGCCATTTTTAATTTCTAAAAGAAGAGTAACAAGTTGGTGGGCAACGTTGGACGGTATTTGTGAGCTAGAAGAAGACATTACAGTGGTTAGGAGTTTTACAAGAATTTCAATGATAGAGGAAATACTATTATGGTCTGTATAGGGGTTATTAAGAGCGCAGCCATTAGGCTGTGAAGATTGGGGAGAACTAGTTATTTGCTCATGAACAACTCTATCGTATGATGGGGAAAGGGGGGCATGGGTCTTAGGCTTTAGAAAGACTGTTTTGCGATATGGTTGAGGTTGGGATTTTGTTGCATTGGCATAGTTACGGGAAGCAGCTGGGACAGTTTTGCTTACTTCAGCATATGACAAGGATTTCTCAGCCATGATAGTCTTTATAGCCTTCTGCCTACCAAACTCCGGGCATGACTTGCTATTAGCAAAGTGATTCCCCGAGCACAGTACACAGAAAGCTTCAGCCTCAGGTATGCTGCAACCATCACCAGGGTGATCATTGCCACATTTACTGCAGCGTGGTTTCGACCTACAGATTGATTCAATGTGTCCAAATCGGCAGCATTTACGGCACTGAATTGTAGGGAAGACATATTGTTGTACTGGAAGAGATGTGTAGCAACAGTAAATTCTGTTTGGTAATACCTGTCCGTCGAATGTGATCACGCATGTTTCTGTGGGTTTCCATTCTATAGCCCCCTCATGATAGTTCTTTTTATTTATGCGTCTGACCTTAAGAATTTGTCCACAACCATTTGGAACTGATAAATAGCTTTTAGCCTCCTCTTCTGACATGTCGTGGGGAACTCCTTTTACAACACCCATACGGGTAACGTTAAATGAGGGGATATTAGCAGTATAACCATTTTTCGACAAAATACTGTTTAAGATAAAGGCATTCGCATCCTGAGGGGAAGTAAATTCCACAGAAACACGGTTACGACCAACGCGTTTAACACCGTCGCGTACTATATTACCAATGTTATTGTTGAAAAGAAACATACCAAATGTAACGGGATGGAGTGTTGTATTAGCATTAGGATGGGATTCCGTGCGGGATACGTGGACTAGGAAAGACGCTTTATCTGTCGCTGAGTACTTAGTACGACCAACTTGAGCTCTTTGTTGCTTCGTAGGAGGGCTTGTGATATTAACATCGTTAACTGGACGTTTGCGTGACGGATTGGATGAGCTTTGCGTGTCTGCTATGCTGCAAGCAACATTGGCGAGTTGGGATAACGGATAATTCGGTGATAAGGGAGCGTAAGCGGAAATTGAGGGAGTAGGGATGTCAGGAGGAGGATCAGGGTCGGGAGGTTTATTTCGGTCCATTACTCCGGTAAAAACTACTTTATCAGAAAGTTTACAATACAAACCCAATTAACAACACAAGGACAGTACAAAAATACAAAAACAAGCCACACAGAGTCACTGATTCACTGAAAACAACTTAAAATCCAAGACACACGTGCTAACCAAATACACTCTGTGGCGAGAAAAACAAGAAAAACTATGACACAAAATAAAAGAAAAGTAAATGACAGCTTGACTGACGTAATGTCAGATAAAAAGTAAACATTGAAAAATTAATAGTATTAATATTTTATTTCGGCTAAAACTAAGTTAATAAATCGAATAAGATCGATTGTTAGACTGCTAACATTAATAGTTGTCGCCAAGGCGCGACATAAGATGTAAAAGGACCCCGGCCCTGGTGCAAGCCATGGTCCGGGGCGAGGAGGAATGGGACGCCGTCGCCTCCTTCTGCGAAGCAGTGATGCTGGCGAAGGAGGTGGCGGAACGCGAGAGGGAGAGAACCTCTCGTCCCAGCCGCCGCGGGAGGCGCTCCGGGCGTCGGGGGTCCCGCGATGACCTCCGGCCACCGTAGACGCGGGCCTGTGGACGGTGAGTGATGGGCTAACTCGCCGTCCGTCCGTCTCACGACGAAAACAGGCCGTGTCGACGGCGCGTTCGTGTTCCACGCGCGCCTCAAAGAGATGTCAGCAACATGGGAGGGGCCCGAAAGGGCCGACGCCTGTCGGGGCCGCGGGTAGTCCAACGGTTATCGCGGCCTCGACATAGAGGGCGAAGAAGGAACATGGGTGGTTTTTAGTCAGTAGAAGTCTGACACTCCCTTTCGCTCTGCCCAAGAGCGGGAGGGGTTATTCGATGATTTTACACCCACCAAAAAAAAAAAAAAAAAAAAAAGATGTAAAAGGACATTTTATAAAAGATGAGAATAATTGATAGTAAAAGTGTAAGTATAAATACCATAATAGCTGGAAAAGAAAAATAGATAGATTGATTGTTTAATTGATTTTTGGTAGATGATTGTATCCAACCAGCAAAGCTCAGCGTGTCCATATTTAACAAATCAACATCATTAAGCATTTTAAGTGTTTCTCATATGTTTGATTTTTTTTGCCATTTGTTTTGTCCTGTGTGAAACCTATAAAAACTTTTTGTTTCTTTCTTTAAGCAGTGGCCCAGTGGTGGGGGTCCCGACTTACGAACAGTAAGTCATTTCTTTGTGTGTTATTTATTTTATCACCACTGCTCTCAAAACGGTAAAGGAAATCATCGTGAGGAAACAGGCATATCTTAGAACCAAAAAATTCGAAGACATGTGACATCTACCAACACACACTGGGCCCGCGTCTGAGTCCCTGCAGTGGGAACATTATAGGCTGATGATGATGATGATGACGACATTATTAAGGCCCTACGCAGCATATAGCAAAAAAACGTTTGTAAGTATCTATAAATAAACAATTGTTGGTCCGTACGGAATAAACACTGCCTACCTATTAGCTAATTGACGACATAGAACGGTTCGTAGCTGTAAATTGCTTCCAAGAATTTCGTAGTCGGAATGAGTCCATCAATTTAGTCCTAATGTCGGCTACAACTGTAAATATAGCGTGAAATACTTAAACTTAATGGGTATCATTAAAACTAATGGGATTATTTTATTTTATTGGAGGAATATTGTGTTCAGGTAAATTGAATTATGTGATAATTTCAATGTGAATATTACATTAAATTATTGTTTAATTGGAAGTAAAAACTATGTTTATCTATTTTAATGTATGCTAATATTATAAATGCAAAAGTTTGGATGGATGATTGTTACTAAATCACGCTAGAATGGATCTGGGTGACAAATAGGCAGAGAATCACACATAGGATAAATTTGTTTCGTACTTAGTTCAGAATAATTTTTAAAATACTGTCTACATTGCTGTTTCTACAAACAAGCAAAATCAGCTTATCAACCCACTGGTGGCACACAAGCCTCCTCTCTGAGAAAACGGGCATAAAGCTAGGAATGGACTGAGACGATTTAGAATTCAACTAATTTTCAATAAAAAATATTTATTTTGGAAAATAATAAAACAGTGAACGCAAGAAAAGTTCTACCGAAAAGCCTTTTATAGAAAACGGGTTATAGTCAGATCCTATCCATCTATAGATATCCAACAAACTATCTACTTAAACCCACGTTGATTTCATAACCCATGATCTCTGCAATAAAATTCCTGACTTCAAAAAAATTGTCCTCAAGAAATTCCTACAACCTCATTTCTCTAATATAAAAAGGACGTTTTGTCTATTTGTGCGCTGAGTCACGGTTCCACCGACAATACAGGCGTCATTCACACGTTTTAGGATAGTGTTAAAAAATATAGTGCCAATAATAACAGTCCTGTTATAGCCGGGAAAATATTTTTATTATTATTAGTGCTGGAATGATCGTATCAAACGTAGGTTTACTGAAATTATGGCTTTAATAAAACAGTAAAATTATGAGCAATAAGACTGCCAATTGTAAATGTACAGGAGACCGCAGTCAGTGGTGGCAAAACTACTATAATACTAGTACTACGATAGGCCATTTGAAGGTTAAAGTGGTACCCCTGGTATGCAGACAACTGTACATTCTCAGTGCTTAATAATGCCTGTATTTTACATTTAATGCTGTGCGATATATTTTCTCCTTTTGCGGAAAACGCGTCTTGGAAAAAACCCATCTCTATTAGATTGTTCAGGACTTGTGACCATGCAGGTTCGCACCCTATCTTTAACTTACTAACTAATTTAACTACTAATTGAGAATACAAAAGATATGAATGGTTTAATTGAAATAAAAGGTTTAATTTTGGTTTTAACTTTGTCCTTCTGATTGCGAAGACCAGATATGAATAACATTTCTGATCATAAAACAGATTTTCTTTGCTTATTATTTTAATCATTTGAATTTTTGGTATTTATTGGAGAACTAGATTCAAATTTACTCGGTTAAACACACACACATGGCTATAAATCTTGTGGCTAAATATTAACCGCCGCTCGGGTAAATTTTCAGGTTAAGCCTATTTGTATTTACGAGTATCTTTGATAGTCGTCACAAATAAGGTTCGAAAAGGTCTGACCACCAAGGGGTACTAGTATTCCGCTGCATCCAGTAAGACTGAAAGCCCCAGTATTGTTGACCTGCTTGGAAAAGGCTCGACATATAAGATGATTTAAATATACAAGGACAGTTACTTGACCAACAATTTATTCAACACATAATTATGTAAATAAGCTCTTTGTAAGACCCTGAAAACTTTATTACTTTTGACCTCACTGAAATAAATATCACATTTATATGCAACTCGTGTATGTCAGGAATTTTTAAGCCAAGGTTTTTTATATTGCAAATCTTGAGTTATGTGTCCTTTGCTTCAATATGGAAATTGTTTTATTTCTTGTTTTGTCGGGGATAATAATGTTAAGCAAAATTAATATACGTACATACTATACTCAAGTTGAGTATCATTTGAAATGAAGTAGCTATATAACGAAAACATTGACGAAGTGTCTATTTGCGTAATAGTTAATTTCAATAGTTGTGTTGCGAATTGTTTCTCAAAAGAGAAAGTAATTCATTTATTTATTTTCAACTCACAACTATCCTGACTGGTCTTAACCTAATTCGATACTGTCGCTATTAATTTGTATGAATAACACATTTTTATTACAAATAAATCTACAACTAAAACTAAAGTTCAGATAACCCAATCATTAAACTTATTCCGAATTCCAAGAAAATACCCAACATTTTACTCAAGATTTTGTTGACTAAGGAGCTGTATTGTTTGTTTAAATATTCGTAAGTATCCTTTTAGAATTTCCCACAAAATTTATCTTGTCTATGTTTTATTTATTAAGCATTGTAGTTTTTACTAAGGGTAAATTTCAAAAGGTATCTATGGCTGAGCTATTTTAGGGGTCATTGGACATTCCAGTCGACGCACGCTTAAACGCGCTCAATGTGAAGTGCCTGATGCCTACGCATTCTTGCGAAAAATATATTTCAAGGTAGCGTGGGCGGTGGTTTCACTTTGGATGGGTTTAGGTTCGTATTATTAAGCCCTTGACTTATAAGACGTAATAGTAATTGTTTGTAAGTTTGTTACTTTATTTATTTTATTCATTAACACTTGGATTTGTTTTAACAGCTAAGACCTAAGCTAACTAAATTACTAATAGTCCAGCCCCAAGTAACGGGTCTGGGTAGAAGCACAAGTTACACAGTGGAAGTGGTGGTGGTGTTACTTGGTGGAAATCGGCCAAAGAACATGAAAATACGTCCAAACGCCGAGAAACAATATTCAGTGTTCTCAGTGCATGAATAAAATGTGTGGTGAAAATTTTAATAAGTTTGTACGATTCCAATATTTGTGGATTGTTTAGCAAACTGCCTTACTTCCAACTTCTAGTACCGAAAATCCCTATAGTATATCCCCTATAAGTTTATATATAGGGGGTAATCTTCGAAAGAGAAATAGTTTTTTTGCGTCATCGGCGCCGTAGATAATACGCTGTGTGCTAGGGGCCTTATTGAGCCGTTGATTATAGTTAACATTGCAGATCTTCCATCGCTGGTATGAGTGTGAAAGCCAAAAGTCTGGGAAACAACTTGAACATTCTATCGACAATCTGGGTAATAAAGATTAGATAGGCAATCACTCCGCGACATTTATTTGTATCATGCTGTATCTAGTCTGATTGAAAGTCAACCCTAGCGTAGTTGAGAAGAGTATAAGCAGATAATGTCTGCGTGTCTGTCTGTGTGTGTGTGTGTTGCCTTTGTATGATTTTTGTGCAAAAAGTTTCATAAATAAATAAATAATGTCACGAGAAAAGACCAGTCCACTTTTTTCTTCAATTTCCACACCCTAGAAAGTTAAATTACAGTCGTAAATTACAATTTAACGCCAGAAACAGCGATTACAAATCGTATAACATGAATATAAATCTCTACGGAACCACGTTGACCCGTGGTGTCGCTTCCACGTTGTTTTATGTTGATTTATGACAGAAAAACGAAGTTCACGACCTAATTGCTAAGTGGCTCTGACATTTTAATTCTTGCTAATATTTTCTGCTCTGATTTTAGCTGTTTGTAACAACATTATTTTTGTTTATAATATTCTTGTTAAATGGTGACCATATACGTGATACTTGCTTGGGACGATTTTAGCAGTAATGATAAGTTACAATAGGGATGTTTACCGACTTAAAAAAATGTGATTCTAAATAGTCCGTCTGTTAGATTATCGAAAAATAATGGATACGTATTTAACGCGTCAATGATTTGAGTGGGGGTTAGTGACGTCACTGACCGCTAAAAATTGTCACACTAATGTCTTAGAGTATGACGTCACGTTACAGTTTTCAAAGTACTGTATCGTCTTCATTGTTTGTCTACGTGAAAAAAGAAAAAATATGTGTCTAATATGTTTTGGTGATCTATATGACGGACTAATTAGATTTTGCTAATTACCCTTAAGTCGTAGGTATGCATGTCGATGTCGCTAAAATTCCAGCTGTCTTATAAGTTGAAGCAACGGGAGTATGCCTCATAATTTTTACTCCTTTACTGTTCCTATTTCATTACCTACTGGGCGTAAATTGTAAAAACATTTTCTACCTGTAAGCCTGTAATAGAGATTTGTTTAGCATTTTTTTCTGTTTTTTTGGTAATCTATATGACGGACTAATTAGTTTTTTTTTGTTAACTACCCTATTGACTCTATTGATTTTTAACTAGGAGCGACCGCCTGTCTGAATTCCAGAACCCAGCGATTACCGGGGAACAAAACTGGTTGTTAGACTTTCAGACCACTTTTAGCTATGCTGGCGAAGGAAGGGGCGGAACGTGAGAGGGAGAGAACCTATATCCCAGCCGCCACAGGAGACGCTCCAGATGTCAGGGGCTACGTGATGGCTTCCAACCACCGTAGCCGCGGGCCTGTGGACGTTGAGACAAGGGCTAGCTCACCGTCCGTCCGTCCTATGACGATGACAGACCATGTCGATGGCGCATTCGTGTTCCACGCGCGCATCTTAGAGATGTCAGCAACTACAGGGGCCTGCAAGGGCCGACGCCTGTCGGGGCTGCGGGTTGTTCAAAAGAAATACCGCGGAATACAAAGGGTTAAGAAGGATCATAGGTGGTTTTTAGTCTGTAGAAGTCTAACACTCCCTTCCGCTCCGCCCAGAGCGGGAGGAGTCAGATTTGATGAATTCCCACCCTTCACAAAAAAGGCCACTTTTAGCTTCGGTGTCATTTCGGCCCTGTTGTGTGTGATTCTATGAGGCAACATAAAATGTTTGTTTTAATTTGTAAATAAAATAGCATACTTACTTTAAAGCCATATCTCTCCCCAACATACCTTCAGAGTATCAAAAGCCACAATTTTTCATAAGATTCGGTAAAAACAAAGCCATTTCAGAGACATCTGTCGTGACAATAAATGGCGCACGTGCTTACCAAACGGGTTTCATTTTATGTTCGTTTCAAAGTACATTGTAAGAAACTCTTGGAAGGATTAATAAATTGAGGGTAGATACAAAATTGTGTAGACAAGATATATTATGTGTATAGAGGGAATATATTCTGGTAGCCTGTTGAAAGGTCCTCAGAAAGTTTTTGCTTTTTTTGAGGTGTTAAACGATTGTATATAAAAATCACAATATTATATTGATCACTACATTATGTCATTATTTCTGTCTATCAAAACAAAGCTATACTTCGTAGCTTCAGCTTGCCATGTACGGTGGGTGTATTTAAATTTTAAGTAGGTGCACGGTTCTCGAAAACTGTAGGTTTTGAAATTGAGTCCCGGTTGTCATTTGTTGGTTTTTCGTTACAGGTAGTCAGTGGCCAGTTGGTATGATTAACTGTGTTCTGAAGCTGAGAGAGGCAGTCGCTCCATATGGAGTTCAGCTGCAGCCGGTAGACTAGAATACGACCCCAACATAATTAGGAAAGACTATTACTATTCCATTTATTTATTTTTTAACAAATTTTGTACATTTTTAGGGTTCCGTACCTCAAAAGGTAAAAACGGAACCCTTATAGGATCACTTTGTTGTCCGTCTGTCTGTCTGTCTGTCTGTCAAGACCTTTTTTCTCAGGAACGCGTGGAGGTATCAAGCTGAAATTCATATCAAATACTCAAGTCTATGGTCTCTTGGAGCTGTGAAAAAATCAAACTTCTAAGTCAACGCGATCAAAAGATACTCCCGTTTATGCCGCAAATTTTCGACACTCGCAAGGGAATCAAAACCTACAGGGTACTTCCCGTGAACTCAGAATCTTGAAATTTGGTACGAAGCAACGTCTTATAACACAGATAAAGGAAAAATTGCGAAAAGCATAAATTTTTAGTTACATCATATAATAAAAATATTTTTAATAATTTTAAACTTATCTACGATGGTACGGAACCCTTCATGTGCGAGTAGGACTCGCACTTGGCCGGTTTTTAAATTTGTTTCTACTATTTGTGTCCTACAACGGGGCAAGGGCATCTCTGCAAAAAGAGTCGAGACGATTAAATGGTGGAGAAAATTCACCCGATTTGAAAAACTGTGTTCAGATAGGTACATTATAAGTATGTTACGTAAGCGATTTGCTTACGAAAATAATAAATCACGCATTTCACTTAAAAAGAAACAAATGTCCTGATTTTGTACGAGATTGATCAGTATTCAAAATACGAGATATTCAAAAATAAGAAAATCCTAATAAAGTCGAAAGCTTTTTCTAAAACCAATATTTGACCGACACGCGACGTGGGCTCTCAAAATTCAGGGTTGGCCTGAGTTTTGCGGTGAAACTCCATTTGCTAATGACGATGTTGGCTCACCCAGGGGCCTGGCAGCGGCCCTATTGTGCCAGACATTGGCAGAGTGCCACTCGACTTTCTAATAATTCCACTTTGTATCTGTTAATTAATATTTTTGCTATCAATACCGACGATATCTGCATGTTTTCATTGGGTTGATTAAAAATTCCATTAAATCTGTTTTTTTCTTTGGGGTTTTCAGCGCAAACATGGTTTTGCCTACTAATAATCTGCCTTGTTTGTTTTGTGAGAACTTTAGTTTTTACACAATTTTTCCCGGTATTGCATGTTCATGTTACACACATACCCACATAAAGTATAAACAAATGTTTTTTTTTTTAAAGACGTAGCCAGAAGCCACAGAACGCCTTCTGCTGCGATCCTTAAATACCTACTACTTTTGCTTTGTCTACAATAATACATCTGGTCATACACGCACGCCGATTATACACAAATATAATATTAATACCAGCCTATTACTGTCCCACTGCTGGTCAAAGGCCTCTTTTAAAACATAGAAGCCACGAGCATTGATCACCACGGTTTGCGATTTCAGACTTATGAATTTTAGTCCAGGTTTCCTCACAATGTTTTCCTCCACCGATGACATGGTTTTTTTTTTGTTAAATATCATGATAGGGCCCCATAAAAATACATATGAATTGAAAAAGTAACATTGGCACTTGCTCAATATTTTAGACTGGTACATTGCTTCCTCTTTCATGGCCAGTCGCGGGACTTTAACCTCTGGTCCATCTGGACTTACAAAAATACTCGATACAGTTATATTGTGATCATTTGTTAGACATTCAACAAATAACGCAAATAAAGAGTCCAATCACACCTGAAACAGACAGATCGAACGGTATGCTGAAGTAAATATCATAATTAATTATTTAAGCGAAATAATCAAACTTTTACCTAGAGAACATTACCATGAAAGTGACATTTATTTACACCAGCTAAAAGTCTTTATTAACATTATCATATTAAATTACTCGTGTTAGAAAAAATGAGGGCTACATTAAAATATAAAAAGACTCTTTAAACATTTGGAAGCATCACGTAAACAAACCGGGAGGTATTTATGAATTATTCACATGTTTGTGCCAACCCTGGGCATAGAATAACAAATCTGTGTAGAAGCGAACTCGATGTACTGTATTCATGGATTAAAATATGAGACGTGGGTCACACATTGCGCAATAGGACATTCCCATACGACACCGCTTGCCCGCGCTGTCGGGCGGTTTACGTGTGTTAGACTTCAACGGATTTCATATAAAATAAGAGATCCAGTTCATTGGATTAACTTATCCGGTGGGTTTCTTAAGGGCGTCGATGTGGGAGGACATGAAGGTGACAGACTGAATCTGAATGACAACCGGTTTCCTGTGTGAATCGTCCAAAATGTGACCATTCGGATGGATGGGCTTACACGACACAGACAGAACAATCTTATCTTAATATTTTGCCATGACCTGCAGAATATAGAATGCTGTATCGCTGTTAACACAAAAATAATGATGCAGACTTTTTTTTTTGGCGGGTCGAAAATCATCAAGTAACCCCTCCCGCTCTTGGGCAGAGCGAAAAGGTGTGTCAGACTTCTACTGACTAAAAACCATCCATGTTCCTTCTTAGCCCTATATGTCGACGCCGCGGTAACTTCTGAACAACCCGCAGCCCTGACGGGATGTAGACTTCAGTTGGTCTAAACAGACCTTGTTGAACCAATTGACGACGGTAATATTTCTTATTGTATGCAAATTTTAATTTTTTTATATATTTCCTAACCTCTAGAAGGTTTGAAAAATCAGAGGCGTTTTATAGATTCTAAAAAACTCAAGTTGAGCCTCAGGAGACTGTAGGCAAAAAAGGTTCAAAGCATGTATATCACATCTATACCCTTTTTATTTATTCTATGGGTATCCGAGGTCTATTGCGAAAAAAGTACGAAAATAATTTTGTGAAACCCTCTGTTTCGTAATTAAAATGTCTGTGGGGACTATTAAACAATGTTTTGGGTTCATTTTAAGTAAACCCGAAAAATGAACCCAAAACATTGTTTAATTATAAGTTCTGATGCGTTTTGTGAATTTTAAATAAGCGGGCTCATTGTTGCGGCGTTGATGAAATGGAGCACGTAGTCACAAAGCTTATCGCGTTTGTCCTTCCATGTAGGTAATTAAAATGTTTAGGGGAGATACTGAATGTATTACTACAAAGGTATGATGATGTTTACAGGAAAGTGAGCCGTGAAAGTAAGTATCATAAAGGGTTCAATCGTAAATTAATAATTTTCAACATAAAAACGACATAGATAAAAGAGTTTCCTTGTAAACATTACTAAAAGTTAGCTTTGCAAACCCACTTTAAGTAAACAAATAAAGGTACCTCTCTGGTCAATGCATTTTCATTTTTATTAAAAAGTCTTTCCCGTTGTATCTGTTTTTATTCCCGAGTTCTCAGGAACGGCTCATGAAAAACAAGTCGAAATTCATTTCGTTGTTGGCGTCGGTGTGTGTTTAGTGTGTATCGTGATTTACATGTTGGTTTAGTTCAGTACTCCGAATAATAGGCTATTTCACCGAAAAAATCAAATTAGTCCGTCTGTTAGATTCCGAAAAATATAGAATAAGTGTTTTTTATTTTTTCAAATTATTAAAAATTGACGAAAATAAAACATGTCAAAGGTCATGAGTGGGGGCTTGTGACGTCATTTTGTGGGTAAAAAAGTACTAGCCTTGTAACGTCACACGACTTTTTTTTTTTTTTTGGTGGGTGTAAAATCATCGAATAACCCCTCCCGCTCTTGGGCAGAGCGAAAGGGAGTGTCAGGCTTCTACTGACTAAAAACCACCCATGTTCCTTCTTCGCCCTCTATGTCGAGGCCGCGATAACCGGTGGACTACCCGCGGCCCCGACAGGCGTCGGCCCTTTCGGGCCCCTCCCATGTTGCTGACATCTCTTTGAGGCGCGTGTGGAACACGAACGCGCCATCGACACGGCCTGTTTTCGTCGTGAGACGGACGGACGGCGAGTTAGCCCATCACTCACCGTCCACAGGCCCGCGTCTACGGTGGACGGAGGTCATCGCGGGACCCCCGACGCCCGGAGCGCCTCCCGCGGCGGCTGGGACGAGAGGTTCTCTCCCTCTCGCGTTCCGCCACCTCCTTCGCCAGCATCACTGCTTCGCAGAAGGAGGCGACGGCGTCCTATTCCTCCTCGCCCCGGACCATGGCTTGCACCAGGGCCGGGCGCGAGAGGTCGCCGCCGCCGATCGCCGCTACGAGAACACGGCGGGGCTCCGCCCAAGCGGGGCACACCTCCACTGTGTGCCCCACCGTGTCCTCCGGCCGATCCTCACAATGGTGGCATCCGGGCGTTTCCTCCCGCCTGATTCGGTGCAGGTACCTCCCGAAACAACCGTGTCCGGTGAGGACCTGCGTCAGACGGAAGGTGAGGGCGCCGTGGCGCCTCTCAAGCCACTCCTCAAAGAGGAACGTCACACGACTTGACACGACTTTTCGATGCACTGTATCGTCTTTATCTTTTGTTTACGAAAAAAAAATAAAAAAATTGTGTCTATTATTTTTTATTAAATGTATATGACGGACTAATTATTTTTTTTAGGTGAAATACCCTATTTAGAAATCTTTAGTTTAACACGTTTGAATGAAATAGTGATGATAAATGAGTGATTCTCTGACTTTTCTCTGTATTTCGCGTTTTTGTGAATAATCCCTGAAGAATTGAACTGATTTAGCACCTCAAGATTACACGAAGACGTACATATTGGATAGGCACTCTTGGACAATTGACAGTAAACAAACGGCTTCAATAAAAATAAACAAGAAAAAACCCATATAAAAGGTGTTCATAAAATGTGTTTTCGTGCGTGAAACACGATTGTGTTAAGGTATAGGTTGATTCATAAACATGTCTGGCAATCGTGATTTATATTGTTTGCCGAATAAATACGTGTGTTGCGTAGACCTAAAGAGGTGTCATCTTGTTACAATTAGTTATGCTTTATTTTTGTTGAAAAACTTAAACTAGCAAAAATAAGTTTACAAAGTTGTAATTTTTAGCCGAATGGCAAAAAACAGAACCCATAAAGATTCGTCATGTATGTCTGCCCGTACGTATATCACAGCCCATTAAATGGGACTAAAACAAACAAAAAGTTTTTTTTGTAAGGTCTTTAAAAATTACACTGAAGTTCCAAAAAACATTTTATTTCAAAGTCAAGCGTTTCAAAGATAGACACTTGCAAAGTGGTAAAATGTGTGTCCCGTTCCCTCCTCTAACTTTTAAACTAAGAGAGTCAAAAATCTAAAAAATATATATACTATAGATAGCAACAAATACTTTCAATCAAATTTTGAGATTGATTTTAGAGAAATAACACATTTTAAAAAACCGCAAATATAACTTTGCCATTCATACAAACACTATGAAAAACAAACTTATCACAAAATATTTTTTTCTGTTGCTGCTTTCACAAGAAATAATACAAATTAGAGGGAGTTTCCCTACTACGATAGTACGAAACCCTTCATGTGCAAGTCTGACTTACCAAGTACAAGTCGGACTTGTACATGAATATGATATGCGCAGTCTTAATCTCCCCACCCAAAAGTCATTATCAAAATGGTATGCGCGATGGGGTTGCCTAAGGAAAACCATTAGCCTGTCCTGTTACGATAATTATGATGTTTTATTAACAAAAACAAAGGCTCAATGATGGTGACTGCACCTAATCTTCCGCGCGACCTATAAGGGTTGTCAAATGCATCGTTTTTTTTTTAAATTTCGATCTTTGGTTGGTTTGCTTTTTTCTCTCTTAAACGAAAAAAGCCTACATACGACTTTAAAGATTATGTCAAATAAACCAACCTACTTTTCACCTTAAATTGCAAACTAAAAGGTACTTTTATTCCGATACGAGAGAAAGTGCGCCTCACACTTAACTCAAAATGGCGTAGCTATCTCACATTACACGTAGCAAAACTTTCCCACTACGTGACTATTGCACACGACACAAAGAAAACGTAGCAATGTGGTCTACAGTACAGGTATGGTAGGTAAGTCTCACAGAATAGATAGGTCACAGAGTAAGGTTCTTACGACCATCATACATTGTTTGTTTAAATACAAAGGTTTAAACAAATATTATATTGTAGGGGCCAATGGTTGTAGGCACCGTACACTATCACGTTTGTTGATGTTGGTTTAGTTGCAGTACACAGAAAGAACCACACACACACAGTTTAAAGGGTCTATGTGCTAATACAAATATAATCTTTTCATATTTTGTCAATCTGTAAAGTGTCGGTCTCATCAACCGTACATTTATTTTGCAAACGCAGCAACCTACTTCGAACTCTACGTTTGAAAGTTATATTAAAAGTTGTAGTTAACAAGTTAGAGTAGTAGCGATTCTTTCTCTTGACAAGTGGTTAGTTGCACAGTTGTTGTCTGACTCGCTCTGCCTAGCGTGAAAAGTTATAATTATTGCGTAATATTTGTGACGCACGCCATCGAAGTAGGTTGCTGCATTTGCAAAGTAAATGTACGGTTGATGAAACCGTACACTTTACAGATTGACAAAATATGAAAAGATTATATTTGTATTAGCACATAGACCCTTTAAACTGTCACTGTGACTGCCCGTTGCACGTGGAAGCGACGGGACACTCCCTGCGGTCAAAAGTCCTCTTCCAAGACAAGATGTAGATAACACATTAGTCTTCGCACCGCGAATGCCTTTAAGTTGACGTTGCGGCCCAACTGCACACAAAAACAACCCAAAGCAGGTCATATAAATAAATAAAGTACGTGTCCATCATAATATAAATACTTTATTTATTAGCTTCAGCATAATCAATGTACCAAACAAATTTAGAGCTTATAAAAACATATGCAAATCGCCAAACCACCGAGATATTATACTGAGCAGAATGACAGATTAAACGAGAATTATGTGGCATTAGCAGTTCTCGAGTTACTTATTGAATATTAAAAGAAGTAGAGGTCAGTCGTAGTCGCATGCCACCTTGCTAACGACAACAGCAGCTGACTTCTGTATCAATGAAAACGCCATGAAGGAGCATCAGGTATCAGTGGCATGCCACTACGGCGGTCCTCTATAGTAATTTTACTTATATTTAAATAGAAATATACAAATTAAATTTATGAATATCAGACAAGAATCATTTTCTTGTTTTCTACTTTTATGACCGCGGTTTGTAGTCGGGTTTTAGTTTTTAAGCTTATATTTTTATTCTTTCATATTATTATATTATCCCTGCTTACTACACACCTTCTCCTCAACCAACAGACCAATGCGCATCGTTGGCTCGTCATCAGTAACTTTAGCAAACAAAAAAACAAAAAATTTAATAACGAATTAAGCCGACCTTACTTCGTTTTACCAGACCCAAAATTATCTAGAAAGTAGGTCGAACTATTAAATTGTACAATGAGCAGAAATATCGTTATAACCAGTTGCTTTTTTCTCTAAAAGATGTTGATGTTGATCAGAATACTTTATCTTGCTTCTGTTTGAGACGGACAAAACGCCGCACGATAATTTTTGCAGAACCTTGTTACGTTCCGGGGTGTTTCTGTTAAAAGTTTTTGGCGCTGTTGTTATTTCAAAAAGACCAAGTACAAAATTAATTTATTTTTGCTTAATACTCTTGTGCTACGTCTGCGAGTATTATTCATTTTTAAATGTTCTGTTTGATGCAGGACGTGTGAACTCTGTCTATTGAGAGCATTATTCTTAATGGAACATCATATATTATCCTTTATTACTTTCTTGGTTTCTACAATTTGACTTCTGAAATCCACTTATATCACTTCTTCAAGATAAAGAGACAGAGAAGAGGACTTTGTCTGAGCACAGGGGACATATAATTATGCGTAAATCAGGTTTTTTTTTCATTGTTGTTACGTTGGCTTAGACCATTAGATCGTCAAGTCTGTCACCACTTATGTACAATACGAATGTTTACTGACTAAAAAAAAATATAATTTAAATTAGTCCGTTTCCAATATTTTTAGATTTTCGAAAAATATTGGAAACGTATTTTTTGTTTTATCAAATCAATAAAAATTTACGAAGATACAACGCGTCAAAGATTTGAGTGGGGATTGTGACGTCACTCATCGGTAAAGAATGTCATACTAATGTCTTAGAAAATGACGTCACACGAGTTTTCAAAGCAATGTATCGGCTTCATTGTTTGTATACGTGAAAAAAGAAAAAGACGTGTCCAATATTTTTTGGAAATCTATCTGACGGACTAATTAAATTTTTATTGTTATTCCACTAATTTTGGTGTCACCTGCCAGCAGTTTTATGAGCAAACGACAGAGTCAGACGGAACCACCAGTGGTGGTAGATGCGATAGATAGCTGCAACTGCCACCGGTGGACAGACCGACGAGGGCACATCGAAATAAACGATTCATCAAATCATAAGGATATTTTAAAATTAATATTACGTTACTGGTTGCAAATACCTATTCACGAAATAGCCCGAGGTCTCGTGCAAACGGTACGCTAATTTGTTTTTGTACAGCCATTTGTAGGGTACGTGACATTTTAGATGATCGGAAAGATATAAACGGCCATTTGAATCGTTTTATCTCGATTTGATTGATATTTTCGATATAATTTTGTTTGACTAACAACAATTTGTTACAGGAACCTTTTACCTTCAAATTGTAGCTGCTACGAATTTATAAATATGCTGAAAAGGTTGTTTGCCAATTAAGATTCCCATAAAAAGGATAAACATTGACAGAGATTTGACTATGTGTAATAAGTCTTGTATGATATCGGTGAGTTACACAACCAGAATTAGGTACTTTTTCATAATTTTTTTTCGTTCGTTTTCTGGTGAATGGAGAAGGAATTTTCGAAACTAGAATTAAAGTTTCGATTAATCAAGATTTTTTCTTAAACTTCAGCTTGTAGGTCAAACATTTTAGGCCGTGCGCGATGTCTATCAATAGGAAACACATCTATTAGCCTAAATTTTCATGTATATGAATGAAACTTACGTACTGAACACATAATAAAGCATGATACTACGTTTACTTTTAACGAGAAGGTTTTCAAGGACGGTATCTTAGATATGCCTGACGTTAGACACATATAATAAATCGTCTTCTTATTGATTTTCTGTCACGACTACCTACACGCATCAAATATAATGTAGGATATAAAGTAAAATGAGTCATCCTCTTATTTAGAGATAGATTCATGGAGTCTAGAATTATTATCTGCCTTGGCTTTTCCTAATTACGTAGGAATTGACTCCCAGTTACTTTACATTTTCTTTCTTTTCTTTCCTTTTTTTTTAAAAACGTTGCCCCACCCTAGGAATTTCTCCTGTATCGTGGGTGCGTTCACAAACATTTAAACTCACATTCACAACTACACAGACCCGGAACAACTATCTGTAGGTCTTACAAATATTTGCTCCGAATATTTGTTGTTGAAATTTGGTGCCAGAGTTCATGGAAAACACCCTAGTTGTAAAGCTCCATATTGTAAAAAGAAAAGTTTTTTGAGCAATTGAGATAATAAAATAAAAAACATATATTTCAAACCGGATACATGTGAATTTCAGTATTTTACATTGAGCCAGGAAACCGGCGGCATATCTTAGAAGCAAAAATTCAAAGACATGTGACATCTACCAATCCGCACTGAGGCCGCATGGTGGATTAAGCCCATCCCACTCCTAGAAAGGAGGCCTGAGCCCCTGCAGTGGGAACATTATAGACTGATGATGATGATGATGACATTGAGCGACTGCCTATTCGACCTTCACAACTATAATAATAATAATAATAATATTCCACAACTATCACACAACGCCATCTAGTCCCAAGCTAAGCAGAGCTTGTGTTATGGGTACTAGACAACTGATAAACATACTTATATATTTCTAAATACATACATATTATAGATAAATTACACCCAGACACAGAACAAATGATCGTGCTCATCACACAAACATTTGTCCTGGGTGGGAATCGAACCCACGACCTCCGGCCTAGCAGTCAGGGTCACTAACCACTAGACCAACAGGCCAGTCAAAACTCAATGAGTACTGATAATATGATACTCCTTGGTAAGACTGGTTGTCAGACTTTCGGGTCACTGACTATCTGTACCGACTGTCAAAGATCTTCAAATGGCAGCCAGGATCAATAGCTTAGCGTGCTTTTTGAGGCATGAAGGAAACTCAGTATTTCATAGTGGTCAAGTCGTTAAAGGCAAGTTAATAGTTTTACAAAAGAGACTCAGAGAATTTAGAATCTCTTTATAAAACTACTAACTTTCAAACTATCTCTGAACAATTTACAAGCACAACCTTAAAACGTAAATCCGTCAAGACTTGAAATTCCCGTTTCCCATTTTCCACTTTAACGGAAGCCATTTTCACTCTAAAATCTGAGAGATTTAAAATTTCAACACGAATCGTGCGGATAGCAGCCCTACTTTAGGCAAATAAGGGTGTCTACTTTATTACTTACAAAGGACTTTTTCTTTTCCTCTTTGCTTTTGCAACCCTTTTGTAACTATAAATGCGTGGACGTGCAAAATAAATAAGCGCTTAAAACAGTTCGGGCGCGCAACCGGTAAATGAGACTTTGTTTTGTAGAAATTATTTTACTGTTTCTCTTTATAACTTTTGTTCACCTAGTTGAGAGAATGCTTTATCTTCGTGGTGTGTCCTACCTGCTGGAAATGTATTAAAATTTTCGTGAAATAGGATTTTGGTTTTAACGTTTGGGTTAATTTACGGAGACGCGGCGCGGTCCACAATAAATTCAAACATGTGGGGATGTGTGCGAGCGTTTTCTAAGAAGAGCAGCGGAGCCCGCAAGGGAAATCGTCGCGTATTATGACGTGGGCCACTGCACGCGTCGCCTATCCGTAAATGGAAAAAAAAAACGCGCAACATGCGAGGCGATTCGCTGTGTCGCCACTAACTTTTTTCATTAGAAAGCCATTAAATCTTAATTACACCTTTTTCTTAATCCTTTTCAAATTAAATATTCAAGCTAAAAAAATATAATTCAAAAGACAGCAACAAGGTGTCATAAATTAAAGAAAGGAGAAGATAAAATAATCGTTGCTAAACTAAAATGAACCTAATTAGCTGTCATCGCAATGAGCACCCTTTGTGTGAGTTTCAGTCAAAGCTAACCTGAATGTACCTTCAACGTTTTTGCATAGAACGTGCTAAATATAACTGCGAAATAGAGCTAATTCTAACGCTAAGTCTTGAAGCTTTGAGGATTTAAAAGCTGCAGCTTGAATATTTTTCTTTCTTAGCTTGAAACATAGATTTTTCATGTGTTTTTAGGGTTAGGTGTGATGAAGCTATAAACTCAATCCTTTTTTGAGTTCCTAACGTAGGAATTCTTAGATTGTAAACTTAGTTTAAATAGTTCATATGTTTGGACACTGCAAAATCAGTGAGTTAGAAGAGGGAATGCATTTGTAATTTTAAAACATTACTTTGCAAACTAATATACTGTATTATAACATAATTGGTCATAAATACCTTTTGTTTAAAAAAAAAAAAACGTTGCCCCACACTAGGAATTTCTCCTGTAACGTAGGTGCGTTCACAAACATTTAAACTTACATACACAAATACCCAGACCTGGAACAACAATCTGTAGGCCATACAAATATTTGTTCCGTACGGGGATCGAACCTGCATCACGCAGCGCAGCAGTCCAATCGCTTAGCCACTGCGCCAAACGTGCCGTCTAAAAGTGTAGGTATTTACTGAGATAAACTAATGGCTTCAATAGAGAAGCAGTTTTCTCATAATAGTCAATTGAAAAGGTTTTGACTACAAACAACTATTTTGTGTAAAACATGTCTTGTGGCAAGAACCGTCAAATGAAATAGAATACGAAAATCAGTCAGCATCACATGGCAGCCTATCTGACCTCGACCAGAACTAAATTACTGGATAATATAATATCCCTTTCGAGCTTCGAGTTCAACTGTCAGAGGTCTAAAAATGATAGCCGGGTCCAACCGGCCATTATGACTAAACCACAAAGTCTAGAGCAAACTCTAACATAATAACATGAGGCCATTAAAAAATCCAACAGCGTTCGGACTAAAAACATGACTTACTAAAATTGAGTTGCCGTCTCTCTAATGCTCCAACCATTAATATGACAGCTTAGCTCGAAGCATTAAATAGTTAATGGTGCTACGTCATAAGTTGAGAGCGCATAGCTAACGATCCTTAGTGCTGCACTTAGTTGAGGATCTAGAGAAAATATTAATAAGATTTATTTTGAGGATAAAATGTATCGTGGCATTGTTGTATCATAAATATTTTTAGCCTACTTCCCAAAAAGTAGGATTAGGATAGTCGATTGCAAAAATTCGATGACACAAACAAAGTCACCGACTTCCAAGATAAAGTTATTTTAGAGTTTATTTAGTATTTTTTTTTGGATGCGATTGTTTTTATGCTAAATCTGTTCTTTCCTTGAGGAACGGAACCCTTATAGGATCACTCGTGTGTCTGTCTGTCCGAACACCCCTATCTCCCAAAGTAGTTACTGATCCTAACATTCTGAATGAAATACAGAAATTTTGTTCGACGCTTATACATTACGGGAAAGTCTATAAGAAGTTGATAACATACATACAACATAAAATAACATAGAAAATCTCTAACGGTACAGAACCCGTCATGTGCAAGTCCGACTTGCACTTGGCCAGTTTTTTGTTTTAACCATAAAGCCCTATTCTACTACTGCAGTGCTATAGAATATTCTAAAATACTTTTACAAAGCTGGCAATATCTGACTCCTAAAGAAGAAACAATGAATATAGATTCGTTGCAAAATCTCGATAGCTTGCTACGACTGCGTAGCAACCGTAGCTTGTAGCTCCAATATCAGCTACGCCGTAGACCCGCTGTAGACCGTGTGATTTCTTGCCAAGATTTTACTTTCAGTTTATTTTAGGTAATATTAAGTCATATTCGTATTGAAAATAAGAGCGTCTACACAATAAAATCACATTTCACTATTTTGGCGAGCGTTTTCATAATTGTTAACATTTATTGCCAACACACACACACACAGTAGTTTTAGTACAGTGTTTATCTGTTATGCTACTGCAATTTTATGATAGCGTAAAAGCATGTTTTTAAGATGTTGATGTTGTGTTGTGTTTTGTCTTTTTTATAATTTTTGATTGAATGTACTATGCTATCATATGATCCACTTGCTAATTGAAATAAAGAAATTATAATTATTATTATTATTATAAAATTACTTTCAATACTTTTCCAGTTTCAGGTCAATTGTACTGTGTCTAACGACAGCCTTTTTGGGGATAATTCAATCAAAAATTTATAAAATTTGAACACAGTAACCCTCGTCGTAGTGGCCATCATCGTATGCACTGAGTACTATACGACTATCAAAGATTTACAATTGACAGCCGGATTCAATGGCTTAACGTGTTTTTCGAGGGTCGGAGTGACAGCCACCCATACACAAACCCGAGCGACTGTAATAATAATTATTTGGCCACGAGCTCTTCCACCAAATATTTTCCAACAATTTTTTTTTTTAAACACGTTTCCCCACACTAGAAATTTCTTTTGTATCGTGGGTGCGTTCACAAACATTTAACCTCACCTACACAAATACCCATACCCGGAACAACTATCTGTAGGTCATACAAATATTTGTTCCGTGCGGGAATCGAACCCACGACACGCAGCGCAGCAGTCCATTGCTTGAGCAACTGCGCCAACCGTGTCGTTTAAATTAAATTTTCCAGTTTCACTATGTCTGTATCAAGTAATAAATCCAACTGCACACATACACATAATACCGCGATGCAGCTTATTAAGTCACTTCAAAAGCCAGTCTGAAATTTCACTTAGCATTTGGGGATTCAAAGTTATAACTTTTAGCATTAAACTTTTATATCACAAAACTCTAGCGTTAGCTGATAAAACATTCGTGATCTTGCTTTTAAAGGGGTTATTAAATAATAAACGGTTTAAGTTTAATTTTGACACTTTGAAGTTAAGGAGTCATTTTGTAAAGTTTATTTCAGTAAAATGAATGGAATATACCTGGTACAACTTTAAAGTAGATTTTATTTGACGGTGAATTTGCCATAATACAAAAAAAATATACATTAAATAGAAATATTAATTTACATCCAATTTTTAGTAGTTACCTCAAAAGAAAAAAAACGGAACTCTTATAGAATCACTCTTGTTTTTGTGTGTCTGTCTGTCTGTCCGATAATTTCCCTCCCCTTACCTCCGAAACTACTGAGAATAAAACTGAAAAAAAATACAGAAATTAGTTTAACACTTATAAATCACAGGAAAACCTATAAGAAGTCTATGGTGTTAAAACTACATGAAGATCTCTCAAATTTCATACTACTGTGGTACGGAAAACCTTCATGTACAAGTCCGACTAGCACTTGGGCAGTTTTTTTTTCAATTTTAAGAAACCGCATTAAATTTGCATTCTTTCGTGGAATTACATAAAACGCTGTTTTTATTCTTTTTTGGACCCATTGCGTTACTCTGTTCTATAAAAAAACCGGGTCTCTACGGAATAACCAAAGCCGATATGCCATAACTGTAGTACGTACCTCATATTGTAGCAATTTTAAATTAAAACACGCTGATAAAATTGATTATTTTTCATGATTCGCCATTTCCAACTGTCTACACACGTAATAAAGTTGCTATTTAACTGTATTATTTTGCAACATTTTACAGTTCCATTTAATATTAAATTGAAAACGCACCTACGCTCTTCTTTAGACACATTTGCATTTAAAATTAATACAATCATGCTTAAATTTAACAGGACACCAATACAGGCAACCACGCCTTTAAACTGACTCAATCACCATAATTTAATCGTATTATACCGTTCATCGAACATCTGTTAAATTAATTCAACTAAATTAAAAACAAATATCAATTATTTTCAATTTAAACGCTGTTTGCATAAGAGGGATACATGTTTTGCCGGATAATCCGTTTTGGTAGCAATTGGTCATTTAGAAAGTCGACATGGCGGGTTTTTTTTCGCAATCATTGAGGACTTACTGAATCGCATTGCTGTAATTAAAGTTGTTTAAAAACGGTATGTATTAATCGAATATTTAATTAATTCTTATTTTCTTTAATTGAATATTTCCTAATCAAAATTTAATACGAAGTGTCACGGTGTTTGTGGTCACCCTCCTCAAAAACAGTTTGACCAATTTATATATGTTTTTATATTTGGTATGAGATAATGTCTAGACATTATTAGAAAAAGTTTGGGTTTCTGGACATAAAAGCATAGATGTTAAAGTTGAAAGTTTTAACAAAATCTGAATGGTATAATATCTTAAACAATAACTAGCTTTTGCCCGCGGCTTCGCCCGCTTGAAAATGACGATTCTGTATACAAAACATGCCCCCCTTTTTCACCCCCTTGGGGGTTGAATATTGATAAATCCTTCCTCAGTGGATACCCACGTCATAAGAGGAATACGTGTACGCAATTTTAAGTTTGTAGATTCCCCTAATTGTCAATTATGTAATCAAGTCGAAGATGTCCAACATTTGCTGGTGGAATGTGAAAAGAACAGATGAGAGAGGGAGATAGTGATGAGGGAATTTAAAATTAATATGTATGATATTGGGGCTTTCATTAAAATACTATCTTCACCAAATTCGGGAGACGCGAAACTGATTTATGAAATGGTCGCTGCATCACAATCTTCCTCGCTCACGCAATAATATTTACTTTTTTGTACATTATATAATTACGGGTTTTGGAGTATATATTTAGTTAGGGTACGATGAGGCTGTCGTACCTTTGTAAGGTAAAAGCCTCTAAATAAATAAAGATGGAAAAAAAAAAAAAGTTTGTAGCCCTACTAAGTGCTTGGCCAGTCAGCTTCGCCTTTTATATACAGGGTGTAAATAAACCCTTCACATAGCCATCAACCAAGCTTTCTGTACACCAAACTAAGACTTTTGCGTAGGGGTACCTACGCAAAAATGATTGCTGGAAACGTCTTTTTTTTTGGGGTCATAATTTTTTTTAAACTCAATGTAGCACTCTTAAAACATTGTGCTAGTGGATGTTTTGAATTGTAAACGGATCATGGAGGTAATTTAAGTAAAGTTATAACCTGAATTGTATTCACAAAAACAGCTGTGAGAAATTTAGAACTTTGGCCCCCAATATCCCCGTAACTAGAGGGTTCCCAGGTATGGTCTAGAACTCTAGAACAAACAAATGATCGCAGTGGTGGGGAGAAAAAGTCCAATTTAACGCGGATGAATGTTGTGAACACTCAAACTGCGAAACACAACTGCTTACAGTTAATAGACTCATTGCAAGAAAAGATACATAAGATAAAGGTGTGCAAACATCATTTAGTTTTTCTTCCAAAACTTTCACACGAATCAACAATATCTCCTCTTGTATTTGACTGCACAAAGCCAAATAACACCAACACACTATTCCACAAATAGCCTATACCTTTTCTAGAATACCGGAATACAGTATGTCATTCGACACTGTGGTGTACATACCCAAAATTATAACCAGGATATTAATTATTCCCGTCAGTCGTCAGAAATTTATGATCGTCATTAACACAGCCAGCTCCACTGAGAGTCATTCATTTTGCTGGCTTGACAACTTAGTTTGATTACGAGTGTATTCATTGTGTTCAATTGTTATTTTAATTAGGTTAATAAGTTGGTAAGTGGGGAGTGATTGGGTTTATAAAATATATTTGTCGTGGGTTGCATGTTATTGCGTTAACTGCGTTCGGCTGAAGGAGGATACAAATAAAACTGATATACCGATAATTAATGTAATCAAATTATTACGATTAAATCGGTAAAACTGGGATGCGCGACAAACGATCAATATGCGAAACAAGAGTGGTATACCAATACACTAAATCAATATGGATCACTGCTATTGCACAATCTTCGATCCCACGCCATGGGATTGCTGCGAAGGCGATTCCCACTGCAGGAACTCAGGCCTTCTCTCTTGGAGAGGAATAGGCACGCGGGCCCAGTGCGGGTTGGTAGATGTCACATATCTAGGATATTTTTGGTTTTGAGAGCAGAGGTAAAAGAAATAATTACACAAAGTAATGCGCCTGCCTGGGTTGAAACCCACGACTAACAGTTCGTAAGTCGGGGCCGCCAGCACTGGACCACCACTGTTGATCTTTCTTGGTTGGTTATTAAATGTGCGGTTATGTATCTTAACGTATTATAGTCTCTTGAGTACCTACTTATTTATACCATCAGGAATTTATCAGCAGCAGTTCAGGATTTGGGCCCGGTTAATGGCAATAGGCTGCCCCCCTACTAAATACTAGTGTCCGACCGAAACAGGATTTCAGCCGAAACTGAAACCGGAACCGAACCTTCGCTGTTGGTCCCAGTTTCGACCGAAACCGGAACGGAACCTTCGATGTTGGTCACAGTTTTGACCGAAACCGGAACCGAACCATCGGTGTTGGTCCCAGTTTCGGCCGAAACCGAAACCGAAACTTATTTGTATTTTTAATGCATGTTAAATTTACAGTATTTTACTCCTGATGATTTTTTAGTCACCGTTCAACTTTTGAAATATTAATCTTTGGCGGAAATCATTGAATACTCCTCATCAACTGGCAATCACATATTATTCACTCACTCGAAGTTAGTCGAATGATGACAAATGACGAACACCTAGTTTCGGTAAGGCCAAAGGTTCGAAACCGAAACGGTGGCCGAACCTAGATTTTTTGGCCGAAACTAGCCGAAACCGAAACCGAAACCGAACCTTCGGTCGGTCCCTATAAACAACTGGCGAAATATGAGTGCACTATGAAGTACACACTACTTCAGGCAAAACAAGCTTTAAAGTTGGAATGTTTCTCAGTTGTAGTTTGAATCTAACTAGATATGATGCTATACGCATTCGTATCTGGCTTGAGAACATTTGAAACTCCAAGATTAGCTTCTCTTTCCAGGTATACAGAGGGATATTAAATTATACTTGGATATATAAACTCATGCCTTTTCCACGGGGGTAAGCAGAAAACTACCTTTAATTTTTTCGGCGGAGTGGAAAATCATCAAATAACCCCTCCCGCTCTTAGGCAGAGCGAAAGGGAGTGTCAGACTTTTACTAACTAAATACCACCCACGTTCCCATTGTTCTTAGCCCTTTATGTCGAGGCCACGGTATCTCTTACAACATCCCGCAGCCCCGATGGCAAGCAAAAAACTACCTGCAGCTGCGATCATTTATACAAAAACTTCTTTCACCCCACATGTAACATCTCTTTTTTTGTGCTTGTTTTGAGAAATATTTCCCGAAAAGTAGATAACGTTTTTTTTTTGTTAATTTTTAAGTACTGATATTTTTTCAGGTTATTATTCCTGTACACTAATTAAATGGATCTTTAAAGGATGTTAGTTTAAACGAAGGACATATTGAAACCTGCTTACATGATACTAATAAAATAAGAACAAAAAAAAAACACTGATACTTTTAATAACAGACAAAACCATACCAAACATTTCGGAAAAGTATCGCCACCCTTGCGTTTATCACAGAAAATGTGCGCGGATCAATGACTTTCAAGTATAACCCATTTTCCCTTCATATTTTAAAACTGGCGTAGGACAATGATGAAACAGAAACGTCTAATAAAGTGAGATCTGGAGAGATTATGTCACAAATTAAAGTTATAGTTTTTTACATAGTTGGGACGGGACGAGAATCGAATACTGAGTAGGTTCCTTCAATATGAACCTAACACCAATAAATAAATAAATAGAATTTTTTTTTTTTTTATTTATTGGTGTTAATATATTTATTTGTTGTTGTTTTTATTTTTAGTTTCCTTTTTTTATATTGTTCTTTTTTGTGTTCTCATCGTATTGGTTGAATCCGTAATGTTGCCATAATTATATAGTAGTAATAAAAATACGCCTGTTCACGCACGCACGCCATTATATTATTGTTAACATGCTACGTTTCCAACAATAAGTTAGTTTACTATCACGTATTCATATGCAAATATTCTCTAGTTAATCAGATGTAAATGTATCAAATATGATGTACTATAACCCGTATTTATAGTGTCGACTCGACCATCGACCATTTGTGAACTTAGGTCGACTGTCATTGTCATGACAACAGAAAAATCAAATCAATCAATTCTAGAATTTCTTGGTCGCAATTGGTGGAATTTCGAATAAGGTATTTCTTCCGTAAATGGCTTCTACATCAGCCATCCTTGTCAAACCAATAGTTTCATTCTGTTTTAATCAATGCTCACGAGTAAGTAAGTAAGAATTAAGTACTGTAATCAATGTTAAAGATTGTATATAACTGTCATGTATGTAGCTGTCAATATGTCTTTGGGGCAGCATGTAGAGGGAATGGGTGTTAAGTTCGACTCGTATAAGCTCAGTCCATGACTAATAATACCACCGCAGTGTATGAATATGTTCAGATGATACGCTTGTCTATGTTAATTAATTATTGTCGATTATCGTGTTTAAAGGTAAGCTTAATAGATTTATGTTAATTATATTTGAAGGATTTAATTAGTTACAAATTACTTGTATGAACAGTTTCATGGATTCGTGGGTTTGTGTTCATAGTTTTAACTAAATATAACAGTACATCATGCCGTTAATTCCCGGAGGGTTAGGTAGATGTGTACCTAATCGTACACCCACATTTAGCTAGTTACGTTTTAGTAACATGCCATAGGAGGCAACCTATGGCATTCAACCGGGAACAAAAATAAACTTAAATAAAAGAAAACATTTTCAATAAGGTAGTTAACAAAAAAATACTAATTAGTCCCTCAGATAGATTACCAGAAAATATTGGACACGTATTTTTTCTTTTTTCACGCAAACAAACCATGAAGACGATACAGTGTTTTGAAAACTAATGTGACGTGATATTCTATGAAATTAGTATGACTGTTTTTTACCGGCGAGTGACGTCACAAACCCCCACTCAAATCTTTGACGCATTTCATCTTCGTCAATTGTTATTGATTTAATAAAACATAAAAAAACGTATCGTATACATTTTTAAATAATGTAACAGACGGACTAATTCGAATCATATTTTTTTGTCAGGAAATTTCCCGATATTGAATTGCTGTTTGCATTAGAGGGGTAAATTTTTTGTTGGTTGATTCGTTTACGGGAAGTAATTGATCAATAATTAAAAATAATAATGATATTTAGATGGGGATTTATTTTCAAAGTTTAATTAACAGCTCACGAAGAATTTAAGATAAATGGACGCTATTGCTGACCCCTGAGTAGCTTTTTACGACGCATTGATGGGATTTTCAAAATAATCAGTAAGTACTTATATTGGGTCCCATTATTTACCTGCCAAACCTTATCTTAACTAACGTGTTTGGCTTCCAGTGTAACCAGATGCAGCTGAATACTAGTTTAAACATGCAGTGACTGCTTTTCTGACCCCTATAATCTCAATGATGACAATCTAATATGACTCGACTTGGTAAGACTGGTAGTCAGACTTTCGGCCAATGACTCCCTGTATTGACTGTCAATGATCTTAAAATGGCAGCCAGGACCAATCAATGTCAAACGAAGGAAACTTGACAAAATCTCGTGATTTTGACGAAAATCGTAAAGCGACTATTATTACAAGGTTCACGTGAAATGTACACACATCCGTACAAAGTACATCATCTACTCCAACTAAGTCTTTTCTTATGAGTTCTTAATGTTTGAGCAGCTGCTGGCTTGCATCTGTTGTTCGTGATGCAATCACCGACGTGACTGGCCTGTGGACGCCTATAAAACAAAAGAAAAAGCGAGGAGTTTTTTTTACACAAAACGTCACGCCTGTGTTCTCCGAAGAGTTAAGTAGAGGAGTTCCAGGAGGAAAGTATACTACTGCCCTCGCGCGTCGTCGAAAAACTTAATTTCGATGAACTAAATTTACCTTTTAGGCTTATTTTTTTAAAAAATATTTTCGTTAAGGCTGCAGTACAGACAATTGCTGAAAGAAAACAGTGGGAGTAGTACGGGTACTTAGCGCATCCCTCTTAGCTTCTTGGAATTATCGATTTGTTTGTAAAAAAAAACAAAGTTTTCCTTCAACTCAGCTCATGTAACCTGTTTTTTTTTATTTATCAGAACTAAAAACTTGCCACTTTTTAAACAGAATCGACGACATTCATCATCGTCATCATCAGCCTATAATGTTCCCACTGCAGGGACTCAGGTCTCCTCTCTAGGAGAGGTATGGGCTATAATCCACCACTCGGGCCCAGTGCGGATTAGTAGATGTCACATGTTTTGAGTTTTGAGACACTGAAATACAACAGCAGATTTAAAAAAAAATAGTTTGGTTCCTGTAAGTATTCATTATTTAAATATATATTTATTATTAAAGTTAACCTACGAATGAAAGTTAAAAATGTGTTTTAATTTTTTTTTTAATAACGTAGGATAGACAGCTGAGCAGGACTAATCTATAACGATTTTATTTATGCTATTTAGAACGGAATCCTAAAAAAGGGTATTTTCTTGTAACAGTTGGGAAAATTTCGTGCGAATCTTAAAATACTCGTTCAAATTTTATAACATTTGTACTGATACTTTACTAATTCCTACGAACTGTTATCTTTTGCTAGACTATCTCTCCTTTGCACCACGCAAACATTTTTCTACTTTGACTATTCTGCAGATCCTCAAGTTTCTTGACTTAAAAAATGAGACATTTTCTTTCTGCTCCCTATTTCCTATATTTTATTGTTAGTAATCTTCTTTCCTTCTTTTATACTGAATATGCAATACTTCGAAACGAGATTCCAATGCAATTTTGTGATTTCTATAGAGATATATGATAATTATGAATATTGATTTCCACGGGTGTTGCATTGGTGATTACAGACATCTCCTAATTTCCAGTCCTGGTTTCCACATGAACTTTTTCTACACTCATAATAAATTATGTCCAAATTAAAATAATCTGACGAATGTTGATACGTCAAATACTAAAAAAACAACAACTAAACAGGCATTTAATTAAATGCCTTTAATTTGTAATCTTCCATTTGCCCTGCGCCCCCTGACTCAAGGAAGGTTGTCATACGAGTAGTTACCAAAATTGCGGAAACTTTGCTGCCAAAATCTTCAATGTCGTATGTTTTATTTAGTATTTTGATCGAAGATCTCAGAAATATACAGTATGTTAACTAACAGAGGGCGTTCCCGTCAACCAAGCATTCTGTACATCAAACTAAGTACCCCTACTCAAAAATTTTTGCTGGGAAACAACTTTTTTTTTTGGTGTCCAAAATCACATTTTACGGTAAAACTCAAAGTACCACTCTTAAAACATTGTGCTAGTTATTATTATTATTATTATTAGCCATTTGTGTCCCACTGCAGGGCAAAGGCCTCCCTTCCCTCCTTCCACTTAAACTCCACTACACACACACACACACACACACACTACACTTCCTTCTTTGAAGAAGATGGCGAGACGAACTCGACTCTTTTTGCAGGGATTGGCAAACAACTTCACTGGATAGAGATTGTGCTAGTGGATGCTTTAAATAATTAATGGGTCATGGAGGTAATTTAAGTAACGTTATAGCCTGAAAAACTAGAATTTACGAAAACAGCTGTGAAAAATTTGGAACTTTGACCCCCAATATCTCCGTAACCAAGGGGTTTCCAGGTTGGTAATTTTTTAGCATGTATGGATGCTATACTATTGAGGGTTAACGGGAACGCCCTCTGTTAGTTAACATACTGTATAACCTGCAAAGAGGTTGCACCAAAATGCTCTCTGGTTTCTATAATTTACATTCTCTGAGGTTTTACGCCAGTTATATGAGTATAAGAAGGTAAGTAGTAAGTACGTCCTTCTTAAAGGGAAAAACTCGCCATACTATTACAAACCCATGCAACTCCTGAAACCCAAAATCAATAGTACATTAACGACCACCAGCAAAGCGCCGAGACAATGAAGCTCGGTGAAATCCTAGAGAAACAGTTTATCAGTCGTGGAACAAGCAACAAAATTAGTCAGAAAAGAAAAGCGCTGGAGTGTGAAAAACATAATTTTCTAAGTAGTAAGTAAGTCTATGATTTGTTTAAAATCAAATGACAATTTAAACGATATTTCCGTGCATGAAAGTCAAGTTAAATATCACAACTAATTACACCTATCCACAATCGACAACTTCAGTAAAATCACCAGGTTAACTAAAACACGCTTTATAAATGTAAATAAACGACTAAAGTACGTAGAAGTAAAAAACGCCAATGACATTTCCGTGTAAAGTCACTAAAACAAAATGGCGTCGGATTAAACAGCTGATTTCAGAACGATGATATCTGTTTGTCACGCGATGAAAGCATCAGGTATTGTAGTTATTTGATCAAAACTAGTCGAGTAGGCTGTGTGTAATTACCAGGCAGACGTAATACAGGTAGAAACCAGAAACTCTTATTCCAAATAACGAAAAAATAAAAATGTAAACAAAAAAAAATGTAATACAGAATTTAGACGATTCAGATTCTTAATAAAATACGGTTTCATTCGTTATGATACAAAATATCCGTTGCCATATCTTTCGAAAGATAGAAGAATCTTACACCGTAATATAAATGCGAAAGTTTATGAGGATGTCTAGGTGTTTGTTACTCTTTCATGTAAAAACTCCACATCGAATTTTTATTGACAGGGAATGGGCTATAATCTACCACGCTGGCCCAGTGCGGATTGGTAGATGTCACATGTCTTCGAATGTTTGGTTCTAAGCCATACTGGTTTCCTCACAATTTTTCCTTCACCGTTTTGAGAGTAGTGGTGATGAAATAAATTACACAAAGTAATGTGCCTGCCTGGGTTCAAACCCACGACATACTGTCCGTAAGTCGGGGCCGCCACCACTGGGCCACCGCTGCTCTCAATTAACACATAGGTTACTTTTATCCCATTAGCGCAATCCCGTGAACAATTACCAAACTAGTAACAAAAAAAGTACATAATAACGAATCACGTATCTTTCACTAAAGACTTTTACTCCACATAAAACTATCCTGTTTGCTTAGCACCGAACAATTTCCACCTCCTTCACTATTCCGAACCACGATTTATTCGTTTTCGGGTAATACGAGTACTATCAAGCTTTATGTAATAGGATCCCGCAGTGAGGGACTCACAATTTTCCCATACATTTACTTCGCAGTTTTTCCGGTTACGCGAATAAATATTTCCGTATCCCTCGAGATGTTAACGGGATATTACTAACGTTATAAAATGTTTGGGATGTAGAGAATTTAAACAGTTTTTTAAAAATGTTTAGGTACTGTTTCTTTTGCTGTTTTCGCTGCAATACTTTTTTATGTATTTTCTAACAGAGACGATGCCTGTGCCCCAGCAGTGGGATCATTTTAGACTTATTACATACACACATAAACTCATGCCTTTTTGTAGGTAGAAACCACAGAACGCTTCGATCCTTACATACTTCTTGACAACTGTCTTTTCTGAAGAACTTGACCAATAAGGTTAGAGTATGTGTTACTAGGCCCCCCCGGCCCCTCCCGCCGTAACTACTCACAACTGTCTTTTAAATATCTAATTTAGACTTATTGTGTTGTATGCACCTTTAACGTAATTCCTATGAAATAATAAGATGGTTTGGTCACGTGAAAGTTAGAATGACACGCAACCTACAACAGGGTGTCTAAAATGGCCGCTTTAGCAGAATCGTAATATTATTCATGTTAAAATTCTTAAAATGGACTTTATGGTTATAGATAGTCCATTACAAGAATTTGAAATTTTTAACGTGATTCATACTAAGATTCTGCGTGGATTCTGATAAAGCGACCATTTTAGACCCGGTATTACAAGGCAGATCTGAAGGAAAACATCGGGAGTAAAGTGAGTATATCATGTATTTTTTATATGTATATAATGTATGTGTAAAAACGATTATGCAATACCGTGTAACGTCTGTCAACTTCTTTAAAACCCCAGTTCCTTTTCATTCTTAAACAAACAGTACTCCCGTGCTAACCAACTCCTTTACCTTACCTAAATTTTGAAAATAAACAACGACATTACGAGTTTTCATTGTAATCCGTATTAAGGTTTCATACATTAAGAGAAGTTTTAAATTCAAAACTGGAGTCGTATCGTTCGTGTTTTTGATTTAGCTTCGAGTTTCGGATAAAAGTTTGGATCGGCTTCACAAATAAATTATAACTTTTGTTAGGAGAGTTCCCGCCTAGACAGGGCTGTAATTTATAATTAAATCGTGTTTCGGATACTTTTGTTTCCAGTTCATACAAGTTTATTATTATTGTGGGCATTTGTCTAAAAGCTTGTCTTTTAATTAAAGGTACTTTTCTGGAGGTAAACTGTATATCGTAGCGGCGACGTCGTGCGTTTCCCAATTTGAGAGACAGATTGAAAGAAAGAAAATATATTTATTGGTCTCACACAGGACAAGAAATCAATAATAATTAAAAATACTTAAGAACGAAAAAAACAAGACAAAAACCTAATTATAATAATACTGAATTAAAATAAGTCCCGTACGATGTCAAAGGATTGCAGCAAACCGGCTCACACACACACACACACACACACGCACACACAAACACATCATTCTCCTTCAATTATTCTCTTCAGTTTATTTGGACTTGATACAGCAAGTTGCCTTCCAGAACAAATCAAGGCCAATAGACACAAAAAAGACAGCATGGGTAGTGTAGAAGAATGATTGTTCATCGTCATTCTTTTGCACGTTTGCACTTGTCGGCGCTGCTCAAAAATCAAAAAATCAAAACTCATTTATTCAAACTAGGCAGATAATCAGCACTTTTCGAACGTCAAAATTTACTTTACTTATTTACAAGAGACAGTCCCCCAAAACGCCCCCCCCCCCCCTCTTCGACACATCCTAGTGTTTTTGCTGGAAAGAAGAAGTGACGGAACAAACTCCCCAGCAACACATCTGACTGTTAGGTTGGTTAGAAGAACCAGACTCGATACATATATTCTTCTTCTTCCATTCTTCTCTATTTCTATTCATCTCATGAAACACCTCCTTTTTTCATATAAAATAAATAATAACACAGTCCATCCATCCATCGTTTCTTTGGTATTCCTCTACTCCTATAACCATATCAAGAATCTTTCTCACGATATTTTCCTCATTTCTCCGCATCACATGCCCATAACACGACATCCGATTTTCACAAAACTTTTCAATCACCAACGCCACTTTCAGACTTCCTCTTATGTACCCCTAAAACCACCCATGTTCCTTCTTAGCCCTATATGTCGAGGCCGCGGTATCTCTTACAACATCCTGCAACTCCAACCGGCATCGGCCCTTGCTCCTTCCATGTTGCTGACAACTTTTGAGGCCCGCGTGGAACACGAACGCGCCGTCGACACGGCCTGTCGTCGTCATATGACGGACGGACGGCGAGCTAGCCTCACCGTCTCTTATGTACCCCTTTACTTATTTTATCCATTCGCGTAACACCACACATCCCCCTAAGCATTCTCATTTCTCAAGAAAATAGGTGGATCATTTAGATGCCAATGTATTCGCTTTTATAATAAACTACCAAGCCACATTCAAAATTTAAGCCTTAATAAATTCAAATCCTTTATAAAACATAAACTTTGCCAGAAAGGATTTTATACTGTTAAAGATTATATAGAGGACAAAAAAGCTTGGGATTGAACTGCTCCAATTTGAATTGACTTTATACATATTCATTTTATTTTTTTACAATTTGTCATTTTATGATTTTTTTTTTATACACTGACATTGTTTACTTTTTCAAGTACCTATATATTTTTTTTTGACCAATATTTACTTGTTAAATATTTTATTCTATATTTTTTTGTGTGTGTGTGTGTTTTTTTTTTGACATTTAATAATGTAAAATGATTATTTAATATGATAAATATTTCAAAAATTTATATTGTTAATGTGAGGACCATGTGGGTCTCTCTTAAATTTTAACGATTGTCTGACAGTTTGAGTACTTTAAGTGACCCACCCAAATGTCCTTTCTCTGGTATTGTTCGTCGTGACGTTGAGCTCCTTGAGTTATAAGTTGAGCTCCACGATAACTGACAAATGCTTGCACTGACTGGACGGGTCCACTCAAATCTGTGTGGTGCTTTCTTCAAAAGACCATCTCAGACATTAATCTGCATGGTCTTCATGTGTGTTACCTTATTGTTAACCCAAACGATTTTAAAAGATTAAAAGAGTACGAGTAACCTTTGGAGTTTCTTGCCGGTTCTTCTCCTTAGGAATCGACCAATGCACCGAACCGTGCCCCCTTTTTACCAACGTTTTATAAGTGCCCATGTAGGCCTATGTGAAATAATAATATTTTGATTTTGATTTTGATTTTGATTTCAGCCACACGCAAATGCCTTTGATCCATCTCTTTGTGGCCGAACATTCCGATCCTTACACGACAGCAGATCTAACCATTGTTTATAGATCTTCCCCCTTTAGTTTAAGGGGAAAGCGGGAGTCGCAGATTGTTTCCGTGACCTGGAACCATTTCATCCATCCTCTGTTAGTTCTGTGCTTAACACTATGGTATTTTTCGCCATCGCTTAGCAAGAGTGAACCGAGATATCGGAAATCGAAGCAGACAGGAAGAAACGCGCTATCTAGCGCTATGACTCCAGAGCTGGAGAGACCGCCAAAATCGCAGAACATGTATTAGGTTTTCCTTTCTTACCATTTCATTCTAAACACAGTCAGGGCAGTGGTGGCCCAGTGGTAGCGGCCCCGACTTACGAGCAGTGAGTCGTGGGTTCAAACCCCGTCAGGCGCTTTACTTTGTGTAATTTATTTCATCACCACTGCTCTCAAAACGGTGAAGGAAAACATCGTGAGGAAACCGGGATGTCTAAGAACCAAAATTCGAAGACATTGTGACATCTACCAATCCGCACTGGGCCCACGTGGTAGATTATGGCCCATCCCTCTCCTAGAGAGGAGGCCTGACTCCCTGCAGTGGGGACATTATAGGCTGATGATGAAACACAGTCCATCCATGGTTTTGTTGGTCTTCCTCTACTCTTATACCCATCAACAATCATTCTCAAAACCTTCCTCACGACATTTTCCTCATTCCTCCGCATCACATGCCGAAAAATAGAAGTGTTGAACAATAATTGTTATTGTAATAAATAATCTTGCGCATTTTGCTTGATATACTTTCCTAGTTCATAATTACGACAGGCAGCCGAGTTTTCTTCAGTACCGATCTCTTGCATCCCCATTTTCTGGAACACAACTTGAGAGTAGCTACAATAAATATCTAAACTGGGTGCTTTATACCTGGATATTTTATCCGGGTAAGTATTACTTACGTGAGCAGTATAGTTGTAGTTCTTTCTATTATTGGGTACAGTTGCCAAATTAAGCATTATTTTTAAATTTAAGTAAAAATGTAAATGTTAGGTACTATGTTTTCATCATCATCATCATCATCATCATCAGCCTATAATTTTCTCACTGCAGGGACTCAGGTCTCCTCTGTAGGAGAGGGATGGGCTATAATCCACCACGCGTGCCCAGTGCGGGTTGGTAGATGTCATATCACATGTCTTCGATTTTTTTGATTCTAAGTTTCCTCACGAAGTTTTCCTTTACCGTTTTGAGAGCAGCGGTGATGAAATAAATTACACAAAGTAATGCGCCTGCCTGGATTCGAACCTTCTGTTCGTAAGTCGGAGCAGACACCACTGGGCCAACGCTGCTCTTAAATATTACAACAAATATAAATAATTTGATTCGCGCCAGTAACTACAAAACTTAAATCTCTTTGTAATGGAAATAATTATATACTTACTTTATCGCCGGTGATTAGCAGACATCACAATAATTGAAAGATGTCTAATTTATAGAAACTGCTATCGAATATATTAATGACTTTTCATTTGCATAAGCCGGACTACATTTCTTTATAATCATTTGCTTAAACATGTAAACATTCTTAGTCTGCAGTCCTCGTGTTTGTAAAATAAATACACTGCAATAATTAGAAAAGACAGAATTAAGTATTGAAATCGAAGCTCCGTTTAAAAGTAAACTAAGTTTCACTAATCGAATCGTATTTCACATTAAATACAGTCTCGGTTTACTGAAAGTTTTCGATTACGGAATCTAAATGGAATTAGTGGAGTGTTAATGGAATATGTGAGAGCTTCTTACTTCGATATTGTAATGCAGATTTTTCTCTCTTTGCCTGTTTCATATTTCCACTACGTTATAAGCCGATGGGGCTTCAACTGTTCAATCCTGAAAATATGGGTGATATTTTGTGACGAAAATCAAAGTGGTGTCGGAATCATATTGAAATCCTTAAAAGTTTATGCTAGATTACTGTGTGCTGACTGTTTTCGATATTGGAGGTGTGATTGGCAGTATTGGTGGGCGCTACCATCACTAGTATGTGTATAGCTGCTGCATGTTAAGATGTCAATAGCGGTCATTGACCTACCTACATTGATTAAAGCTCTTAAGTTTGAATTCTAAAAATAAGCCTGTTCATGTCTTGAATCGTCATCTATCGTGATCTTCAACTGTTTTTCCAATGAAAAATAATACATGGTAAATTTGTTAAGGTTCGTACGAAGAGATATTACTGAAAGGGCAATAACCTTTATTGACATCAGCAACTGCAAAACTTACACATAAAACTTATGTTAGTACAATGTAATCGGTGAATCAAGTTTTTGTCTTTTATTTTATTCTCCTTTGTCATTTACTCCTTTTACTTTCTTATCATTCCTCATTCAATACATTCTTATTTTCGTTTCCCTCTCAATTAATCAACATTTGACAATATTAGAAAATATACATGGCGAACGAAAAACACGCTTCGAGAGGTTTTTTAAAAAAAAAAAAAAAAATATCATTCATCAGTATCACCTTAATTTAAAACCGACAAATGAAATTATCTAAAAATATTCTTGTCACGAATATCGACATCGCAGTCACATCTCTCTTGTTTCTACGATCGCAGCTCCTACCTGCAACCATTTGCGAAAATGGAACGAGAAAGGGAACACGTACCGTGAATATGTTTTTTTTTTATTTGAATTTTAACATAATGGGTTTTCGCTTGCGATGCCAAGAAATAACCTTTTTTCTCTTGATTTATTCGTGATTGTGATGAATATGTTTTCCTTTTTCCCAAGATTTTTCTTACAGATTCGGTACGTCTGTTTAAATATATGGTTACGAAATCAGCTTACGTTTGGAGCAAAAAGCAAAATTGTGGTTTCATAAATTAGCCTTGAAAAGGTCTTTGGTAAAAACATTGTTTCTTGAAATAAATCAAATTGGTTATTTTTTTCAGTCGGTTTCCAGATCTCGCTTCTGATAAATGAAATTATACTTTTGCCCGTGAATTTTGGTAAAATATAGGTTTTCTAGGTAGATTGTTTTATTCCAAATTGGAAACCATGACTACCATGCATATTTACTATTTAATAAAGTGTTCTATTTCCACAGTAAATAATAGCAAATTGAAATTGTAATTGTGTCACAGTATAGGCTTGTCATAATGTGGGTGTATTATTAGGTACATCTCTGTTTTACCCTTCGAATATAACAGGCGTGATGTTTTGTGTTTATATATGTATTAGATATGTTTTATTTTACATGCCAAGTCAATAAGGCTTCATACACAACCGCAAAACGGTGCATCATAATTTCAAACCATAATTTTATTGGACCATATTTTCACACCTTCTAACATTAATGTTACACAAAGCTAAAAATTGCAAATTAAAAGCAATATTTCTTGGTAAACACCACCTGTTTCCACCACAATCATTTCCCTGGCTTCCCGGTAATTTTTCTCGACATTTTCTATTTTCAAATACAAATTAAAAATCTGGAAAAATTGCATTCAGAATCAAACGTTCAATTTTTATTTATTGCGGGTAATTATTCGTTGTGCAAACTTTCGATTTATAAATATTAGAACTTAGATTTATTAACGGTTTTAATTAATGCTTATGATCAATTGACGGCACGGTTGGCGCAGTGGCTCAAGCAATGGACTGCTGCGCTGCGTGTCGCGGGTTCGATTCCCGCACGGTACAAATATTTGTATGACCTACAGATAGTTGTTCCGGGTCTGGGTATTTGTGTATGTGAATTAAATGTTTGTGAACGCACCCACGATACAGGAGAAATGCCTAGTGTGGGGCAAAGTTTAAAAAAAAAAAATTGCTTTGAGAGGTTTGAATGGTGCAATTAAACTTTTCTAATGAAGTTTTTTGGGTGGTTCAACTTCTATGTTAATTTTGACCTAATTTTCTCGCCAGTGTTGGAATTTCGATGTGAGTAACTAGCCTAGCCTTTTTGTAAATGATATAAATCATAACATCACGCCTGTAATCCCCTTGATGACAGGCAAAGATGTATGCATTAGTTTACAACTAAACACCAGTTATGTTTAAGACCTATGAAATAGGGAACGAGCGTATTGTCAAATCAACCGGTCACAAATCCAGACTCCGTGACTAATACTGAGTAATTCCTGAAAGAGAAATCTAATAACTCTTTTCCCGAGGATCTCTTGCGTTCGTGACCTCTCGACCAATGAGGCATTTCGTCGAAATAGTTTTGTTTTATTATTAAATTAGACCTTGTTTGTCGCGGCACGAATATGGCTGGTAATAAAATTGTGCCAAAGGTTGTATTAATATCTGTCTTTATTGTTTGCTCACCCTTGTTTGATGGCTAAAGTTGGAATGTCTATTTTATGAAAGTCAATGTCAACTAGGGCATTTTAATATTTTGTAGACACGGTTTTATTAGTCTACTTTATACAATTGTTATATGACACCGTCGATACAGAGAGGAACTTTTGTTGGCCGCCATCTTGGATTTTGTATTCGGCATTACTTTCGCCCAGTGGTGACAAAAAGTAGTGGATTCGAACCCAGGTAGGCGCATTTCTTTGTGCAATTTATTTTATTACCGCTGCTCTCGAAACGGTGAAGGAAAACATCGTGAGGTAACCGGAATGTCTTAAAATAAAAATATCCGAAGACATCTGACTTCTACTAACCCGTCCTGGACCCGCGTGGTGGATTATAGCCCATCCCTCTCCTAGAAAGGAGACCTGAGTCACTATAGTGGGAACATTATAGGCTGATGATGATGATGATGACTACTTTCGATATCAAGTTATTTTAAAACATAAAATGTCAGCTAGAAAATTAATTATGATATTCAATGGTGCAAAACACACACACACTCACACACGACCACGTGTGTGGTGGTGGTGGTGGTGGTGGTGGTGTATGGTGGTGTGGTGGTGGTGGTTCAATGGTGAAAAATTGTGCTGGCACCACGAGTGTGACAATCAATAGCTACGTATGTAGCGCTATCAATATAGTTAGTAAGTACACACATATACCCGTATCTGTAAACAAGTCCGTAACAAGCGATTACTAGAGCAAAAGTAATAACTTTTTTTTAAGATATCCCGCATTTTTCGACTTATATAAAATACTAGCGGACGTCACGCGGTTTTACCCGCGTAGTTCTCGTTCCCGTGAAAATATAGGGATAAAAAGTAGCCTATGTCACCCGGGGATAGTGTAGCTTCCCAACGGTGAAAGAATTTTTCAAATCGGTCTAGTAGTTTCGGAGCCTATTCGTTACAAACAAACAAACAAATCTTTCCTCTTTATAATATTAGTGTAGATAACATTTTCCCTACGCAATAACTTTACATACGATTTTTGTTTTTTAGTTTAGTAATTATTGCATTAAAATGGTTGTTTGTATCTGACACTAAAATAATTATTTTAACTTACCTAAAAGTGGTAATGCTGTTTCCTACAAGATTTTTTTTTTGTTATGAAAAAAAAAACTCGTATGTATTTCTTTATTAAACAAAGCTAACTAATTCCGAGAAATTCTTCTGTACAACAAAAAGTTAAACACAGGTAATTACACAAATAAACATATTTTAGCTGAAAAGGGTTTCGGCAAACATTTGGGAACTTTCCGTGTTATGTCGGAATACTCTGAATCGGGTCCCAACTTTATTACGAACTTTTTAATTCTGTATTAAATGTGCGCTGTGGATTTATAAAATGTAAATTCCTACTATTTCTCTGTGAATGATGTCATGTAAGTATTGTAGACATTTTTTTTCTGGGTTTTCGTAATTGCTTTTTGCCATTGTAAAATGACAGCTTATCTATCTAAACCAAACCGTTTCGAGTAAGGAATCTAACTGGCACTAAACGAAATGATGGTTTAGTGATGACTTGTACGTTTGTACGTGTGCAAGAGAATTTTTATTCTGTAACTCGGATAAATGATACAAAAATGTTTTTGATTAGGTATATGTTATTTTAACTATGAATATTATCATTCAAATATTTTTTATTCAATTGGGATTATTACCCAAATCCTGCTTGTGACTTGAATTCCTACGTTGCTTATCGAATTAAGGCTAACTTACCCTTACAGTATCTGCCTCGAAAAATATTAAAACACTATTGTCTAATTCCCCATTCCTCATCGCTTGAGGCTTTTTTCACCCTTCTTACAAATACTACCTAGACATTTCCAACAATCCATACCAGCATCTGGCAAAATGGGCCGCAAAAGCCACAGATGCGGCAAGTTTGCCACATATTTGTTAGGTAACCCACATCATTGCCAGACTGAATGTGTTTTAGTGCTGTACAATTACGAGTACTAATTCAGGGTGTAAGTGGACCCTTCACGAATCCCCAAACCAAGCATTATGTTTATCAAACTAAGTACCCCTACGTAAAAATAATTGCTGCAAAACGACTTTTTTTTGGCGTAAAAAATCGCGTTTTACGGTGAAACTCAATGTGGCACACTCATAACATTGGACTAATGGATGCTTTGAATAGTTAATAAGTCATGGATATAATTAAGTAAAGTAAAGTTATTACCTGAAAAACTGGTTTAAAAACCTTGTCAAAAATTTGAAACTTTATTTGAAACTAGATGGTTTTCAAGTATAGTCCAAACAAAACAATGTGTGTAAGATGGATAGAACAATTTCGGCTCCGTTTACGGTATTTTCACACCATTTATGTATACGCTTAAGACGATTCGAGCGTGAACTTTCTCGCGGAATAACTAAAACAACTTTGTTTCGATCCATTTTATACCAAAATAGTATATTCGTAACTATAGTTGTTTCAGTTAAGATGTCAATAGCGGACATTGACCCACCTACATTGATTGCAGTTCTTATCTTTAAAATCCAAAAATAAACCTGTTCACGGACACAGACTTGAATCGTCATCTACGAGTTTCGTGATCTTCAATATTTTGTCTAATGAAAAACGATACATGGTTCATTTGTTTTAGTTCGTACGAAGAGATATTAGGAAAAGGGCAATGACCGCTATTGACATCTGAACTGGCAGCTATAAACTAAGTACACAAATATAATTACAATTAAGAGATTAGCGCAAGTCACTTTTAAAAATCGCTACGTCTATACCATGTTAATGCTTAAACTTAAACTACAGGAACTCACTCGAGTAACAACTTACACTACAGAGTGGTTCTGAACATGTTTGTTCAACTCTTCGGCTTTAGAACATATCTGTTGAACTTTCCACTTCTAGTTTTACTTCAGGAATTGACTGGATTTGTGGTGGACAATTTTAAATTATTATTTTGTATTTGCGCTCGGTGCCTCGTGTGATATTACTTTGAAGTACATGATGTTCCAGTCGGGGCTGCGGGTTGTTCACAAGTGACCGCGGCCCTCGACATATAGGGCTCAGAAGGAACATGGGTGGTTTTTATTCAGTAGAAGTCTGACACTCCCTTTCGCTCTGCCCTAGAGCGGGAGGGGTTATTTGGAGATTTTCCACCCGCCAAAAAAAAAAATTACGTGATGTTTCGTTGGTTAGATTTCTTGCGGTTTTTACGACTTGTATAAACGGATGCTGCTGAATACCAATATTTACAAGAAGGGAATGCCTATACACAACCAGTTTAATCCCTTGCCTAGACCGGTTGCTAGAGTTTCGGGTCATTGACTACATGTATTGACTGTCAAAGATCTACAAATGCATGCCGGAACCAACAGCTAAACGTGCTTTTCGAGGCACGGAGAAAACTCAGTATGTTGTGGTGGTCACCCATCCACACATTAACCGAAGCTAGTGTGGCTTAACTTGAAGATCGACCCAAGCTGCAATTATTTAGCCACGCACGACAAACATTTGGAAGGTATTTCCTTACACTTAACCATGTTCAGGCAACATTTTTGTACTTCCATAAAAAACACGAGTACGCGAAACAGACGTAAATACGAACGAATAGACTTAACGATGTAAGATGTAAAGTACAGTCAGCTTAAAAAATATGTATTTATTTATTCACTTTTTTAATTTATTCATAAAGCTTCATTCGTTCAACACAATCAAATCATCATCAGCCTATAATGTTTCCACTGCAGGGACTCACGCCTCCTCTCTAGGAGAGGGATGAGCTATAATCCACCACGCGGGCGCAGTGCGGGTTGATAGATGTCACATACCGTCTTCGAATGTTTTGGTTCTAAGACATGCCGGTTTCCTTAAGATGTTTTCCTTTACCGTTTTGAGAGCAGACACAATTAAATAATAACAGGATAATATTTATACAGCAAAAATACTACGTATACAGTTGCAGAGTTAATTTGAGTTGCTCTAAGGCTTAAAACCAATGCAATATATTACAACTAAAATTGCAAACAGTAAAATAATTGTATTGTCGATGGCATAATAAGTTTGCTACAGCCGAAACTTTTAATAGGTTCAAAACATTTTTGACAGTTAAAATACGTTTTCCCTACTAAAACAATGTTGTTTCCGAACGCTTTATTTATAATTTTGTGTGTTATAAAGTTGCGTGTTGTGTTAATGTTTTGACTGCAGCTCGATAACACATCTCTTTGCGCCTGACTGTAGGTACTCAAGTATTCATATAAGACGTTTCGCTTAAGATGCAGTGAACGTTTTACGATCGAAAATTGGGTGACAAGAAAAATAGCGGGGAATAAAGAACGAAGGGGATGACTGGAACAAGGTGGAATAATGAAAAATAGGGGTTCGACATAAGAATAATGGTAGTCCTAGCTACCATTGTAACTTTGTCAGGGTAATAATACCACCCGTCGAGGCTGCGGGTTGTTCGCAAGAGATACCGTGGCCTCGACGTTAAGGGGTAAGAAGGAACATGGGTGGTTTTTAGTCAGTAGAAGTCTGACACTCCCTTTCACTCTGCTCAATAGCGGGAAGGGTTATTTGATTATTTACCAACCCCAAAAAGGGTAATAATACCAGTAAAATACTGGTATTTTGCTTCACAGTAGATACCCCAAAAAGAAAAAAAAAATCCACTGCGAGGTCAAAGCTTTCTCCATACTTATTCAATTATCTATGTTTCGCCTTATCCGGGAGCTTAAATCGTGACGACCCAGCAAATATGGGTGTACTATTTAGGTACGCCTGCGGGATTACAGGCGTGATTTTATGTTTGTTTAATATAACAATTCATGTTTTGTTATTCCCGTTAAACATTATAATAAACTAGCTGATGCCCGCGGCTGCGCCTGCGTGGTTGTCGGTTATCGTGTTCAAAAGTAATCATGAGATTTGGTTCCCGTTCCCGCAACCCATGAGAACCTATTCCTGAGATAAATTACACACTAAAACCTTCCTCAAGAACCGCTCTATCCATTAATACAGCAGCATGAAAATCGTTGCTGCAGTTTTTAAGTTTATCACGAACGGACAGACTGACAGATGCGGCGGAGTACTTTGTTTTTTATTATGTGGTGAAGTGAGTCACTCTATGGCAAAACAAGTAAGTTAACAACCTTCTATTTATAAGACCTTAATGTACATAGGTACGCCAGTATATCAAACTCCTACAATCTGTCTTTCTTTAATTGATTTTCAACTGTATCGCTAAAGCATTAGGTTGAAGGTTGATTGGGAAAATGTATAGTTTCAGGTGGCTTCAGATTTTGCACAAACAAAAATTATTCAATTTTTATCTGTAACCTTAAAAAAAAAACAGACTTCGAATTCTCGCAAGAATGAGTTTACCTCTAAACCTTACGATGCAATACTTTACTTGTACCCACATTTTCTAATCTCCTTAGTGAAGGCGACCGCGAGAGTCGTAGCGTTAAATTATTTACAGAGTAATTAGTGAATATGTCGCACACAAGATAATGATTAGATTAATAATCGTCCTGTCAAACTTAACTGGATTAACCTGTAATCTAGTAAAATATCGCGGGTTTGTCTAGTACTCTACTCCTTGTATATCCTAGTAGAAAAGCTCTCTCTCTCTAACTGCTGACTATTTGGTCTCGTAGTCTGTGTGTGATTTCCGGGTCGGATAAAGTGTTATTGGGTTTTTAATCCAGAATTTCTCTCCAGCAGCCATGGAATCTGTATTTGTGACTCGCCGTTACATGCCAGTGCAGTCCCATGGGACTTATGCATAACTGGCGCAATGTGGGTCTATACACTGTGAAATTCAAATAGTTGTTTTCCAGCGGCTGAAGAACTTGCCATAAGGAGAACTTCCGAAGCATGGAGTAAACGTAAAAAATAAGAATGTTTTTGTTTTAAAATAATAAGGTGTTTCACCAAAAAAATCTAATTACTCCGTCAGATAGATATTCAAAAAAAATGGACGTGTATTTTTTCTTTTTTCACGTAAACAAAAGATGAAGACGATACAGTACTTCGAAAAGTCGCCTGACCGTTGTACTCAAATGTTATATTTATTATTTTCCTGTGTTGTGTACTGTGTGTACATAAATAGTAAAATAAATAAATACTTAACTTGTAGGTTTAAAGCTTATTATTATCATGAATAAGTTATCAGCTGATTGAAAAGCATGCGGGTCAACGGCCGCGCGGAATCGGAAGGTACTTACTATTGGTTCGTGGTAGCTTTCCTGTTTTGTTTTTCGCAATGGTTAATGCCATTTTTGGTTTCTAATATTTTATTTATTTATATAACAATGTTATTACCAAGACAAAGCCATTTCGCTGAGGGAAAACCACCATTTAGATTTCACAATGGGTAGGATAAAATAAAACGTTTCAAAGATCGTGAGTGGGGACTGCAGGTGACGTCAGTTTCTGCTAAAAAAATTACCAGACTGTGACGTCGCGCGACTTGACTCGAAGCACTGTATCGTCTTCATTTATTGTTTACGTGAAAAAAGAAAAAATACGTGTCGAATACTTTTTGGAAATCTAACGAACTAATTCGATTTTTTTTGTCAACTACCGTATCATAGCTGTTGCGTTCATCCAGCATTTTTCTTTGTTTTTCCCGCTCATCGCTTTGCTCGTCACACTGCTCTAACCTTATCACATGGCCAACTGTCTAGTTTTACTTAGTTAAGCCACGGGAGCACACGGTGCATTAAATTATTACCAAAGTAATTAGTGAGGCCAACCTGGGAATATAGTTCGCGATGGTTAGAAAATTTCATATAAAATATGTGTGTGTTGCAATTGGTTTCGCCCGCTACAGCTCGAAAAATAAACCCAAGGGAAGATAAAATCGGGATAAAAACTATCCTTTGTGTTAATCCAGATTATAAACTATCTGTCTACCAAATTTTATCCAAATCCGTTTAGTAGTTTTTGCGTGAAGACGTAACAAACATACACACTCACACACTCACAAACTTTCGGCTTTATAATGTTAGTGTGATGAGATAAGTTGCAATTTTCCTCGAAGTGAGCGTCGATTGTAATGCGACGGATAATTTCGGATATAAAAATAATAATAGTCAGAACGTGGACGACTTAATAGGAGTATGTAAGGATTGAACTCGTAGCAGGCGACGCGCGCGACGGTCTGTCGTTACTGCATACCTTTTTACACTCTAGGTCAAATTTATCTATGGATCCCCTGAGCAGTTTTTCCTTGCTTTGGCCAACCTGTGGCCGTAATCTATTCAACGACTTCTAAGTCAGCCATGGTATTTCGTGTCCAGGTAGGGAAGGTTTTGTGCGAGTGGCACAAAATAACCCAGTGCTGAATCGAGCATAAAAATCCAAATTGTTCTCTTACTTAGCGATTCCTTTGCTTTTAGTATCGTCTTTTAAGAGTGAAAACGGGCTTTTGTTTTTGAAGTAGAGATAAATCCGAACTTTAGTAAACCGACCTTGACGGCACGGTTGGCGCAGTGGCTCAAGCAATGGACTGCTGCGCTGCGTGTCGCGGGTTCGATTCCCGCACGGAACAAATATATGTATGACCTACAGATAGTTGTTCCGGGTCTGGGTATTTGTGTATGTGAGTTTAAATGTTTGTGAACGCACCCACGATACAGGAGAAATTCCTAGTGTGGGGCAACGTTTTAAAAAAAAATAATAAAAAAAAAGTAAGTGTACTAAAGTACCAACCCTAGCGTCACCTTTTTGTTGAAGTTTTTGTCGACGTTTTATGAGTTACAGAAAAAAAATCAAAATATTTTTATTTCACATTTGCCTACATGGGCATGTAGGCAAATGTGAAATAAAAATATTTTGATTTTTTTTTTTGTCTAACGGCGCATTCGTGTTCCACGCGCGCCTCCAAGAGATGTCAGCAACATGGGAGGGGCCCGAAAGGGCCGACGCCCGTCGGGGCTGCGGGTTGTACACAAGTTACCGCGGCCTCGACATATAGGGCTAAGAAGGAACATGGGTGGTTTTTAATCAGTAGAAGTTTGACACTTTGCCCAAGAGCGGAAGGGGTTATTTGATGATTTCCAACAGACCAAAAAAAAGACTACACTCCATAAAACATGTTTTAGTGATTTTATCTTTTTCTCCTTTTTTTTTCTGCGTATTATTCACATCATTCAAGTTAACTGCTATATAAATACTCGGGTCAAGCAGACGAGCATTAACTACTTTCTTCATTTAAAGAGTTGTTACTATAAATCTCAGTTATAGACCATTAATGTCAAGATAGCGGCGATAAGAACCCTCCAAATTGATATAAAAGCGATTCCGATTATTATTTTCTGTTAAACAATGGGTTTTAATATGTTTGTAATGGGTACGTTGAAATTCTTGGGCGATTTATTTGTGAAAAGTTTGTTTTTAACGTCTTTTGTAAGGCCCGAATTATACAGAAGTGGCGTAAGGCCCGGTTTCCACCAAAGCGGAGACGAACAGAGCGGAGAGGAGATGTGTCAAATTCGACCAATCTCAGGAAAGGCGGAAGCTCAGACGTAAATGTTAACTAATGTGATTGGCCGATTTTCGCACATCTCTTGTCTCCGCTTTGGTGGAAACCGGGCCTAAGGTGAAAGCGCGACGCAGGCATATTGCTGCTTCAAAATGTAGGTAGGCAATATATGTAAATAATATATGTACCTATGACTAGCTACGTGGAGTACTACTTCATGAAGTTGTCATTATGCGAATTGGCATTTTAAGAAGTTGACGTTATTAGAGTATGCCATTTTGAGAATCGGAGATTTAGAGAAATAGTCATTATGCGAATTTGACATTTTAAGAAGTTGACATTTTGAGAAGTGGACATTTAGGGATACGGGCGACACGATGTGAATTAAACTCGGGCGTGGCGCAAGCACGTCGTTTCGTCGCCTGTTCCGTGTTACTAGCAGTCCGCCGCGCCTTCACCTTTTTTTTTGTGGGTGGGAAATCATCACATAAACCCTCCCGCTCTTGGGCAGAGCGAAAGGGAGTGTCAGACTTCTACCGACTAAAAACCACCCATGTTCCTTCTTAGCCCTATATGTCAAGGCCGCGGTATCTCTTACAACATCCTGCAGCACCACCTTACGCCGCTTCTGTGTAATTCGCGCCGAAAAGTTGGTAATTTTTCAGTCTATTATGCTAGTTCTTGCCCGCAGCTTCGGTAATGTCGACATGGTTGAAAATGACTCAACAAAAGCGTTTTCAATACAGCCAAAAGCATTTGGAAATGATTGAATAACTTCTTATTAAAGAAATAGTTTCAGAATCGTATCAATAGTTTCGAAGATTACCTCAAACCAAAACTTACAAACTTCGCCTCTTAATTATGCAAGTTTGAGTGGACTATTTGGATTTACAGCAGTGACTATCTCAACCCCAGTGTAGTTAGGCAAAGGTTGGGTAAATGACAATGGGATTTTAAATTTTGTCACAATGTACGCAAAATTAATTACCCAATACCCGACAACATCCATGTGTAGGACAAGCCAGAGCAAAAGGGAAATAAAAGCTCTTATTTCAACAGATTTAAGCATGAATTATTTACTGGGTTCAGACAATCAAAATAAGCACAGAATAAATAGCTACAGCATAACATTTACAAGTTTACCTACTATAAAATTCACTTTACTTACACAGGTATTTTAGAGTTCCATACCTTTTCAAAGGTCAGAAAAGAATGTCTCTCTAAAATGGCGCCTTGGACCTTTTAAAACCTCTTTACTGGGCTGCAGTACTCAACTGTCATTCATTCCAATAATCGTTGGCAACATTTTGGCATTTCAACTAAATCACTCAGATGTACTTAGCTCGTATGAGCGGTAAACACTAATGATAAGAACTTGTTATTGTTCTAAGTAAGTAGTATGTTTAATGATTACGATTGAAGCACATGTATCCATGGTCATAAATAAATTTTAAAAAAAACAACTCAATCAAATAACTTACCTACTTATTTATACAAAACAATCCTGTATTTTTTTTATAAAATACTGTAAATATCTTGAAACAAAAAAAAAATGTATTTAACTTACACACTTACACAGTCATGTTTTAAAATTGCAATCCTAAAATCTCTTTTCCCAAATAACACAAAGAAAAACAACTGAAGCACGCCCCGAAAACTCGAAAACCATTGCTTTAAAAACTTTTTATTGGACCATAAGCTTTAATATCGTGGAGTACAGTCGGCTATTGAAATGGTTGCCATAAACTGATTATTGCCAGTCGCAAGTACATGAACATAGCCAGTTGCCACGTCGCCGCGTCGTGCCATCTCTGGGGATTCGGGGACAATGCCAGTTAAATTGGCATACTTAAGTACGCATTGCTTTGTTTAAAATGAATGTCTAATTTAAACGTTATACTGCCGCACTCAGAGAGTTTTAATGATTACTTAGGCCGTAACTTAGTAAAGGTTTCACATATCTTTGTATGAGAAATCTGTCAAAACCATTACTAAGTGGTGGCCTAAGTAATCATTAAAGCGCTCTGAGTGCGGCAGTTAGGATGTTTGATTAAGTAATTTATTTACGGATGAGATAGAGAACTAAGAGACACTAAAAGTTTAAAAGGTTGATTATGCAGGTACGCTGTGTGAGGAGCTCGTGGCTTAATAAGAACTGCCATTCGGGTCGATCTTTAGGTTAAGCTGCGCTTGCCTAGGTCGATCTGTGGATGGGTGACCGCCCATTACATACCGAGTTTCCTCCGTGCCTCCGAAAGCACGTTAAGCTGTTGGTCCCGGGTGCCATATATGTATAGATCTTTGGCAGTGACCTGAAAGTCTGACATCCAGTCTTACCAAAGGGTATCGTATTACCTAGTATTAACTGGGTTGTGGAGGTCAGATAGGCAGTCGCTCCATGTAAAATACTGGTATTCAGCTGCATCCGGTTAGACTGGAAGCCGACCCCAATATAGTTGGGAAAAGGCTAGGCAGATGATGATGCAGGTACGCTGTGTAATTATAGGTATGAATGGGCTGCGGGTTGTTCACAAGTTACCGCGGTCTCGACATATAGGGTTAAGAAGGAATATGGGTGGATTTTTGTCAGTAGAAGTCTGACACTCCCTTTCGCTCTGCCCAAGAACGGTAGGGGTTATTTGATGATTCCCACACCCAAAAATAAAATCTATATATAGTATGAATGTAGAAAATTAGTGTAAAGCTGCAAAGAGGAATAATTATAATGAATTATTGCTTTTATAGAATAGAATAGAATAGAATATGTATTTATTCGTTAGTGGACAGCAGCAACACAAAAGAGCAGCACATACATAAACAAATAACAACAAACAGCTTAACAATTAATTAAACAGCTCAACTGCGCTGAGCATGCCCATAACGAAAGGGTAACCAACTCAGAATATGCTCTTGCATACAGAAATCATGTTTGTATCTCAGAGAGGATACACCAACCATGAAAATATAATAGGAATGTGTCCTGACTAAAAAAAATATGATTCTGTTTAGATTATTATTAGATAATTGAAAAATATTGGATTATGTGTTGTTTGTTTTATCAAATTCATAAAAAAATACGATGATAAAGTGGAGGCTTTTGACGTCACTATACGGTAAAAATAGTACCACGTTTCGACTTCATATGAGTTTTCGAAGCACTGTATCGTCTTAATTTTTTGTTTACGTAAAAAAAGAATTAAATAATACGTGATCAAAACTTTTTTGGAAATCTATCTGACGGATTAATTAGATTTTTTTTGTCAACTACCTAAGATCGACTCTGGGATGGGTGACCAGCCATTACATACCAAACTTCCTCCTTGCCTCGGAAAGCACTCTAATGTGTTTATTCCAGTTGTAATTTGTAGATCCTTTACATTCGTTATAGAAGGTAGTGAGAGGACCGTAAATCTGACAAAAAAAAAATAGGTCCGTCAGATAGATTTCCAAAAAATATTTTACACAATATTTTTTCTTTTTTCACGTAAACAAAAAATGAAGACGATACAGTGCTCCGAAAACTTGTGTGACGTCACAGTGCAGTACATTTTTTCTCCGAAAGTGACTTCGCTAACACCCACTACACACAATCTTTAACGCATTTGATCTTCGTCAATTTGTATTAATTTGATAAAACAAAGAACATGTATCCAATATTTTTCGATAATCTCAGTGACGGTTTAGACAGAAACATATTTTTTTTCAGGAAAAATCCCTATAGACATAGTTGGGGAAAGTCTACGCAGATGATTACACCTGCAGATAAAATATCAGGCCATCCACATAAAAGGTTCAATAAAACCCCGAAAAAGTACCAATTCCTTCACAGAAGTAAACACCGTTCCACTTCTAAGTTTATTTCAAAACTTCTTCAAGTTGTTTCAATAAAAACCGAAATGTATTACCGCTGTTGGAACCTGTATACGTCTATCTGGCGCCTCGCGTGAATATCTTACCCTGAGTGAGATTGGGGTGAAAGATATAGGAAGAAGTATTTGGTTTAACCGAGCAATAATATATAAAAACTTAGCAGAGTGCAAATGTGATTGTCTCTTGAAATGATTGCAATTATGAGATGTGATCTACTTTATAATAGGTCTGTAATCTGCCTTTTTTTTGGAAGTTGGGAAGTCATCAAATGACTCCTCCCGCTCTGGGCGGAGTGATAGGAAGTGTCAGACTTCTACTGACTAAAAACCACCCATGTTGCTTCTTAGCCCTTTGTGTCGAGGCCGCGGTATCTCTTTCGAACAAACTGCAGCTCCGACGGGCTCTGTCATTCCCTACGGGGATTACAGGAAATATTATGATGAGAATTGAGAAGGTATAATGACATGAAACCTTCTTAAATTGTTTACTTAAGTTGTTTTACATACATGAAACACATAATATGCTGAAGTTAATGTTATGTTGTGTGTAAAACAAAAACCTGACAGGTTTTAACATGATGCCACCGACATTCAAACAACCTAACGTGAAGCGTTTTTAGACATAAAAACCAAAAAAATATAAACAGTCTAGACATTCCGTTGTTCTAGTAACACATGAAACTCCTAAAATAAAGACAACTGTTTCTTACTCTGAGTCTACTAAACCCAAGTATTTATACTTACCTATGTTAGAACACTAAGTTGTAACCTGGTGAGGGTTAACAGGGTATAAACACGCGAACATTTACATGTGGCGTCTAACGGGTTGAGCCCGGAATTAATGAGTATTAGTATTAGAGCATTTTAGTGTTAGGAGCTCGTAGCTAAATAATAACAGCCGTTTGAATTGATTTTAAGGTTGAGCCGCAGTTCCCTAGGTTGGTCTGTGGATGGATGGTAAGCTTGACACACCGAGTTTCGGATAACACGTTTAGCCGTTGATTCCAGCCATCATTTGCAGATATTTTACTGTAGAAGTCAGACAGGCAGTCAGCCTGCCTAACCCTTCAGGGGTAACAGGTGTGATGTTATGTTTGGTTGTGATCAAAGTAATAGAATACTAATTTTCACTGTATTAAATAAGTTTAATCGTGGGAAGGCAAGCTTTATGTTATACGGCAAATTGACGACTCTTTCGCAGCAAACATGACAGTTCTACGATTTTGGCCACAGATAGCACAGATAAACTGTATGTTCGTAACAATATTTATCATGAAAACTTTTCCTTAAACAGCAAATTCAAGGGTCAGTGGTATCAGAAATATCAGTATCAAATAATCTAGTCCAATCCCATCAAAACTTAGTGGTAATATTAGAGTTCGCGAAACTTGGGGAAACTATCAAACTGATTGAGTTTTCTCGGACATTCCTTTGTTACGAAGATAAAGTTTATTTAGTGGACACTTTGCTAGTGTGTGCTGGGTAACTTAGGAATATTTTGAAAGAAGGAATAAGTGTTCTACCAACTTTTATTCCATGACTTTTAAATAGGTTTCTTTCTTTAAAATTAGTTTATAATATGTTCAAAACTACTCGTAATATTTGTATCATCTTAATCTAGTAATATTATAAATGCAAAAGTTTGTGAGGTTGTATGGATGGATGTTTGTAACTCAGCTGTAGATGAAATTTATAACACACATGGTTCATAACCTGGATTAACACATAGGATACTTCTTATCCCGGTAGTATGATCTCGTGGGACAATTATCGAGCTCCACGCGGGTGAAGCCACTGGCACAAGCTAGTCCCTAATATAGTTAGACGATTTATTTCTAGCAGATAGTTTCATGCTAAAATAGTATTTAAATTGACATGTGCACTAATATTATCATTAACACTGAAAACAGAACATTTACCATTTTTAGTATTTGTTTGATACTTTTGTCCTTGTACAAATAATAAAGATAACAAATAAAAAAGAAGAAAGGAATATCCCGTTTCATTGTTTTATAAATTCAATTGTGTTTTTTTATTTGGACCGACAGTTTAGTGGTTATTAGGCCCATTATTCGTGTTTGAGATACAATATGATTCGACTTATTTAAATCCGAAACAATTACTGATTTATTAACAACTAGTGGACGTCACGCGGTTACACCCGCGTTGTTCCCGTTCCCGTGGGAATACAGGGATAAAAAGTAGCTTAAGTTACTCAACGTAGCCTATGTCACCCGAGGATAGCGTAGCTTCCGAACGGTGAAAGAATTTTTCAAATCGGTCCAGTAGTTTCGGAGCCTATTCGTTACAAACAAACAAACAAACAAATCTTTCCTCTTTATAATAGTAGTGTAGAAAGCTAACAAGTAACTCTATTATATTTGTTTACTTTAATGATATAACTGTAAACCTACTTTGAGAACACTGATTGAAGTATAAAAGCTCCAGGAAATACAAATTGAAACGAAAAATTCGCCAGTGATAATAGCAGTTTAAAACTCATCTCGCCAGTGAAATGGCATTTACCTCGGACGTATGAGCGTTGCCATTCAATGTGGCAGCCTGGCAGGGTTGCCAGACTTCATGGCGGATTGCCAAGTGACATGTTGTACGTTGTTAAGAAGGTTTTGTTTAGTTCAATAGATTACATTAGTTTGTCTTGTAATGCATATGATTACATAAATAAATTGGTATTTGTAGTAGATTTTGTTAATTTTGTCCTTGATTTTGATTTTGAATTGATTTTCATCACAGAAACATTTGATGAATATCCAGACATTTTGTCAAGTATCACAGTTTTTTTGCCGCTCGTGGACCTTTGACTTGACTTTATATCCCTCAGAGAAATTTTAATATCTCCCAGGCTTGCTGGTTTTGCTGTAGGTTGTTTGAAAAAGATACCGCGGCGTCGGATACAAAGGGCTCAGAAGGAATATCGGTGGTTTTTAGTCAGTAGAAGTCTGACCCCCTGAGTCCCCCTACCGCTCCACCCACACTCCAAAATATGCAAGTCATGCTGGTTTCCTCATGATGATTCTTTCAGAAGTGATTGTCTTGGGTCCAAACTCGTGACATATGAGCTATTAATCCCTGATTTGCAGGTCTCAGTTAAAAATAACTTACCTGGATAAGAGGTAAGCCGATCGATCACTTGAACAAATAACAAAATCTTCCATCCTAAACTCATGTAACTAAATCCAAACATTTCTACACTTTCCCAATACGCTAAAGTCAACAATATTGAACGATTTCTGTACATTCACTTTGTCAGCAACTAAAATAGATAACTTCTTTGTACAGTCAACGACAGAATCGATGTACCATAACCGATGTTCCAAAGGAGGCGGTATAGCAAACAGCACGATATGTAAAAGACGCAAACTGTCAGATTCTTTGGACACCGCCCCAACAAAAATAAGTCCATGGAACGTTAAGTAATTTAGGGTAAAGGTCTAAGTCACGAGCCCACGAGGTCGATCACCAACCAGATAGACACTGAACACATTATAACTTCATCAAATCTGTCACCAAGATACCTCTGACGGAATGTGCTCGACCCATCGTTACGAACACTCGATTACGAGTGAATAACTAAGGTGAAGGAGACAACAATATATCTATTGAAAAGTAGAGAACATTTTTAAGAATTTCTAGATTTATTACAAACTAGCTTTTGCCCGCGGCTTGGCCCACGTGGATGTCGGAAATATCAAAAATGACGATTTTCCACACCAACTTTCTTCCCATGTTGCACCTCTTTGGGGGTTGAATATTAAAAAATCTTTTCTTAGTGGATGCCTACGTGTGGTGTGCGAAATTTCAAGTTTCTAGAACTAAGCGTTTGGCCTGTGCGTTGATCCTCAGTCTGTTAGCTTTGCATTTGACATGTCATCAACATCATCATCAGCCTATAATGTTCCTACTGCAGGGCCTCAGGCCTCCTCTCTAGGAGAGGGATGGGCTATAATCTACCACGCGGGCCCAGTGTGGATTGGTAGATGTCACATGTCTTCGAATATTTTGGTTTGTAGGCATGCCGGTTTCCTCACGATGTTTTCCTTCACCGTTTTGAGAGCAGTAGTGATTAATAAATTACACAAAGTAATGCGTCTGTAACTCTGGGACAGTAAGTCTGGGACGCCACCACTGATATGATTTACAGATAATGAGTTTGTTTCGTAAAAATGATCAGTTTTTGAATTATCATCGACTGTTGGTGCTGACTGTACAACAAAACATGAGAGTCTACCTCTCTCAAGCGAAGGTATCGTAAGTTTCAAATAACAAAGTTATTTGTAACGTTACTAGTGATTTTTGACTGGCTTGTTGGTCTAGTGGTTAGTGACCCTAACTGCTATGCCGGAGGTCGTGGGTTCGATTCCCACCCAGGACAAATGTTTGTGTGATGAGCACGATCATTTGTTCTGTGTCTGGGTATAATTTATCTATAATATGTATGTATTTAGAAATATATAAGTATGTTTATCAGTTGTCTAGTACCCATAACACAAGCTCTGCTTAGCTTGGGACTAGATGGCGTTGTGTGATAGTTGTGGAATATTATTATTATTATATTATTATTATTATTATTTTCCTTGTTTTTGTTTACTTTCTATTTTATCCTTTGTTTACTTTCGTGAAGTTATATCAAAGGGTAAGACTGAATTGGGGCCGCGGGTTGTACACTAGTTATCGCGGCCTCGACATAGAGGGCTAAGAAGGAACATGGGTGGTTTTTAGTCAGTAGAAGTCTGACACTCCCTTTCGCTCTGCCCAAGAGCGGGAGGGGTTATTCGATGATTTTCCACCCGCCAAAAAAAAAAACGGTAAGACTTAATGAAGTAGGATTAAGAATTGTTTCCACGGATACCGAACTTCTTTTTGAATACCTACTAAAAAAAAATATCGCAGTGACTGGGAGAACAAGTGCCTTTCGGCTTCGTCAGGGGTACCTACTTTTACACCCTTTATAATAAAATTGAATAGTAAATTCTAATATTTGATCAAGCAACAATTAATATTACATTAAAACTAGGTTCACAATAATTACAGTTGCTGAGGCCGGACCCTTAATTACACTAAGTGCCAAGTATAAAAAGAGAGTGGATACCTTAATGCGTCGTTCTATTGTTTTCAGTACTTTATGTCTCGAGGTCACATAATAAAAGACGAGAATTTGAAAATGAGCAAATTTTTTGCAGACTTAGCACTAATGTGACTGGATGTTTTTGGGGCATTTTTACTCGCTGAAAACCTAGACTTTGAATATTCTTAAGTCTTTAAAGTTTCCATCAATTTTTTTTTTTATGTTGGGACAAGCCCGCCACACTATTCCCAAACCACTATAACTCCTGTCAGCCAGGATCAACAATGGCGACCACAAGAAAAGCGCTGAGACAATGAAGCTCGACGAAGTCCTAGAGAAACGATTTAACTGTCTTGGATCCCGAACCAAAATAATCCGAAAAGAATAGCGGCGGAGTAAGAAAAACATAATTTCCACTTTCCTCCATATCAGCAGGAGACAGAACAGAACAAGACCAATAGGCACACAGTTGCCTAGCACCACGGTTATATTACTGGTGTTCCCACTGCAGGGAGTAAGGCTTCCTCTGTACCTGTCGGGGCTGCGGGTAGTCCTCTGGTTATCGCGGCCTCGACATAGAGGGCGAAGAAGGAACATGGGTGGTTTTTAGTCAGTAGAAGTCTGACACTCCCTTTCGCTCTGCCCAGGAGCGGGAGGGGTTATTCGATGATTTTATACCCACCAAAAAAAAAAAAAAAAAAGGCTTCCTCTGTAGGAGAGGGATGGGATATAATCCACCGCACGGGCCCAGTACGGGTTGGTAGATGTCATCTCTTCGAATTTTTTGTTTCTAAGACATGCCGGTTTCCTCACGATGTTTTCCTTCACCGTTTTGAAGCAGCGGTGATGAAATAAATTACACAAAGTAATGCGCCTGCTTGGTTTCGACCCCACGTCCACGTTGATGTCAGTTATCGCTACTAAAAGTATATTTATAAATCACCTTTTTTTTCTTTTTTACAATAACAAAAGATAATAGAAATAGAAAATCCATTTCATAAAACTAATAAACCTGAAGGCACCTACGTCCGCCATTGCTTTTATCGCAACTAAAGTTAAATGTGGTCTCGTTACGTCGAGTTTACAACAATAGTTTCGAACCGGAATCGAACTCATGGCCTTTAGATCGGAAGTCCACTCTTATTGTTTGAAACTGTTGTTACCATTCATTACGTTACAATCTATTTGGTGTGTTCTTGCTTTTTGTCGTACGCTGAGTGCAAATGACGAAATGATGTAGTATTCAGAATTGACGTTCTACAATGCCGGTTTTTTTACACGATTGAAGTGTTAAAAATTGAAAAGTGTCGAGGATAGTAATAAATGATACTACTCAACCTTGTTATAAATAAAAACTGGTATATTCAGTACAATATTAAAGTTTGACGGCATATGACATTTATAATGGACGCGATATAAATGTACGGATTGGCCGGTGTTCTATTGCCGAATAATGGCGGCGCGCGCGCTCTCCGCTGTTTCGGTCGTCTCGTACGGAAAAAGCTCTTATGGGCGCGTTCAAAAGAAGTATGCTTATCTGGTTTGGTCATGTAGAGGGAATCAGTGAAAGGTAACTAACAAATGGTAAATACAAGGTAGATAAGTAGGGTGGATGAGAGGCGATGCCTTAGAAGGTAGGTAGTACTCGCAACCAGCGTGCATGTATGACCAGATGTATCGACGTAGACGAGAAAAAGGAGTGTAAGGATCGTAGCAGGTCCCGTCATAACTGCGGGTTGTTCGAAGGAGTTACCGCGGCCTCGACACAAGGGCTAACAAGGAACATATGGGTGGTTTTTAGTCAGTAGAAATCTGACACTCAGAGCGGTAGCGCTCTGCCCAGAGCGGTAGGAGTCATTTGATGGTTTCCCATGGCTCAAAAAAAAAAAGGATCGTAGTATGTGTCATTCTGTGGTGTCTGCCTACCCCCATTGGGAATACACATTGAATAAACATATTAATTTACTTAATAGACTTTTCTAGTGAAAAATAATATGGATTCTCATACAGCAAATTGCAATTAAGCAAGTGCAAGCCACATGGATTCAGTTTTGCAATACGTTAATGAAATTAATATCTGACGAAAACTAATTAATTAAAAAACTTTGCCAACATTTCAAACTCAATTCATTTACATGAATTAATATAAGTGTACGAGGGTTTACTCTAGAGAATTAAACCAGTGACATTAATGAAAATAACCAAATTACTATAACAAGTTTTAATATTTTCTTATCACTAGTCACTCATCATCATCATCATCATCATCAGCCTATAATGTTCCCACTGCATGGACTCAGGCCTCCTCTCTAGGAGAGGGATGGGCTATAATCTACCACGCGGGCCCAGTGCGGATTGGTAGATGTCACATGTCTTCGAATTTTTGGTTCTAAGCCATGACGGTTTCCTCACGATGTTTTCCTTCACCGTTTTGAGAGCAGTGGTGATGAAATAAATTACACAAAGTAATGCGCCTGGCGGGGTTCGAACCCACGACTCACTGTTCGTAAGTCGGGGCCGCCATCACTGGGCCACCACTGCTCTCTTGTCACTAACTAGATACTATAAAACAAAGTCCTCCGCCGCGTCTGTCTGTTCGCGTTAAACTCAAGAACTGCAACTCCGATGTCCATACTGTTTTCATCAACGGATAGAGTGGTTCTTGAGGATTTTTTTAGTGTAGAGTAATTTGTCAAGTTTTTGCGGTCGAAACCGCGAAAGAAGTTGCGGGCATCAGCTAGTAAACTATATAAAGGGTGTAAAAGTACCCTGAACGCAAACGAAGGGCGCTTGTTCTCATCATCAACGATTCTATTATAACTTTACATTAAAAGTGATAACTAAAATGGTTTGTAATAAAAGCTTCTAGGGCAGTTCGTAATTTTTACCCATGATGGAAAATTCCATCAACCTTCCTGGGGCCTGTATCTAATATTGTACTAATATAGAAGCTTACCTTACGTTGACATTCAAAGATTGACCTTAACAAGTACCTACTATCATCAAAGAACGCAAACATAAACCCAATGTGGGTAGCAAATCCCACAAATAAAATAAACTTTTATAGAAATACTTTTCATCAAAGTTCTTTCAATTTTCAGGGCGATAGATATTTACAAAGACCTCGCGTGGAATAAGCTGGCCTTACTCTTCGAAGCTGGTTTACAGAGTACGAAGTGTGAAAATTTGTTGACAAGAAAATGTTTTTTGTACTCTGTTAAAAGGGACACACTATAAGTGTATTTTCGCGACGTTATTCGCGTAAAGAAATTCAAAGTGTTTGATGTTGAGATTTACCTAGGTTTAGATTAGGGTCATGTTTATTTGAAGAAGTATGAAGTCACTACTGATTTTAAAGCTCTGTTAGTGAAATATATCTTAGGTAGGCAGATTTCCCGTCGGGGCTGCGGGTTGTTCACAAGTTATCGTATAAGGCGAAAAAGGAACATGGGTGGTGTTTAGTCAGTAGAAGTCTGACACTCCCTTTCGCTCTGCCCAATAGCGGGAGGGGTTATTTGATGATTTTCAACCGGCCAAAAAAAAAACAGGTAGGTAGATTTGAAATGCTACGAAGACAAAACATAACATCACGCCTGTAATCCCAGAAGTGTAACAAGTAGGTACACCCATATTTCGACCATTATGTTTAAATTCCATGTACTTTCCCGACCCAGGTATAACCTAGAAACTCGAGCATGCTAAACAGTCGCGCTTGACACCACTAGATAAACGTGACAGTTCGAATAGAAGGAAATTTGTTGAATGCTACGAATACATTCACCATTTTTTTTAGCTGAATGGTCTTTCAATTTAATATCTGAAAACAATTACAAGTGTATTAAATGCAACAGTGAAATATATTATATTAATATCGTAATGACTATTGAGATATCACTCCGAATGTTCGCCCGACCTCATCATTATCTAGCAAAAAATACCTCTCATTTTATTTCCCTCTACAAATTCCAAATCGAAAAACGTTAATTATGACGTGATACTCTTTGATTTACGATACGAGCCTTCTAGACCCAGTTGAGCGCCAATTCACAAAATTATAGTTGCCTTGTTTAAACCCCAGAATACATCTATTAGCATATTTATTTTGTCAGAAATCTAAGCTATTATCCGTTTACAAGAACCTTTGACATCGGGGACTGGGGTCTCGAGGGAAATCAAGAGCATGTCAAGTCCTGAATACAGCGGACAATTTAAACATCGCAGAATGAGTTTTTTTTTTTGATCTTGGATTTTTCGAATGTATTTTGATTAAGTTTGTGACTGTTAACAAGTGCTTTGGGTTGTTGGTTTGACTTTTTATAGATTTTATTGAGAAGACACACACATACTGTTTTTACATACCCTAAGAGAGATTTGTGGAATAAGCCCAGTAAAGTAGGACTATATTTTGGTATGTTTTTTTTTTGTAAAAGTTATTCAATCAAATCTTTTATTACCAAATTGAATTAATGGTTCTAAATCTAAGAAGTTGACTCACTTCGCAGTTTCCGATTGAGCTAAAATGTTTAGTTTGGATGACAATGCATACTAGGACACACACACACTCACATTAGGACGTTAGCTGCAGCGCGACACTCACGCGTCTATAAACAAAAACTAACGGGTTGTTCTACTAAAATGTGAAGGAATGTGTTGCGGTGCGTGTAAGGCGGCCTAAGTGACGCCATTATCAATCCAATATGGTGGATTACCAAAGATGGCGGACTAGTTAATTTTTATTAATTCCCATGAAATGAAAGGGTTTCCCCAACACGCCAAAGCCGACAAAAAAAAATACATTTTTAAAACGTTGTAACTGCTGTATAATAGAAACTAGTGTCAAATAATATAAAACGCAACTGAAGTTCTAATATCGGCTATAATTGCAATTTCCGATACGTTAGTCATTCATTACGCTTACCTAAACAAAATAAACACTCACTATCGAAGCATAGCCAGCAATATAAAGGGCACTCATGTAAGCAATAGTTTCGTAGTTCGTATTAGCATACACAAATGTTGATACATTTTGTTGGATCAACTGATCAATTTTGTAGGCTGTTGCTTACTGTTGTGTTGGTTAATTCTTCTGTGTTGACACAACATAATTTGGCTGTCTAGTGGTCAGAATCGTGAGGCAAGCACGACGTCCTGGGATGGATTTTCGGGTTGTGCAAATTGTTATAACTTCAATTAGGGATTTTTCAGTAGAAGCTCACAGGATTTGTCATCATCATCATTCTCCTGCCCTTATCCCAATTGATTTGTGGTCGGCGCAACATGTCTTTTTCTTCCATGCTTCTCTATTTCTCGTCATGTCAGTAGTCACCTCCTTGATAGCCATATCATCCTTCACACAGTCCATCCATCGTTTCTTTGGTCTTCCTCTACTCTTATACCCATCTACATTCATACTCAACATTTTCCTCACAACACTTTCTTCATTCCTTCGCATCACATGTCCATACCACGCCAATCGATTACCACACAACTTGTCTTTCAACGGCGCCACTTTCACACTTCCTCTTATGTACTCATTCCTTATTTTATCCATTCGCGTCGCACCACACATCCCCCTAGCATTCTCATCTCAGCCACATGCAATTGCCTTTCATTTATCCCTTTTGTGGCCCAAAATTCAGGAGCTCGTGGCTTAATAAGAACTGCCACTCGGGTCGATCTTTAGGTTAAGCTGCGCTTGCCTAGGTCGATCGGTGGATGGGTGACCGCCCATTACATACCGAGTTTCCTCCGTGCCTCGGAAAGCACGTTAAGCTGTTGGTCCCGGGTGCCGTATATAGATCTTTGGCAGTCGTTACGGGTAGTCAGTGACCTGAAAGTCTGACATCCAGTCTTACCAAAGGGTATCGTATTACCTAGTATTAACTGGGTTGTGGAGGTCAGATAGGCAGTCGCTCCATGTAAAATACTGGTATTCAGCTGCATCCGGTTAGACTGGAAGCCGACCCCAATATAGTTGGGAAAAGGCTAGGCAGATGATGTGGCCCAACATTCTGATCCATACACGACAGCAGTTCTAACCATGGTTTTATAAATCTTCCCCTTGAGTTTAAGGGGAAAGCGGGAGTCGCATATTGTTCCCGTGACCTGCCGCCATTTCATCCATCCAGTGCTAATTCTATGCTTAACACTACGATCTATTTCGCCAGCGCTTTGCACGAGTAAACCGAGATACCGAAAGTTGGAGCAAACTGGAAGAAGCACCGCCTAAAACACAAAACATGTATTCAGTTTTGCTTCTGCTGATTTTCAGGCCAACATTCTCCAGCTTCTGTTGCCATTTCTCCAATCTGCTCTGGGTTTTGTGTGATGGCAATTTGGAATGCCCCCTATTACTTGGGACTTAAACAAAACTGGTGTAAAATGGATACGTCCAGATAATAGGAATGTTTCCTGACTAAACAAAATATCATTCTGTTTAGTCCGTCAGTTAGATTATCGAAAAATATTGGATCAGGTATCCAATATTTTTCGATAAATTGTTTTATCAAATTAATAAAAATTGAAAAAGATAAAACGCGTCAAAGTTCATGAGTGTGGGCTTTTGACGTCACTACGTGGTAAAAAATGCAGTGCGATGTGACGTCACACGAGTTTTCGAAGCACTGTACCGTCTTCATTTTTTGTGTGAAAAAGAAAAAATATGTGTTCAATATTTTTTTGAAATATATATATCTGACTATTTATGTGCACACAAACTCATAGGGGAAAAAAACACTGTAAAAAACCAACGTTAAACATAAAATCCTATAAAAATACAACACCTGCACGTCCTAAATTTACCGGTATCATGAAAGACAGATAACGTGATAACATAAAGCCGAAAACGTTGATTCAAACCGGATGCAATACCAACCCTTTCGCTCGTTCCCGAAATATCTTTCTATCGATTTTCTTCAAAGACGGCCGTTTGCTCATCTTGTAAGAAATTGTTACGGAATGAGACATTCGTTCAAGAGAACATATTTTTATCTCAATTGAGTATGCTCGTTGCTTGAATTTATGTTATGAATTCAGACAAGGAGCTTTGGGAATTTGTTTTTTTTTAGTCGCGGGTAGTATGTACGCACTTATTTTGAATTGTTTGTTTACTGTCTTTACTTAAACAGTACTTTTTAAGGATCATTCTCACTAGCTCTATACCGCACAGTCCTACGATAGAACTAGTGTGAATTTTTTTGCCCACTACCGGTCCTACACAATTAACAGTACTACTAATTGACTGAATCCCACTGGTTCTACGATTTCGTAGAACTAGAGGAAAAAAATCCCACTAGGTCTATCGTAGGACTGCGCGGTAGAACTAATGGGAATGATCCCTTTTTACAACCGTTTTGAGAGCAGCGTCCATTATTTTAGTACCCGACTGCGGCGAAGCCTAAAAGGAAGGTTATTTCAAAATTTCATCTTGCACATCTACCTATAAGTCTGTGTTCTACTTAACCGGTATATCTTGTATCTTGTCGCCTTAAGTGAGAGGCATCCGAGGATTAGTAAAATTAACCTTTTATTATTTAATTAATTTTTATAATTTAATATGATAAATATTTTATTATTATTATATTGTGAATGTGAGGACCATGTGGGTCTTTCCTAAGTTTTAACGATTGTCTGGCAGTTTGAGTACTTTAAGCGACCAACCAAATGTCCTTTCTTTGATATTGTTCGTCGTGACGTTGAGGTCCTTAAGTTACAAGTCGAGCTCCACGGTAACTGACAAATACTTGCACTGACTGGACGGGTCCACTCAAATCTGTGTGGTGCTTTCTTCAAAAGACCATCTCAGTGGTCATCTGCGTGGTCTTCATGTGTATATACCAAGATTATGTCTGGACCTTAAAAGAGATCTCTGAGTTTGTTTCGGATGTTTCTTCACGGGGTAGTCAGGTACGGAACAAGCAACGGCCCCATCTTGTTTAAAAAAGCGACTTGTATCAAAGTGTTTGTAAAAACCTATTTTTAAATAAACATCATTTATCATATACCCACAAACAGGTTGAGTAAAAGGACGGGCAATTCGCCTTTTAAAAAGAGTTAGTTATTTTAACTTGCCTTTTGACACGCTAAGAAGATGGAGCGACTACAACTTTAAACTTTTCTATGAAAGGAAAAAAAGAAAACAATTTTTTTTGCACATACCATAAGTACACACAACAAAAAAATACAGTTATTATTTATTATCAGTTATTACAGTTCTGGAAAGATTGTATGACATTGACAAGTGCGTTGTAAAAAAAAAATATGGCACCGCTTGTTCTAATTTCAAATAACTTGACCTTTCCTCCCACATTAACTTCTCGTAATTAAACTTCCTATAGTTCTAATAAAGCAGATGCAATTTTTGCAATAGTGCCAATATTATTGGTAGCGTTTGATTCCCTCGGTGAATGCACGTGTCAAGGAGATACACTGTAAGCCCTTGTAACCCACGCCACGTGCTGGTAAAAATACACCACAGTGTATTTTTTCGTATATATTTATTTATTCAGTTTGAGACAACAACATATAAATCCATCATAAGTTATTTATTGTTAATAATACAAAAAACACTCCAGATCCAGACTCCGTGGGTTCTACTAAGAAATTCCGGATAAATAAACTTATTAACACTTAGCCTGGTCCGGGAATTGAACCCAGGACTTAATAAATTCCAGGATTTAAAAACAAAGAATAAATTCTACTTATTAAAATTCTAGTAAACAACACAAAATAGGATTACATTAAAAGGTGGGTGGATTATTGATTTAGTTATGACTAGCGGACGTTACGCCGTTTCACCCAGGTATTTCCCGTTCCTGTGGGAACACAGGAATAAAAAAGCCTATATTACTCAGGATGAATGTAACTTTTTAATGGTGAAAGAATTTTTTAAATCGTCGCAGTAGTTTTTGAGTTTATTCATTAAAAACATACACACAAAAATACAAATCTTTCCTCTTTATTATATTAGAGTAGAAGTGTAGATTGGAATTTTATACTTAGCTGACATATAATAGTTTGCCCACTCATGTTTTGATTTACTGGGTTATCGATAGCAAATGGAGTGTTAACATGATCGTTTGTTTTTGTGTGATTGTGAAAACGCAGTTATAGAACGAGAATCATACGGGACGCGTTTTAACACGGGTGGTTCACACTCACCGATATCATTATATATAAAAAATGCCTTCCCATTTTTATTATTGATTCGGATGGAGAATCATTAGTGCACTTACCTCCCTGAATTTGTCGACGATGCAAAACGAAAGCCTATAAATTACTTTACCACCAAATAAACAGTATTCAGAGTCGTGGGTGGTGAAACTTCAGATTTCAATCTTAAGTTCATTGAATACGACAGACAAAGTAAATTAGCGAATTGTTATTTATAGTCCAAGTTCCAACTGTTTGAAAGCGAGATAATTTCAACCTGTGTCAATAATTAATTTACCCTAAGATGATGAGAAATCCTGGGTATCTTCGATTTTAGATATTTGCTCCGATATCGGAGGTGTACCAAAAGATTTTCCAAATAGTTTCCGATTGCTCTATTTATTTCGACCTATACATAATTAAACTGACATAGTCACTAACAAGAATAATTAACAATGAAAACGGAATGTTTAACTACAAGGTTTACTATTTGTTTTAAATTTAGATCACGGATAAACTGAAATTATGGTAGATTTGTTTCAATTATTTGGAATTACTTGGACCCTTCCAAGTAAGTGATATGCAATAAATTAAGTATAACCAGCTAACTTACGTAGACGACCACATCGAAACTTAATAAAATCAACATATTCCTCTGTTTACTTAAATGAATGATTTTGGACTCTGGTTAAGAAAACCAGCGATTTTTCATGCAACCAGGGCCAAAATAACAAACAAAAATTTTTAATTCTTATATACCGCACTCAGAGAGATTTACTAATAAGTAATCATTAAACTTCTCTGAGTATCGCAGATAGTCTTTTAGAATCCAGGTGTGAATTTTGTTTTTGAAGCTTAAAAATGCTCACATCGAGATTGTCGCAACTATGATCCGACCCGAGTATCTGTCCAACACATCGTTTCGCATCAACAGATTCCTCCGAGATAAAATGACGCTCCAACGCTTTTACTTGTAGCTTTAACATTTTGCAGCAAAAATATCGACGACTATTGTGAGGTATTGCAGATTTTTAGGTGATTTTTGTTGAATTACTACACTCTCCTCGCAGCTGTGTAATTCAAAAAACCCCACGGTTACATACTACCGGAAAAGAATACATCTGAAGTCCTAAAATTGTAGTCCAGACCACATGGTACATGCCCTAACAAATGTATAATTGACACACTGTTAGAACATTATAAAATTTTTAGTCCAGACCACATGGTACATGCCCTAACGAATGTGTAATTGACACACGATTAGAACATTATATCCATGTATCAATTAATCAATTTATTCGGCGTAAAAAAGATAGACTGACTGCCGCACTCAGAGAGCACTCCAAGGTTTTGACAGTTTTGTGATACAAAAAGATGTCAAATCTTTACTAAGTGACGGCTTAACTAATCATTAAATATCTCTGAGTACCGCAGTGAAAGATAGATAGAAAGATGACAGACAGTAGAAATAGAAAAGAATCTATACCATTGTAAAAATTCGCTCGAATAATAAACACACGCGTTTTTCTCAATGAAGGCAAAAAATTCAGAATATCATCTAAATACCTACACGGCCGGCTACACCGCATGTCTAGTTACTCTGAAAACGGATTGGTAGTATTTTCCAGAACTCGCGTTATTTTGTCTAAACCAGCAGTATTGCTTTTCGAGGTAGGAACGTTCATGTAGGCGGGTATTTTTCAGAACAACATGTACTTTTCAGCTTAGGTACAGTCACAAGCACTATTATGTGTACACGCTGCAAAATTGAAACCCGATTTTCTCGTCGAACAACAGTGTCTACTTCAAGGTGAGACTTATTTCGGGCCTGTAGACGGTGAGTAATAGGCTAGCTCATCTTCCGTCCGTCTTATGACGATGGCAGGCCGTGTCGACGGCGCGTTCGTGTCCCACGCGCGCCTCAAAGAGATGTCAGCCACATTGTAGGGTCCCAAAGGGCCGACGCCCGTCGTAGTTGCGGGTTGTTCGAGGGAGATACCGTGCTTCGGACACAAATTACTAAGAAGGAACATGGGTGGTTTTTAGTCTCTAGAAGTCTGACACTCACTAACGCTCTGCCCAGAGCGGGATGAGTCTTTTGATGATTTCCCACCTTCCAATAAATAAAATAACGGTAAGACCTATTTCGTAAGAGTATGGGTTCGGAAGCCATGTCCATAACGACATAATAAAACAATCAATACAATAGAAGAATATTTCTTTTATAGAATTGCTGCGTGTATACATATTAGTAATCGTGACTGTACAGTTTTAGCGCATTTGTTTTATTCACTCATTTTTTCTGTTGTATATCAAACGCGTATAATTTAGAAGGTGCTTATGAATAGTGTTGAATTCAAACCCTTTACCTTAAGGATTTACCTAGGTTCTACACAGGTTGCATCCATCTATCCACTCAACCTTTTGGAGTCCACCGTTGGGCATAGGCTTCTCAAACCGCGTCAAAAAATGTTGACCTCCACCTTTCGCATACAGCCTAGCCACCAGCAACCCAACCTTTGCTTTGCTTTTATTGAATTCATCATCATCTGTCTAGCGCTTCCTCAACTACATATTATTACGTCGTGGCCGGCTTCTGGTCTAACCAGATGCAGCTGAATACCAGTATTTTACATGGAGCGACTGCCTATCCGACCTCCGCAACTCAGTTAGAACTGGGTAATACGATGTCCCTTGGTAAGACTGGGTTTCAGAATTTCAGTCCAACGACTACGTGTAACCACTGTCGAAGATGTAGTTATTTGACAGCCAGGACCAACGGCTTAACCAGCTCTCCGTAGTACGGAAGAAACTAAATAGGGATGTTTGAAAAAGATATGATTCTAATTAGTCCGTCTGTTAGATTATCGAAAAACATTGGATACGTATTTTTTCTTATATCAAATCAATAAAAAGTGACGAAGATAAAACGCGTCAAAGATTTGAGTGGGGGTTTGTGACGTCACTGACCGCTAAAAAATGCCATACTAATGTCTTAGAATATGACGTCACACGAGTTTTGAAGCACTTTGTCGTCTTCATTGTTTGTTTACGTGAAAAAAGAAAAAATACGTGTTCAATATTTTTTGGAAATCTATCTGACGGACTAATTAGATTTTGCTTATTAACTACCCTATTGTCTAACAAAAAAATATCAAGTCACAGTTAGAATTGCAAACCAGGGGGTCTAAAATGCCTGTCGGGGCCGCGGGTAGTCCACCGGTTATCGCGGCCTCGACATAGAGGGCGAAGAAAGAACATGGGTGGTTTTTTGTCAGTAGAAGTCTGACACTCCCTTTCGCTCTGCCCAAGAGCGGGAGGGGTTATTAGATAATTTTACACCCACCAAAAAAAAAAAAAAAAAAGGGGGTCTAAAATGGCCACTTTAGCAGATCATAATATGAATTGTTGTAAAAACCGTAAAATGAACCTTTTTATAATAGTAACTGCATCTGGAACCATTTAGGAAAATAGATCGTAATGGGAAAATAATATGAATTGCGTTAAAGTTCGTAAAATGATCACATACGCGGTTAATATTATGATAGGTTCATTTTACGCTTTTTAACGCAATTAATATTATGACCTGCTAAAGTGGCCATTTTAGACCCCCTGCAATAAGCACGTTTCAGTTTATGATTCGTTAAAAAAACTTTCACAGCTTTAACACATTGATAGATGTGGATTACGTTTAAATGAAAATCTGAAATGGAGCTTTAGTTCTGTCCGTGTTTGCTTATCGATCGGCGCAGATTGCAATTATTTAAGTTTACATAAACTCACTCCCTTTTCCTATGGGGGTAAGCAGATACAGGTTAACAAGTGAAGTGCTACTAACAAAGTCTTAAGTCTTATTTATTAACAAGAGTTTAGCATTTAGATTATATACAAGGGTGTAAAAGTACGCTTAACGCAAATGAAGGGCACTTTATCTCCCCACCACTGCGATAATTTTTTGGTTCTACACTATACCTGGGAACTCCCTCGTTACGGAGATATTGAGGGTCAAAGTTCCAAATTTTGCACAGCTGTTTTTGTAAATACTAATTTTTCAGGTTAAAACTTTACTTAAACTACCTCCATGACCCGTTTACTATTCAAAGCATTCACTAGCACAATGCTTTAATAGTGCTACATTGAGTTTTACCGTAAATTGTGATTTTTGACCCCAAAAAAAAAAGTCGTTTCCCAGCAAAAATTTTTTCGGGGGTACTTAGTTTGATGTACAGAATGCTTGGTTGACGTATGTGTGAAGGGTTCATTTACACCCTGTATGTACGTTTGTAAGGTACATTTCTATGGGCTATTGATTGTAGTCTGAAGTAAAATGATGGTGATGTTGTTTGCTGTTTGCTTCGGCGCGTTCATATATCTGGTCATACAAGCACGCCTTTAGCGAGCTTACAAATGAACCTCACCAATAAGGTCAGTGTACTCTTATGATCTTCTAGGGCGTCCCCTACCAGCGTAGCCACATACATCCACCTTATATACATACTAGCGGACGTCACGCGGTTTCACCCGCGTAGTTCCCGTTCCCGTGGGAATACAGGGATAAAATTTAGCCTATGTCACCCGGGGATAGTGTAGCTTCCCAACGGTGAAAGAATTTTTTAAATCGGTCCAGTAGTTTCGGAGTCTATTCGTTACAAACAAACAAACAAATCTTTCCTCTTTAAGATATGAGTGTAGATATTCATTGTGAATTTTTAGAATCATTGTTATAATTTGTGTCTTATAAGTAAACAATTGACGACACGGTTGGCGGCACGGCTCAAGCAGTTGACTGCCGCGCTACTAGTCGCGGTTTCGATCCCCACACGGAAAAAAAAATTATACTGCCTACAGATAGTTGTTTCGGGTCTGGGTATTTGTTTATTTGAGTTTAAATGTCTGTGAACGCACAGGAGAAATTCCTAGTATGGGGCAACGATTAAAAAAAAAAAATATGTACACACATCAAAAGTGTCTAGGGATCAAGCATTTTTATGCGGATTTCTTGAGATTGAGATGTGGCTTTGTAATAAATTTATGATTTTATAAATTTATATGGATCTTTTTGGTGCATTTCATAATTTGAATCAGGAACTGTGAATCAAATTCGAGTAAAAGATGAAAATCAGCTGTCAATATTTTCCCTATAAAAACATACAACGCATTGAAGACATTATTAGTGCTACTGTTTCCCTACTACTGATTAAAACCAACGTTATTATGGAGCGGCGACGTCATTTAAGCAGGGAAGAAATGCTCAGAGCCGTGGGAATGATAGAAGCTGGTTCCCGGCGACGTACTGTGGCTTTAGCTCTGAATACAAGTCAGAGTGTTATCAGTCGACTTTGGACACGTTACCGAAGCACTGGTACCGTGGCTGAGCGCCATGGAGGACGGTATCGCTGCACCACACGGAGACAAGACCGATACATTCAAATCTTAACTCGAAGAGCTCCAACAATAACCGCCATGATGTTAGCCGTGAGGCTTCATCACTCTTCAAGCAACTTAATTAGCGACCAAACAGTCAGAAACCGCTTGCATGAAGTGAACCTTCATTCCCGAAGACCGCTACGGGTACCACCTATAGCAATGCACAATCGTAGGATTCGATATCAATGGGCTCTTGAACACAGAAATTGGGCAGAATAACAATGGCGTTTCGTGTGCTTTTCTGATGAGTCTCGTTTTGGTATGAGACCGGATACAAGACGTATACGACACTGGAGAACCCCTGGACGCCAACAGCGATTAAAATCCTGCCAGGAAGTCCATCCTTATAGTGGTGGAACCATCATGGTATGGGCGGGTATTTGGATCGGCGGAAGAACTGAGTTGATTTGGATCAGAGGCAACCTCAACGCTCAAATTTATGCTGAGACGATTGTATCAGACGTCATCGTTCCTCTACAAGTGCAAATCGGTCCCTTATTTCAGTTAATGCATGATAATGCACGACCGCACACCGCAAGAGTTGTAAGACAGACTCTCGCCGCAGCTAACATCAATGTCCTGCCCTGGCCTGCTCAGTCGCCAGACTTGAACCCGATTGAGCATGCATGGGATATGCTACAGAGAAGAGCTCTGCCGAATATGGAGGGTATCCAGTCGCAAGAAGACCTTTTTTTGTTGTTGCAACGAACATGGGCGGCCATTCCACAGCGTGATTTGGATGAACTCATTTTGAGTATGCCAAACCGATGTTCTTGTGTTGTTAGTGTTCGCGGTAGAAACACGGATTATTAATTGTTTAAGTTACCCAATAAAATTTTAAAGAAAACTGTTATTTCAGTCTTTTTTTCGAACTTTAATGTTAGTGGTTCAAATGTCAAAAATCCCTTTATTAGGAAAATGGCAAATTTCTTTATTAATGCAAAGGTGACTTGGTTTATCGTTACTGTGACAAACGAAAACACTTTATTTGATGAATCCTTAAAGAAAATTTTAATTAATATCAATCAGGAGAAAAGTTATTGCAAAAATATATGTTGATCCCTAGACACTTTTGATGTGTGTATGTTATGAACTTTTGCTACCGTGGGTAACTATAGTGTCTGAATCTTTTTTTTATCATTGACCTTTGAAATGTCTCCTATATCGACAAACATGAACATCAAGAGATTTCCGTGTCAATATTCCATAGCAATTCTAACAAAGACCGCTCTGCAGGACTATTGCGTATCTTTTAAATGACAGTGGCTAACCTATAGTGCCTATCAATTACTATCAAATGGTTCCATTTTGTACTAAACCATAACCAATTTGACAGTTAATCCATAGACAATATGATAGCCACTGTCATTTAAAAGATACGCAATAGCCCTGCTGGAACGTGGTTTAGATGCGGTTTTCATTAATGACTTTAAGGCAGTAAATGTACAAAGAAAATATTTGGTTTAACACACAAAGCATCCGTTATAACGTTGACAAGGCTTTTACTTGTAACATACCTTTATGTTAAACCCTTATAAAACCTAGTACGACCGTATTTTCACAAATACGAAACACCTTTTGTATTTAAGAAAAATACAAAGGGATCAAAACGCCCGAAGTTATACATATAAAAGCTCGTTCGTTGCCTCACACATTATATAAAAGCTCGTTCGTTGCCTCACACATTATATAAAAGCTCGTTCGTTGCCTCACACATTATATAAAAGCTCGTTCGTTGCCTCACACATTAAATGGATGTAGAGAAAATAAAAGTTACTGTGAAGGAAAACATTGTGAAAGAACTAACGGTTTGGAATTGGCAACACCCAACCACGTATGTTTTTGCTGCGACACTGATACACATATAGGGTGTAAATTAACCCTTCACACATACGTCAACCAAGCATGCTGGACATCAAACTAAGTACCCCTACGCAAAAATTTTTGCTGGGAAACTTTTTTTGGGGTCAAAATTCTCATTTTACGGTAAAGCTTAATGTAGCACTCTTAAAACATTGTGCTACTATATGCTTTGAATAGTAAAAGGGTCATGGAGGTAATTTAAGTAAAGTTATAACCAGAAAAACTAGTATTTACAAAAACAGCTGTGCAAAATTTGGAACTTTGACCCCCAATATCTCCGTAACTATGGGGTTCCCAGATATGGTCTAGAATAAAAAAAAAAACGCAGTGGTGGGAAGAACAAGTGCCCTTCGTTTGCGTTAAGGGTACTTTTACACCCTTTATACACATTAGACGTATCTTTTTATCCGACTGACCCCAGAAGGAAGGTACGGTTTTTTTATTATTTATTATAACGTAACATCACACCTTTAATCCGAGAAGTGTGAGGCAGAGGCATGACCATTAGCACACCCACTTTTTGACAGTAATATTTATGTCCCATGTAACAGAGGCGAGCCTATTAACATCAATCGGGCACAAATCCCGACTCCGTGGTTGTTACTCAGAATTAATTGATGAAGAAACCCAATAGAACGTTTAGGCAGTTCAATTAAACTAATAACCCTTTACAGCACTACGTAATAATGAGACTCTATTCACTTTTAATCTTAATTTACGGAATTAGCCTTCTAGTAAATTGGCAATGTTTTGGTGGCCAAAACAAGGCGGAAGTTAAAACTCTTAAATTGTAATAAGTTCTTTTGGCGTGTCTTCAAAAGATGTTAGGATGTTTTTGGCTCCAAGACATTTTTGTCATTTTACATAATAATATCTTTTCAACATTTAAACTCACATACACAAAACACCCAGACCTAGAACAACTATCTGTAGGTCGTACAAATAGTTGTACCGTGCGGGGATCGAACCCGCAGACACGCAGTGCAGCAGTCAATTGCTTGGGTTATTGCACCAACACTGCCGTCCAAATAATCCCTTATGCAAATATTATTATTCAATAGACAAAGATTAAAGAAATAAGAACCGTCAAAGAAGGAAAAGCATTTACTTAAACAACAGAATAAAAATCATTTCTCAATTAGCACCAGCACTTTAACTTGTTTATAGAGACGAGTGAAATCTATACTTTTAGACTAATAATAATTAAAAATATTACAAAGAGGGAAAAATTTATATTTTTGTTTGTAACAAATAAACTTAAAAGCTACAGGACCGATATGAAAAATTCTTTCAAATTATTGAAGTGCACTATCCCCGGGTAACATAGGCTACTTTTTGTTCCCAGAAACGGGAACTGCGCTGGTGAAACCGCGTTACGTTCGCTAGTAGTTAATATTTTATTGTACCCATGTTAAAATTTATAACGGATATAAATATCAACCAATCATCCGTTATCCTTATCGTCAACACCTATATCTTCACGCTCTATATCCTTAACGACCCGATTAGAATTCAAGGCAGCTACGGTTCAATACGCAATCATCCATTCGTTGTGACACTATAAAATGTTATTTCGAACCATACAAGTTGTTAATTAGCAGTTTTCGTGTCTAAATAGGTGATACAATGTAATCAAGTTAAATCTATTGTAGGTGATGATTTGATGAATGCGTTCACTATTGTCAGGTGGGTCTGTACTCTGTGAAGCAGGATTTTTGGGTATGTCCTTGGCAATTGTGTTGGGTAGTCGTCGCGTCGCCTTGCTATTGACACATTGCCATTGTGTTGACTCATACCTACCTGATATTATGTATAGTCCTTTTGAGCTTGTTTTCGGTCACGGTGGTCAATCTTAGCGGAGATTTGCCATCGGCACGAGAGATATTATAGTGCGTAATAGGCTATTTAACCAAAAAAATCTAATTAGCTCGTACGTTTGTTATACTATCGAAAAATATTGGAAACGTGTTTTTTTTTTAAATGTACGAAAATAAAACGTGTCAAAGATCATGAGTGGTGGATTTTGACGTCACTTTGTGGGTAACAAAGTACTAACCTTGTGTCGTCACACGACTTGACACGACTTTTCGGAGCACTGTATCGTCTTCATCTTTTGTTTACGTGAAAAAAGAAAAAATAAGTGTCCATTATTTTTTTGGAAATACCCTATTGTGAGGCACAAGTATGGTCTTTGTTCCGTTTCTCTAATAGTCCGATGGGACAGCAATCTGACACCATCGGAGACATTCACGGGGGTATTATACCGCCAACATCCAAACTACAGAAATTTCTTTTGGAATAACCCTATACCACTTTTCTAAAAGGTACCTATGTCTCTGTAGCAGTCACGTTCTTTGGATTTGTTCCCGGTTGATTGCAATAGCCTAGCCCCTTTTAAATGGGACTTGATATGTAGGTATCTTTTGAATTGTCCGAGTTACACCTCTGCCTCACCCTACAGGGAATACGGGCGTGATTTAATGTTATATGTAATGCAGTTATAATGACTTCGTTTGGCAATCCAAATCTTTTGTTTATGACGCAACAGCAAATTCTGGACATTACGTTCATTTATTTTCTACTTTCTTGATTAGAGGAACAAGTCACAAAGCTTCAACAGAATCAAATTTATGCACAGACACCAGCAGATAATACTACCCGAGACTGTAACATTTTTCCATTCAACCTTGAACCTAATGCTTTAGCGATAAAGTTAAAAATCTATTGAAGGACAAATACTGTCACACACACAGGTCAGGTACCCTCATTTGCATCACCTTCTATAATAACGACACTAATAAAAGAGCATAAACAAAATGTAATTTTACTAAAAGCCAACCACAACAGCGACCACTCTTAACTCAAACTAGATTCACACAGTATAATTGCTTTCACAAAGAGATTTGAAATAACAACTGACATGACACTTGGGAGTACAAAGGCATTGCTGTGCATGTATGAAGAGTTAACCAAAACCTTATTTATGGTAATTCGGATTACATTTATTTTCATCTGAAACTTAAAATATGTATGGTATGTGAAATTTACAAGAATATTATGAGAAAACCCTCTCCAGGCTTTGCCTCTAACATCTGCCTTGTGAATGCCATTTCGTAGTCAACCTTTACTCACCCTCTCCACATGAACAAAATATCTAAAGGATAAATATAATCAACTTTTTAATGTATGACGAATCATTAGATATATTCGCAAGTACGGATCTGAGTCTCCTTACCACTGCTTCCCGTTACCTGGAGTCCATTGCCACTCCCAGTACTATTTCCTCGGGTTAAAGAAACTGTATTCCGAGTAATAAAATATAGTTACGATACGCTAAATCGAGTTTTTGTTATTTTTTTTTATTTGATTAATTTTTATATGATTTTATTATTTTTTTCCACTAACATGTTATGTTAATTTTTATTGTAATATTGTTCTTGTTTTGTTATTATTTTTATATTTCTAATTATTTTGTCTGTGTTATTTTTATGTTAAACCTGTAACTTATATGTGTGTTACTGTTAATATAAGTTGGTTATAAATTAATAAATAAAAAATCTGTTCAATAAAGCATAATATGTTAAATTTTTGTCACTACTTCTATTTCTGAACCGCGATGTTCTCGTTTACGTCAATATTCAATAGGGTATTGTACCAAAAAAATCTAATTAGTCCTTTAGGTAAATTTACAAAAAATAATGGACACGTAATTTTTCTTTTTTCACGTAAACAAAGATGAAGACGATTCAGTGCTTCGAAAAGTCGTGTGACGTCACAAGGTTAGTACTTTTTTACCCACAAAGTGACGTCACAAGCCCCCACTCCTGATCTTTTACACGTTATTCTCGTAAATTTTAATTGATTTGTTAAAAAAAAATAACCCTCCTTTTGGGCTTCGCCGCAGTCGGGTAAAAATTAGTTTTTGAAGATTTTGCGGTACAAAAATAATAATTTAATTTACTGGAGTGCAGTACATTATTTTTAAAACGAGAAAACTAAATATTTTCGCTTATATTTTGGACAGTTCAAAGAGGTGTTTAGACAATATGTAATTATCTATCTAAACTAAAAAAAAGTTGGGATAATTACACCATAAATTATGACTTAAGATAATTATACTTTTATAATTATGCACTCAGAAAAAGGCTGTTAGTTTTTGTAGAATTTATTTACTTTTATAGATCGGCTTCTCGTCTAACCAGTTGAAGCGAATACCAGTATTATACATGCAGAGACTGACTCTGACTTCCACAACCTAGTTCATACTAGGTAATACTATATCCCTTGGTAAGACTGATTGTCAGACTTTCAGGTCACTGACTACCTGTGACGACTGCCAAAGATCTAAAGGGTGTAAAAGTACCCTTAACGCAAACGAAGGGCACTTGTTCTCCCGCGATGACCTCCGGCCACCGTAGACGCGGGCCTGTGGACGGTGAGTGATGGGCTAACTCGCCGTCCGTCCGTCTCACGACGAAAACAGGCCGTGTGGACGGCGCGTTCGTGTTCCACGCGCGCCTCAAAGAGATGTCAGCAACATGGGAGGGACCCGAAACGGCCGACGCCTGTCGGGGCCGCGGGTAGTCCAACGGTTATCGCAGCCTCGACATAGAGGGCGAAGAAGGAACATGGGTGGTTTTTAGTCAGTAGAAGTCTGACACTCCCTTTCGCTCTGCCCAAGAGCGGAAGGGGGGTTATTCGATGATTTTACACCCACCAAAAAAAAAAAAAAGGGCACTTGTTCTCCCGTCGGGGCTGCGGGATGTTGTAAGATATACCAGGGCCTCGATATAAAAGGCTAATAAGGAACATGGGTGGTTTTTAGTCAGTAAAAATCTGACACTCTCTTTCGCTCTGCCCAAGAGCGGGAGGGGTTATTTAATGATTTCCCACGCCCCCAAAAAAAATTGGGCACTTGTTTTTCCCACTACTGCGATCATTTTTTTGCTTAGGACTATACCTGAGAACCCCCTAGTTACGGAGATATTGGGGGTCAAAGTTCAAAATTTTTCACAGCTGTTACTTTTAGTTTGATGTACAGAATGCTTGGTTGAAGGTTGTTTGATGGGTTAATTTATAATTTACACCCTGTAAATGTGGCAGCCGGGTTCAACAGCTTAATGTGCTTTCGCACGGAGGAAACTCGGTATCTATTGAGCGGTCGCCCATCTACAGACCAATCTAGGTAAACGCAGCTTAACTTAAAGGTCGACCCGGCAGCTATTATTTAGGGGCATGGGACTTGAAAAAAAACAAGCTAAATACTAGGTGTAAATAACCCTCCTTTTGGGCGTCGCCGCAGTCGGGTAATAATATACATATACACCTCTATATAACTGGGTAAATTCAGGCACGATGATCTGTTATTATAATTCCTCAATGAACTGTGCCAAATATCTATAGTTCCAAACTAACCGGTACACAACAAATTAGCGCTAAATAGGCCAACTAATGGCCACTTTAATTACATTTTGTTAGTAAATTAAGGTCTAGTTGACCCGCCCGATATTTAGTACCCTGGTTTGCTTTCAGCTGTAGGAAGTAATGCGGTTGTAGTATTGGCTATTTATTGCTCTCTATTGTTTTTTTTAAGTCAAGTTGGAATGTTAGACTGTTTTAGAAGATACTAATTTGATGCATTGGTTTGAATCGTACATTTATTAACCTTGTATCATATTTATCATATTGATGATGGAAAATGCTAGTTAAAAATGTTTAAAGGTGGTTTTAGTGGTAATCTTAAGGCACCAGCAATAGGGTACCTAGTTAACAAAAAAAATCTAATTAGCCCGTTTATTTTTTTTTTGGCGGGTGTAAAATCATCGAATAACCCCTTCCGCTCTTGGGCAGAGTGAAAGGGAGTGTCAGACTTCTACTGACTAAAAACCACCCATGTTCCTTCCTCGCCCTCTATGTCGAGGCCGCGATAACCTGTGGACAACCCGCGGTGTTTCTTTTTTCACGTAAACAAACAATGAAGATTTACAGTGCTTTGAAAACCCGTATGACGTCATTTTCTACGACATTAGTATAACATTCTTTACCGGTGAGTGACGTCACAACCTCCCACTCAAATCTTTGACGCGTTTTATCGCCGTCGATTTTCATTGATTTGAGAAAACAAAAAATGCGTATCCAATATTTCTTGATAATCTTTACCTGGAGATCAAATCGAGCAGCTATTGCTATTTAGCCATGAGCCCGCTCATATACATATTTTATTCACATAAAGACATTAAGTACTTATGCACCTTGTACGTGATCCCACCCTTAAGATGAATGCGACAAGGTTTTTTGCAATTTACCGATCACTGTAATGAATGTCATCAAATAGTCACTTCACTCAAGACACTTATATTATGAACTGAGCTGGTTGTATTGGTGATTTTAACCATTATTCATTAGTAAAGTCTCATTTTTAACGGTCGCAAATCCTATTTTATTCGACATACAACCTGACACTGGTCGGTAAATTGCAAAAAACGTCAGAAAAATCGAATATCGCGGGCTACCTTGTCGCATTCACCTTAACATAGCATAATATCAAGACACACAAAATGCTTCAAGGAAGCGCTCTACACCGATTGTCCAGTAGTTCACAATCAACTAAAGACAAACAGCTGATCTAAAGATACGATTGTTGCAGTTGATCTATTTTTAAATTTTAACAACTTTATGTAATTACCCATGTTAGCAAATAAATGAATTTGAATTTGAATTTGAAATGGTAAAACAAGTAAAGTAAACGCAATTGAAGACTAATTGTGTTTGTAGTCTTGCAACGATTTGTGCCTACTTTACAGATTACTTAGTTTGATCTTTGAAATATTTAAAGGATTAAATTAGCGAAAGTACTACTTTTTTTTGTATTATGTTTTGGACATAAAAGTGCAACAACTACCAAGTTGCATGGACACATGCCAGACTTTCAGCTGATTATTAAGTTCACCTATAGGTACTAACCACTGTTAGGAAATGGCCTCCATTCGTTCCAACGGTCAAGATTCTGGGGGGGGGGGGGATAACATCAAATGACTCCTCCCGCTCTGGGCAAAGCGGTAGAGAGTGTCAGATTTCTACTGACTAAAAACAACCCATGTTCCTTCTTAACCCTTGTGCCGAGGCCATGGTGTCTCTTTCGAACAACCCGCAGTCCCGACGGGAACAACCCGCAGCCCCGACGGGAACAACCCGCAGCCCCGACGGGAACAACCCGCAGTCCGACGGGGTATATTTACACCCTTAAGTTCCAGCAGAGGGTGATTCCAGGCTACACTTATAATGCATTTATTTTAGGGTGGGATTCAGTAATAGTAGAATAATCTTCCCAAAAAATAAGTATGAACTTACTTTTACTCAATTCGGAACAAAAAACAAAGGGCATTACCCCAAACCGCTTCCTGAACTCAGAAAGATAAAACCTCATTTGGGACCTTAATCCTTTGAGTCGTTGACCAAAGTGCCAGTTTGTGGACAGTTGATAAAGGTAAAATATTTAGGTTCGATTTTGAGATGTCAGCATGACCAGACGGTGAAAGTTTTGGGTTATAAATTGAGTTTATATTGCGAAGGTGGGCTTAACCCTTTTGCATAGTTTAGGACAGTAGTGAAATGGAATGAAATGTTTTGGTTTGTTTAGTAAAGATGTTTCTTGGTCATTTACAACCGTAGGTATCGTAGTGATTTCCGGGTAATTTATTTTGACTGATAGATATTTGTATTTCCTTGATTTTCTTTGATATCTTTAGCTACAACGGTTATCCAGTTCCTACTTATACGAAACTTGAAAATAAAATTCACTAGCTTTTGGATCTGTTTAAAATTAAGCAATTACATTTGTTTACAAATCGTTGACTTATTCGCGCTCGTGTGGGTACCTCTAAAAGAAACGACATTGATGTTTTCCATTTGCTTGTGTTTTTATGTTAGTTTAGTCCCTGAGTTCGATTCTCAGGCAAGGTAAAGTTACTCATGGGTATTTCCTGTAAAATTCTATGTAGCAGGACGGAGTCTAGATTTGGTCCTGATTGAATTGAATCCGATACGGTTGGCACAGTGGCTGAGCGATTGGGCTGCTGCGTATCGCAGGTCCGATCCTCGTTCGAAGGATAGTACACCAGTTTTGTTGAAGTCCCAGATTCCGTGACTGCGACTGAGAAAACGCCTCAAAGCAAAGCCCAATAAGACTTTTTCCAACCACTCGCTCCTCACCAACCCGCACTGGGCCGCGTGGTGGATTTTAGCCCATCCCTCACCTAGAGATGAGGCCTGAGACCCGCCCGTCGGGGCTGCAAGTTGTTTGCAAGAAATACCGCGGCCTCAGCACAAGGGCTAAGAAGGAACATGGGTGGTTTTTAGTCAGTAGAAGTCTGACACTCCTTTTCCCTCTGCCCAAGAGCGGAAGGGTTATTTGATAATGTCCTACCCCAAAAAAAATGCCTGAGACCCTGCAGAGGGATTATTATAGGCATTGATGATGATGATGAATGAATCACTCGAGTCAGGCAGGTCTCTAAGTCAGCAAACTAAAACTAACGATAGAGCTTATCCAGTCAATCAAAAATACCTCTGAAATATTTTCCCAATTTCCAAAATTCATATCCGACATAATACATGCATCCGCTCCATATCAAAATATTTATCTTTATTATTGGTGACAGATTTTTAAATATATTTTTTCAAGCGCGGTATTATACCTATCATACCTACGCGTGTATTATTTGCATGAACTCGATAACTGTAAAGAAATTCTCGCCTGTACGGTTTCGAAAAAAATATGAATGTAATTTTCTAAGGGTTAGTCAGAGCCGTCGGGGCTGCGGGTTGTTCGAACGAGATACCGCGGCTTCGACACAAAGGGCTAAGAAGGAACATGGATGGTTTTTAGTCACTAGAAGTCTTTTTTTTTTTTTTTTTTTTTTATAATAATAATATTTTATTGACAACTTATTGCTCACAAACATCAGTGTAACCCTGGCTCTTGTACTAGGAGTTCCTGTATCACAAGAGCCAGACCTCTCAATATACAGAGAATATTTAAATAAGCGATAAACAAAAAGGATAAACTTATAGGTAATGCATTAAAAATTGTTAACAAAAAAAATATATATAAGAATCACGAAAAAAAAACATAAGCGTTAAAAAAATATAAAAGGGTAATAATAACATAAGAGTTTACATTTTTACAACTTAAGTAAGGTTGGGTACCACTGCGTTCTGAAGATGTGTGGATAGTTGAAGTTTGGAGTGTGTGTGTGGTGGAAGTGTGTGTGGTATGAGTGTGAGTGTGTTATGAGTGTGTGTATGTGTCAGGGTCTCATGTAATGCTGCCAAATAGATTTTCGGATTCGTCATAATCATAATTTTCTAGCCAGTCAGTAATAGTTTTTTTGAAATGGAAGTTGGTAAGTTTTTTGAGTTGTTTTATTCCCCTTTCATGACCGATTTTGTTGTAAAGACGTGGGGCAATATAATTGTAGTGCTTGCTAGCGAAGACGCTCCTAGTACCTTCTACTGGGCACCTGTCTATCCTCTTGGTTGAGACAGGCAAACTCGGGATGACGTATCGGTGGTATCTTCGCAGGCAATCGTAAAAAAATTGCTTGCGGACGCTAAGAACTTTGGCTTTTCCGTATACCTCAGTCGTGGGCGTCCGATATTTCAAAGACAAGAGTACTTTTAGGACGGCACGCTGTGCACGCTCCAGTTCGATCATATGGATTTTGCCTGTCCCACCCCAAGCGCAAATAGCGTATCCCAAAACACAGTGGCATAAGGCTTTATATGTTTGAAGCAGAAGCTTAACACTAGCTACGCGTCTCAGGGTTTTAAAAATATGGATCAACTTGCGCACTCTTTTGGCCGTAACAGAGATATGTTGTGACCATTTAAGGTTGTCATCAATTACCACTCCTAGATACTTAATGAAACTCACTCTGTCTAACTCGGGGCACGTGCAGGAAGAAAAGTTGTTAGTATTCCTATTGCAAGGAAACATATGGGTGCTAATTTTAAAGTTTTTGGGGCTTCCTGCTCTAGTCTTACTAAAACATAAGCATTTGGAGAGGTGTTCAGTGACAGTAGACTATCTTCCAGCCAAGCTGTTACCCTGGAGAGACCCGCTTCACATACTGTTTCAAGATCCCTCCACGACCTTTCATGAAACAGCAGTACCGTGTCGTCAGCAAACATTATGACATCAGCTTTATTGATTGCGATATCGCACAGTTCGTTGATATACACCAGGAATAGAGTAGGAGCAATCGTACTTCCCTGAGGAACTCCGTATGAACAGGAAGCCTCATCGCTTGTCGTATTATCAAGTCGAACACATTGACTTCTTCCTGATAAATAACTTAAAAGCCAATCCTGTGGCAATCCTCTGATTCCAATGTTTTCCAACCTGCTTATTAGAATAGGGATCGAGACAGTATCGAATGCTTTCTGAAGGTCGAGAAAAAGTCCGACACATTTTTCTCCCTTATCTATGTGTTTGGCCAAGTTACCGGTGAGTTTTAAAATAGCGTCATTAGTGGACTGATTCGCTCTAAAACCGAATTGGTTTGACGAAAGTATATTATTTGTCTCTAAATAGCTTATTAGTCTCTTGTTTCCTAATTTTTCCAATATTTTAGACATTGCGCCAAGTACAGAGATGGGGCGGTAGTTTCCAACGATACTTTTCTCACCAGCTTTGAAAATGGGAGTGACGGCCGCTTTCTTAAATGTGTCAGGAAAAGCACCGCTCGAGAAACTTAAATTGCAAAGGTGTGCTATTGGAGATGCCAATTTAAATTTATATTTTTTTAGGATGTTAGCGGAAATATTGTCACAACCAGGGGCACTGCCGTTTTTAAGACCGGATATCACCTGCATGACCTCATATTCGTCCGTGGGGGATAATGTCATCGAATGAAGAAAACCATGTGACTTCCGTGCCCGTGTTGCCAGAGTGCTTTCATCCTGCTTGAGTTTACTTAGAGTTGCATTAGCTAAGACTCTACCAATTGATGCGAAGTATCTGTTAACTTCATTAAGAGACTCAGCGGGGTTCGATTTCATCTGTAACAACTCAGTAGCTCTGTTAGTGCCTTTCTTTATGTTACACATGTCCTTGATTATACTCCAGGTCTTTTTTATGTTATTTCCATTCTCTAGTAATTCCCTTTCGTAATATGAGCGTTTCAATGTGTCTGTCAAATTATTGCAGGTGTTTCTATACCTAATGTACTGTTGTCGGAGTATCTCGTCATTTGGCGATTCTTTGAATTTTTGATGCATTTTGTCCCTATTTCGTAAACATCTCACTATGCCAACTCCAATCCATGGTTTAAGCGGCTTCTTTTTTCTTGATAATTTTGTTTTTACAGTATTTTTTTTAATGACATCTCGCAACGTGTTGACCAAGATCTCAGCGGCAACATTCACATTTTGCGAGTTATAAAAGTCGTCCCATAGAATACTGTCTAGATCAGTCTCTAATTGATCATAGTTAATAGTAGTTCTATAGTGTTCTATCGGTTTTTTAGATAGATGAATGTCTTCTAAGTGCAACAAAATGGGGCTATGATCCGTCAGTGGATCAAATATGAAGGTTTTGACAAGTTTATGCGTTTTGACCATAAAATGATCAAGGCAGTTGCCTTGTCTAGTAGGCTTGTCAACACCTTGCCTCAGATCATGGGTAGCCAGCATAGTGATGTATTCTGCAGCGTAGCCAGTAATTTTATCCGGTAGGATATTGATATTGATATCACCAGCAAGAATTATATTTTCGGAGTGAATATTAGCGAGCAGTTCGTTGACCGAGATCATGTAGTTTGCTGGATTGGTGTAACAGGGTGGTCTGTATGAAGCAATGAGCGTAAAGTTATCAATATTTATAACAAGACAGTTACCATCAGCCACTACAGGCTCTAGAGATTGCACTTTATTAAAACATTCCCTAACGTATACTATGACACCGTCGTTTTGGTTAAGGCTGCATGTGGTGTGATACGCAGTATAGTTGTCTATATGATTAATAGTCGAGCTAGTGTCGATCCAGTATTCTGTCAGTACTATGCAGTCAACAACAATGTCAATATTAGAGAGAAAAAGCATTAAGGCATCAAAATTTTTCTTTACACTACGAATGTTCACCGCGAGGATTGTCAATGATTTTTTAGAGAGGGAGGAATTAAACAAGGTTTTACAGGTGGAGGGGTCATCAATTACCGTACACTCGATTTCACCGCTAGCTTCTATTTCATCACTTATATTAATACTATCGAAGTTGAATTCTTAATGTAGAGACGCGGATGACAATCTCAATGATGAAACCAGCTTTGTGGCTTCGCCATGGGCACGGATAAGGCAGATAATTTAGGAGAAATGTAGGCCTATGAGTAATGGATGAGCTTTTAAGGCAACTTACTTTACGGATTAAATGATCAGTAGGTTTAGAAAAAGGGGATGTGTATTTTGAACAGGTGTAAGGTTGTATTAAAGTGTTAGTGGTGTGGTGAGCTCTGTAATATGGGTATAAGTGGGTTTTGTGAGTTATTATTACAAAGTGTTTGACGGATATACAAAGAACGCATTTATAGAGTTTACATAAATAAGCATCGAGAGTTACAAAATTAAGTGGTAGTAATATAACTGGAATCAGTCATGCTCGTTTTAGTAGAAGTGCTAGACTTTCCTCGTTGTTTATGCGGGAGGCAGTGTCACCTTCTTTCTTTCGAATGTAGACACTTCCGTGTGCAGTCCAGCAATATTTGTAATCGTTGGATTTAGCGAAGTCACGAGCCAGCGCATACAAGCGCTTTCCCTTAGTTGTCAGATTTTCGGAGATATAGACTGGCTGGGCGGGACCGTCCACATTAATTTGTGTAGTCGTTGGTAATTGATTGTGCTCCTTACGGTAAGATTTAAGCGAGCTGATAACATCCTCTTTTTTAAGCACGGATGTTAATTCGCAAATGATGGTGTTGTTAGACGGGCCTTTTGCGTGAATACGAAAGATGTCTCTAATGTCCGACGGTTGAATAGGTGACTTCAGGCAGTTTCCTATGCTTCCCACAATCTTTACTAGGTCTTTTTTAGATTCAGTTGCTTTTTTAGGAATATTTCGCACCTCTAAGCTACTGGAACGAGCATTTTTTTCAAGTGTTTCAACCTTTATTTCTAGCTGATTAATGTAGTTGTAGTTTTCTTTGCGTTCAAGCTCTAAAGACAAAAGTTTATCTTTCATTTCGTCGTACTTCTCAGACATGAATTGTACATTCTTGTTGAGTTCCTCATTTTGTTTTTTAATTTCTATAACTGTATCCTGCAGAGAAACTAGTTTCAGATTATGTTCGGCTATGGATTTTGATAATGAGGCCTTCATTTCATCCAGTGCGTCCAGTAGTTCTTGTTGACTATCGCCAGTCCATTTACGTTTGTAACGGCAAGTCACATTCTTAAGAGTATCGTCTATTTCCAACAAGTTAGGCGCCGAACTAGCTGGTCCCGGCGACGTTCTACTGTGTGACGTCATGCTTTGTAGGTGTGAATAATCGTCGACGATGATTTAAAAACTTACGAAAAGTTTTGTAGCGACTGGGATTAGAACGTCCGCCTTGTTGCGCAGAAGTGTATGGCAAAAGCCACAGAGCCACGGCTCGCTTAGATTTGTTGACGAAATAGGTGAGCTTATTAGTTCAAATGTTTTATTTTTGTTTTGTTGGGGGTGTCTTGATTTTTTCTTTTATTTAACTCACTGTTATTTACACTTATTGTTGGACGATATTACAATTTGTTTCACTTTGTATTGCAGATGTTTTGTTTATTGACAATTTTAGCGATTGTTTCGGTAAAACTTTGGCACAGCGTGATTGGTAACACTTTCCTGGTTATGTTGGAATAAAGTTAAATAGAATTACACCACATTTACTTATTATTTACAATATTTTATGCTTAGCAACAATGAAACACGTCTATCTCTTAGCGCGGGCGCGGGGAGAGGGGAAAAAAAAAAAAAAAAGGGTGAACACGTTGGCCGCGGGTAGTACACTAGTTATCGCGGCCTCGACTAAGAGGGCAAAGAAGGAACATGGGTGGTTTTTAGTCAATAGAAGTCTGACACTCCCTTTCGCTCTGCCCAGAGCGGGAAGGGTTTAAGGGTCAGAGGTGTAGGTACATACACCCAAAAACCATTTGTTTGGCCCGATAAACGAACCCAGAGGGGGTTGGAACCAACGACTTACTGCTGGCGACCACTGTGCCACTGCTGCTGAAACATCAAACTAGTACCTTAACGTGTTCACCCTTTTTTTTTTTTGGCGGGTTGAAAATCGTCGAATAACCCCTCCCGCTCTTGGGCAGAGCGAAAGGGAGTGTCAGACTTCTATTGACAAAAAACCACCCATGTTCCTTATTTGCCCTCTTAGTCGAGGCCGCGATAACTAGTGTACTACCCGCGGCCAACGTGTTCACCCTTTTTTTTTTTTTTTTTGGGTGTAAAATCATCGAATAACCCCTCCCGTTCTTGGGCAGAGCGAAAGGGAGTGTCAGACTTCTACTGACTAAAAACCACCCATGTTCCTTCTTCGCCCTCTATGTCGAGGCCGCGATAACCGGTGGACTACCCGCGGCCCCGACAGGCGTCGGCCCTTTCGGGCCCCTCCCATGTTGCTGACATCTCTTTGAGGCGCGCGTGGAACACGAACGCGCCGTCGACACGACCTGTTTTCGTCGTGAGACGGACGGACGGCGAATTAGCCCATCACTCACCGTCCACAGACCCGCGTCTACGGTGGCCGGAGGTCATCGCGGGACCCCCGACGCCCGGAGCGCCTCCCGCGGCGGCTGGGACGAGAGGTTCTCTCCCTCTCGCGTTCCACCACCTCCTTCACGTGTTCACCCTTACAGTCTGTATACGAGGATTTACACACTTACAAAATAAACTCGAGGCGAGAAACTCTCCTCATGTAAACGGACCATGAGTGTTATGTTTACCTCAGGCGTCAATAAATATTAGCAGAATCTTGTTTGTTCATTTAATATACCTACTGTTTTAAAAGAATATCGTAATGGAATAATTGATTCTGGAGTGAATTTGGTGGTACTCTTGGATTTACTGAGTCATGTAGCCTGAGGCTTCGAATGTGGTAACAGAGTTTCATTCGTTTTTGCTTTGCCTATGTTTATATATCCATTAGACTGCAATGGATAAATGATGTTAAAGTGGCCGTACGTGTTTTTTATTGATACGTATCATAACTCCAGTTACTCCTGAAGGGGTGGGTAGAGGTGCATCAAGTTAAAACTGCATTTCGCTTGTGTTGTTTAACTTCTACGTAAAAGGGAGTGAGTATAATAATAATAATTTATTTATTTTCTCCCACAAATAATAATATGTACAGTAACATAGTATACAAAAGTTTGAAGATGGGAGACAGGAGCACATACTAAGTAAAACCTGTGCTACAGTATATAGCTCACATCGGCCGCCCGATACGAGCCATCGCGTATAAGTATGATACGCCGTCCGCGGCATACTCTTATCACTCCCGACAACCCTACCACCATCCTTCAGGAAAGCAGTAGGGAAAAAAAACAAACGCAGATATCCGTGCGTTACAACCCCCCCTCCCTCCCGACCTTTGCTAGAGCCAGCCCGCGATGCTGAGCTACCCCCCACAAGGGGTGCCCTTAGCAATATGTCTCTTAGTTCATAAGTTATTTGCCCCTGGCTGGAGGCTTTAAACTCAAGGCATCCGCAGGGATTTATACGGTTAAGCAGAAGCTAGTCTCATAGACTGAACTGCGAGAAGCCATTATAAAAAAATAAATAATAATAATAATAGCAGCAACTTGCTCTGCAATACAACCTTGTGGAATCGGAAGTGCCGAAATGCGCCCGACCCAGTTCTCGAAAATGGCCATATCACACTGTACTGGAATCAATCCATCATCACTGACAGGACTATTATAGCTAATAAGCCTGATATAATGGTGGTGGATCATTGAGAGCGGCGCGCAATGATTGTTGATATAACCGTCACGCATGACGAGAACCGCGACTTGGCTCCCGAGGTTGTTACAGCCGATAGTCGTTACAGCCAATGGCTTAATTGCCAAGAGCCTCGACCAACACCTGAGGAGGCTCTCGTTAGGCAGCTGGATCAAGGGCTTGATACAGAGAGCGGTACTCCTGGACACGGCTCGTATTGTTAGGAGGTTCCTTTCTCTGGAGCCCTGACCGCTGGGTAGCTTGGACCCTGTTCCTGATACCGGTGGGCTACAACTTTTTTATATTTTTAAATGTTTTTTCATTGGTTTTGTAAAGAATTTTTAAAAATGTAGAAAGTTTGTAACAAAATAAATAAAGGAAATAATAATAAAAAAGTGAGTAATTTGCCATCGACCAGGTTCAAATCTAGTTTCCGCAACTGCTAATAAGAAACTCCTCTTGGATAAACTTAACTTATACTATGCCCGGTCTGGGAATCGTTCTTAAGACCTCTGCACAGCAGTCGCGCTTACGACCACTAGACAAACGAGACAAACAACAACTTTACTACTACAATATTATGTGAACTTTAAAATTAACCAACAAAAAGCTTTAGTTTAGTTTAACTTTTGTTTTAGCTTACTAGCCAGAACAGCAGCCAGCGAACGCCGCGTTTTAATGTATATTGAAAATTTTGCTAATAATCGATTTTAGAGCAGTTCATGACACAGGCAGGCAGCGAGAGGAGAATAATTTAACCTTATATTTAATTTAACTTTGCACCCAAGAACTTTGTTTGATGAAGAGGAAGTCTAAAAGTGGCAACGGTAACTGAAAAGTTGTTTGGTAATCGGTAAGTTTAGAAAGGACATGTGATGCAGAGGAGCAAGAAAAGTGTTGAGTACGAATGTGGCCCATCCACATGCCGCATCGACCACAAAGAAATTGGAATTCCTTTTGAAAAAGAACAACAACAGTGTATTTATACCAGTCAAACTCTAGACGTGAAGACTTGTAATTGGCTGTCAGCAGGGCAATTGCGTATCTTTTAGATGTCAGTGGCTATCATATTGTCCATGGATTAGCTGTCAAATTGGTTATGGTTTAGTACAAAATGGAACCATTTGACAGTTAATTGATGGACACTATAATATATGATAGGGACTGTCATTTAAAAGATACGCAATAGCCCTACTGATTATAATTACGTTATTTATCACTATTGTATTTAGCTGTAAGTTTTTCTGTAAGTCTAAATAAATAAATAATTATTTTAAGAGCACAGATTTCCAAACCGGCTCCGTAAATCTATGCCTAGTTGGAAGCCTAATTTTGCTAGTTTGATCAATGAACTAAATCTCCAAGGACCTTATGATACTACCCAAGTCCCTTCTCACTTATCAAAATGTCGTACTTCAGAGCTTGTCAGATAATGCCCTGAGAATAAAGTTGAATTTTTCATCGTTATTACTCAATCTGCCGTCTCTCAGGTATTTTTGTAGGTGAAATATTTATGACAGAATTTCATAAAGGTCGGAAAAATGGGGTAATTTTTCCTTCGTGGAGTTTATTTTGAAGAGAAACTGTTTGTGATAGGCAGTTTTATTTTATTTTGCTGTGTAACTGCCGCACTCAGAGAGCCTTAATGATTACTTAGGCCGTCACTTAGTAAAGATTTGACATACTTTTGTTTGACAAAACTGTTAAAACCTTTACTAAGTGATGGCCTAAGTAATCATTAAGGCTCTCTGAGTGCGGCAGTAAAGTATTAAAATATAATGAGAGGTGGAAGAGATACTGATTGGAGGTAAGAATTTAGTTTTGAATTTCACCGTTGCTTGCAGTTTTTGGGTTTATCGTTTACAACTTTTTTGACATTCTGACTACAATCATTGGTGATTAAAGTTTGTTATATATTACTTAGTTACTTTTGAATGATGTCGTGTACCTGTGAATAACCGGCCATGAAGACATGAAGGATTCCGTACCATCGTACTAGGTAAGCCCTCTTGAATTTGAATTATTTCTTGTTAAAGCAACAACAGAAAAACATATTTTGTGATAAGTTTGTTTTTCATAGTGTTTGTATGAATGAAAAAGTTATATTTCCGGTTTTTTTAATGTGCTATATCTCAAAATCTATTTTGTTAAATTACGTTCAAACCAATTTGGGTTGAAAGCTTACATTACAATCTACAGCATATTATATTCTATTTTGTAACGACAGTGGTAAAAAATAGACAGGAACTGATTCATTATTTTATTCGGACAGAGTGTCGACTTACAGGTTTCACAATCGAGCGCGACAAGACCTCGAAACTGAGCTTACAGCGCATTATATAGACTTATATCCCCACCGGAGGCATCCGGTAGTTATGGCGGTGTCTTAGCTTGACTGTGATTGGCTCGCTAGTCGTTGCTAGAGTCGCTTGGTTATGGTTGCCTGTCATAGGCTGGCTAGAGTGGCATGGCTATGGTTTGCTAGAGTGGCAAGGCTATGGTTAGCTGTCATTGGCTGGCTAGGGTGGCAGGCTGTGAGCAGGCTGTTGTAACATTCGGCCGTCCTGAAACAATTGCTCCCGCAATGGAAACAAGAAAACAGTGATTACAAGTCAGCTCAGAAAAACCAAGTTAAAATGGGGCAATAGACCTCTCAGATTTATGAAATCTTCGGTTTTCAATTATTCGTTCACACTACTGGTGCTATCAGACAAAAGCACTGCTACGATATGTTACAGCGGATACTAAACCTGTAAACCCGTTGTATCATATAATATGACCTTTCATACTTCTTAGTTTATGTCAATCATTACCTAACTCCTCAATATCACATAATATGGCCAGAAAACAAATCCTCTAACAAACAAGAGTTAACCTGGCTCGCCCCCTATAGCATGGAACTTTAAGCTGAAGGAAAAGGAATAAATGCATAAGAAAATTTGTAATAGGTACCCACTTGTACTAATTATTATGGACAAAGATGTAGGAAATGCATAGTACCAACAATTTTTAACGACATACCTTACGATTTAGAAAATAGCTGTACCACGAAAATGTCTTTTAAAAATAAATTAGGGAAGTTTGTTTTTAACACCTATGTAAAAACCTCATTACAAGAGATGTGTAGATTCCATTTATGATTATTTATTGTTGTATAAGTATAGGTAGGTATATTTATGCCATACTACCTTATGTTTGCGGCTTCACCGCTATTAATTGAAATGTTTTAACGCAACTTAAATGTTATAGCATTACGTTATAGTCAACTTTTGTGTTCAATAAATGTGTTTAGTTGTAGGTAAAAGTGTCGTTGTTATTGATGGAAACGTACTAACAAGTTGTTACATTTAAATTAAATATAACTGTTTTACAGTATGGCAGAAGTAATATACCTTGTAACACGGATGTAACCATGAATAAGCACTTTTTAATTCATTTCAATTTACTAGCGAAATGTGTGTGTACTCATGAGTATACCTCTGCCTAACCCATTGGGTATTACATGCGTGATGTTAAAAGCATTACCTTGTTGCCGCCAGAAGTCATCGCCTGGCGCCAAAGTACATAATCATAGTTTTTTTTTGTAAATCACACTATTAACATATTTCCTTTCCTTTTTTTTTGTTTTTGCCTTGTTACTAAGTTTACTAACCCTAGTCGTTAAGTTATTTTGTTGTTACTAACACTATGGACACTTGTCTGAATTAAAGAGTTTGAATTTGAATTATCATTTTTCACCTTGTATCTAAGTTACGTCCCATTTCTTTCCAGCTATTCTAATCTGAGATAACCCTACCGCATCGTATATATATAGTATAAATCGTAAGGCTTATAGGTACCCGGTTGTAATATTAACAGTATTATAAGAACTCCTTAATATCTGCGACATTAAAAACATGAAACACTTCATGTGAGGAAAGATAAATAAACTGTTTTGCCAAACTATCGGATGAAGAAACGGAAGAACCAATTTAAGTTAATTACATCATACCATTAAGACGCACGCACACACACATGCACTCACACATATATAATTCTTAGCCTGTCGATGGCAAAACTTCATTGCTTATACGCACTAACACACTACACACGAATACGTTTTTCTATTTTTCCAATATAATCTTATGTGTTTAAAGCTATTAAGTACTAATGTTAAATTAATGCAACTCTGGCCCTCAAGATACCCACAGGCGCAGCCTCGTTTCAGGACATCATGTATTATCAGAGCTAAGTTAGATTTAGAATTGGATGTCATAACCCTTTTTCCTACATTATCCCCTTTACAGTACGCACAATGTAAACATGTCGTCACATAATAATATTTACTTATAAATCGGGTTATTTTTAGAAATCAGAAATTTTGTTGATATTTATAAAATTCAGAACTTCGTTTTACTCCTTGTTATTGTCATGATGCATTTTGTAATATTTTCCATCGCGCGAAGTTTGTCACAACTCACACAACTAATCTGGTACCGTAAAGGTTTGTTTACGTTATAGCCTACCATCAACGATTACACAATTACTCACTATAGGTATTTGTACATCCACTTCGCAGTAAAACAATACTACTTTTCGGCTTTTCATCTTGTCATTGCACAGTACTGAACTAATCGTTCACTTCTAAATGGTACACAATAAACGGCATCTATCGAACGATCTACTTACTTAAGGCAGAACCAAAGATAGGCATTGACTTTGGCTTTAGTTTTAGCTTGCTTGGGCTTTGGCTCATCGGTCACCATAGTGAATAGTAATATCGGGCAATACATGGCATAAGATCATGTTTAGTCATTGTATCGCGTACTGCAGTACATTTCGAATTACATGGACATTTTTACATAACACATAATACGAAATCTTAGCAACAATTTCATCACTGCAAGGGATTTAAGCCCAAAATCATGATAAACACTCTTTCTGACTTGTAACGCGACTAAACTAAAAGACAGGGCGCAAACTACCGTCAATCTACTTTATAAAAGATCCCTGCAATACGTGTGAATTTTTGTTGGAAAACTAGGATCGTACCTAAATAATCACTAATACCGACCTATAACATTTTTTTTTTCATAACAAGATTTATGTAACTTGCCTCATACCCACATCGTATTTTTTTTTGTAAGTTTGTTATACGGGCGAGCTATTATTGCTAAGTTATGAATGGACTTTCTTTAATAACTAGATAGACCTAGATAGAATAAACTGACGCACTTCGTTTACATTACTCGGGATGAGAAATTAAGACTATCAACTTAAATTAACCTGGTTGAATGCCATCACAGTCATGATGTTTTATACCCTAATTAAGAAATATGTCAATAACAATTCCTCATATTTAATTTTAAGTTCCTCGTTTTCAATTTGTCAAGAACTTTATCCAATAAGTCTAAAACTGTTTGAATATCGGCTGGCGGTAGCAAGAGATCGCCAAGGAATGCTATCTATATCTCTGATAATAGATTAATAAAATTGTTGTAGCTATTTATAAGTATCTGATCTACATGATTTACTTTGGAATTGTTATTGTTGGATAATCTAATGCGCACTTGAACTAAATATGTACAACTTAAGTTCTTAACTCCTTAGTACACAACTAGTACCTACTCGTAAAACATTTTTTGTACCGAGGTAATATACTGATTAACTGACTATGATTAGATTTACGTAGCGGGCTTACCAAATTATTTTGTCTACGATTCGCATAATTATCAACTCATGGGGCACTCCATGATAAAACACATTTGGCTTATATATTTGGCTAATGGCATTTGGCTAACGGCATTTGGCTAATTTGGCAAATATTGGCATGTTTACTGACCTTGTTATATATGCATGGTTTCTGGCAGCTCTCAGCGTGAAGTAGGACGGTTCCTTCCTTCCATGTCCTTGGTTGCTGTTGACAACCTTTAGGTAGTCTTAATTTACCGTAGAACCGTTGCTGGCAGAGAGATGGATACTTCTTGTAACTCAAAGTGTCTCACAGGTGGTTACTGGCCGCAGTCTTCGTTTTCAAGGTCAAATTATGGAATGACCAATGCGATACTGAGGGTAGGCGCTTCGTGTTCCTTCCAGATTGTGGCCTGCTTTTTCAATTTGTGCCCTGTGATACTGGGATGGGAGACAATATTTTCCTTGCAGGCGGTGTGCATCAACGTTCTTCGTTTGAATTTTCAGACCTCGTCCTCCACAGTAGGCGACCGTTGACTTTTAAGTAGCAGAGCGTCGTTTTATCGTAGGTTTTTTTTTTATTCTATCCCACTTCTGACTGTAACGACAGTGGTAAAAAATAGACAGGAACTGATTCATTATTTTATTCGGACAGAGTGTCGCCTTACAGGTTTCACAATCGAGCGCGACAAGACCTCGAAACTGAGCTTACAGGGCATTATATAGACTTATATCCCCACCGGAGGCATCCGGTAGTTATGGCGGTGTCTTAGCTTGACTGTGATTGGCTCGCTAGTCGTTGCTAGAGTCGCTTGGTTATGGTTGCCTGTCATAGGCTGGCTAGAGTGGCATGGCTATGGTTTGCTAGAGTGGCAAGGCTATGGTTAGCTGTCATTGGCTGGCTAGGGTGGCAGGCTGTGAGCAGGCTGTTGTAACAATTTAGATGCTTTACTCTCTTATTTTAAAAGTAGAGTAGAGGGGGGGGGGACTCATTTTACCACTTTGGAAGTGTCCATCCTCGAAACGACTGACTTTGAGAAAAATGGTTTTACGAACCTCAATGTTATTTTTAAAGACCTGTCTCTAGACACCCCACACGATAGGTTTGATCAAAAAAGGTTTATTTAGTTTGAGTTCCATGTATGGGGAGACACCCATAAATCTTTTATTTTTGTATAAAAATCGTAAAGTGGTTCAAAGTATACATCGACCTACCAAGTTTCAACTGTGTAGTCTTAACAGTTTCTGAATAAAGTGGCTGTGACATACGGACGGGCAGACTGGCATGACGAATCTATATAAGGGTTCCGTTCTTTGACATTTGGCTACGGAACCCTAAAAACCGGAGAGTCTGTCAGCAATCATGGAATAACGAATATCTCTCATCTTCATCATTTCAGCCTTCGAAATTGAAATGAGTGACGGCGTGTCTTTTGTCTTGCTCCCTCCCCACCCTACCGTCACCGCTGTAACAACATCTTATACAGTTCAGTCCAGTAATAGTTTCATTGAAGAGCACCATCCTTAACAGTCATGCATAACATATATTCAAGGGGCATGCTACCCACATCCACATTTTTCCAGCTGCCTGCTAGCTTTCATGTAGGATAGGAAATAGGTAGTGAAAAATTCACTCCACCATAGTTGGAAACTGTCAAAAGTTAGGCAAATATTGGTATTTGATATGTTATGTAAATTTAATTTCGTCGAAACATATTTAGTTTAGTACCAAATAAAAATATTTACATTATAACTACTGTATGATGGTAACCATATGTTTGTATTGGCATAATATGCCAGCGGAAATATCGTTTTTATTTATACTCTGTGGCGCTGTAAATCATAGCTTTAGGTATTTTTAGTCTGTGGTAGAAATTATTTATTTGATTTAGGGAAATCTGGACATTTAATTTATTATGAAATATATTTCAGTGATGATTTTGAAGTAAAATTAACCAAAGTTGTGTTCGTTTTGTTTGTTATATCGTGTGTAAATATTACATATTAATTAAAAAAACTAGTTTTCTTTTTAATTTGCAATACGTTGCCTACTCGTGTTCTTATTTAACCACCGCATACTTGCATAATAACTAATGGTGTTGATGAAATTGTGAACTGTTTCAATAAAATAGTTTTCATTCTGATTAAAGTCATGACCAAAATTGGTGTTTTTTTTAGTTTTCACACCTACCAACAAAACATATTCTAAACAAAACTTCAAAAGAAACATCACCTTTTGAAGTCGGTGACTTTAACTTGTTTCATTTCGTTTTTATTGCCACCGACTTCAGAAGCTGTTTCTTTTTTAAATTATTTTCACTTTTAGCGTATTTGAAGTCGGTATTTCGGCTTGATGACAATAAGACCAACCCAGGATTATAAAACTCTTTTCGAAGTGTTTTATAACAGTGTTTTTAAAAGTGTTATTGACGGAGGTATCGGTGAACCTCCTCCTTTTTGGAAGTCAGTTAAAAACACACCAAAGCGGATCAGACCAATATACAAGCTGACCAATTTTAGTACATCTCTTCAACATTTACTTTTACCATACTCTTCCTTCCATTCATTCGTAACGTTACTTCGTACGTTACTTCGTAACGTTACTGAAGGATTAAAAGTAACTTCCCTGCTCAGCCAGAGACTCATAAACCAGTTCTATAGACACGGAAACCCCAAGAATTATTACGAAAACTTTAGAGAATTTATTCTGAACAAAATTTTGTGCTCAATTTGGTAAAACTGCTGAACGTACCTATTTATTGAATTAAGTTACACTGCTTTCCGAACATTGGTTGGAATTATAGCAACTAGGTGTTGCCAGCTGCTTCGCCCGCTACAACTAGACAATTATCCTACAGTAAGATAAAATCAGGATATAAACTATCTTATATGTTAATCCAGGTTATAAACTATCTGTGCACCAAATTTGATCCAAATCGGTTCAGTGGTTTTAGCGTGAAAGAGTAACAAACATCCTCACAAACTTTCGCATTTATAATAGTAATAGGATTATAGCGAGTACTACACACCTGACGTTTATGAAGAATACAAATACAAATACAAAAAATACAAAAATATTTATTTCCGTAAAACAATAGTTCTTACATTAGTTGTTGATTGGAGTCTCCTTTTAAGCAAAAAATGCCTGTAGTAGGAGACTCCGCTCTTCCTTATAATTATTAAGATAATACAATTTTATTTTCTTACCAATACAATCCTAATATTCTCCTAATAAGTTATGAATGTATATATGAGCGATTAAAGGTAAAAGTTGAGTGGCGTATAATGGATGAGGATTTGTGTGTGTGTGTGTGTGTGTATGTGTGTGTGTGTGTGTGTGTGTGTATGTGTGTGTGTGTGTATGTGTGTGTGTATATATGTGTGTGTGTTTGATTGCACGCGTTTGATGTGTGTACGTTATCATGTTACAAGAGTGCTTCGGTGTCTTCATACGAAAGTGGTTTTATCCATTCTAGTATATTTTTTTTACAATCATGTAGTTGTTTATTGTATATGTATATCTTTCTGTTAACTCTGTTGTAAAGCTGAGCTGAGCGTATGTTATACTGCATGGCTGCAAATTTTGTTCTTGTTTGCGGGATTTGTGCAATTATATCTTTTCGTCTTTTTACTATAATATCTTTATCAAAAGTAAGTGTCCTGTGTTTCTTTAGGAGTGTGGCAGTGATATATAACTTTCTAACACTAAGCAGGCCACTGATCTCGTAAAGAGTTTTAGTTGAAAATCTACGTCTTTTAAAATACATTATTTTAATGAGAGCCCTTTGGCCGCGTTCCACATCTATAAATTTTGATTTTGCCGCCCCGCCCCAAACAGGTATACAGTAAACTATAACCGATTGTGCAATGGCAGTATAAACTTCATTTAACAGATTCCTGTCTGGGCCTCCTGGTTTAGCAACATATGTTGTCGGGACCACATGTCTCAAAGTTTTAAACATCCAGCCTAATTTTCGTACTCTATCGGTTACGTGCTCGAGGTGAGAGTACCAAGTCAACCTTTGGTCAATAATTATGCCTAAATATTTTGTTTGGGGTACTTTGTTGATTAGGGGACATGTACAAACCAAATCGGTTCCTTTACAAGAATGTATTTTAATATAAAAATTATCATCTGGTTGTGACTGGTTTGAGATTGTAAAACATATATAGTTTGTTTTCTTTGTGTTTAGTGTTAGTACATTATCATTAAGCCAGTCGGCAATTTGGGCCATACCCAACTCGGCTTTAAGTTTCACGTCAGACCAATCAATTCCAGAGAAAACCACAGCTGTATCATCGGCGTAAGAAAAGATGTTTGCGTTATCGACTTTAAGGTTACACAGATCATTTATGTATGTCAGAAATAATGTAGGGCCTAAAATGCTTCCCTGCGGAACGCCAAAAGATACATCTGCCTCCTCACTGGTATAAGCACCTATTTTAACTCTCTGTTTTCTATTTGCCAGGTAATCTTTAAAGAGGTTCAGAGCTATTCCTCTTACTCCATCTCTTTCTAACTTCGACACAAGGGTTGGAACAGATACGGTGTCAAACGCTTTTTTTAGATCTAGGAACACTGTTAGACATTTTTTCCCCTTGTCGAGATGGTCAGTTACAAGCGAGCTTAGTGCAGCGACTGCGTCCTCAGTGGAAACACCCTGTCTAAATCCAAATTGATGAGGCGATATTATTTTATATTTATTAAGATAGTTAAGTAGTCTAATGTTTAATATTTTTTCTACAATTTTAGATAGAGCTGGTAATACAGAGATAGGTCTGTAGTTGTTGACATCGTCACTGTTCCCTCCCTTGTGTACAGGAGTAATAACAGACTGTTTGAGTGGTGTCGGAAAGATACCATTTTTAAAACAGAGATTTACCAAGTGCGCTATGATAGGAACGACTTCCGTGCTAATGTATTTTAAGAACCGAGTTGAGATATTATCCCATCCTGCTGCACTGTTTGACTTCAAACTCATCAGGATACTTTCCACTTCCTTGGGGTCAGTGTCCAGGAGCACAAAGGAATTAGTTTGCGTAGGTAAGGTTTTAGGTCGACAAGAATTTTTACTAGGTAGGATTTGCTGAGCTAACTGTTTTCCGATATTGGCAAAATAGGTGTTAACAAAATTCACCGATGCAGTTGGAGACGGCAAGATGTTTAAGAGGTCAGAGCTTTGGTTTTTAGGTTTAGTTGAGTAAGTTATTGATTTTATATTTTTCCAAAGTAACTTCGTATTTGTGACAGATTTAGCTAGTAACTCTCTTTCATGTTTTCTTTTCAGTTTCTTTATGAGATTGTTGCAATAATTCCTATACCGACAAAATGTTATTTTTAAAATTTCATTGTGAATATCTAACCGAGATTGTTTTTGTAATTTATTGCGGTTCTTTATGCAGCGCAGTAACCCGGGAGTGATCCATGGTTTGATTATACGACTACTGCTAGGAATGTTTGTTATATTAGTATTGTGTTCAATAGTGTCTGCTAACTTTTGTATCAGTCGACTGATTAACAAATTAGGATCGTTACAAAACAGCAACTCACAAAGATTTTTTTCTTGTAAATCTTTAAGCGCTTGCTCAAAGTTGATGGTAGCGTTTGTTTTATTAATAAAATTTCTGGATTTTATTTTACATAGTGATAGAAAGGCAGTGTAGTGATCCGTTATAGATGTTTTTAAAATGGCAATTGATGCAGATATTTTTCTTTTATGAATCCTCAACATGAGGTGGTCTAGGCAGTTCTTTTCTCTGGTAGGGAACGTATGACCGGGTAAAATACCATAAGTCGAAAGCATATTTAGGTAGTTCATCCGATTTTTCTGTTCGTGAGACGGTTCAATGGTTTTCGGTCTAATGTTAATATTTATGTCACCAGCTAATATAATGTTTTTTAGTGACGGAAGAGAATCTAAGTGTAGGCTGAGTGATTCCAAAAAAGGATCAAGATTTGTGTTTGACGGTGATCTATATATACACAGAACAATATGGTTTAATATATCCAGTTGTAGGCATGTTGCCTGAGCTAACTGTACTTCTTGAGTTTTTGGTTTTAACGTTTGTTTTACGAATACAACCACCCCATCATTTTGATTAAACTGACGTGTTGATATAAAAGCCTGATAGCCTGTGAGTTGAGGAATTGGTTTGTCAATATTCAATCTACATTCTGTTAATATTATCACATCAGTCTCAAACTTAAAAGTCGATAACAAAACATTCAAGTCATCAAAATTGCAATATATGCTCCTTATGTTCTGTGAAACGATGGTAAAATCATTACTTTTAACATGTATATGTTTTGAAAAATCCGAGGGGTCGCATTCGATTGAACTCGCTATTTCAATATTGTCAATTTCATTGACTGTTTGTAATGAGTTACTCATCTAGATTAATTGAAAATAAGGTTGAAGTCGTAACGTTATAAGCCAGTCACAACCGCCACGGGATTTTTTTTTTAAAGCGAGCTGGACAGAGTCAAACGAGCTTTTACATTTATATAAATGGATGTCTGATTTATAAAAACATTCTTTATATGTATATAACTTTCTTGTAAGAGTAATAGATTTGTGTAATGTTTGGTTAAGGTGGTTTGTGTTGATAGTTATGTATGTCGTTTGAAAGCTGTATGTATGTTTAGTTTGTTTCCGAAAAGTGAGGGATTTTATGATAATTTGTGTGTTTGGTGCATAGAGAGTGGATGTATGTGAATGTATAGTGTTATGAATATGAGTTATGTCTGTATGGAGATTATGTAAGTAAGTTCTTGATAAAGTTTTACAATGTACAAATAATTTAAAAAGATACCTTCTAACTATGAATATAGTATAATAATAACTTGCTGCGGGAGAATTTGTAATAAATGAAGTGTTGATCGTGGGAATGTACAAGAACACTGGAGAACAAATGTGCAGAGTACGAAGTCATGTTTTCACTATAAGTTGGTGAATTTGTTCTTCATTTCTTATGGCAATGGTTGGTCCCTGCTCATTTTTCTTGATATAAATTTTGCCGTAAGCAGTCCAGCAGTACTTATACTCTCCTGTTTTTATTAGGTCTCTGGCCAAAAAATATAGACGGGATCCCTTTGGGGTTAAATGTTCCGACAGGAAGATAGGAGTATCTTCCTGTGTTTTGAAGCCGAGGTGTTTGCAGCAAAGCTTAGACTTATATTTTTTGTTAAAAGTCCTTCCCATTTTGAGTATCTCATTTTTCAGAAATGAGGATCCAGTTTCTACAACAATTGGAGTATTTTGGTTATTGTTTTTACCCCGCACCCTGTACACGTCTTTGAGGTCATCTTTAGTCATAGAACATTCAATGCTCTTGGAAAGTTTAATAACCAAATCAAGAAGCTCTTCTTTAGTTTCCCCAGCTAGTTTTGACACGTTTTTTATCACGAAGTTGCCTTTACGACTTCCCGTTTCTATTTAAGAGAATAACATCAATAAGGTCAGTGTCAGGGTGCAGGCCAGGGCATTCTAGGGCGTTCCCTTACATTTGCTTTTTGAAACCAATTGTGGAAAAAAAAAATTAGGGACCTACCTACATAAAGAATTATGCCTGACTGGGTTCAAATTTACGAACACACAAACACTATACTAAGAGACATTTACTTAAGCCGTCACTTAGTAAAAGTTTGACGTACAAAACCGTCACTAAACTGTCAAAATCATTACTAAGTGATGAGTTAAGTAATCATTAAACCTGCGGCAGTGCGGCATTGGATATCTTTCTGACGCACTCAGAGACTAAAACCCTTCCCAAGATTAAACCTAAATCCCCAAAATGGTCCAATCAATGCCAATAACAGTTTAATAATAACTTGATCCTCGAGGGGGCACCACTGTCATAGTTCATATATGAGACGTAAGTAATCAAGTTAGGTCCCAGACTAGAGCCAATTACTAAGATGTAATCATATCAGGTGGATGAAACGAGGTGATTGGTTGGGACCTAGTTGATATGTAAGGCTATTTACGAGTACTGTATCTATCAACATTATTATTATGTTTGATTAAGCTCTAAGTGTCATACGTACCCGTCGGGGCTGTTGTAAGAGATACCGCGGCCTCGACATAAAGGGCTAAGAAGGAACATGGGTGGTTTTTAGTCAGTAAAAGTCTGACACTCCCTTTCGCTCTGCCTAGCGGAAGGGGTAATTTGATGATTAATAAAAAATGGGTCATTCGTAGAATCTAAATGAGTGATAGTGGCTCCAGTTTATATTTAGGAAGTTGATTTTATATCTGATGGGATGACGCGTAAAAGAGAAGTATTTAAAACAAAGACATGCTGCTCCGACCCCAAATGAATTGCGGTAAGCAGAGGATGATGGGACGGTTCGTTCGATCCCCGCATGGAACAAATATATGTAAGAACTATCTATAGGTCATACAAAGTACCTACAGACAGTTCTTTCGGGTCTAGGTGTTTGTGTATGTGAATCTAAATGTTTGTAAACGCACCTACGATACAGGAGAAATTACTAGTGCTTATTAACAAAGTTAAAAAAAATACGATTTGGTGCAGTTTCGGAAAGGCCAGGTAAGATAAGGTTATGGTTGACTGATTTGATTGGCACAAGCAAGTAAGCAGTCAATAGAACCACAATTAGAACGATGCTTGGTACAGCCGTATGGAGACAAGGTAACAACTTGCCATACATACACCAGGAAATCAAGCTACTAATAATTATTCTGTAAAAAAATTTCAACATTATCGCTAAAGACTTAGGTTCAAGGTTGATTGGGAACATTACAGAATTGACAGATGACCCCTCGTTGTAAAGATAATATATGACAGCTTTGAGCCGAGGCATTAATCTCAATAAGCAGCTCCCTAGAATATTTCGCATTCCTAAAACACTGCTCTATTACAACATTTACAGACTGTTTACGATATTTATTTCGACTTTACGACTGCCACCGTACCATCACACATACCCGCACAAAATAATTTTAAAAGCCGACCTTTATATTCAATTACGGGTACAGTTTGAAACCAATATCATGTGCGCATTAACCAGAATGCCTCATAAACGTCTAGAGAGTTCCATAAATTTAAGTGCTGTACGCATAGAATTTACGATATTATACCTCGTTTTAGAGTTATTAGAAGATTCTGTCGGTACGATGTGTTTGTTTAGATGTAGATGTGGCATTTAGTGCGTTCGTTTTGAAACAATGTTAGTAGGTTATGTAAATTTAAGATCAGAGGACAAAGATAAATCAGTTTCTTTTTGAATTGTTCTAGAATTTGTAATTTTTAAAACATTATTTCTGAAACCATCATTCATCATTTAAGTTGAAAGACGTCCACTGCTCACATAGTGCCTCAAGTGTCGCTACGTTGACCGGTTCTGTGCGCCTCGCTTTTAGCTGATCCCCGCAACCTTGACCAGTTCATCAAACGGGAGGATTCTTCTGACATATCAATAGACAATCTTTTACTGCCCCACTGCTGGACAAAGGTATTACCAAATAGTTTCCGTAAGCCTAGATAAGTCGACATAGTTTTTACTGCTGGTCGGTTCTCTACAACTACTTTGAAAAGGCTTGACACATTAAAAGTATTGCGTAGCCTTTTATTTTTTCCATTTAATACATTATTTACATTTCCATCATCTATAAGGTTGATAGAATGTCAACCTTTTGCCTAGATCTTCTAATATTTCTATAACACAGAAGAGTAGTTACCCGACTGTGAAAATAAATGCCGAGTTAAAAAAAAGTCCGAGTTTCAAGCCGCTCGGAAGTCCTATACTTTTTGTTTTTTTGCATTTTTCAGGTCAAAAATCAGCTATGTGTTGAACAAAATTATTATAATGAAAATCATCAATGCAACCCTCTGAGTTAATTTAATCCCATTAAATTACAATTTGACATGCTACCCTGGCGTATCCACCTCTTACTCAATCTTTTTTTTTCTCTTCCCGCTCTGGGCAGAACGGTATCCCGTGTTGGACTTCTTCTGACTAAAACCACCCATGTTCCTGCTTAGCTCTTTATGTGGAGGCCGCGGTATCTCTTTCGAGCAACTTGCAGTCCCGGCGGGACCCGCAACCTTAACCTTAAGTCGACAGTGTAGCCTGTCTGGTAGTAATAAGACTCTTAAGCTCAACGTGTTATGTTAACACGAGGGTACTGTTTATGAATTCCATATTTTTACTCGCGACTGTACGCCAAGTTACGAGATACGAGTACGTTTTCTTCTCGTGTCAGGTGAGATGAGGTAAGCAGTAATAAATCTCTTAATATTTATGAGTTTTTGTGTTACCCTTCAGCCGTATTGTGAGAATTTTATTAGGTACCTAAATGTTTAATTTTGTCGTACATTCTGTTGGTTCACGCTTCTGTTATGTAACTGTTCTGTTAGGTTTGTAGCTTAATATAATGAGCTAATAATATTTTCCCTGCTGAGATACAGGTCATGTCTCAGAGAGGGAGTGTGCTGTAATTACCTGCGTTCGACCACGTAGACTAGTGTGTGGTCTGGACTCCATAAAAGCGGAGACGTGTGGAGATGTGTAAATAGGGATGTTTACTGACATAAAAAATGTGATTCTAAATATTCCGTCTGTTTGATTGTCGACAAATATTGGATACATATTTTTTGTTTTGTCAAATCAATAAAAATTGACAAAGATAAAGATTTGAGTGTGACTTCACTAACCGCTAAAGAATGTCATACTAATGTCTCAGAAAATGACTTCAAACGAGTTTTCAAAGCATTGTATCGTCTTCGTTGATTGTTTACGTGAAAAAAGAAAAAAATACGTGTCCAATATGAAAATCTATCTGACGGATTAACTAAAAAAATCTAATTAACATCACTATCCGAGATGCTAAGGAGCTAAGGGTGTATCCGTTGAAGTTGTGCTGTGATTTACAAATCACAGCACTGCATAGATCGATTCAGAGGTGTATGCACAGGATACTCACGCCCAGTTTAGCGACCGCTACCAACCACTCGTTGAAAGCCGCTCACCGCTCACTGAAAACCGCTCACCGCTCACTGAAAACCGCTCACCGCTCACTGAAAACCGCTCATCGCTCAAAACACGCCGCTCACATCTCTTTTCGTCTCCGCTGTGCGCTGCACGGCAACTGCACATATTTTTATTCAGAACACAGAAATCATTCAGTGATATTCATTTTCTACTTTTCCCCAGATGCCTTGAATGCCCAAGAGTCCAATTTATTTAACAAAAAAAAAAAACACCAAAGCTCTCAATAGGTACTAAAACCACCCAATTAATGAATTTAAGTTCTCAAGTTTAGAACCACTGAAGCGATCCGTATCTACGCAACTTTAGCTAAAAAGTTTTATAATAAGACTATTTAAATTCATTACGTGGTTTCTTCATTTTGTTCTTCGGAATCATCTTTTCAATTGGGCTATTAGGACTCGTAATTTTCCTGTTCATGAGGCACGTGAATTTCAAGGATCAATTAAATAGAGGGAGGCGGGCGGGTATTTTCAGGGACCAATTAGATGACCATTCAGGCTAAGTTGCCATGTTCCGCCTTGTACACGACGACCAATAAACCTATTCAAAAACCAGTTTATTCGGATCTCATTGTACGGGAAATCTATGCAAAGCTAGGCCATGTTATACTACTGAAAATGCGTGATGTGTTGCCGTGTGTACTTGTGTTTTGTAATGACATCATTTGTATCAATGACGTATTATATGTATATAGACACGTCACGTACTAACATCGCGGGGCTTAAAAACGGCGAAAATATTAGATAACTACTTATACGCGTAAAGGCATAGAAAATATGACACCGTACAGCGGGATGCCTGTTGCTAGAGAGAGATAAATATACATCTTCAGTTACGTCACAGGATAAGTAATAGTCTAATTACTTGCTCATTGGTCGAGCGCGTGAGTGACGTAGCTAACGTAACTTCATGCGCCGGCCGCCATTACACGGCGGCGTCGAACAAAATAAAATAAAAATAGGTAGTTTTGTGAACTTACGCATGAAATGACACTTTTTTATCTATAACTTTTGGAGTATAATTTGCACATCGAAAGAAAACACACGACCGGCATGTTTTTTATGTTTTGCGCAGGTTTACACACACGATTTAAATTAAGAAAGAACAAACGTAGCGTCGCGGGAGAGGTTGGTGCGTAACTAAGCGCGATGTTGCTAATTGGCTTCATTTCATGTTGCCATTTTTGAGGGCGGACAACGTATCTATAGTTTTAATATATCATTGATTTGTATGGCGTATTATACGAATGAGTAGGTATGTACATTTCTCGTTGGGTCTGCGGGTTGTTCAAAAGAGATACCGCTACCTCGGCACAGAGGCTAAGAAGGAACATGGGTGGTTTTTAGTCAGTAGAAGTCTGACACTCCCTTCGGCTCTGCCCATAGCGGGAGGGGTTTATTTGATGATTTCCCACCACCCGAAAAAAAAAGGTATGTTCATATTCCAATTCTTATGAACCAAAAAATCAATCCAAATATATTTAGGAAAAATCAAATCAATCCTAGTGGTCGCGAACTCGACTGCTGTGCATGAGATTCTGCGTTCGATTCGCGGGTCGGACAAAGTGTTATTGGGTTTATCCATCAGGAATTTCCCATTGGAAGCCACGGAGTCTGGATTTGTGCCCAGTTGATAAGCTGGCCCTCTATTACCAAAATAACAGATGAAATGTGGGTGTACTAATTTGTACACCTTTGCCAAACCCTTCGGAGATAGAAGGTGGATGATATTTTTACATCACACAGTTTTTTATTTTACAAGAAATTACTCCGTCTAAACGTTTGCGTTTCGATGCCGCAATCGGCAATAAAGTGTTTTTTACCGTTGCAATTGCGAGGCCATGGGCTTACAGCTCCTAAACTATAAACCTAGGGTTTTTTTCGATATTTTTACAATTTTTTTACAAATTCAATCTGTTAGTTACCTAAATTTCAAGTCTCTGCAACACTTAGTTTTAAAGATCTCCGTGGCCGCGCGGTTCTAAGCGTTTTGATGGCGCGGCCACGTTCAAACCCTTATAACTTTTTAACCATAACTTTGACAAATTCATGGTTTTGGGAATCAACTTTTACAAATTTTTACAAAATCTTGATTCTTTAAGCCTGGTTTGCGCTATTTAAACACACACCTTCTAAACCAGACAACCTCGCCTTCAATAAACAATACTTAAAACATTCTAAAACTAAAGTAACTATAACAGAATCAATGACAAGAATGTCCTTCTGACACGCCATTACATTAGGGACCGAAACATTAGCCGAAATAAGGGACGGGACCATTCCTAATGTGTTGATGCACTTATAGTAATTAATAAGGATCAAAGGGATAGTTTGGGTTGTGAGGGTGATGTTCTGTGATCATTTTATAAATGGTTTTCTGAATCGCGTTATTACTGTGATGGTCGGCCGGGTCATTTTGCTACTGCAGATTACTTTTTCTATGAGCTATGTCGTGTAACTTTGGTTTATTATTGGGTCGTATTTATAGTAGTGTGGCGACCCGACTTACGAACAGTAAGTCGCGGGTTCGAACCGGAGCAGGCGCAAAACTTTGTCATTTATTTCATCACTACTGCTCTCAAAACGGTGAAAGAAAACATCGTGAGGAAACCGGCATGTCTTAGAACCACAAATTCGAAGACTTGTGAAATCTACAAACCTGCACTAAGCCACCTGCGTGCTGGATTATAGCCCATTCCTCTCCTAAAGAGGTCTGAGTTCCTGCAGGCAGTGGGCACATTATAGGCTGATGATGATGATGATGATAGTAATAGTTACATTCTGGTAATAGTAAGAATAGACAGACTTTTTTTTATTACTTCTCAGTAGCAGGTTGATGGTATTAAGCTCGCCGTATTACATTGGACTTAAACATAACTGTCGCAACGTTGGCGTACTATTATGTACACATCTGCCTAACCCTCTGGGGATTACAGGCGTACTGTTATATACTACTCTGTGTAAAAAGCATCGGGAATATGTCAATAAAAAGACCCGCGTAAAAGAGGTCGTTCTAATTTTTTTACTGCATGTTGGTAGCACTGTACTGATTAAGCGCGCAAAATTTGAGCGGGATCTATCATTTAATTTGTTTTAAACTACACTTTTTGTTGGTGATAGTTTTGAGTCCTCGGCGATTTTTACAATGGAAAATATTGTTGAACAAAGAGTGTGCCTTAAATTATGTGTTTCGAATGATATTTCATGTGGTGAATCACTAAAAATGTTGCGAAATACTTACGGCGAATCGTGTATATCGAAAACAAGGGCTTATGAATGGTATAAGGCTTTTAAAGAAGGCCGAGAAGTAGTAGTAGACTTGCCTCGTTCTGGTAGACCTTCAACCGCTACGACCAAAGAAAACATCGACAGAATCAAGAAGCTAGTGCTCGAAAATCGACGTATGAGTCTGAGAGAGTTGGCTAGTGAGGTGAACATATCTTTTAAGTCCGTCCACAACATTCTCATATAACAATTTAGGCATGAAACGCGTCGCCGCTCGACTAGTTCCAAAAGAGCTTAATTTTGTTCATAAAGCGCAGCGAAAGCATGTCGCTGAAGACATGGTTTCCCGAGCTTCTACGGATCCGACCTTTATGAAACGTATAATAACTGGCGACGAGACATGGGTTTATGGGTACGACATGCAAACAAGCCAACAGTCTTCAGAATGGCGTCTCGAAAACGAGCCGAAACCAAAAAAACCGCGGCAAAGTCGCTCCAAAATCAAGGTGATGCTGACAGTTTTTTTTGACTACCGTGGTGTGGTTCACTCCGAATTCCTTCCAGAGGGAGAAACAGTGAATAAAGAATATTATTTAGGCGTCATGAAGCGTTTGCGTGAGAGTATCCGCCGAAAACGTCCAGATTTGTGGCAACACAACTCATGGATGCTGCACCATGATAATGCACCATCACACACAGCCATTATAGTGAAAGAGTTTTTAACGAAAAATTCAACAAAAGTCCTCGACCAAGCACCGTATTCACCTGATATGGCTCCGTCTGACTTTTTTTTATTTCCCAAGTTAAAATTACCACTTCGAGGAAAACGTTTTGAGTCGATAGAAGCCATAAAAGAAAATTCGCTGAATGAGCTAAAGGCCATACCGCAAATAGCCTATGAAAAATGTATGGAAGACTGGGTGAAGCGGTGGAGATTTTGTATTGCAAGCGATGGGGCCTTCTTTGAAGGCGATAAAATAAATTTAGATGAATAATTTGTATTTTTTGTTTTATTGACAAATTCCCGATACTTAGTACACAGAAGGATATAGTAATGACTCATAACTACTTCAAGTTTAAAAGTCGTCCAATCTGACAGTAAAACCCAGAACAGAAACCACAACGGAACCATTTCTGATCTTAAAATAATCTTCCAACCATAATTACTAAAACTTCGGCAAAACGTGGTTTTAATTAACAGTTTCACACATTAAACTGTAACTCCGTCTCACCCGTTAGGGATCATTATCTTGATGTAAACGTAAACACAAAGATTCTGAGACACTCTTGTGAAAATTCGGTTTGTTTACAAACTTGTGTAATTGTTTGGCAATATTAGGTTACGGTTCTAATTAAAGGTTTTGGGGTTTTGTGTTAATTAAGAGAAAGTTTTTAATTAAGTAAGTGAGTGTTTTAATAAGCACTCGGGTCCCCGTGGCTAAGTAAGAAGACGTGTTAAAGTTAAATCAGCATACCTAAGAGAAGCTACTCGACGATGTGTAAAGCCAAGTAAATGGCCAGCAGCCTAAATAACAACGCTCGCCGAGGTCGATTCGTAAATGGGTCATCCAATACTTTTCGACACCACCCCGTGTCTCAAAAACCACGTGCGCTGCCCGATGCCATAATAAGAAGAAAAGGTATCTGAGTAGAAATAGCACCTCGTTCTAAAGAATTTATGAAAAATGTTTGCGTAGTAAGGTAAACTTATAAACGGAGCTTGTTTATAATGAGACCACTCAAGCATTTTTGCTAAATCATCTAACTACTAACCAACAAGCTTTCAAGAGCAGATTCTCACTATAGAAAGTAAACATATTTTCGCCTTTGTAAAAAATAAAGCAACAAAATATTGGCTGGCTAGTGGTAGATGGGAAATTTCGGAATAAAATAGAGAATTTAGCGCATAACAGGGTGGATGTAGTTGCGAGTAGGTAATAATATCTAATTCACTTGGCAAACTTCAAACGCAAATTAAATATCTCATGAAATTAATAACTACTGTAATTGTAACTTTTAGATATTGATACCTACTTTAAGATAATATGGATTGCGAAATTTTAGTTTCATTACTTAACATGAATATGAAATCAATATCATAACATCACGCCTGTACTCCCCGAAGGGTTAGGCAGGCAGAAGTGGATCTAATAGGAGACCCAGAATTCGCCAGTTTTGTGTTAGGTCCCCTGTAATACGGGACCAGCCTATTGCCAACAACCGATATTCTGATAAATACTCTTCCATCAACAATAATAATTCCTCCTTTTTCTTTTGAAATCAATATACAATCAATGTAATGTCACCATCATCAGCCTATAATATTTCCACTGCAGGGACTCAGGCCTCCTCACTAGGAGAGGGATGGGCTATAATTCACCACGGCCCAGTGCGAGTTGGTAGATGTCACATGTCCTCTAATTTTTTGATTCCAAGACATGCCGGTTACCTCACGATGTTTTCCTTCACCGTTTAGAGAGCAGCGATGATAGAATAAATTACACAAAGTAATGCGCCTGCTTGGATTCGAAAACACGACCTACTGTTCGGGGCCGACACCACTGGGCCACCGCTGCTCTCTCAATATAATGTAGTAAGTCAAAATTGCTTCTAAACGTTGCTAAGCCGGTGCTACTGCCTGTACAAAAACCTCTTGTCATATTTCTTGGCAAGTTAATGCTACCCGTAGATAAAGCACGTTCAGTCCAAGACAAACTAATTAAAACGTGAAAGTTTGAAGTTTCCATCGAATATGTGCATTTTGGTGTTATCAATTTTGCCGATGCTACAGCGTTTGTGAGATGGGTAGACAAAATCGTAGTCATCGTGGGAATGTCCTGGGTGAGGCTAGCACTAGAGCTTTGAGCTAGGCACAAGCAAAGACAGTCAACAGTGGATGAAGTTGGGCTGTAGATGATTATGATGACAGCGTTTGTTTATGATACTGGCTACTTAGAATCGAGAGGTTCTTACAAAGAAAAAAGGCATAGATTAATTCATCATTACCTTCTGCTATCCTTATAACCATTTAGGTGGGTTCGGCTTCAAGTCCAACCAGATGCAGTTGGAGACGCGACTGCCTATCTGACCTCCAGAACCCGTTTGTCCAATATTATACATAAAAGACGTCCACTGTTGCCTCGGTACTCGTATCACGGAGTTGCGGCGCCTTCAGCGTCATGGGACAGTCAACTTTATGAAATTCGTGACACCAAAATGCCGCTAAGCATAAATATTGTCGTAATCGAAAGCATGGGGAATAACAAAAAAATATTCAAAGGCTCATTTGGTTTTTGAAATCAATATTCTTTGCCTGAAATCGAACTCGCTTATTTAGAAAAAAATACAAATTATTCGATATAGTATTGATTTGTAATTACGATTTTTATTTTTGATTGTAATTTTTATGTTAATTAGACTTTTAATTCGGATTCCAATTTTGCTATTATGTTCTGTTTCGATGTGTTCTGTTTGCTTTTCCTACTGTGAATGATGGTTTTAAACATAGATAGCTTTATATTCCATCACGTAATGCTTGTAAACCTATTAATTTGAATTCTTAGTTATGTTCTCAAAATATTAACCTTCAACTATTGTTCAGTGCTTGTGGCACATCTTATTTGTTTATGGGGGCATGCGGTGCTAACCTGTAATTAATTGTTACACTAACCTTAGATATTATATACTTACTTTAAATGTTCAGTGTAAACAATTGTTGGTTGGCCAATAAAGGAAAAATAAAAAATAAAAAAGTTAGTATCACTGATAAAAATCATGTCCTGAAAGTAATTCATTCACGGAAAACGAATGGAAAGAGCTAAAACACACAGAAAAAAAACCTGCATGAGCGTGCCTTATCATAACGTTTTTTATAACTATTACACGGATTAGATGGCGACCTTTGTGGGAGGGTGTAGGTTACGTCCAATTCCATTGATTATTTAAATTATTGTGAATCTCACAAAATATTTATTCAATATGGTGACTGTAATTCTAGAGTTCAATCAAAGTCAATTCACAGTGTTGACTTTGTTATTAGTTTTTGTTGATAGTGATATTTGCCTTTAAAAAAAAAAGAAACGTCACACTAAGAATTTCTCCTGGATCGTGGGTGCCTTCACAGACATTTAAACTCACATACACAAATACCCAGAAACAACTAATTGTAGGCCATACAAATATTTGTTCCGTAGCACGGCAGTCAACTACTTGAGCCATTGCGCCAACCGTATCGTCAAAACCGGTGTCTAAGCCTTCTACAATTTTATACAAAAACGTAACGCTTTTATTCACCTACATTTAACTCATGCAAAACTGAGCGACGACGTCCCACAATTTTCCCAAACAAAGAAACAACTTTGATTAATACATGCGTGAGTATTTTTCCGGTGTTTTTTAACAAAAACCCTTTTGTTACTCACTTTAGAAGAGACGTGACTGTTTTGTGATGTTATTCATGTAGGCTTTTTCTTTTTTCATGTAAATGAAAAACGCTTGTCAATATTGCCTGCAATCATATATTTTTCTTAGCAAACGTAGCTTTTTACCCGACTACGGAGAAGCTAAAAGGATGTTTGTATGTTCCACCGTAGCGCCTAGACTGCTGAACGTAGTTTTGTTCTTTATATCATAATCAAGTGTGTCTGTCAAAGGTGATGAAACAAACGTTGCAAGCGGCATTATGTTAAACCTTTTTATTCATTTGATTAAAATTCATGTGTGTGTCGGAGTAGCACCTCAAAATGCCCTTACCAAGTTAGATACTGCTGCAAAATAATGTCTTCTGACCACTGCAACATAGTATTTTTACGTCCCCCAGCTAATTAGCAGCAGAGACAGTCTGTCAGTGGTCTTGAGGTCAAACCCAAGACACGCGCCCGTGAGTTTTTGTATTCTTGAGTACAATCAAATCACTTGTGTGGTACACATATTATATAATAAAACTCCCAAAAAAACGAATAAAAAAAAATGACTTTCCACAACTTTAGACTCTCCCCTAACTTTGACCTATTTTAGGCTTTTTGAGTACTCGTTTACCTTGCAATAAAATGTGCGGAGGCTGCGGATGTTGCGGTGGCTGCTGCGGAGGATGCTGCTGCCCTTGCATCACGATCTACACCTGCTGTACGAAGATTTGCTAGTGGCACAGAGCTAGCGCAACCTCGACGCAGACAAGCAATGGGTATCTCCGTTGAAGATGCGCACTCTACTCGCTCGATGTTTGTCACTTCCCTGCCGTTTTGTGGGAATAAACTACTATAATAAACTACTGTAAAAATATCACTCGCTTCGGTGGAGGAAAATATCGTAACTCAACCAGCATGTCTGAGAGATATCAAATTTCTCGACCGCATGTAAAGCGAACTCAGAGGCCCATGGCTGGCAAAAACACTCTTTCTTTTTGCCTGTGTAAAATCATCGAATAACCTCTCCCGCTCTTGAGCAAACCGAAAGGGAGTGTCAGACTTCTACTGACTAAAATTCACTCATGTTCCTTCTTAGCCCTTTATGTTGAGGCCGCGGTATCTCTTACAACATCCCGCAGCCCTGGTAAAAGCACTCTGACATCAGGTTAGGCAATAACTTTACGAAAAGATAGAAGTGCGGAGTGGTTTGGTCACCAACGTATCTGTGCATTACCATGGTGAGGGTAGAATGAATGTATAAATGTATCTTAGTAGGGTCAGCCAAGTTACAACCGTTTCGTATCTATTCTCTTTTTACAATAGTTATCGCTTCGGCACAAGCGATTGTAGAAAGCGCTATGGTAGCCAACTTCACACAACTGATTCGAATGCTCATTCTCTAATAAATGTAGTAAAAACCTATACTTTAGCCTATGGTGAGCGTGTCTACTAACGTCAAACTAATGTCAAAATCACAGTTGTTTACTCTAAGCGCGGGTCAAAGTTTTGTTTTCAATTGTTGAGAAAGGAATAAATTGTTTTAAGTGTTAAAAAAGTAAGCGAAATAAAGTACAAGTTCATCTTAGAATTCAAAACAAAACTTCAACCCGCGGAATGTAATTTTAAACGTTACTGTGTCCTGGAATAATATGATATTCTACATTTGGATGAAAGATACCTTAATTGAAGTGATAACTTTTGTAATATTGAAGCGAGATCTTGAGCAGACCCAGAACATTTCGCAGCTAGATTGTTAAAATCTAATATACTTGGGCACTTGAAAGTTTACAACATATGCAATGACGTGGCGACGCTAAACTAAACCACAATATTGAAAAGTATGCATTTGAAATGCTGAATGGAACATAAAATCCAAAATTTGTATAAATAACCAAAACATTTTCTCGGTCTCAAAACAGCTGTATCATAATATTATTTATAGACACCATTTTTAAGCGTTTTCTCCAGGGTCTCGCCAAACGCTACGTATTGTTCAAATACTTCGCCAAAGTTTCGTTTGCGCTTGTCAAAAGTGCGACATGGCTAGCATTTATATGGGATGTAGCGATCTAGAAAGGATCACATTTCATTCTATCATTTTGAACGATTCGATGAGTTGTAAACATGGCTACAAATTTTCTATTTGTTTTTTCTGACCACGTGACTTAACGTTGAGATGACGCCATGCCAATATATTTGAGTCGTTTTCTACTAGCGCCAACGATTGTAGATTGTCAACTTGGCTAAGCCTACAGTATGCATTTAAATTCCGCAGCGAATCAATTTTCTAAATAATGAATAACGTCAAAAGTAGCTAATGGATGTTAAAGTCGTATGGGACTTAACTACGATTAGCAGCTTGTCATTGTGTCATGATAACAAAAGTGCAACCAAATTCGTTAATCAATGTATGCTTAGATAAGACAATCATTATTGATTAGTGTGACTCAACCTAATCTACATAAGCTAACAACTGTAGTACTCGTATATTACTTAAAGGTCGACCTCTTTTCAATTTTATTATTTAAGACATAAGTATGAAAAGTGAGAGACTGTCAGTGGACACGGTAGTATCTACAGTGCAGTTTTAAGCACTAATATTTATATATGCAACGAAATTCAAACCCGATGCACGTCATAAGATAATAATTAATACAGTACCCAGTTTTAAGGTTACTGCAGGTTTGCAAAAACAAAAATTATTGCTTGTGACTGTAGATCTACATTAAAATGTCATGTAATAGTGAAGAGAGGAGGGGCTTACTGCCGATGTTTATATGGTTTGGGATTTGAGATTAAAATAAAACAATCAAATTATGAAAGAAACATTTTATTTTTTTATAGATTTTCACTAACAGTGCATTCACAGTTAAAGTTTCTTACGGCAAGAAACTATTCATTAAAATTAATAGTAAAACAAAACATATATTTTCGAAACAGCGTGACATACAAATAGCTTACATTGATAGTGAAATATATACTTTTTCTCTAATTTTATTAGACTTAAAGATTCGTGACTATTATTATTGTTTTCTACAGAAGGCCGTGTTCTTAGGCATTAATAATAATAATATAATAATAATTATATAAAATAATGAAGATTACGCGTTACTTACCGATGCACAGAAGTATTCTACAAGATTTACATTTTTTTAAGGACAGAAAAATTTCAAGTTCACGGTAATATACATATAATATATTATATTAGGCCTACAAGATGTATATGAAGTTAGATATACATATTTATGAAGGTAAATCTATGTACTTATATACAAGTAATGAATCAATCACTAGTTCATGTTAGTTGTAATAAGGTATAATGTTTTGAATAAATTCTAGAGGGGAGAAACTAATCCTCCCCATTGTCATTATAGTGAGAGTACATAAAAATATATCAAATTTTGATGACTCAAACATAAAACTATTTTTAATAGAAACAATAGTAAAATTGTATTCAATTGTTACTTTTAAATGAGAAAATTTTTAGCATTTTTTTAACACGATTATACCATAACAATTTATGTTGGGGTTTTGTTTTTTTTTGTCATTAAAAAAACACGTTTCTGAATAGTTTGTCATTGCTTTGGATTTGGAGTGTCTATTATTTATTGTCTATTTATGTGGTTACTGAAACTATTATTTTTAATATTATTATCTAAATTCTATAACAACGATGACTAGTAATAACCTATTAATAAATGACTTTATTGTGTATGACTGCAAAAAAACGATATTTGAGTATATTATTATAATTTTTCTAGATTTTAAAAAATACTTTTTATAATTACCAATAAAGGTGTTATAAGCTTTCTTTCACTTTTAAATGAGATTCAATATAATTAATTTCTATTAAAAACAACCTAACTTTTTTGCTGAGTCATACAAAATAATGAAACTCTAAAATTACTTAAAATTAGTGACTAGATGAGAATGTTAAAAGTATCCTATGCGATATGTGACGCAAACGCTTTAAAGCATAGCATAATGAATCTTAACCTCATAATTATACGATTTATATGCTAGTACGCTAAATCACAACACTGCAAAATTTAAACATGTTTACGAGTGGAATGTTTTTAATGCTATAAGAGAGCTTATCACTCGATTAATGAATAAATTATACCCGTAAGTACATGTAGAAGTTTTTCTAGAATAAATTGTCAAAGGGTAAGCCATTATGGTCTTTATAGGGTTGCTTTAAAAGAAAATTGAGGATGAAATGGCCTTGTAAGATGAGACTTTACTGTTCTCGATATATCAACGTAAGCCAATATTTATTTAGGTCAAGCCTATAAAATAAAGTTGACTAAAGTATATATCTTTGGATCCAAGTTATACAGGATGGGAAAAACGAATGGGCTATGAAAGAAGGTACCCTCAATATTGGTGTTTTTTTTTTAAACTTTGTTTTTCATCCTGTGTACAATATACAGGAACCATCAGGTATCGATGGTTCTTACTAAAACATGAGGTATATTATGTACCCGTAATATGCGAACACAGAGTTTTAAAATACAACTCTTGATTGTAACAAATAAAAAAAAAAATATTTTACTTTTTAAATTACAGTATTTAATAGTATTCAAGGTATCGCAGTAAGCACATTAACTATTTTAGAACATACGCTTTGTTGTAAGTATGTATATTGTTCAGAAGACTTATTATATACAATGCTTAGGACTATTAATAAATATCATAAATTAAAAAGTAGTACAAAAGTGTCTCGTTTGGAAAACCTTAGCGTCGAGTTAGGTACTAAATTTTTTGGTTCCATTGAGTAATATAATAAAAACAAATTATTTACAAAGATTATAAACATGATTCATTTAAAATATTATAGTAATCTGCCAAATATAAACCGGTTTACCAATGTAAAGGACTATGGAAGAAAATTAATTCAGTAGAGAGTTTTTTTTTCTATGTATTTTTTTTTTGTTTTGTTTCAATAATTATTTGGCATTTCTAAAATAAGCCGAATTACTTCACAAAGCTGAAATAATCCACGTAATATTTAAAAAAGCAAAACCACTTTTCGTTCATTTTTAAATAGTCTATGATCCCGAAAAAAGCTACAATAATTGTAGTTTCAACTATTATGCTATGTTATTTGTATAAGGTGACTTCGAATATTTAAATGTTTACCCTAATATAATTTGATCAAATTATGTCTAGAAGCAAAACACATTTTGCCTTAAATTAGTTTTATCTACAGCGTCGCTTTAAATCTATGTAAGTCGTAATTATCCCAGGTTCAACTTTATATACATATTCCTTACGATTATATAGTAAAGCTTCACACAGATCACTATTAGTTACATCTATATGAAAATGTGTTGGTACAAACACGATAAGAAATACATGAACTACGTATTAAATGAATTTTAAAGGCTACTATCTTGACTGAATACTATCTATATTTTATTTTGCAATATTTATTTTAACTTTATTTACCCCGAAAAGATCTTCTCTTAGCTAGTCTTAAACAAAGGTGATACCTACTAGTATCAGTACAGTATGAAACGGAGCTGAGCTCAAAGTATAGGTCACAGGTAAAAATTCAGCATCAATTTACATTGCTAATAACAGTGAGAACATACCGTTAGCTATTAACTTACATAATATAATATTAGCATCTCCATTTGCTCTAAAATAACATCTAATAGAAAAGCATTCAGTATCAACCACAACACCCATTAGATTCTTAACTCTAAACATGAAAAAACTAGGCATTTCGTTGAGAGCTCATATTCGAAGAACATAGCTCCTAAACCGAATAGGCAACACTAATAGTATGTGAGCAACACGCAGAGTGGGTGTGCAACACCCAAAATGAGTGCGCAAAACCTGCAAAAGAGTGTGCGTAAACCCCATAATGATTGCGCACTGCCCAAAGTGAGCACGCACTACCTAAAGTATGTGCGTAACAAGCAAAGTATGTTTATAATATGGGTGTTGTACGCAAGAGTACTCTCCAAAATGGTGCTCTTAACGGAATGCCACCAAATCACAGCTTAAAATATAAAGAGTATTAAAACTTCCAAGTGACATTTTTACACAAAACAGTTGATGAACAAAGTTTTTAATCAACGCTTTACAAAGCAATTACAAGATAAGTATTTACAGTGTCAACAGTTTGCTCCAAACTTGAAAGGATTTTGGTCAAATTTTAATTCTGCGACTCAGTTGCTCCACTGGATTCGTCGTTGTCAATATCATCCGGCTTTGTCTGACCTATGTTGAACTCTTTCAACGCATCCTGTATATGTTTGACCTGTCAAAGAAAAACTATGTTACAAAAAGTTTGCTCCTTAGAGACGTAACTCGAATGAAAGAAAATAACGTATTACTAACTTGAAGTTAGTATAAGTAGAGAGATCCAAATAAATTCCTACAGCTTCGGAAATTCATAGAAAAATCATAAAGTTTATCCAATATCTGTGGGAAGTATGAAACTCATCGAAATGGTCGAAGGAGTTTGATAGGATTGAAAAGTTAAGTTTTTTGATATGAAAAGTTATAAAAATAACGCCTTTGGATCTTTGGACTTTAAATCCGAAGCAAAAAGAAAGTTAGATGCGATTACAAATAATGCTCTATTCTTGCACATATTTACACACACGATTATTCTCCTCACATTTTTTATGAAGGAAAATAAATAACAAACAAAAGAACTCTCTGCTAAACTAATGATGTGACATAATTAAACAACCTCAAAGCTCATAATTATAAAACCTGTGTGTCATATTTTATCCATATTTCTCCCTAGTTGACCCTTCAACTTCAGCCTTCACCATATTTTTTTGGCTGCGAAACTCTTTGTAATCCCCTAACCTTTATTCACCCCAAGCTTCTATAAAACTTTAGAAATATCTACAAGAATATGAACTAAGGCTAACAGTAATTAGGTTTAAGTACTTGATGAATATTCAAGGCTTTGTGTAGGACCGATATTATGAAGTAAGTGTTATGAAGTAGACCACAGATATAGATTTATCTAGATATCTCACGTATTAAAACAAAGTGTGCCATGTTTTGGCTACCTAGTATGATGTCATAAGCACTATTTAGTTAGTACACAAACAAGCTACTATCCAAAATAGACTACATTTTTGTTTTTCAAATGTCTAGAAAAAGGATGTTTCCTGACTTTATAAATATAATTTTGTTTAGTGCGTCAGTTAGACTGTCTGAAAAATATTGCATAATAATTAGTGTTTTTTGTTTTATCAAATTAATAAAAAAAATACGAAGATTAAACGCACAAAGATTATGAGTCCGCTTGGGACATCACTTTCCGGTAAAAAATGTACTGCAATGTGACATCACACAAGTTTTCGAAGCACTGTAACGTCTTCATTTTTCTCGTGAAAAAAGAAAAATATTGGTTCTATATTTTTTTTTCAATCTATTTAACGGACTGATAAGGTTTTTTGTCAACTACCCTATAGTTAGCATAAAATCTAGAGTTGTAACGTTGTTCTTTTAAACAATTTAGCTTGCTGCGACAGTAACCTCTTATACATACTTAAGCCGGGCACGCGAGGTAGTTGCTCTTGCGTTTTCTAGGAACACCTATTTCTGTGGTGTAGACATATAATATATGTATAATTATATCCAACCTTGTTTGGTATGCAACGGGGGAATTTCGTTAAGTAATAAGGTTACCAAAATTCAAGCGAAGCTTTTTTTTCTTTTTTTTTTTGACGGGTGGAAATTCATCAAATAACCCCTCCCGCATTTGGGCAGAGCGAAAGAGAGTGTCAGACTTCTACTGACTAAAAACCACCCATGTTCCTTCTTAGCCCTATATGTCGAGGCCGCGGTAACTAGTGTACAACCCGCAGCCCAGACGAAGCTTTTTTACAAGACAAAAAAAAAAGCTTTTTTCTGACTTTTTTCTTCGTCAGACGATTGTAATTTAGTATCTCGCTTCAAACCTTATCTGATTTATGTTTACTATTAGACTTTGCTAATTTAACTTGAGATAGTGAGCACAAACTAATTAGGCTAGAATTTAAAAGCCCACCAAAACAATTTTAGACCCTAGACTAAAGTACTAAATAAAATATGTAACTTCAAATAAAATAAACCCACTCTATACCAAGGTGCCTAAAGAACAGCGTTTTAAGTTCCAAAATAATTATAGGTACACTCATCAGAATAATTGTACGTATTGTATTTATATTCTCTTTGCCTACTAAAATGGATAAATGCTCACCAAATCTGATTTCTCTGAAATAGTAACATTAATACCCAAAATGACAGTGATCGTAGGGTATGTGAACCCGCTACTAGGAAAACTTGGATGCAAGAGCGAGCGAAGTGAGCTCGCGACTTGGTGCAGGTTAGGGTAAAAGTATTCATCCTTCATGCCTTAAGTGGGTAATTTTTTTTAACCACCCAGACGTAGGAGCCCCAATACATTTAAAATGTTTGGTCTAAAGTTAACTTTTAAGGCGTTTATATATCTTTGTGGCATAGAATAAAAAGGAAATTAGGTTTATTTGTACAATATTGTACTATACAATGCTGTATTGTATTTAGAAGTGAGGACTTTTAATTGGCTGTCAGTCTTACAAACAATTTTTTTTAATCTGGTTATCTTAATGGTAAGTTTCCATAGTTAATAAATAAATACTTTATGAAACACAATTTGGTGAGCATTTATCCATTCTGACAGGTATTTAGATTTTTTTGCCAGTAAAATATGTTCTTTTCTGGTAGGCGTTTAAACACAAGCCAAAAAAAAAATGCTTTACTTAAAACTAAAGACAGATAAAAATAATGAACTACTCCTAAAATTATATAAAAACTGCCTTAAAAGTTTTAATCAATAATTCAATCTATCAAACAAAATATCAATGTCCACATAATAAAAAAACCTCACCTGAGAAGCCGTTGGGTCAGTACCAGGGTGCATATACTTGTGGAGGAAATAACACGTTCCCGGAATGTCCTTGGGAAACGAATTCGGGAGACAGGATCGGTCCCGGGGCTCCATCTCAAATCCCGGGAATTTTATTAGCCACCTGTCAAAAAAGTTGTGTTAAGAAAGTGTCCGTCCCTTCCGTAGCAAAGTGATTCAGTGTTCACGTTTTTGTAAAGTTGACAAAAGAGGTGGTGACCATGAATGATTTTGTGCAGGTGATAATTCAGTTTAACTCCATTAGTTCTTATCTTTTTTGTCGCTAAAAACCGTAATTTGTTAAAGCAAGATGCATATTAATTTCAGGCTAAAACCTAATTAAAATTCAAATAAATTATTTTTAGTCGAGGATCCCAAATGTAAATCCCTTATAAGTTTACGGCGACCAGAACAATTTAAATTGAGAAACAGCACTTTTACCAAACGCTTAAATAACATAAGACAGCCCCCCAGAAACTTTTGGCTCCATCACTTCTACAGTTTAAACTTAGCAGAAGAAATAGTGGGACAAGCCTCTCAGCAACACATTTGTCTTTCAGCCCAGCAACTTACTATTTTGCTTTGTCTTTCTTCCTATACCCAGGAACTAGTACTTTGCGTTGTGTGGTGCAGCACACATAGAAAATGATCTTCTGCTTAGCCTATCCCTACTAATGTTGGGGTTGGTTTCCAATCTAACTGGATGCATCTGAATACCAGTCATTTACATGGAGCGTCTACCTTAGATAGGTACTAATTATTATAGAGGACAGTCGTAGTTGCATGCCACCTTGTTAATGGCAACTAGCAGCTGATTTCTGTATCAATGAGAACGCCATGAAAGAGTATCAGGTATCAGTGGCATGCGACTACGGCTGTCCTCTATAATATTTATCAAATTATTTAGTTACTAGACGATTTTTCTTGTTTTCTACTTTTAAGACCGCGGTATTATTAGTCTGCGTTTTTATTCGAAGTCGGGTTTTAGTATTTAAACTTATTTTTTTATTCGATAATCGAACAGACGGATTGATTTGAATCATATTTTTTTAAGTTAGTAAACATCCCTATTATTGCTTAGCGTTATTTTCGAGGCACGGAAGAACGGCAAGCGCGACTTCACCTGAAGATTGATCTAAGCGGTTGTAGGAAAGTACAGGGTACAGGTACAGGTCCGAATGCTTATTGAATAGACAGCTTTATTCTCAATCCAACAGGAAAATCGATCCCACATATTTTTCCAGTAGGTTAAGTATGCCTATGCACGTCATATCATAAATTTTTCATACGCCCATATAACACCCTAAAAAATGTACGCGGGTGAGGTCATAAAAACTCACCCCTTTCACGCCAGAAACTAATGGATCATAACTGAAGTCCGCAATGAATTTTCATGAAAAATAACTACCCTTTTTGACAGCACCAGTATTAAGTTTTTGTTATGTTGTAGTTCGAGGAATTCGCTTTTGTAATGAAAATAATAAATTAAAAAGCAGTGGTTTGTAAGGCAATATTAAATTCGATGAAGTTAATTAACTGGCTGTTAAAACCATTTAGTATTCTTTATTAAAGTTAGAAAGAGGAAATGAGTTCGAATTTTGATAATGAAAGCCGCACGTGTCGACCTGCAAGGTTAAGCCGTACTTGCCGAGGTTGTTCCATGGACGGGTGACCATCATTACATACCGAATATCCTCCGTGTCTCGGAAAGCACAGTAAATTGAGATAACAGACTAGCCAGTATTATATAACCCCTATTCAATGTTAATTCCGCTCTGAATGCATTATATTGACCGACCAAAGGCATTGCAACCAATACAGCTTGGATGCTGATCAGATTCAGCAATCTGATAGAGAGTTAATCTGACGTATTGATGGTAAGCTTTCTCTATGATTAACACCTTCAGAGTAAATTCATAGAAGCATTACTAAGGTGTATTAACACGTGCAATTTATACTATACGCACTAATAAAACTGATCGCTATCAGGATGTCTATCTACACCCCGTTTACCATTATTAATTCCTTTGCTAACACTAACATGTTTCTTATCACAGTGACAGCTTTTGAACTAGTTTAAATGTGTTGATGGTGTTCAATTCAAAAGTGGAGTTTGTCCTAGGAAGCTACAATATAACGGCAACTTAAAGCAGTTGGCGGGTGAAAAATCAGTCGTCGACACGGCCTATCGTCGTCGTAAGACGTACGGACGGCGAGCTAGCCCATCGCTCACCGTCCACAGGCCCGCGTCTACGGTGGCCGGAAGCCTGAAGTTCTGGACTATACCTGGGAATCTTCAAGTTTTTTTTTATAAGTACTAGTTTTAAGCTTTTTAATAACTTTAGTTACTTCACTAAATCAACTATAGTTACTTCAGGGACCCACTTACTATTCAAAAGCATCCACCAGCACAATGTTTTGAGTGTTCTACAGTGCTTAACTTTTACCGTACAACGATTTATCACCCCGAAAAAATTGTTTTCCAGCAGTAATGTTTGCGTAGGGTTAGCAACTACAAAGGTACTTGGCAAAATATTACTTAAACATTTCGCCCATCTAAGCGTGCCTTTAGACTTCTACACCAATTTCCATTATGGATTGCCATCAAGGAACATCGCACAATAATATCAGTTTGCCAATTTGTCATGCTAAGATCCACTACCGTGATTTGAGCCGTGAAACGCCCACCTGATTTGCCGGTAGGCGAGCATTTCGTATTCAAGACAGGTTTCAACCCATCATTATAGTAAATTGGTCGATCGATTTTAGCTAGTTGTACATATACTGCAGAACAGAACCTAGCGGTGAAATATGCCATATCAAGTTTTTGAAGTCAAACTTCTTTATAGACCCGAAAAAAAGCGTTACGATCGCTTGGGGGTGAGATATCTCAGGAACTACTTATTGGAAATTAATAAATGTGTTGGATAGTCGTGTATTTTAAAAATCGAAAAATCGTTGATTTGAAAAGGCAAAGAAATGTTATTGAGAGGATAATAGCTGTGGGAATACGACACCATAATCCTGTTATTTTTGTAATTTATTGAAATAACTGTTTCATTTTGAATGAATCATCGCATTCAAATAATTCATCAAACGAATTTGACATTAACCATTCAACATGTTTAATAATTATATTCATTACTAAACACTGAACAATTATTTATTAAATTAATTCAGTACTTCATAAATACAGATTTTGTAAAAAGATTGTGAATTAAAAAAACAAATTGTCTTTTCTTTGGATTTGATATTAGTTCCGTCATTTAAATAATTTCCAACACACAATCAGTTAAATAGCTGAGGAGTTTGTTCCGCCATTTTTTCGAGCTTACACACTAAGAAGGTGAAAATTTGGTGGCGGGCATTTTGCGGGATATCTGTGTGACGGAAAAGTGCTAATTCTCAATCCGAAAATATGTTTTTTTTAAAAGGAATGATTTGAATTATTTGTCCCGCTTAAATTACGATTTTCTTTTAAATCACGCCCTGTATCAATCAATAGCTGGCATCAATATAAACAATCATTAACTGCGTTAATTTAATCTTAAGCGTTACATTTTCGAGATATAAACCATCAAAGTAACAATGTCCGCCATCATTACCATATTATTAGTGACTCGTAAAACCTGTATTAATCAACAGTTGACATCAAAACAAGCAAGCACCTACTATGTCGCGGAAACGCATCCAATACTTGTTAATGAAGGTTTTGATACCTGCTATTGCTAATCTGCTTAGTCCGCATATGAGTTGACCAAGATTATGTCTGGATCGTCAAAGAGATTATTCTCCGATTTTTTTTCGACTGATTGTTCTCAGAGAACAACAGTTACGAAACAACAGCTCCATCTTGTTGAAAAAAATGCTATGTAAAAGTGTTTGTAAAAACCTATTTGCAAAATAAACATTAACTAATAGAATAAACAAAATAGAGGTTTAATGCTTGGCCGCTATTTTAACACAAAATGAAATGGCGAAAGTTAGGCAGGCCAACAAACAAATAACCAACATATCGAAGAAGTCAATTCATGTATATAAAAATCAATGCCACTTTTCGTTGTAATTTTATAACTCAGGAACGGGCTCACCTATCCAAACCAAATGTTTAGGCTCTGTTCGGACTATTTAGTAGATAGTTTATGTGAAGTTTGCACAAAATGGGTCGAGCGGTTCTACATTTATAACATTTTATGTAACAAATGAATTCAATAAATGGCGGATCATTTTGTTACTGGGGATGTTGCTGTAATGGACCCAGTAGATGGCGCTGCTATTCGGACAGTGCGACGTCTGCCAGGTCCGCTAGTAAAATATAAACTGAACTTACTCATAGGTAGTAGGACTGACGTTGATCTTCAGAGGTTCGGAGCCGGACTCGAACTTGTTGGCAAGCGTGACGTTGTGCCCGAACAAGCAATATTTCAACATCGTCTTGCCGACGACTCCAGCCAGCACTGTGCCGGTGTGCAGGCCTATACGCATCTTGGGAAAAAAAAGAAATAATTGATCAAATAGGGATGTTACTCACTTAAAAAAATATGATTCTATATTAGTCCGTCTGTTAGATTATCGAAAAATATTGGATACGTATTTTTGTTTTATAAAATTTATAAAAATTATCGAAGATAAAACGCGTCAAAGATTTGAGTCGGTTGTGACGTCACTCATCAGTAAAGAGTGTCATACTATTGACGTCACACGAGTTTTCAAAGCACTGTATCGTCTTAATTGTTTGTTTACGTAAAAAAAGAAAAAATACGTGTCCAATATTTTTTGGAAATCTATCTGACGGACTAATTAGATTTTTTTAGTTAACTCTTTTTTTAGTTAATAGGGTATTAAAGAAATCGTGTTCAGTAACGCTTATGTAGTAGGGTTTGATAGACTACCATTTTTAAACTCTAAACTCGTAAAGTTTTTCTATTATGAAGACTTGCTGTGGGCGGCGAGTCCCGCGTTCTATAAAAATATTACATCTCTATTTGAATCGGATTCTGTTAACAATCTCAAGTGTTTTAGTTTATTTTCAGGCACGGAACCCGAATTCCTTTGCTAAATAAAAGAAAACTTAGTTACTCCTTAAGTATGACATCAGGTATCTGCCAGTAAGTCCCGTCAAAAGTTTCGGAGATGAGGCGGAACCAACTTTTTGCTATAAATATCGTATAGGCATTCAGTACCCAAAAGCTTTAATTTTAAAACATCAGTTAGAACTCTAACAAACGATCTACAATGAATACGAGTACCTGAGTACTTTGCTTAAAAAAAATCACAAGAAAAACTCAAATAAATCTTAACAATTTATTTTTTTATTGCAATGCGTTTGAAACTCTAATTAAGCTTCGCGTCATCGCTAACGTGTGAGGGTAAACGTAGATGTTTACGTTCCGAGGCAAACTGTTGATTCTTTGAAAGAAATAGGTTGCGTGAACACACAGACTTGCTAGCTTTAGTAGTTTTATATAACTATTAGTATTAAAATGTCTTGTTGATGCTTGTTGACAGGTAAATACATTAGTGTGTAGGCAAATACGCGGCTATTTGTTTTTATCAGTGCGAGTTAAGCCATGGATATTTGAATATAGAGAGTTATAAAGGGTAGTTGACAAAAAAAACTAATAAATCTGTCAGATATATTACCAAAAAATATTGGACACATATTTTTAGTCTTTCTTAAGGTGGAAGCTCACATCTGGCCCGCGAAATTCTAATTTTCTTACGTTTTTGGCAATTTGCAGGCCAGTGCTTGGTTGTATGTTTATGAAAATTTGATTTGCGACTGTAAGACGTATGAAGTTACCGAATTATAACCATCAAAATTACTAACTACTAAAGAACGACGACTAAATTACTAAAGAATGACTTTTACATGCAAAAATCAATCTTGACATGAAAATGAACTTGGAGGGTTGTATTGATAATTTTGATGGTTATAACTCGGTAACTTCATACGTCTTACAGTCGCAAATCAAATTTTCATAAACATACAACCAAGCACTGGCCTGCAAATTGCCAAAAACGTAAGAAAATTAGAATTTCGCGGGCCGGATGTGAGCTTCCACCTTAAACTCGTGTGACGTCACACGCAGTACCTACATTTGCCAGTGAAGTCAAACGCCCAAACTCATGATCTTTGAGAAGTTCTATCTCCGTAATTTTTTATTAATTCGATAAAACAATAAAAAAAAACACGTATCGAATATTTATTGATAATCTAACTGACGGATTAACAGATTTTTACTTAATTTATCAGAAAACATCCTTTTCTATTCTATAAAGGGTTTAGAATACTTGTCATACGCGGTTCGAGAGTCTCATAATTTTCAAGACTTAAAGTACAGGATTTTATGGTTTGAAAAGTATGATACTAAAACTAAGCCTACTGAAATAAATACCTCATAATTTAATTTAATTATTTCTATAGTATTCTATTCCACACGGCAAAGCTAAATAGGAGGTTTTAGCATTTATTATTCATTATTTTTTATCATTATTTTTATTTGGTTTTAATTTATTATCATTGAATGTATTGTATGTGTCGTTTTACATACTCGTAAATTACTTATTACTGTAGTAGTTATTTGTTCCTGGCAAATTCAACAAATATAATAAAATATGAAATACATACCTTGATAGGGTTCCCCTCGTGCGTCAAATGCTGCGCACATGTTTCCACCATGCGCAATGCCATCCACGCGATCTGCGGCGCGTGCGTGTCGATCTTACGATGCAGACCGCTCGCCACACAGTATGCGTCGCCGATTGTTTCCACCTGCACAGAATAATATGTTTAAAACACACATCAGTGACTATGGAGAAGTAACGGAGATATATTTAAAGCAGAAATAGTGGAAACTGATTTCCTTTTCACAAAAAATAGCGTATTTCACCAAAAAAATCTAATTAGTCCGTCAGATATATTGCCAGAAAATAATGTACACGTATTTTTTCTTTTTTCATGTTAACAAAAGATGATGACGATACAGTGCTTCGAAAAGTCATGTCAAGTCGTACCACAAGGTTAGTACTTTTTTACCCACAAAATGACCCCACTCATGACACGATTTATTTTTGCCAATTTTTATTAATTGGTATGACAAAAACACGTATCCAATATTTTTTGATAATCGAACGGGCGGAAGATTTTTTTGGTGAAATAAAGGACTTGTAAAATCTAAGTGACAATCAAATTGAGGATGATTGCCAACACCATCATTTCAGCCGGCACAGTGTTGGGTATAAGCCTGCCCTGCCAGTCTTCTCTGTTCGGTGCTTTCCTCATCCATCCGTTTGCCGCGCTCCTGACTCCTCAGCAAAACTCGCTTTTTCCAAACCCTGGCCAATTGATTGTGAACAATTATCATGTTTGATTCAAATCATGATCGAACGAAGGGTGAATATGGTCAAAATAGATTAGGCTCAATTCATGTCATTCAATTAACTCATCACTTAAATCGTCCATATTTTGGAATTCAGAATAATTTAAATCTGTGAATGCGTTTGCAATGTGAAAACCACTGAACAACATCAGTATTTTATTATATTAAATTAATGAATACAGATTTATACACATTCTACTATCTGTATGATTTCGAATTCAAAATTATTTTATAGTTGAGTAAATGCTGGAAACGTGCGAATGTCGCATTTTAACGAAATTTAAACTCATTAATACCATATAACGTTAACGAGATTTATTGAACATAAAAATGGGTGAACGAATAATTTACACGAGTTTAAAAAAAATTAAGGATTAATTTCACATACCTACTAAATTGAATTGGACTAAAATATATGTTTATAAATTTCCATCATCAAGCCTCGATTCGATAAAGGCAAACTTAAGCAAAAATCCTTAAATACACACGTAAAATCTTACTTATTATTACCAATTTCTGTGTTAAACCAAGCTCCTGTCAATTTCCTACGCAGAGCCTTGAAAGATTATTATTAACACATTTTAATTAATATAAAGCTTCTATTTATCCGACATCCTTCAAACGGATTAATAACAAGAGTAAATTATCCTCAGTAAACGACTATTAATTACACAGAACAGTAATTATAATTATGTCTTAATTATTATTAAATTACGAGCATGGATCACTGGCAACAATTTCTTTTGTATATTTGATCTACAAAGCTTTGTTTAGGTGTCACTTAATTAAACATTGTTTGATGTTTCAATTAAAAAAAGATATCAAAGCAAGAGAAAGGTTGATCTCAAGGGTTTATCTTTTTGTAGTGGAATAAAATGCCAAATTTTAAACAATAATATCGCGGCTTTAATACCCGCAGGGTCAGGGAGAGGTTTACTTAATAGTACACCCACACTTTGCCAGTTATAATTTAAGACCCCAGAAATATCTCGGTAAGTCCCAATGGGATCTCTACTGAAAAATTCCTGATGGCAAAACCTATAACAGTTTGCATAGCAGACATAGGCAGTCTATAACACCATAGTATATTTAAATATATGGTTAATAGATTGATAAAATAACCCTCCTTTTGGGCTTCGCCGCAGTCGGGTAATAAGAAATATTTGACGGCGTATTGCAAGCGCCAACCAAAAAGGTTACAATAGAGCTAAGACTATTGAAATCAAACTTGACAGCTGTCAGTTTAGCGGAACGTCTTGGCGATGGTCAGCGCAGTCATATTGAACCTGACGTTTGGATTAGAACGTCAATGGCAAGGCGCACCTCACGTATTTGACGAATCGTTGATTATTCCAACCAATGCTGATGATGCAGGCCTTCGCCTATGTCCAAGTAATTGTCAATTGTTGTAAATGTCATATATTAATTGAATTTTAAATTACTCGTTGATCAAGTTAAGCTTGTCGCTTAATGTTCATTAACGTGAATCAAAGATGGATTACAACTTTCATCGTTTCTTCGTCCGTAAAACCAACATCTGTACCTACCAGGGGTTGAATGATTTCAAAGTTCATCAAACCAATACAATTGAAGTTTGGTGTATTTTTAAACAATTTCTGAATCGTCTAGTATAAAAACTCAGTGACTAATTTTCGGAAAAATGTCTTTTTACAGATTATTTAACTCTGACTTTCTCTCTCATCCTTTTCTCTAAGAATTTTTAATAAGTAGGTCCTTAGTATTAATTCAGGATGATAAAAAAATCGTTTTGGGATTAATAACAACATTTTTGTTTTGAAGTGTTGGCTGATTTTATACAATAATATGGATATTTGCTTGTTTAGTTTTATCGTGAGGTTATAGTGCTTAACCTAGTGTCTGAGTTTTTATGGCGCCCTGAATTTGGCTTATTGTTTATTGACATAATATTGTTTAAATTCAGCTAATACTTCAATAACAAAAAAATATATATCCCAAAACCATTTTTTTATTATCCTGAATCAAAATTTAAACAAAACAGAATCATCGCTTCCATTATATAAAACGACCCAAAACTCCTTGAAAACGAACGGACTGAACCGACGCCCATTGAAGTATTTTGTTTCTAAAAGGCAGAATTTCATTCTAATTACTTTCGGTAATTGTATGCTCCTTGTTTCAAATTACCAAACTGTTTAGGTTAATTTAAACTTGTAAAGAGAGCAATTTTCGAATGGTTTTCAGTATGTAATGTGAAGATTTAGGGTTTCTGACATCGTTGAAGTGGAATCGTTTCCTGGAATAATACGAGTAAATAAACTACAGGATCAATCTACACTAATATTATAAAGAGGAAAGATTTGTTTGTTTGTTTGTAACGAATAGGGTCCGAAACTACTGGACCGATTTGAAAAATTCTTTCACCGTTGGGAAGCTACACTACACATAGGCTACTTTCTATCCCTGTATTCCCACGGGAACGGTAACTACGCGGGTGAAAACGCGTCACGTCCGCTAGTAATAAATAATAGGATATTTAAGTTAAGCTGCGCAGCTAGGTTGATTTGTGGAGGTGTGACCATCGGTTACATCCCAAATTATGCCTGTGCCTCGGAAAGCATGTTAAGCCGTTGGTCCCGGCTATCAATAAGTAGTTCTCTGGCAGTCGTTACAGATAGTGAGTAGCCCGAAATTTTGAGAACTAGTCTTACTATTTTTGTGATCCAATGGTTAGTTTAATTCATATAAAAAAATTAAATCTTAGTGCTGATTACGTCATCACTGGAATTCATTCCTTTGCCCACAGTCACGAGACAACTGTTTTACAGAAAACCATCTAATATTAATTAAATGTATAGAATTAGGTGACCTTGCAAGGGTACGGGGATCCACTGTACCGTGTGTCTACACGAGACCGGTCAGTGTGGCAACACTTGGAGAGGCCTATGTCCAGTAGTAGACATCTTTTGACTGAAATAATGATGGTGATGATGATTGAATTAGAACCCTTACCTTATAAACATCGAGCTCCTCACAGAAGATATCGAACACGCTGTACAAGTCCTCAAGCATGGCAATGACCATCATCGGCGTGGCTGTAGCACATATCGAAGTGAAGCCCACTATATCGCTGAACAGCATGGTAACGTCGTCGTGGCTTTTGGCTTCGATCTTTTCACCTTTGAAAAATAAAAGGTTTTGTTAGATGCTTCTGCATCGTTGTCGTCTGCGTCTGTTGGAACTGTTATTAAGAGCTAATACCTACAGGCTCCTGAAGGTGCCATCCTCGTAGTCCGATTCTGAACTGGCTCAATCGGCTATTGGACTACAGTTAAAAATTCACGAAAATAAAATACCAAAACCGAATATCCTTACAAAAATGGAGTAGTTGCCGGCTTTAGAAGTTTTTGGTGGGGGTACCTTCTTTCCTTTTCGCCCGAAACGGCCATTTGTACTACGTAACCGTGACGTTACTATGGCGGTATGAAATATGACGTCACGTTTATCATAGTGCTGTCTTTGTCTAACACGTCATTTAAAATAACTTCAAACTAAGCCATTTTCTGATCGATTTTATTTCTTTTTTCACACATCGTGTCATTTCTGATAGTGCTTTGAAATAACTGCCAAATAAGATCACCATATTATATAGTCTTGTGATAGTCTCGTGGTGTGACCGTTGGACTTGAATTCAAACTCAACTCAGAGACACGTATCTCGAAGTTTTCGGTTTGATGTGCGTATTGTATAATTATCTTGAGTAAACCAGCATGCCTGCTAGATATTTCTCAACGGCATGTAAAGCCAAGTCAGAAGCCCAGAATGGCTTAAAAAAACTGACTAAAAATCTTATCTATCATTCCATACAGAATGTCATGTCACTCTTCAATATGTATAAAATCAATGCCACTTTTCGTTGTAATTTTATAACTCAAGAACGGGCTCACCTATCCAAACCAAATGTTTAGGCTTTGTTCGGACTATGTAGTAGATGGTTTATGTGAAGTTTGCACAAAATCGGTCGAGCGATTCTTCATTTATCACATTTTTTATAACAAATGAATTCAATAAATGGCGGATCATTTTGTTAATGGGGATGGACCCGGTAGGTGGCGCTGCTGTCCGGCAGTACGACGTCTGCCAGGTCCGTTAGTCTTATTATAAAAACTGTTTTCACGCCATTAAACACTTGCGGAGAGTAAAAGTAAGAACACGTTGTACACACTAGTTTGCATAAAATAAACCACATAGAGCAGTGGTGGCCCAGTGGTTGCGGCCCCGACTTACGAACAGTTGGTCGTGGGTTCGAACCCGGGCAGGCGCATTACTTTGTCTAATTTATTTCATCACCACTGCTCTCAAAACGGTGAAGGAAAACATCGTGAGGAAACCGGCATATCTTAGAATCAAAAATTCGAAAATATGTGACATCTACCAACCCGCACTAGGCCCGCGTGGTGGATTATAGCCCATCCCTCTCCTAGAGAGGAGGCCTGAGTCCCTGCAGTGGGAACAAAATAGGCTGATGATGATGAAACCACATAGTTAAATTATGTGTAGAATTTCAGCTTGCATATAAATTCACTTAAGCAGCCCAAAATACATAGACGTAGGCGTTCAAACCATCTAACTTAGAACATAATACCAATTTGTTACAACAACATAAGATTCTTGACACCTGAGCCTTCTATGACACACACGACCGATTAAACAAAGTGATTTATCACAATTAATGTTCACAAATTATTTTATCCCGCCCGTTATAAAGTTAATGGAATTATAAAAGGTGGGCGCACCTGTCTAGGGGCATTTGCCCACGGTGACTTTTGGATTTGATGGAGCTATGCTAGCAAATGACACACACATGCTAGTACATGTTCCACACACAAATGCATGCATACCACATAAGTGCAACACTGGCACATGCATAGTTGAGATGTTGTCACTGGCTGTATATCTTTGCCCAGATATTATGACTGAAGCGATATAGAATTGTGATAATAGGGTAGTTACCAAAACGAATCGAATTAGTCCGTCAGATAGATTTCCAAAAAATATTGGACACGTAATTTTTCTTTTTTCACGTAAACAAACAATGACGACGATAAAGTGCTTTGAAAACTCGTGTTACGTCATTTTCTAAGGCATTCGTATGACATTCTTTACCTGTTAGTGACGTCACAACCCCCCACTCAAATCTTTGACGCGTTTTATATTCGTGATTTTTAATAGATTTGATCAAACAAAAATACATATCCAATATTTTTCGATAATCTAAAAGACTGACTAATTAGAATCACATTCTTATCAGTCAGTAAACATCTCTATTCTATATCGCTAGTCGTGATGGTAACGTGATTCAATATCGATGCAGATAAATGTCTCCGTTCTCCTCACTTCGTTCCTCTATGTCGTCAGATACAGTACTGCATTTGTATCAATACAGTAACTGATGCGCATTGTATTACTTGCATAGAATCAAAATCTAAACCATTATTTCAATTAGGCCACAAACTTTTTGAACTGTCGAAACAAATACAAAATAGAACAAAACTAGAGTCAAAGTCACAAGGCAAAATAACTGCGAATGTACTGTAGTTTCCCATTCCAAAACGTAGATCTATATGCAGAAGAACGGGTAGGACATTTCCATCGACATTTTTTTTTGTTGTAATATTTTGTATACAAATTAATGCTGGTCGAGGTTACTTATCACGCGACAGGATCCCTACAAAAAGTGGACGTTTTCAAAAGCACTTATGAAATGCACACTCAAAACACGATAGAACTTAGTAATTAATGTAGGGGCCAACTAACAATAGTTTACAGCCCATTGTAATGGTGAAGGGCGTGTCACTAAATAGAGGGGTATTATATGAGAAGGTCATATATTATACAGCCTTGTGATAATTATGTTATGATGATGACTAGCTTTATGATGCAGTGGTGACGTCATAATCCGGTATTGCGGTAAGTTCTATACTAATGAAGTTACGTTGATAATACTTCTTAGCTATTTAACATGACAAGAAAATAATAATATTAGATATGCTTGGATTTGTGGTCATGCTCCGTATAATCGACCCATCTCGGATACAATGCGAGCGTGGAACCCTAAAATATGACATGCCATACCTCCTGCCTTGCCCGTCGTGCTCAGCTAACTCCACACTCCAGGAGTTGAATGAAGATACGACAGAGCTGTCCAGAGCAGGATGGTTTGATACGTATTGGTCGAACAAAATCTGAGTCATTGAATCGAAAAGAAGAAGAATCATTAAGATCAGAACGACTGAGTGTTTTATTCCACCTGAGTTGGTGGAATAAAGTAAAAAAGTAAGAAAAACCCACTTAGCAATAAAAGTCATAATTCCAGCAAAACTTTTAACTTAACCAATATAATAATAATTCGCTTATATACGACACTTATAAACTCAAGCCCACGCAAGCAACTTTGACAAATTATTCACAGTAAATCTCTCAACAGAGAAAATAACTCGAATTAAGGTTTTGTAAGCATTTTGACATGAACATCACTCAGTTTACATGACAAAATTGCGTGATATTGCGTGATAACTGGGTGCGTCACGCAATTCACTGTGTCTAAACAAATGTCGTTGAGTGAATAGGACTCCTCAGTTTTGGTTTAAGAGGGTAATAAGGGTTCGTGGAACTAAGGGCTCCAATCTTACGTGTTTACGTGGTATGAGATTGTGATCTGTATTTTGGTATTTGGACAATGGGATGTAGGTCGATTTTGCATTGAAGCTGGTGACCGAGTACAATCGATTTGGAACTATGAAGCATGATATTGATAGGAAAGCTGTTGAAGTTAGTTTATCCACAATCGATGTACAACTAAAAATATTTATTGATAGGAAACATATTGGAAGAAGCCTATAATAACAACCGCTCGAGTTGATCTCCATGTAACGCCGTGCGTGCCTAAATAAAAAATGGCGTTTGTTAAATACTGAACGTTGCTGTTAACATGGCCAATAACGACCTTTTTAATACAAAAAAACCCATCGATTACAGAAGAATGTTTTAAGCTTTTACGATTCACTAAACTTACACAAGCGCTGTAATTGCGCTATGAGCCATCCCGCAGTCTTGGCACTTGCAACAGCATCGAAATATCGAGAGCGTGAAATAATCTCGTAAGATATCCCGTAATCGACAGTATAAGTTTATGAAGAATAGTGTCATAGAAAGTTCTCATCACATAATGAAGGATACAGAAGCTTTAGAAGACAATAAAAATGAAATACCAGTACCAAAACTCACTAAATAACCTTTAATACATAAGTAAGCTACGCCACAAGACGCAACCTCGAAACAAGATTGACTCGCTAAATTCCCTCTAACGCCTAACTTACTTCCATTCCCAGGATGCAAACTTTAATCAAACATAGTGCGTACTTAAATTAAACCATACATAAATCAATTTCAAAGTCGAGAAACAGATAATTGTCTTACAAACTTACCTAACCAGAGTCTCTTGGCTATGTGTGGAGGAAATATTAAATGTAGAAGACTGACGTTCTTTTGTCTTTCCTTGTCAACGGCTTTGCTTGCTTCTTCTATTGAGTTCTTTAGCTTGTCCATGCGTCTTCGGAGTCCGTCCTGTATGGAAAAAATATGAATAAATAAAACTGGGACTTAGACGTAATTAGAGAATTGTGAGTAGTTGGTACCTAATAATTTCGAATACCTTCCGGGAATAACAGGTATTCTGACCTGTGCTGGTATGTGACTATGATTTGTTGCATGGATTGATATTTTTATTGAACATCAATCCAATTATCTCTGTACTGCGCTGATAACTGACTGACTCTGTACTGATTTGGTCTAGTTAATCTTTGGAGAAATAAATCGTAGTTGAAAACTTGCCAAATGCATTGATAGTAAATAGTAACATCCTCATTTGGACATCTAATTAAGTAACTCTACCCAAAAATTGAATGCTGATTACAAACGACTATTTTTGAGAGTGAAAAATCAAGTTTTACGTTTTACAAAAAAAAAAATGTGCTGATTAATGTATTGAACAGGTACGAGAGTTGTAGAGGTATTTAAAGTAAAATTATAAAATTGAACATTGATTTAAAACCAAACTTGCTACTTTATCCCTCAATATTTTCCTAAATAGAAGAAAATAAAAATCGTAATGACAGGAAGAAGTTTTTCCTAGTTATCACTCAAATTCCAAGTATAGTTTTCCTAAGTTGTAACTTTACCAATTAATTCTTGTCAGCTGCAGTAAGTGGTGGCCCAGTGATCAGTGGTGGCCCAGTGGTGGCGGCCCCGACTTACGAGCAGTTGGTCGTGGGTTTAAACCCAGGCAGGCGCATTACCTTGTGTAATTTATATCATCACCTCTGCCTCTCAAAACGGTGAAGGAAAACATCGTGAGGAAACGGCAAATCTTAGAACCAAAAATTCGAAGATATGTGAGATCTACCAATCCGCACTGGGCCCACGTGGTGGATTATAGCCCATACCTCTCCTAGAGAGGAGGCCTGAGTCACTGCAGTGGGAACAATATAGGCTGATGATGAGCTGCACTAATAGGATGGAAAATCCTACTAATATTATAAATGTGAAAGTTTGTGAGAATGGATGTGTGGATGTTTGTTACTCTTTCACACATAAACGGCTGGACCGATTTGGTTGAAATTTGGTATGTAGATAGGTTATACCCTGGATTAACATATAGGATAGTTTTTATCCCAATTTTATGATCCGTGGGATAATTTTCGAGTTGTAGCGGGTGAAGCCGCTGGCAACAGCTAGTTAAAAATAAATATTCATTGTCATCTTAAGCTAAACTCGACGCTTTGTTTCCACAACGCAAGTTTCAAGCACTCTGCTGTAGACGTTGGACTCGACGACGATCAACAAGTGTGAAACTTCAAACTGGTGTTTTAAAACTACTTCTCAACTGATGCTGCTGAAGCTTTTGATACTTCTTTAGTAATTCTTGAACAACTGTGTTGTATGAACATGTTATTGTGTTACGATAATGATTTGTGTGCATACAAAGTTAACCTGTAAGTTATTATTGCACTATATTTTGATTTGTTGCTTCAGTTTAATTTGCTTATATACCAGTGTATACAGTTGTTAGCAAGCTAAAATAAATATGTTTAAGATTTTTTTTGTAGTTCTTAGGTATTTCATTTTGTTTAAAGTAATCTAAATTTTTCTTTAGTGTTAAACTATGTTGGTGTGATATTATATTGTATTTCATTGATAGTATATTCAAATAAATGGGTATACCATCCATAAATTCTGTTCCCACTATCATTATTGAAACTTTTAACTATTTTATTTTATAGTTTTTACAAAAATAGGTTATGATGTATTAGCGTTGAATCCCAGTTTTAGAACCCATTTTTTATATTGTCGAAGGATTCCATTTGTTGTGTCGGAAGCTCATTTATTCAAAAATTTGAGAAACATTACTACGTTAAAAATACTTTTTAAAAGAACAATTTCATTGTAATAATTAAAGAAAAACCTTACCTGAGCTCTTGCCTGTTCTCCAACCAGGATGACATCTCTCGTAGCATCATGCAGAGGTATATCAGATATGAAGAGACCTCTACCAGTCAGACCCTCAAGTCCATCGAGGAACGGAGAGCCGACGAAGAGAAGAGAGTCTGACTCGGAACAGAACACCATCTGGCCTTTGATCTCCAGACCCTGTTGACAATTAAATAATGTGCTTATGAAAAATACTTAAAAGCACAGAATTTCAGGAAAAATATGATAATCATGGCTTTTTAAAAGTAGATGAGTATAAGTATAATCAGTCTTTAATGTTCCCACTATTGAGAAACATGCCTGCTCTCTATGAGAGGGAAAGGGCGGTAATCCACCACGCAAATCCACTGCGTTTTGGTTATATGTAGATGTCACAATGTCTTGGTTTTTTTACGATGTTTTCTTACTGGACCATTACCGTTTTCTCAGTTAAATTTTACTTAACTAAAATCTAATCAAAGAACATCTAGAAATGAACATCAGAGAAACTCGCAAAAGCTTTAAGGATGTTTGGACTACATTTGAATAGTAAATAATTTATGAAATCCTTTTTTTTTTTTTTGGTGGGTGTAAAATCATCGAATAACCCCTTCCGCTCTTGGGCAGAGCGAAAGGGAGTGTCAGACATCTACTAAATCCTTGATCCAAACAACAAAAGCGAAGCTTAGTTACTAAGTCGAGATAAACTAGCTCTGAGGTCTTATCTACTTTAGTGTTATTTCACGTTGGGAGCTAAAACTTAATACGTCCACGAATTAAATTAGAGCCTGTTTGTGGTTCTGATATGGAGCTGTGCCCGAAATATTTCGTTACGAAATTTCACACATTAAGTAATAGAGAGGAATCCTGACTAAAAAGAATATTGATATTGGATAATATCATATTTGTATAATGTTCGAAATCGAAGATAAAAAGCGTCAAAAATCATGAGTGGGGGCTTGTGACGTCACTTTCTGGTAAAAAATGTCATGCAATATGACGTCAAACGGAATTTCAAACCACTGTATCGATGGTATCGTCTTCATAGTTTGTTTACGTGAGAAGGGAAAAAAATATGTCTATTTTTTGGAAATCTATCTGACGGATGACTTTTTTGGCAACTACCATAATATCATGTTTATTTCAGATCTTCATTATTTATTGCGAGGTTAGTGCCCAACCTAGAATCAGAATTTTTATGCCGCCCATCGTATTCTGACTTGGCTTTATTCCATGCCTTTGAGAATTATCTCTCAGGCATGTTGGTTACCTCGCGATGTTTAGCTTCAACGAAGCAATACGTGATAATTATACATTACGCACATCATCAGCCTATATTGTTCCCACTGCAGGGACTCAGGCCTCCTCTCTAGGAGAGGGACGGGCTATAATCCACCACGCGGGCCCAGTGCGGGTTGGTAGATGTCACATATCTTCGAATTTTTGGTTCTAAGATATGCCGGTTTCCTCACGATGTTTTCCTTCACCGTTTTGAGAGCAGTGGTGATGAAATAAATTACACAAAGTAATGCGCCTGCCCGGGTTCGAACCCACGACCAACACACATTACGCACATGAATACGAAAATCAGAGATCTTGGATTCCAACTCGAGACCTATGACTTGACAGTCCGTGGGTCACTATACTATACTATTTTAATTTTAGATGTCTATGTTTGAGAGCAGTGGTTGCGGCCCCGACTTACGAACTTCCAGGCAGACACTTTGTGTAATTTATTTCATCACCACTGCTCTCAAAACGGTAAAGGAAAACATCGTGAGGAAACTGGCATATCTCAGAACCAAAAATTCGAATATATGTGACATCAGCTACCAATCCGCACTGGGCCCGCGTGGTGGGTTATGTGAGGAGGCCTGAGTCCCGACAGTGGGAACAATATAAGGCTGATGATGATGATAATGATACGGCGGTCCTCTACAATAATTTTACTTATATTTAAATAGAAATATACAAATTCAATATATGAATATGATAATTTTCTTGTTTTCTACTTTTAAGACCGCGGTTTGTAGTCGGGTTTTAGTTTTTAAACTTATATTTTTTGTTCCGAACATTAATTCCAGAAAGGTCATTTTATCAGGTTAGTATGTACGTAATTTTGGGTATGTAAATTTTCGGACAGATATTACTGGGTTTACCGGTGACGGAACGAGCAAAACTTTCAGCGCAAAAACATAAGACCTTACTTTAGAGGCTCTTTCTACCTCTGAACACATTCTGATGGAAGTCCGGGTAGTCAATTCAAAAGTTCCAACGATGCGGTAGTAGCAGGCAATTTAGGAGAGCGTCGTGTAAAACGTGGTTACTGCACCACTTAAACTTTGTTTTTTGTAAGTAAAAGATAAAAGTTTGCCCGCAATACCGTGAAAAATATACGAAACATGGAAGTGGGCTGCGGGTAGCACCAGCTTGTAAAGTAGTTTAAAATTTTGTTGTTTTTACCCGACTACGGCGAAGCCAAAAGGAAGGGTAGTGATTCTGGCATTCTGTATGGTTGTATGTATGTATTATGTATGTATGTATGTTTGTATGTTCCACCGTAGCGCCTAGACTACTGAACGTATTTTAATAAATGAGGTGTCAATAGATTCGTAAGAATAGCCCGGGTGACATAGGTTATATAAATTTTATCAATTCTTTTTAAGACGGAATTTAAATGTCAAATGCTAAGCGCGAAAAAAATTAAATCGAGTTAATCACAACAATATGTTGTGTATCAAATGAGAGGTCTTGGTGACCACATTACAAATATGTTTATTATATTATAGTTTTAGTCAACATACACGTTTAGAATGCGGTCAAAATTACTAAAATTATTATAGAGGTCAGTCGTAGTCACATGCCACCTTGCTAACGGCAACAGCAGCTGACTTCTGTATCAATGAAAACGCCATAAAGGAGCATCAGGTATCAGTGGCATGCGACTACGACGGTCCTCTATAATAATTTTACTTATATTTATATAGAACAATACAAATTCAATATATGAATATCAGAGAAAAATTATTTTCTTATTGTCTACTTTTAAGACCGCGGTTTGTAGTCGGGTTTTAGTTTTTCAACTTATTTTTTTTTATGTTAATACGTTCAGCGAGTGATTTTAATGGTTAAGTAAGTTTCATCTGCCTAACCTTTTACGTGCCTTGACGCGCTTTTAAAGGCACGGAGGAATCTTAGGGTGTTCTGAGTGGTCAAGGCAAGCAGGGTTTAAACTAAAAAGCAATCCGAGGGACAGTTTTCTGCGGGATGTTGTAAGAGATACCGCGGCCTTGAAATATAGGGCTAAGAAGGAACATGGGTGGTTTTTAGTCAGTAGAAGTCTGACATTCCCTTTCGTTCTGCCCAAGAGCGGGAGGGGTTATTTGATGATTTCCCACCCCAAATAAAAAAGGGACAGTTATTATTAAGCCACGTCCAGCTTTCTAAACGATATAATAATGAATTTATGAAATTATAACTTAAAAGAGTAACTATATACTTTTTTATTCACTTTCAAATTGCTTACTATTTTCCTTTTCACTTCAAACAAAAATAAAACAGTATTCCAGTTGGGATGGAAGGTGTGAGAAGTTTCCGGGTCAGTCCGCTTATTTACAATGTAAGCAAAGGTTGGGTCCATCCCTTCTATTCGGTACAGAATTTTATTCCACAGACAAAATAATATATTATTGTGGAACGGGAATATCACGAATTACATTGTTTCGGAATGAGGTGTAAACTGTTGGTTTATAAAAAAAATATCTTAGTTAATTTAGGTGTTCGTTATTAACTTTTGATGGTATGCGATGATAAAATAAAAAAAGGTTTTAGTTTAATAATGGCCAGTGCTGTCAAAGTCCTCCCCCAATTCTTCCATGTGTGAAACACTCTCTCAGAATGTCAATGAGGAATATTCTCTATATTATTATTAAGTAATTGGTCATAGCAAACTTAAAGTTCCGTACTTCGCGATAATGTACATTCTGAATACAGTACTTCGTAGTAGCAAACTTTCGGAATAACGTACATCGGAGTAAAGAACATTCTGAATACAGTAATATTCGTAGTAGCAAACTTTCGGAGTAACGTACCTACATCGGAGTAACGAACATTCTGACTCACGTTATTCAGACTCACAGACTTTCTGTATACCGTACATCGGTATTTCGAACTTCGGAGTAACTTAATACAGTCATTCTTTTCTCATGCCTCCTCGAAGTAACCCTTGTGGTACACGATCAGATCGTCTAGCCTCCTCTTTTTAAACTGGTCTCGGCGGCGCCGTCCATTTTTCGGCAACCATCCAGTGGAGACTTTTGCCTAGCGGTCATCGTGCATGTGACTTACGTAACCCGCCCAATTCCATTTTAGCTTAACAGCCTTATTGCCAACGTCCACTATACCCGTTTTTCCAAAAAAGGTGCTTTAAAATAGAATTTAATGTTATTCTCATATTGTTTTATTAGATCAATCGTTTTTACATATCAATTTCATTTTCGTAACTGCTTACCGCTACCCATTTCAAAAAAGCCACTTACCGAACAAAAGCTTTTTAGGTATTTCTGTTCCGAGTTAAATGTTTTCAATATTTCCTGTTTTTGTTTGAATGTGTGCTTTAAAAGCTTTCAGGAAACCGATACAAAGTAAAGAAAATTTATTTATTTTTTGAATGATAAACGGGCTGCCATCTTTATTCGACAAATCCGATACATCAATTCGTTTCATTGTGTCTTTTTAATCCCATGCGTATAAACCGAAATGTTTGCTCTTTTCCTTAAAAAAATAAATGACTTAATAATTCATTGTATTGGTTTCGATTAGCCTCGTTAAACAGCAAGTACCGTACTCATTGGATATAATAATATTTGAGCTCTCTATTTGAAGGATAAAATGGCATGCGATCTCTTTTCAGGCTTCCGTAGCCGAATGGCAAAAAACGGAACCCTTATAGATTCGGCATGTCCTCCCTACCGCTCTGCCCAGAGCGGGAGGAATCATTTGATGATTTCCCACGCTCAAAAATAAAGGCATTCTGTACCAGTCAACCTTTGGATTCTGGACAACATTACGGTAAGGTACAAAATAATCAATAATAACATATTGCTATTATACGTTTCGTTCTAAAAAGACGAAACAAAAATAATTAGCACTAACAGTTTAGAACCGTTTAGCAATAAAGAAAAACGAGAAATCGAGGGTCAGTTTAAATAGCAGAACAATCAGACTGCGAGAGTTGCGGCAGATAAACTTAATTCGGTACAGTCAAGGCCCAGCATTCTTGAACTCTCTTCTTACACTACTTGCCCTTATACGAGGGGTCAGGTAATGTCGAGCATTGACTGTTCAAAACTAGGATCACGGCCATTTCCATTAGTTGTGACTTTACGGCTGGGGGTAGGGAAAAAGGATTGCATTGTAAGTTTCAACTAATCGGTTTATTCAGGAAACAAACAGATTTGTTGCTGGTAATTAGAACCTTTAGTTGTGTTCAACAATGCCGTTGTGGGAAACGGTTGAGCGAGTAATTTTTTGTACTGAACTAAACAAAGGAAATGAAACAAGAGAAAATATTACTGTTTTTTGGGGTTTTTTTCATCTATTTACCTCTTAGTCGGTTTTTAAGGTTCCGTAGTCAATATGGAACCCTTATAGTTTCGCCATGTTCGTCTGTCTGTCTGTCTGTCCGTCCGCACTATATCTCAAAGACTCTTAGTACTAGAAAGCTGTTAATTAGCATGAATATACAAATGAGTAACGCCGACAAAGTGCTAAAGTAAATTTTTTAAATTTTATTTTTAGGTTATCCCAGGTACACCATAAAGTGGGGATAGTTTTTTTTCTCGCCTAACCCATTGTGTTGGATAGGTCTTTGAAAAATACTACGAGTTTAGCTCAAACTGTTTTGCGAGGGATTCGTTTGTGAAATATTAAGCTTTAAAGTGCAAATTTTTGTTAGACTCAAGTGAATGGGCTTGTGATAAATTCATGGTCTACACCAATATTATAAAGAGGAAAGATTGGTTTGTTTCTTTATAACGAATAGGCTCCGAAACTACTGGACCGATTTGAAAAATACTTTCACCGTTGGGAAGCTACACTATCCCCGGGTGACATAGATACGGGGATAGTGTAGCCTTGTATTCCCACGAGAACGGGAACTACGCGGGTGCAACCGCGTGACGTCCGCTAGTAGCATATATAACGAAAATAATAGGTAAACTATCCCAGCTAAGTAGGCTTTACAAGTTTACGAGTAATACTCGACCAACTTATAATTATAATGGACTTGTATAAAATATTTTCCTATACGTAATGTATGGGAGCGCAGGTCTCAAAGCTGCAATTAAATATTTGTTTTATTTTTACAATAAAAATAATTGTTCGGAGGTAGGTAGGCACTTAGGCAGGGTGGTTAATTAGTTTGGTAAGTTTACATATTTTGATGGGCAACTACGGAACCCTACATTGTGCGTGGTCCGACTAGCACTTGGCCGGTTTTTTATTACTATTCTAGATTTAGTAGATTCGGGACAAAGAGAGATTTTTTTCTGTAAATATAAACTTTCGGGAATTTACGCGACATTTGCTAAGATTTAATGCCTTTTCGCTTTATGTTTTGTAGAACACCGTTTTTTTGTATTTCTTTTATAAAAAATTGTTGCAATTAACGGTCAAATAAAACATTTTTGTGTACCTACGTGAACAAATATGAATGTGCTTTGTTAGGTAGATAAAAACTATATTTTCATATTCAGTTTGTCGACTTAGATAATTTATTTATTAGACATTTATTATATTAAAAAATAAATTAAGATTGCCCTTTACTCTATCTCGTAAATTACACGCAGCAAAGTCCCAGCCTAGGTTAGAACGGGTTGAACTGGTTGTGCATTCCTCACACTTTAAAATCGCCATTACTGTTTGATTATAAAAACGATACAAAAAAAAAACATACAACCACAACATACATGGTGTCATTGTGATATCATCACAATGACACCTCAACAAATAAAAGCAATTAGCATTCACAACACATTTACGAGCTTCCAACCATTTGATTCCAAACAATGGCTCATTTAGTATATAACCAAACAAACTTCCGTCTGCCCGCAGTTGGGAACAAACTTGTACCGGCAACTTTCGCGAATAAACGCAAATGAATGCGCCAAAAGTTGTGCGGTATAAAACAAAGGCGGTGAGAATGGTGTGCAGATTGTCGCTCGGATCTATGTCTACTGTCTAGTTTGACTAAGGCTGAGTATTTTCACTATGTAGATAGAAACAGATAGTCTTAGTTTTGGTGTACATTGACGGCACGGCATGGTAGGACACTTAAGTTACATTCCTAATCATCGCCTAGAGTTTTATAGGCGATGAATAAGAATATAACTTAAGGGTATGAAAACCAAGTTGAAATATCAATGATTACACTACGTCGTCGTAGGGCATCATCTGCTTAGCCTTATTTTAAGCAAATAAACGAATATTCTATTCTATTTTAATTCTACATATTAATTACTAGCTGTTGCCAGCGGCTTTGCCCGCTACATCTCGAAATTTATCCCACAGGAAGATAAAATCGGGATAAAACTATCCTATGTGTTAATCCAAGGTGTCAGCTAACTCCATGCCAAATTTTATTAAAACCGCTCCAGGCGTTTAGACGTGAAGAAGTAACAAACATACACACTCACACACTCACAAACCTCCGCCTTTATAATATACTAGCTGTTGCCAGCGGCTTAACCCGCTACGACTCGAAAAATTTCCCACGGGAAGATAAAATCGAGATAAAAACTATCCTATGTGGTAATCCAGGTTATACACTATTTGTGTACCAAATTTTATCCAAATCCGTTCAGTAGGTTTTACGTGAAGAAGTAACAAATATACACACTCACAAACTTTCGCTTTTATAATATTAGTGTGATTATTAGTGTGACAGTGTGATGAAGATTCCCAACTATCTACATTAGGGTCGGCTCCCAGTCCATCCGAAATACCGGTATTTTACAAAGAGCAACTGCCTATTCGACGCCAGTCTCGAGGTCGGACTCGCGATGAATATGACAAAAACCAAGGTGATGACCAACAGCGCCAAGCGCAATATAGAAATTGGGGGTGCGAGGATTGAATATGTCCATGAGTACATTTACCTCGGCCAAATAGTCTCCTTCCAGGCAAGACAAGACAAAGAAGTTGCCCGACGCACCGAGAACGCCTGGAAGAGCTATTGGTCGATGAAGCAAATAATGAAAGGAGCTCTCCCTCTCTCCCTCAAGAGAAAACTCATGGACATGTGCATTCTTCCTACCCTCACCTATGGATCGCAGACATGGTCATTAACCAAGCGTCAAAAGTCCGCACTCGGGGTCTGCCAGCGAGCAATGGAGCGTAGTATCCTCGGAGTCAAGCTTAGTGACCGAATAAGGAACTCGATACTGCGTTCCAAAACTCAAATTACCGACGTGGGTCACACGGCTGCCAAGCTTAAGTGGAGCTGGGCTGGCCACATCTGCCGCATGCCGGAGGAGCTATGGGCTAAACTAACAACACAATGGGTCCCGAACAGCAGCAAACGGCAACGCGGCAGGCCCAGAAGAAGATGGCGAGACGAACTCGACTCTTTTTGCAGGGATTGGCAAACAACTTCACTGGATAGAGATAAGTGGAAGGAGGGAAGGGAGGCCTTTGCCCTGCAGTGGGACACAAATGGCTAATAATAATAATAATAACTGCCTATTTGATTATAAAGTCGCAGGTAAATAAAAAAATTGCAACGGTATGCTTTGGGTCCTTTGGAGTGCCTCGGCATCCCTCGGTACATTTCGGAAGTCTTCGAGATACCGTGTGTCGAGCCTTAACCGTCATACACAGGTCATTTAGCTAGCTAAATTTTAGAACGAAACGCGATTAAACGCAAATGAATGCGCCAAAAGTTGTGCGGAATACCAAAGGCGGTGAGAATGGGGCTAGGATCTATCGACGTTGCACATATGTGTGAGAAAGCCAAAAGATCCCCATATGACTGCGTCGTGTCTTAAACATCACACAAAGGGCCAGTTTTGAACTAAAACTTGAAACGGTAATCTCACCATACTTACTAGAGATCAAACAAAACCAAATACTTAAGTAAATATAAAGAAACCAGTATCGCAATTTAAAGTAATACAAAATAAGACCTTTGATAGTTCACAAATGTAAATAAAAGAAACCAATGATTAGGTAATCTTTTGTGAATAAAAAGCCGACCAAAGTAATCTCAAACCATGAAAGACTAACAAAAATAGGGTAAAGAACAGAATCTTCAAAGAAAAGTGTTTTCATTTTATGTTACATGAAAGGCTTTCAACTAACTGATTAATGATATTGAGGTACTTACGAAAGACTTCTTGGATATGACTAAAGAACCAAGGGAAACCAAAGAATTAAGATAGTCGCCTGTCCGAAGCACACAATACCCTATTCTGAACGACTTCTTCGTTCAGAATAGGGTATTTAAAAAAAAAAAATTAATTAGTCCGTCTGTTAGATTATCGAAAAATATTGGACACGTGTTTTTTGTTTGATCAAATTAATAAAACATTACAAAAATAAAACTTGTCATAGATCATGAGTGGGAGCTTTTGACGTCACTTTGTGGGTAAAAAAGTACTAACCTTCTGACGTCACGCGACTTGACACGACTTTTCGAGTCTTTATCTTTTGTTCAAGTGAAAAAAGAAAAAATACGTGTCCATTCGCTTTTGAAAATCTATCTGACGGACTAATTCGATTTTTTTTGGTGAAATACCCTTTTGACAGATAATCTGAAATCGTCAAGAATAGAAGCCGACTCCAACATGGTGTAGAGAAATAAGTGAACGACGGCAATTTTATTGATAGCTGACGTAATCAAGAGTAACTAAGAAGTATTTCCATTGCAAAAAATTAAAACCCTTGAAATTGAAAACAAAATCGACGAAAAAAAAAGTAGTTTAAAAACTAAAAATGTGCTTGTTTTTTACTTTTCAGTTTTTTCAGTCGGGTTTTTTAGTTTTTAAACTACTTTTTTTTTCGTTGGTTCTTTCGTTGGTCGCGTAAAGTTCTTCGCAGATGTTTTACCTTTTGTGTGGATTTGTGACTTTGAATTTCTTTTAAACATATAAGTGTTTTATATTTTTATAATCTCCTTTTAAAACCCTTCATTTTGATACCCTACTCGATGGTAGCGGAAAATATTTTTTTTTCCAATCCGCGATATGTCCCCCAATTCCACAGTTTTTCTTTGTTTTTTAATTTTAATGTAGCCAGTGACACTCGCACCATCAAGACGAATCTAACGACGTATTTTTTATTTAAATCTTTTCATCCGTTTAGGAGTTATGAGGGAACAAAGAAACGGACATACATACATATATACACGCCAAACACATAACCCTCCTTTTGGACTTTGCCGCAGTCGGGTAAAAAAGAGAAATAATATTTTTTAACAATACTTTTACACTAACGAAGGTCGCAGGCAACACCTAGTTTAAAAAAATAACACACTTACACATAGCAGACTGATGTAAACAAATGAATGCTAGAGTGGTATCAATGACGTCCTGATATGAAACCATTTACTGTAGCCTGCTGTTTAAGCACAGTGAAATAATCTATTGAATAGCATAGTGTGGATATGATACCATTGTTGTGTAAGGACAGTCTGCACTGAATTTCATTATGTACGATTATGAAAATGCAAACTCTTTCAACGGTTTTAAATCTAAACTATCAAATTATATTATTGAAAGCGCACAAATAAAGTTACTAACCTACCAGTTGGGAATAAAACCATTGAACAAAACGTGTATCCTAACCAATTTAAAACAAAATAATTATATGACTACATATTATTGTACTGTATCTGTGACCGTTACCTAGAATAAGATTGTTACATTTTATGTCATCATATGTTCTTATGTAAGTGGCTGTTTTGTCTGTTTTGAGAGTAAAGTATATAAAACCTAAACCTACTTAAACATAACATAACGCCCGTAAACACGGAAGGGTTAGGCTGAGGTGTACCTCCTTAGTATACCCACATTATTAAAGTTTGCACCAGTGATTCGAGTAATGCGAACACTGAATTGTGTGTCTCGGCGTTTGGACATATTTTCTTGTTCTTTGGCGGAGTTCCAGAGGGTGACACTTAGTATGTTGTCCACTGTATAGCTGTGCTCCTACCCAGACCCGTTAGTTGGGACTGGACTTTTAGTAATTTATGACTACTTTTGTTAGCTTGGGTCTTACCTGTTAAAACAAATGTAAGTGTTAATGAATAAATAAACAAATAATAAACATTTTGCCGGTTGTATTTAAATCGGAGAGAGCAGCGGTGACCCAGTAGTGGCGGCCCCGACTTACGAACTTACTTGGTCGTGGGTTCGAACCCAAGCAGGAACATTACTTTGTGTTATTTATTTCATCACCGCTGCTCTCAAAACGGTAAAGGAAAACATCGTGAGGAAACCGGCATGGCTTAAAACCAAACATTCAGGCCAGCGTGGTAGATTATAGCCCATTCCCTCTCAAAGAGAGAAGAGGCTTGTGTCCCAGCAGTGGGAACATTAATAGGCTTTTGATGATGATGATGATTTAAATCCGGGCACGACTACAGATTCCGTGGCTGCTACTAAGAAATTCTTTATGGAAAAGCCCAATAACACGTTGCCCACCCCGGAAATCGTACTCAGGTACTCATACGCAGCAGTCGCGCAAAAATATTAATTAACTAACGGACATCACGCGGTTTCACTCACATATTTCCCGTTCCCGTGGAAATACAGTAATAAAAAGTAGCCTATGTCACCCGGGGATAGTGTAGCTTTCCAACAACGGTGGAATTTTATTCAAATTTGTAACCAAACAAATCTTTCCTCTTTATAATATTGGTGTAGATATTTTATCTAAACCTAATAGGTATTACATTACAGGTATACATTGAAGTGTAAAATTCTTTAAAATGACGAGAAATGATCAGCCATCACATTCGACAAAAGATCCAATGCCACATTCCGTCAAACGTAATCTTCGTGCAAACCTTTTGGGCATCCAGCTCAATTCCTTAACCAAACATAGTTAAGGCACGGACAAACAGACGGATCTGCTATTTACATTACCTAATAAATCTAAAGTAACGAGCCCCTCTCGATACGGGTTTTTTTTGCTAGTGCGATTGCATGTAATCGTGTTAGTGAACGAGGTTCCGTTATACGAGATGCATTTTGTTTTATGGAACTAAATAGGATACTTTTTGCAGTGAAGCTTTTTAATATTGATAATGATCACTATAAGATGTATCTAGTTAGGTTAGCTTATTGCGTAATAACTTAAGATAGAATGTCCCTTAAGTAGGGACTGAATAAATTAACTAACTTGATTTTACATGGATCTCACTACTTATTGCGGTAGAAAACTGAGTTGTACGACTTGGCTTTTGTTACAAGTTCTGTTTTTAGTGTGTCTATTTCTGTACATCTGACAACGTATTTTTAATATTTAATGATGACAGGTTTAGTTGCAATACACGGACCGATTGAAGCAGTCAAAAAAAAAAAGGGGCGACATTTTCAAGCTGCGACTGCACAGTGAACTGCAGAGTTCTATGGCGCACATACACAAACCGCTCGAGCAGTTGCAACTGATTCGGGCGGTCGACAGCACGGTGAATTTTCATCGTGCGGTCAAGCAGTCGCCAGCCATACACCGACTGCTCGAGCCGTTGACTGCGCTAGAGCAGTCGACAGCTCTCCGACCTCCCCCCCTTCCCTTGTGGCGCCATTCCAAAATTGGATGAACCCAAAATTTTCTCTATTGACGTCGCCGCCGTCGTCTCCGACGAGGAAGCAGTGCTTTTGCTGCTTCTGCTTAAGCGAGCAGAAGCAGCAAAAGCACTGCTTCCTCGTCAGAATCCATGACTCGACTGCGGTAGAAAATCAACTGCTCGAGCGGTTGGTAGCGACGGCTCGAGCAATCAACAACCGACCGCTCAAGCAGTCAACGCCGACCACTCGAGCGGTCCGTGTACGTCGCTCAGCCGTAAACTGCTCGAGCAGTCCGTGTACGGTCGCCCTAAGAGTGAAAAGATAACAAATATGCAGATAAACTTAATTTCGTATTTCTAATATTAGTTAGGATAAAGAAGGTTGGTAATCGTCACGCTAAACCTAACGAAACCCAAGATAATACTCCATAACAAATACAAATGTACTCGTCCTATAAAATTATCCATCCCTACTAAATGTTCACACACCATTGTCCATACAAAGACATTAATAGTCCATTGTCATATTCCTATGCGTTTAGTCGGACACAAGGTCTCGTGTGACACACTTCTAAGGTAGGTCACTGGAAAAACTGTTGTCGCAAGCTTTTGTCTAGCCGGCACTTTCCTTTGTTGATACGTAATCAGAGCTAGGGGGCGAAGTTTGAGAGGGGTTGTTATAATATATGTTGGATAACAACGAGAATGCTTGGGGTGGCATTATTGTGAGTGATATTTAGGATTGGTTATTATTATTAATTAGTTTTTTATTAATCACTGGTTTCGATTTGTTAAAGAATTTTTATGGCCTTTGGGGTGCTCTATATATTATAAACACAGTTGTTAGTGGCCCGAATGTCTGACAACCAGTACTGTGTTGTAAGATATACCTCGGCCTTGACATTAAGGGCTAAGAAGGAACATGGGTGGTTTTTAGTCAGTAGAAGTCTGATACTCCTTTCGCTCTGCCCAAGAGCGGAAGGGGTTAGTCGATGGTTTTCCAATCGCCAAAAAAAAGGGTAAGTATCGTGCTACCCAGTACTAATTCGGTTGTGGAGGTCAGATAGGCAGTCGCTCCAATTGAAATACTAGTATTCAGTTGCATCCGATAAGACTAGATACAAACATATTTGGGAAAAGGCTATGTAAATTAATGGTGCTAAACATTTAAACGGTTTTCACATTCGATTCACCAGTATTTAAACTATAAACCTGACTTGAAGTAATCGCTTTTCATATTTGGCAAACTCCATTCAGTATCACTAATAACTGAATCAAGTTCGTGGTACGCCACATTTTGAGCTTAGTCGACTGGCTTATACCCAAATGTACTATTTGATTAAACCACAGGCTGTGCTGCATCATGCCGAGTGATGAGTCGGACAGACGAACATGGGCATTACTCAATAATTGACTGATGAGGTCGTAAATCTACATTAATATTATAAAGAGGAAAGATTTGTATTTTTGTGTGTGTATGTATGTTTGTAATGAATAAACTCAAAAACTACTGCGCCGATTTCTAAAATTCTCTCACCATTGGACTTTTTATCCCTGTATTCTCACGGTCACGGGAACTACGCGGGTGAAATCGCGTGACGTCCGTTAGTTCGTAATAAAAGTAATTGTTTCTGTTGCGGGTAGATGAAAAAAATATTGCAAGATTTGTTTTTCTTTAATGTTTTAGCACACTGTAATTTTATGTACCTATGTTTTATGTATGTTAATGATTTATTTTGAAGAAAAATGTTACCTACTTAGTTTGGATGTCTTAGTATATTTTTAAGTTTCAAAAATATTCTCAAGCAAGTGAAATAATTGTAATTTATTTTTGAGAAAATAATTTCTTTGACCATAATTCTAACATTCTAAATATAACAATTTTGTTTGCATGGTAATTTTCCGACAAACCGTTTACAAGAAAATTTGAGTAAACAATATCAAATTTCTTTAGACTCGTATTTCGTATTTTCGTTACCTCCAAAAACAAAACTTACAAGAATCCATCTCAAAACAATTTCTAAAACAAACAAGGCCCAATTATTTCCATAATCCCACTCCTATCATAGCCTTTGTAATCATCTTAACACCGGGATGAACCATCAATATTGAAACAGGGTTTAATCACGGCCTGAGAAGTGTATTTGTATTGATCTTATCTACGAAACACCTAAACAAATTTGGTCAGAGAACAAATAATTCGACGGTGTCCATTCGGAACGTTATATTGTGTGCAAACTTCGTAAAGTGCCTCCCTCCTATAAAGGGATGTACTTGAGAAGTGTTTTGTAGGGTAGGCGGACAAAGAAAATCGGTTAAACATAGTTACTGAGGGTTTGGTTACATGTGTTTTTGGGATCTATTGTGTTTTGTAAAGGATGTGTGAACATCTGAACAGCAATCCTGGTGTAGTGCTAGTTTACATGTTCACTGTATTGTTCGTGATGAATTGGCAAAACGACGCCAGCTTATTTCATAGGCTTCACTCTGTACAAATATTGTAAAGCAGAAAAATTTCAATGTATGTAGAGGGTAATCTCCGGAACTAATAATATAAATAAAAAATCTGATTGAAAGCTTTCAATCAGATTCGTGGGCATAATAAATAAAATATAAATCATCCATATTAGCCGAGCTATCACAACTTTCTTGATATTAATGATTTTTTTAAACTAAGATATTTACGCCAGTGACGTACGGTTGATTGTCACGGGTGTTTATTCAATTGCCATCATCATCAGCGCAGTTCTCAATTTTCCTTTAATACACTCATTGCTTACTTTACCCCGTTTTGGGAGGCTAGAAAATCATCAAAATACCCCTCCCGCTTTTGGACAGAGCAAAAGGGAGTGTCAGACTTCTACTGACTAAAATGCACCCATGTTCCTTTTTAGCCCTTTATGTCAAGGCCGCGGTATCTCTTACAACAACCCGCAGCCCCGACGGGCCTCGGCCCTTGTGGTTCCCTTCCATGTTGCTGACATCTCTTTGAGGCGCGCGTGGTTCACGAACGCGCCGTCGACACGGCCTGTTGTCGTTATAAGACTGACGGACGGCAAGCTAGCCCATTACTCACCGTCCACAGGCCCGCGTCTATGGTGGCCGGAAGCCGTCACGTGGCCCGGACGCCCAGGGCGTCTCCCATGGTGGCTGGGACGAGAGGTTCTCCCGCTCTCACGTTCTGCCACCTCCTTCGCTAGCATCACTACTTCGCAGGAGGAGGCAATGGCGTCCCATTCCATCTTGCCCCGGACCATGGCTTGCACCAGGGCCGGACACGAGGGGCCGGACGCGAGAGGTCGCCGCCGCCGGTCACCGCTACGAGAACACGGCGGGCCTCCGCCCAAGCGAGGCAGACCTACACGGTGAGCTCCACCGTGTCCTCCGGCCGATGCTCACAGTGGTGACATCCGGGCGTTTCCTCCCGTCTTATTCGGTGCAGGTACCTCTCGTAACAACCGTGTCCGGTGAGGACCTGCGTCAGACGGAACTTACTTTACGCCTTCATTTTAATTTTCTATCTCTACTTTTGTCTACATGATCTGATCAACGCCACGGCAGTTTTCAGAAAACAATATTGTGATATTGTACTTTAAAAAAAAATCATGTCTTGCCTTATAATATTTAATTTTTCCAATCACGAACAGGCTAAAAAAGGAACTTCAAAGTGAAATAATTTTATTTAAACTTTGTGGAACGTCGGAAAATCGTGAATAATAAATTAAAAGTTGGCGACACTTCCGTCCGTTTCCCGGGCGACAAAATTTTGTTAAAAACGATGAAGATGAGATTATTCTGGATAACATTTTGTTGCTTCCAAGATAACTTGTTTCTTATTTAAATAGCTTTTAACATAAAGAGACTGAAGAAATCTATCTATACAAATAAAATTGAAGTGTCTGTTTGTAATAATAAAATAACAGCTTTTTACTGAATATGACCAAACATATTTTTGTATATCGGTTTGCTCCGACTCATCTCCGAAATGGCTGGACTGGTTTTGATGGGACTTTTACTGGTAGAGAGCTGTTGCTACAGGGAGTAATTTAGGCTCCCGTGCAAAAGAAAAATAGTATAGTAGTGATATTTTTATCATAATTTCACGCAGATAATTGTCGCGGGGCACAGCTAGTAAAATATAAAAGTTATTAGGAACCTGACTTCATTATCTCCTTCATTGCGGAGGCGCGCAAATATGATTTTTAAAAATGAACGCGCCTGCATGTTGGGTCGGCTACGCACCGCCACGCGCCACCTACGGTCTTCTGAGCGTGTTCTCAGTTTGGTGAGACTCCCCTATGTTGCGTCATTGGGTAAGGATCCATTACATCTGATTTTTATATATTTTTCCTTTTGCCTTATTACTAACCCTAGTCATTAAGTTATTTTGTTGTTACTAACACTATGGCCGCTTGTCTGAAATAAAAGGTTTGAATTTGAATTTCACCAATGATAAACGCTATAAGTGTCAATACTTCATGGCATTGGTAAACTGCCTCGTTGGTCCAGTTGTAGCAAACGCGGCTGCCAAGCTTGAGGTTTTGAGGTTCGATTCCTGGGTTGGGTTATATGCCATTGACTTTTTCAATCACAGAAGCAACCAGAAATCTTGACTCGTGCTCGATTGATGGTAATAGGTTCATTTCGAATTACATGGGACTTAACCTTAACTGACGAAATGTGGTGGTACTATTAGGAACACTTCTGGGCAACCCTTTGGAGATTACAGGTGTGATGTTATGTTATTCATGTTACGTTTTTATTGATAAAACAACTGATAGCTATTGGTTTCAATGGCACACTTATGGGTGGACTCCCCCTTAAGTTATTAATCACCATCATCATCAGCCTACAATGTTCCCACTGCAGGCCTCGTCCTCAGGTTATTTTTATAACATAAATTAAATTTCCCACGAAAACAACAATCTAGGTAAGACTGCCGACAACAGTTCTCAGAGTATGTTTACGATAACAAACTGAAGCTCATTAAGTCATAATGTGTTTTCTTCTGCTCAAGCAACAAAATAAGCTTCATTTCTTGAAGATTAGCATAGCAAACGTTCATTAACTTCTTAATACTTTTTTCTTGAACGAAGCAAGCGTATAATTAAAATTTTCTCAAAACTTTCTTATAAAGTTCAGTGTAGGTATTCAGCATTTTTTTCTTCCTGTAAAGGCTAGCTTCATTTAATAATGATAATAACCGGCTCGATTTCCATCTCGGCTTAGGAGTTCGTAACTTAATCTTGAAAGCTTACCGTTCAATCTGAACGGTGTATTAGATTTAGATTGGGTTATCTTAATTAAGTTGCCTCGGTGCTCTTTACTCTTTTCACTTTAACATAACATCACGGCTGTACCTCTAAGGGTTAGTCAGATGTATATCTAATCGTTCACCCACATTTTGACATCTTTGTTTAAGGCTAATGTATGGGGAGTGGGATCTAAGCCAACAGTGGTTAGAGCTCCAGAGACACAAACCTCCGCTCAATGCGGTCCATATGGAGGAGCGCTGTGTTTGAATCAGGCCCTGCAAGAGTCTAGCAAGAGCCTCATCAGATCCACCCTCCAGTGTTGTAATGCAAGTAGAATGTCACATTGTTTAGTCTCTCAGGTGCTTCTTATTGATAAGTCAAAGTTGTAGATATATTTTTGTGATTGTTTCATGAATTAAGGCCAACCGTACGTCCACTACAGAAACCACAATAGCTGATATAGAATAAAAACGCTGTAAAGTCTAACTAAAATCATAGTCGTATGCGATCTAATACTTACGAGTATGTCTTGACGCAATTAATCCAGTGAGGAACACTCTTGTTTTGGTAATGTTTCAGATTCAAACAGTATATTTTTATAATTATCACTAGCTTTGGTGAAGGATAACACCGTGAGGATACCAGTATGTCTGAAAGGTGCTTCTCGATTGCATGTAAAATCAAGTCAGAGGCCCATCGGCGGACCGCGGGTTGTTCACTAGTTATCGCGGCCTCGACATATAGGGCTAAGAAGGAACATAGGTGGTTTTTAGTCAGTAGAAGTCTGACACTCCCTTTCGCTCTGCCCAAGAGCGGAAGGGGTTATTCGATGACTTTCCACCCGCCCAAAAAAAAAAAAATAGAGCCCCATCGGCGGACTTCACGAGTCCGGCCCTGGTGCAAGCCATGGTCCGGGGCGGGGACGAATGGGACGCCATCGCCTCCTTCTGCGAAGCAGTGATGCTAGCGAAGGGGGTGGCGGAACGCGGGAGGGAGAGATCCTCTCGTCCCAGCCTCCGCGGGAAGCGCTCCGGGCGTCGGGGGCTACGTGATGGCTTCTGGCCACCGTAGACGCGGGCCTGTGTACGGTGAGTGATGGGCTAGCTCGCCGTTCGTCCGTCTTATGACGACCACAGGCCATATCGACGGCGCGTTCGTGTTCCACGCGCGCCTCAAAGAGATACATGGGATATAGAGCAACATGGGAGGAGCTCGCAATGGCTGACGCCCGCCGTCGGGGCTGCGGGTTGTTCACAAAGATACCGCGGCCTCGACATACAGGGCTAAGAAGGAACATGGGCGGTTTTTAGTCAGTAGCAGTCTGACACTACCTTTCGCTCTGCCTAAGAGCGGGTTTTATTATAAATGTTTACCGAATCAAATAACCTCTTTATTTGATTTTTAACCCGCCAAAAAAAAGACCCATCGGCGGCATAAAAACTGTGACACCAGGTTAGGCATTAACCACACACTAAAGAAAGAAGGCTTCGGTAAACATTTATAATAAAACTAGCAAAATCACCTACCTCAGCTGGAGAAGAAGACCCGGGCACCTTCAAGCAGAACATGAACGGAGTGTTCACTCTCTTTAGGATCTCGCGAAAGTCGAGAGGAACTCCTCTGGGACGCAGCAACCTGAAGTATGTGCCTAGCGAGGACCCATGAGATGCGAGGTAGGTCCCGAAGAGACGCATGAAACCAGCACCTGATGGACAAAAAGACAGTTAGTAAAAGAAAGAGAAAAAAAGAGTTGGCAGAGAGAGAATATAGAGAATACAGTTAAACCAAAAAAGGTATGCGCTTCGCTAATCTTCGCATTTCTGAATAAGAGTTGACGTTTCGTCACAGAATAATCCCTCACGATTGATCGTGGTGTAATATCACGTTTGTATAACGCTTTCTTTCAGTTGGATTACGAACTCTCGGCGTAACTCGCCAAAGTCATAATACTTTTATTACCCGACTGCGGCGAAGCCCAAAAGGAGAGCTATGTGTTTGGCTTGAATGTATGTATGTCCTTTTCTTTGTTCCCTCATAACTCCTAAACGGATGAAGAAATTGAATAAAATATACGTCGTTAGATTTATCTTGATGGCGCGAGTGTCACTGTCTACATTAAAATTAAAAAACAAAGAGATTAGCGGATTTTGGGGGTCATATAGCGGATTAAAAAAAAAAAACATTTCTATCGAGTAGGGTATCAAAATAAAGGGTTTTAAAAGGAGATTACAAAAATATATGACACTTATATGTTTATAAGAAATTCAAAGTCACAAAACCTATATACAAACACGAAAGTTAAATCATCTTCGAAGAATTTACGCGACCAACGAAAGAACAAACACAAAATAACTAAAAAGTTGGAAATAAAAAAAGTAGTTAAAAAACTAAAAAACGCGACTGAAAAAACTGAAAAGCAAAAAACAAGCACAGGTTCATTTGAATATTAAATTATGAAATGAAAATAGAATGGGGGTCCATTGCCTGCTTCCAAGTTTTGTTTAATTTAAAATGTGCTTGTTTTTTGCTTTTCAGTTTTTTCAGTCGGTTTTTTTAGTTTTTTAACTACTTTTTTTTAGTCTCTAAATATGATCATACTATACTGTCTTAGTCTTCGTTTTTTTATATAGATGATAAATTCCAAAGCGCACGCAAATGACTGGAATGTATGTAGAGATATACAAGTAAAGATTAATGGGAGCATCATTAATACACGAACAAGGGCAGAATCGCCGTTGATTAATGCACTAACGTGACTATCATCAATTTAACGCACGACCACGGGTCAGGATTTCAGGATATACTATAAACGCGATAAGTTTTATAGATAGTTGCGATTGATTGTGTAGTAAACAAAGGAACTAAGTAGAATGGCGTACAAAAAAGACGTCGTTCAAATGCTTTCACTAATATTATATCACCCCTTCCATTATTCTAACATAGCAACAATTAAATTAAGTATGAAGTAACAATGTCAGACAGTTAATTAAAGACAGCCTTCAATAGTGACCTCGTATAAATTAGTTTTTGCTGCCACCAAAGGGACATCAAGTCTAATATTGTTTTTCAAGCCAACATTAATGATGAATACCTAAAAACTTAACTAAAGTTAAGAGAAAATGAAAATTAGTTTTTTGTTTGTTCAGTTTGTTTTCGCAAAATTAGTCATATTATTAATACCAGTGGCTAAACTTTAATGGTGGTCTAACGCACCCTAAGTAATTAATTGTCTTTAAAAAAAAAAAATGATGTTGAAGGGCGATTCGTAGGCACCAACTTTCATTTATTTGGAACTTACATTATATTTTTATTCGTTACTTTTTCATACTTTTACAAATTAAATATATATATCTTTAAAGTTGAACACAGGCACACAGCTGTCTGTGAGTTTAAGGAGATCGAGCCGATGTGGCATATCAACCTGCCTGCCGTTTGTTTTTTTTTTTTCTAAATCTCGGCCCACAACGAAAGTGGTATGTATGGATAGAGGACATTCATTCATTTTTGCAAATGTTAGGCCCATTTGTAACGTTACACGAGTATCTCATTTATTATTTGTTCAGTGTCCCCATCTGAGGCAATTCGTCAAATTGCGTTCCCGACAAAGCTCTCCCTTGTTTTGACGTTGCTGTGAATCATTCATATTTTGTGATTAATATCATGTGTTTACTCGGCTTAAAGGTTATTATTGAGCTTGGTGTTCCTCTCTTAGAATGAAAACCAGGCAAACAGGCTGATGGATGCATTGAATAAAGCAGGGGTCATAGAAGTTTTTAAAGTAAAACTATAACAACATGAAAAACCTGTTCTTTTTTACTTATGAAACAGTTGGAACTTTGACCTATAATAATGTAAATTTAACAGTGTGATCGTTTTAAGGCTGTGCTAGCCTTAAAAAATTTACACTGATGGGAAAAACAAATACTTTTCGGTTACGTTAAGTCTCTTTGTACACCCATTATTATATAAGACCTTATTTATGAGCATGTAAGAGTTTTAAAAGTATCATAGCAACTTATCCGAAACTTCTTGTTTTACGTGGCAAAAGTTTCTAAAAGCAAAAATATGTGTACAGATAATATCTTGCGGGTAACATAACAAAATGGTCGTTTAACAGCAACTACTTAGTATTCTTACATTTTTAGAGGAGACTAAAAAATCAGTTTTATAACAACGTAACCTACATCTGCTATATTCTAGGACGTTCTTTGGAAATATAATTATTTGTATTATTTTTTTATTTTTATTGTACAGCTACTTTATTTTTCACACACTTTGTTAAAACTGTGAATGATACTTTCACACACCTAATTTTTATAAATTATGTAAAGTGCTATGTTGTAATCTAATACGGCGAATTAGAACAATTTTGTTTAAGTTCAATTTAAAAGACTGCCAACTAGTAATAAATGCAAACTACCAAGCTTTTCTTATCCCAAATGAGGTTAAGTGTGAACATTTTACCTGATTTTGTTAGTACTAATTCGAAAACATGGAGATTATCGAAGCGCATACATTTTCTGGTTAAACTGGAGCTAGGTACGTCAAAAAGCTTTTAAAGTGAAGTTCACAGAAATAGTTCATAATTATTTCAAGATAATTTTGAGTCTAATTTTTTCTCTAACCTAATCTGAGCCTAAGTCCTTCAATTGACAATGAGCTTGCGTGAACCAGTCGTTCTTATAAATTATTCAGATAGTCTGATTACTTGTCTAGATTTAATTTACTTTGGTAAGCTTAAACTGCTCTAGAGTAATAATCATATTGTTCTGTTTAGTTACTACTCATAATAGAAATCCATTTTAACCGTTTACCATTAATCATTTTACCTGACCACCAGGGATTTAAAAGAAGAAAGAAGAAGAAGAAAACATATTTATTTAGCACATTACCACAAAGTGCACACAATAAAAAATAAAATAAAAAACTAAACCGAAAAAGATAGGGTGTGCATCTCACGGCTGCACCAAATAGGACCAGTTCAGCAAACTGCCGAGCAACTAGTGCCCGACGCTGGTCCAACATAATTTGATCAGATTAAGTTGACATTAACCAGATTAACCGCAGTTACTTTTTTTTTACTCTGCACACTTGTTTTTCCAATTTACTGGACATTGGCAGAATAGTCGACATCGGCTTTAATTGCCATTAAACAAAAATAGAATAGAATAGAACCGCAGTTACAATCATCGAGTAGTCAATTATTTTATTGTTCATGATCAAAATTATGTTGTCCAAGTTTCCAATCTATCCCAGAGCTGTAGCCGAAAACTCATCATCTGTCTAACCTTTTAGGCAACTGTTTCGGCTTTTAGGTTAACCGGACACCGTTGCGTACCAGTTTTTTTCTATGTAGAGACACCCGTCCTTCACAACCCATGCAGTACTGGGTGACATGATACCTCTTGGTAAGACTGATTGTCTGACTTTGGTGGTCATCCATCCACGGACTAACCTTGGTAATCGTGGCTTATCCTGAAGACCCGAGGGGCTGTTATTATTTATGCAAAAGCACCTCCTATAACCGAAAACTACTAACAACATAATCACCTTATAAGTAAGGGTAACCTCGTTAACTGTTATGGCTACCAACAAAGGCAAGGAAATGAAGGTACCATAGTAAAAGACCTTTTCCCGATAATCACCCCCGTTGCCGTATATTTAACAACCCCATTTTGAGAACCCTATCAAGTGTTGGGTAGAAACTAGACAGTAATTTACAGTAACTGGACAAAAAGTCCATTTACTTTTCTTTGAGCTTTTATTGGCAAAAAAACCTTTAAAGATAGTATCAAAAAAGGGTATATTGTTTTTTAGGGTTAAACACAACACTTATTGCGAGTATCTCAAATTTTAAGATAAACACTTTTAAAAATATTTAAGAAAATTGATCATTCCTCCGAGCCTCCGAGCTCTCCTCTGAGCCTTTTTCCCGCTCTTTGGCAGAGCGAAAGGGAGTGTCAGACTTCTACTGACTGAAAACCACCTATGTTCCTTCTTAGCCCTATATGTCGAGGCCGCAGTAACTTGTAAACAACCCGCAGCCCCGACGGGAAACTACTGAGCCTAAAATTTTGATAAAAATACAGGAATTAGTTCAACACGTCTTATAGATTACAGGAAAACCTTTAAAAAGTCTATGGTGCTAAAAATGTCTCAATATCTACTGCAATGGTACGGAACCCTCCATGTGCAAGCCCGACTTGCACTTGGCCAAGGTTTTTTCTCAAAAATAGCCTCTGGAAGATTACAGGACGAGTTGAACAAAACCTCCAGTGGTCCACATTAGCCCAGAATTGAAACAAATGAAATTCATAGGGGTATTTGTACAGCAGTGGTAAGAAGCGGGCTAGTAGTAACAGTCGCAGTTAAAATCTAGTACCGGTAATTCTTAGCTTTACTCAAAATTAGGTAAAAAACCCTATGGACCACAGATTTTAAAATCAAAGGCACCATCATTAACCTCACATACATGAAGTTAAAATTTATCAAAAAATTAAATAGATAAACGATTTCAAACGAACTTTTTTCCTCAGAGCCTTTGTTTAATTAAATACCAATTCTTGGTGGAATACTTTAACTTAGACCATTTAACATTATTATCCAGGTAGATTTTTACAAAATAAATCTTTCTCTACAATGTGGAAGCTGTAATCCTGTGGGAAAATAAATAATTAATGTCTTGACCGAAGTAAATCTGGATTCATCTGGGACTAGTTTGGACGACGCCGATGGTGCCAAAGAAAAGAATTAAACAAAAAAAGTGGGATAACGTTAGTTTTATGACTTAAGCGGATAGTGGTTATAATAAATCACTTGGAACTCTTTTAGATTTTATCACTGCCTCTGAAAATTTTCTAAGTCCTCGCGCCATAGCGCCCCTAAGGCTACACTCAAACTTTCTGACGTTTTGCTAATCTGTCTTTTCGCAAACCTGTCATTTTGCTTATCTGTAATTTTGCGTTTCTGACTTTCTGCGCCTAAAACATATCCTCCGCCGCGTCTGTCTGTCTTTCCACGATAACATCAAAAACTACTGCACCGATTTTCATGCTGTTTGCACCAATGGATAGAGTGGTTCTCGAGGAAGGTTTTAGTATATAATATTTGGCAAGTTCCGACATACACGCGGGCGAAGTCGCGGGCATTCTAGTTGCAAGTATCAAAGAGCTTAATGGTAAAAATGCTTCCCTAGTTGATGTATTATCAATATGATTTACGATACTTAGAATAAGTTGAAAAAAAACAATGTCCTAGAAACGAATCTAGAGCAAGCATTAAAAATAGCTGCAGTGTCTATTTTTAATGCTTGCTCTAGATTCGTTTCTAGGACATTGTTTTTTTTGACGCTGTGACATTTTCGCCGAATGACAATCCAAATCGTCCGCGACATTTACCATTTCCAGCGAATGCAAATTCAATTTTGATACCTAACTCGGAATCTATAATAGTTGTTTTAACAGACGAGGAATATTTACTTCATCTTTCTGAATTTCTGGTTCCACATCATCATCTGCCTAGAACTTTCCAAATGTAGGATTGTCTCACAGTCTAACCAAATACAGCTGAATAGCTCGACTACCTAAATATCAGCATATAATGATCCCACTGCAGGGACCTAAGCAGGCCTCCTCTCTAGTAGAAGGATGGGCTATAATATACCACGCGGGCCCACTGCGGATTGCTCGATGTCGCATTATCTTCGATTTTTTCCGTTCTAAGACCGGTTTATGTTTTTCTTCACCGTTTTGAGAGCTTTGGTGATGAAATAAATTACACAAAGTAATGTGCCTGCCTAGGTCCAAACCCACGACTTACTGTTCGTAAGTCGGGGCCGCAACCACTGCACCACCACTGCTCTCACTCGCTCGACTGCCTAATACAGAGTAAACCGTTGGCAAGTCTGGTTGTCAGACAGTCAGGCCACTGACTACCTGTCATGACTGTCAAAGTTCTACAAATTACAGCCAGGGCCAACTTCTTAACGTGTTTCCCCCTTTTTTTTCTCTTATACATGGACTGAAGCACTTGAAAAATGAACCTAGTGGCAGTTATTATTAAAGCTACGAGCTCCTCAGATGGATTAACAGATAAGGATCATTTTCTTTATATGAAGCACAAGATTTTTTTTAAACCTTGCCCGATGACTTATTAATTTAATTTTGGCCTCCAACGACTAATATTATTTCATTTGTAAGCCAACGTAATCTGACCACGTAATAAATGCAACGTCCGTAGAACATAAATCAATAAAATGTAAATAATATTTCCGAGTCGAGGTCAAGCGTGGATATTTTCAGATGAACTGTTATAGAATTCTATTCGCAGACAAACGTTTTATATGAAAAATTGTACAGCATGCATGACTTGGTTCATATTGTATTTTAAACTATTTCCTCGAGCATTGAGAAATCGTCTTCTGTATTTTCTGGTTCATTCCTGTTACAAGACAAAATTGTGAGTGTTTGTTTTATGTAAGAAGTATTATAATTTTCAAAATTAAATTTTATATGCTACAGTAACTTTGTTTTTCATTAACTCACTCACCGTCATCTGTCTATATTCCCAACTATAGTAGGGTCGGCTTCCACTGTAACCGGATGCAACTAAATGCCAGTATTTTACATAAAGCGACTGCCTATCTGACCTCTCCACAATCTTGTTAGTATTGGGTAATACAATACCTACCCTTGGTAAGACTGGTTGTCAGACTTTTGGACCACTGCATACCGCGATTGTCAAAGATCTACGAATGAGAGCTTCGGCTCTCATTCGTAGATCTTTCAATCGTCATCAACGGCTTAACGTGCTTTCCGCAGGAAGAGGAAGCTCTTCATGTTTTTTAATAAGTCACTATGAAAAATAAATTTAGTTTAGCTGTTACATATTAATAGGGATGTTTACTGAATTAATAAAAATGTGATTCTAATTAGTCCGTCTGTTAGATTATCGAAAAATATTGGATACGTATTTTTTGTTTTAACAAATCGTTAAAAAAACGTCGAAGATAAAACGCGTCAAAGATTTGCGTGTGGGTTAGTGACGCCACTGATCGTTAAAAAATGCCATACTAATGTCTTAGAATATGACGTCACACGAGTTTTCAAAGCACTGTATCGTCTTCATTGTTTGTTTACGTGAAAAAAGAAAAAATACGTGTAAAATATTTTTTGGAAATATATCAGACGGACTAATTATATTTTTTTTAACTACCGTATTATTAAATTACCGTATTCATTCAATACTAGCTGTTGCCAGCGGCTTCGCCCGCTACAACTCGAAAATTATCTTACGGGAAGATAAAATCGGGATAAAAATCAGGTTATAAACTATCTGTGTACCAAATTTTATCCAAATCAGTCCAGCCGTTTAGACGTGAAGAAGTAAAAAACATACACACTCGCAAACTCACAAACTTTCGCCTTTATAATATTATTGTGACAATAACATTGTTTTAACACTGCATGGCACAGTAACTAATATTTCACAACTTAACTAAATTTGTTCTTCATAGTGAGTTATTAAAAAAACAAGAACAGGTGTTACCCTTTGATCACTTTTAAGTATTCCCAGAACTTTATCTATCAATGCCTGAAATCAAAATAGCTTGAAATAGAAATCTGACAAGGATTGGTTATGAATATTGAATGTATTTATAAAATAATCTTCCAAATATCTCAGTATAGTAACGAGAAGTACGCCTAGACAGCGCTGTGAGAATTCCACTTATAAAATTTTATACGGGTACATTCATTAATGTATTCTACAGATAGCTAAATAGCATAGCTTATAGCTCTAAAACTAGCTTTAGCCTGCGATTTCAACCACTTGGAGGTTGAATATTACTCTGGGGGAACATACAACTCAAGTAAGGTATTTTTACCAAGTGTCCTAACTAATTTAATAATACCTGATTTCGTATAAACAGTACAGTATGGTAACCAATAGACAAAGTTACTTGTCATCTACCTAAAACGTAACATCACAGTCATTTTGAATAATATAAAAAAACTGACCAAGTGCAAGTCGGAGTTGCACATGAAGAGTTCCGTATCATCGACAAAACTTAACATTGTAATTGACAAACTTACATTTGCATTTGGAATGTATGGGTAACCATACATCGCAACTACAAATGTAAGTTTGTTCTCATAATATGAAGGGTGCCGTATCATCGTAGTAGGGAAGCCCCATTTGATTTGTATTATTCCTTGCAGAAAAACATAATTTGTGGTAAGTTTGTTTTTCCTATTGTTTGTATGAATGAAAAAGTTATATTTGCGGTTTTTAATTGTGCTATATCTCAAAAACGATTTACTATTGTATAGTTCAAAGCAATTTTGGTTGAAAGTTCACGTTGCGATCCACAGCATGATAATGTATTTTTTTTTACCACTTTGCAAGTGTCTATTTGCCAAACAATTGCATTTGAGAAAAAATGGTTTTAGGAACCTCAATGTAATTTTAAAAGACTTGTCTATAGACACTTATTAACTTATCAACAATACTATTCCAGAACTATCAATATCTTAAAAAGCGTAGATGTGGGTATTTTGGACTTTAACCACTGTAACTATTATTGAGCAAATAAATCAGACTATTGGGTTAATTCTCAGCAAACATTTATATTAAACAAAACTTTCAACAATCGAATACAACTGATTAGTTAAATAAAATAAATAATAATAATCTGTCTCCAAAAATAATTGAGCTAAAGAAGGTTGTTCCGTCGCACGGTCCGCAAGCGAAGTGACCGGGCGCCCAGCCTGCACCGCCCGCCTGTCTCCTCCCCACCACGCTCCGTGGTGGTTCGATGCCGACGTCACGGCATGCTAGGCGGCGAGCGGCTTCGCTCCACGAAGTTGCCAACACGGCCATTCTGCAAGGCGCATGTCCCAGGCGCCCCACGATGCTAGGTAAAACACTGAAACAAAATCAACATCAGAACTAGTTTTCGTAATCTACAAGTATGAATCACAAGCCATTGGCTTAGCTTTTGAACCATCAGCAAATGCCTACACTATTGCCGCTAGGTCAACCGTTCTTAAAGGGACTATGCCACACTTAAGAGTCTTGGTTTTCCTAGAGCTTACCACTTGGAGTCACTTGCATTTAAAGAGCATTGCGCTACACTTAAACGTACCAAGTTGTTTTCCAAGCTTTATTCACATTTGCTGGTGTTTCTCTCCTGGCAATAATTAAGGTACAAGTGTTTTATCTAGCCTCGCGATTAAAATATAAGCAATAGCAATACTGTATGTGAGACTGTAACCACTGTGTGTAATTCATTTGCTATAAAATTACAAAGCAGTGTATTTATTAATTATTTACAGCAGACAAGAAAGTGCAGTACGTACCTTTAAAACTATGAGTTGCCAACACGGACCATAATGTTAATAGCTTATTCCAATTTCCAGTCATCTATTTGTATCCAATACTTCATATGTTCAGCAGCTGCAACGCCATTGTACGGTTTACTGCTCCTTTCAGAACCCCTTAAGTCTGTTACCTCGTATCTGTCATTACCCAGAACCTTTTTTACTCGAAATGGTCCTTTGAAGCTAGGCAGGAGTTTCCTGCTTCGACCATCGTTGCTCTGGCTTTGTATTCTAATCAATACTAAATCTCCTTCTTCGTAAATATTGGCTTTTGACCGAGTTTTATCAAACCTTTGTTTTTGTGATATTGCACTGGCTTTAATATTTTTATCTACCTTTGCTCGCAACTCCGTTACGTCCACTAGCGTTTCATCATCAAGCTCTGGATCTACATTGTCATTATCAACGCGCAAACGGTATCCGAATAAAACCTCACTAGGCACGGCATTAATAGTTTTGTGAATTGTGCTGTTTAAACCTTGCTGTATTATTTTAACATATTGATCCCACCTATCTTCAGTAGTATCTGCCCCAATAGTTTTTAATGATTCTAGAATTGTCTTATTAAATCTCTCTACCTGTCCATTTGAGCGAGGCATACCCGTTGCCACAATATGCGCGCGAATATTTTTGCTCTTACAGTATTCTTTATACATGTTGGAAGTAAAACATGACCCTGAATCGGAAATAATTCGTTTTGGATTACCGAAAATTTTAGTTATATTATCTAATTCATATATGAGGTCGGATGTTTTTGTAGACTTTACTGCACAGATAAACACAAACTTAGTGAATGCGTCTACTAAAACTAGTAAGTAAATATTGCCGTTTTGTGTTTTAACGAACGGACCTAAATGGTCCGCGTGCAAAGTGTGAAAGGGCTGCGCGTATTTTGGTAACGGGTATAACTCTCCTTCCTTAGCACCACCCTTATTTTTATAATAAATACAATTCAAACAGTTTTTGATGTATTTTTTTATTATGTGACGCATACGAGAAAACCAATATTTGTGCCCTATTCTCTCAAACGTTTTATCGACAGAAAAATGGCCCAGGTCATCATGGTTGTATCTTATTATTTGCCATATACAACTTTTTGGTACGACCCATCGTCGCCCTTGGGCTGTTCTTCTGTACACTTTTCCACCTAACAGTTCATAAGTGTCAAAAATGTTTTTATTTTCATCTATTTCACCCGATTCTAATACAGTTTTAATTTTGACAATGTCAGGGTCTTGCATTTGTACAGAAAGTAACCAGTCTCCTTCGGTTATTGATAATATTATTTCCCTTTCCGACCTCTCACCTGAGGGAACAGGATTTCGACTCAAGGCGTCCACATGTTGCATACGTGTACCTTCTCTATGTTTTATTTCGTACATGAACTCTTGAGTCGAAAGAACCCATCGTGCGATGCGGGGAATAATATTTTTTTTTGTCAACGCGTACCTGACCGCGTTACAATCTGTGATAACGGTGAAAGGTGAACCAATTAAATAAAGACGAAATTTTTGGAGTGAACTTACGATTGCTAGCAGTTCCAACTCAAATGAGTGGTATTTCTTTTCGTCCTCAGTTGTCTGACGGCTATAATAATACACAGGTTTTTCACCCTCATCAGCAACTTGAACAAGAATACCCGCAACGCCATCTCGACTAGCGTCCGTATATAAAACGGTTTCTTTATTTGGATCAAAAATAGATAATACACTATCTGATGTTAGTTTTGTTTTTAATATTTGGAACGCTTGATAATGCACGGAATCCCAATACCAAGGAGCATCTTTTTTTAATAATTTAGTAAGTGGGGCAGAAATTACGGCGCAGTTTTTAATAAATTTGCGAAAATAATTTATTAGTCCCAGAAACTGTCGCAACTGATGGACAGTTTTCGGTACTGGAAATTTCTTAACGGCTTCCACTTTGGTTTCATTTGGCATTACGCAGTTTTGTTTTATTCTATATCCGAGAAACTCTATTTCAGTTTTTAGGAAATGACATTTTTTTATATTTAAAGTTAAACCATTATTTCTAAATATTTGTAAAATGTTTTCCAAGAGCTTTAAATTTTCCTCAATAGTTTGTGTCATAAGATAAACGTCATCTAAATATACAATGACGTTCTCAAACCTTAAGTTACCTAATACCTTATTCATCATTTGTTGAAAACAAGATGGTGCATTAGCCAAACCAAATGGGAGCCGAAGAACTTCATAATGGCCGTCTTCGGTAATGAATGCCGTTTTCTCTACGGACTGTGAGTTCATAATAATTTGGTAGTACCCACTTTTTAGATCAAGACTTGTGAAATATTTATAACCCTGTAGTCTATCTATAAGATCCTCTATTCGGGGCATTGGGTACTTGTCCTTTATTGTTATTTTATTTAATGCGCGGTAATCAATACAGAGTCTTTTCTCGCCATTCTTTTTGTTCACAAGCAGAGCGGGACTCGCGTAAGGGGATTTACTTTCTTGAATTATTTTGTTATCGACTAATTCCTGCACCATATCTCGAATAATCTTTCTATCTGCATGAGAGGCTCGAAAAGGTCTGCACTGCACCGGTCGTGCGTCTGTCAGTGTAATAACCATCTCGTGGTTATTCACTTTCCCTAGCTCTTTTATATCTGACGCGATACACTGTTTATATTGTCTAAATAAATAAATCAATTCATTTAAGTGAGTGTCAGTATCGATCTTAGTCTCATGTATAGCGTCACAAAATTCACTAAGTGATTGCGCATAGTCAAACTTGAATGAATTACCTACACGTGAGTATATCAAATCATTTCGCTCCGTTATGTTCCGGCCAATTAGTATATCACAACCTACTAATTCATCAATGACGTAAAAGTCCACACTAGTTAAAGACACGCAGTCAATTTTTATATTTAGAGTGACTTTTCGAGTGACCGGTTTAGAATTATGCCTAGAAAACCCTTGTAATAAAACTGGCGAGGGTAGAACACTGGTTTGAAGCAAATATTTTTCCACCACCAATTCAGAAATTAGGGAACAACTGCTTCCCGTATCAATAAATGCCTCGTGGGAAAAATGATCAATGTTTACCATTTTTACAAATTTATTTCGCGGATCAGAGGTGTGGATCAATTTGGTTTCCTCAGTTTCTGGTTTGATTAATCCTGTACTCTTTTTACTACGGCACACAGCCTCAACATGGCCTTTTTTTTTACAGAAATTACATTTAATGAGATCACACTGATTCCTTTTATGATTTCCACCGCAAGTGTAACATTTAATATTATAAGGTTTTTGAATATGTGTTGAACCGGTCTGATTACTTTCATGTGTACTACGAGAATTGGCAAAATTATTTGAAGAGGTAACGTTCGTGGACGGCTGGCTAGAGTTATTCGTTTGATCCACTGTTTTATGTTGGTTTTCGCGTGTACTACCCGAACTGGTTTGTTTTGGGTTTTTACCTTTGTAGGTACGACCATGAAGGTAACTAGCTAAATCATGGCAAGATTTAAAATTACTCGCCTCAATCGATGCTCCAATATTGCTGTCGCCTATGCTCCCGACAATTATAGATATAATATCTTGCTCAGTAAAGTTTAAAGATAATCGATCAACTTTACATTTAATATCAAAATAAAATTCGTATAGTGACTGGTTTTCTACTGGTTTTTTATTAACGATTTCTTTTAATAATTCAAACATATTACGACGGGTTTGAAAACTATTAGCTAGACGCTGATTCCAATCACTCCATTTCCATTTAGGCCACTGATTATCAGTACGCAACAACGAGTCATACCAGACTTTGCCAGAGCCTTTCAACTTATTAAGAGCTTGATAACGTATCGTTTCGTCGGCCCAATCAAACATTGTCGCATAGGATTGTATAATATTAAGCCATGCATTTATATCATCATGTAAAGGGTCAAACTCCGGTATAATATTGTTTAAGGTACTCACAGCTTTGGCATCTTTATGACGCGATACCTTTGACTTCCTTCTGGGTGGAGGTGACGGCGTTCTGGAGCTTGTACTCGTTGTGCTACTGCTACTTGACGATTGTGCTCGCCTGCGATAGCGCCTGCGTTTGCCCATGACGCGTGGGTGCCACTTCTGATATTAACTTATCAACAATACTATTCCAGAACTATCAATATCTTAAAAAGCGTAGATGTGGGTATTTTGGACTTTAACCACTGTAACTATTATTGAGCAAATAAATCAGACTATTGGGTTAATTCTCAGCAAACATTTATATTAAACAAAACTTTCAACAATCGAATACAACTGATTAGTTAAATAAAATAAATAATAATAATCTGTCTCCAAAAATAATTGAGCTAAAGAAGGTTGTTCCGTCGCACGGTCCGCAAGCGAAGTGACCGGGCGCCCAGCCTGCACCGCCCGCCTGTCTCCTCCCCACCACGCTCCGTGGTGGTTCGATGCCGACGTCACGGCATGCTAGGCGGCGAGCGGCTTCGCTCCACGAAGTTGCCAACACACTCCACACGTATAGGTAAGTTTGATGAAAAAAGTTCATTTTAGTTTCAGTTCCATACCGTGGGGAGTCCCCCCGGATTAATCTTTTAATTTTTCTATTTTTGTACAAGAATCGTAAAATACATCTACCCACCAAGTTTCAACTGTTTAGTCTTAATAGTTTCCGAATAAAGTGGCTGTGGCATACGGACGGACAGACACACGTGACGAATCTATAAGGATTCCGGTTTTTGCCACGGCTACGGAACCCTAAAAAAGGTCTTAAGCTCCCCAAAAGTGACCTCTTTATTCAAAATTCATATATTTACGTTATACGTCCGTGTTTGGGTAATAGAAATAGATTTCACCTTAATTGGTGTATTAGATTCGAAGCAAATTGACTGTGACAGACAGCCAGACAGACAGATAGAAAGTCAGACAAACAAACACACGAGCGATCTTATAAGGGTTCCGTTTTTTTCCTTTTGAGCTACGAAACTCTAAAAAGCAACCACTAGACAAATAAGGCAGTCAAATCAAGTCAATGAAATTCTTCTTCTTAGCGTGTCGATGACAATCTAAATTGTGTCGGCCCAAAATTGGGCTACTAGTTTGGCGCTTTCGGTAGCGTCCATCAGTTCCTGCAGTGAACATTTAGCAGGACAGGCAGGACACGATATTAAGTGCCCCATCGTTTGAGGGACAGCACCACATTTACACTCCAGTGCAGAGTCATTTATGTGTCTCCACCTCAGCAGGATTTCTTTGCTGCGACCGACCTGGGTCCGGAGTCTGTTTAAAGATTTCCAGGTCAGCCACGGCAACTCTTGTCCAGGTGGGAGATGTTCAGCAGGTGGAACAAACGGGTAAGGTAAGGATGCACTATCCTGCCATAGCTTTAATCTTTCCGTAGACCGTTCGCCAGTGAGTGGGGTGACACATTTCATAAAACTGTTTCGGCTTTTCAGCCTTTGCGATACAAGGCTGTTTAGGTGTAATGGGTGTCGTGTGTCTGAAGCCATTTTGGCTCTTTCGCTGGAACTTGCCACTGTTCTGCGAACTTCAGGTGGCGCTATCCCTGCCAGTGGGTACAGCATCTGTACCGGGGTCGGTTTAAGGCAACCAGTGATGATCCGGCACGTTTCGTTTAGAGCTGTATCCACTGACTTTGCATGGGCTGAGCGGCTCCACACGGGGCACGCAAACTCGCCAGCTGAAAACGATAGCGCCAGCGCTGTAGTCCGCAAAACATGAGGCGAAGCACCCCACTTTGAAGAAACCAGTCGCCGTAAGAGACTGTTGCGGGTGTGCACCTTCTGCTTGATGTTGCTGCAGTTTTTGCTGAAAGTCAGTGATCTGTCCAGAGAAACCCCAAGATATTTCGGAAAGTCACTGTGCTCAATAGACACTCCACCCCAGACGATGTTAAGTCTGCGTCAATGAAATAATAATTATGTTGTCAATAAGCTTTTTTAGTTTACTTTAAATAGTAGTAATAACTTTTTTATCGTTTGTACTTTCTTGAGTCCATTAAGTGGATTAACATTTTTTTTTAACCCAGTTAAGGAATAAGCAACAATGGTAAAAACTACGTTTTCTCTCCCTAGAGCTTTTTGCCTAGCCTCGGACGGCCTCCACTGATTTACAGACCAATAAAATATTCATCTAAATGCGACTTTATTATGTACTTAGTATCGTCCATGGAAACTCTATTATGGTATTATAAAGAAGTATGGGGTTATTACTGTTGCCATTTCTCTAACATACACAGGTATCGTTAGTCGTGGACTAAACTTGAGTGGGACTTGACACGCCTTTATTCCGACGCATTTTACATATTGACAGCTACTGTTTGTTTATAATTTGACATAAACGCCTACTTCTAAATTTAACATTATAGACGTTACAGCGACATAATTATGACATCTGTAGCATTGATTAAGGCAAAAGCAGGAAGTACGAGTACCATTTTCGAAGATCCGCCAATTCCGGCCAAGAAATTTTTGGATTATTGTGGTGGACGATGTCGACGATGTGGACGAGGTCGACAGTCGTTGGCATGACAACAGGGAGACCTGTTGTCATGCCAACGACTGTCGACCAAATATCAAAAACTGGCCAAGTGCAAGTCGGACTCACCCATGAAGGGTTCCGTACCCAAACGGAAAAAAAAAATCGAATGTTACATGAGAGCCCGCCTCCCTTAAATATTTATTTTATTGTGTATTTGGTATTATATTTGTTGTTATAGCGGCAACAGAAAATTTCAAATGTCTAGCTATCGTGGTTCTTGAGATACAGCCTGGTGACAGATAGACGGATGGACAGCGAAGTCTTAGTAATAGGATCCCGTTTTTACCCTTTGGGTACGGAACCCTAAATACGGACTTGAGTCGGCACTATAAATATGGGTGTTAATATCGCCCATGACACTACTATGATGGTATTATAAAGAAGTATGGGGCTATAAATGTTCCCCTTTCTCACACATATCCTTTGAAACTTCTTTTCAGGATAAAAAAGAATCAGATTTAATATGTTTGTCGGTTATTTTCTCATTCATTTTATTGCTAATTCTATACGTTCTACGTACGTTCGTACGTCTTATTTGGATGAATACCAGACAAACACTTGTGCTCTTAGAGGAATGTTCAATATTAAACTATAATGGGACAAAGAACTTCAATTACTTTAGTGAGCAGTAGAAGGCCTGTTTTGTATTGTCGTTTGTGGAAATTATTTGGTAAAGAAGTACATGTTCTTATACGAATGCTTACGTAGTAAGTACACAATTTTTGTACTAAATAAGGTTAATATGCGTAAGACTGCAGACCACAGCATAGTTTGGTAAAAAGCTTGGCAGAAGATGAGTGATGCAACCATTAACATTAAGTGAAGTGCCTACTTTACATTGTGTAATTAATTGCAACATTGGATGAGGCATTGTCTACAAAATCTAACCTGTATAATAATTTAAATTTTTGACGCATGGAACTAAGGCGTTTAGCGGCCAGGCACGCGGAAGCAGGCTTAAGTGAATTTCACAATATTCCTTCTTGTGGTAACGTCATTGTAGGTCAAATTAAGGTTATCGATATTTTCTTTTTGCATGCAATGCATTTTCGCTATAACGAGCAATAAATTACTAGAGATCTTATTCCCCGAAATGGCTTTGCAATAACAATTTTTTTTGAAAGCTGGACGCGATAATGAGGATTTCATTATTCTTTTAAAAACCGAAGCAACACCGGAAATAATAAAAAATACATACCCAATTGCACCAGCTCCAATCTCTTATCAGTAACAAAATGCCATGGGAACGCCTTGCAGAAGCTCGCAACTCCGATCCTCAAATCTGTCACTTTTGTCGACGTTGCGATGCAAGATGCCTCTGATTGCTCGCAGTCGCTGTCTTTTGACTTCTGATGTAGTGGCACTGCGTTTATTTCGTACCTAAAACATAATATGATTGTAAACAGTGCCAAAGTATTGAAAATGTTGGGATTTTGGGACATACCGCCCGCGTATGTTCCTTGATTGGTCTCAATCAAGCTCTACATTTCCAGTATATCTGTCAGTTTGTTTCTGATAATCTCCAAAATGGTTAGACCGATTTTGACAGGGCCTGTAATGTCATATATACCTGATATTATATGGAGTAAAATCTAAGTGGTGGAATAAGGCTTGGGTTCCGTGCTAAGAAAATATTCCTTTGAAACAAACTCCGATTCCTTTAAAGACAAATGTCATATTTTTAGAATAATTTGACGCGGATGAGTGAAGGGGACACATATAGCAGTTAATATAAATACTAAAACCTCGTTACTAAAATTTGGCCAAAGAATCAATGCCGTATTTTTTTTTCATTATTCTTTGAAAAGGTCAGTTACACCTTCTTTCCATAAAAAGTTTCCAAGCAATTAAAAAGGGATCGCCTTCCTAATGGAAATCGATTAAAGGAAGGAACTCAAATGATAACTAATTTCCAAGTTGGGAAAAGATGACTCATTATTCGTTCGCTCTTCCTACTTTCGTATCATATTTTCTTTATATTTTTTCTTATTTATTTTATGCCTTCGACCGTGGGCTCTGAATAAAATTTGTTTTTTAAAGAAGTCTCGAAGACATGCACATACATGGACACACACACACACTATATCTCATGATACAAGGGCTGGTTGTTACTGTGATCAGATATAAATAATGAAATTGGTAGATTCATCCCCCGGGTCCCTTCCAGTGGGGTCAATTTGCCAAAGAGCCAGATGTTTAAACATTGTCATACAAATACAATTATTATTATAAAAAGTTCACGAATTGAATCAGATTATATTGTGAATGTTAGCGGAACCCATTTTTTTTTTATAAAATATAACTAGCCTAGGTTACCCCTTATAATAATATGTTCACGAATTGTTCATCAAAACATATTTTTTAAATCACTATGTATTGTACCCACTATCGCTAAATGATATAACCAAACTGTGTGCACTATTTATGATTCTAGAAGTACATTCACAAAAAATATTACAATATTGTGTAACCACACACAACTCAAACAATACCAGCGTAAAATTATCATAGCCATAAAATACAGACCGAAATGAAACTGACCCACGCGTAACCAAATACAAAGCTTTTAAAATACTAGCTTATGCTTGCGGCTCTTCCGATGGTATTCGGGAATCGCACCGAAGAACAAGTTATTAAGTATACAGGCAGAAATCTTTATGACTCTAGTCATCATATTCTTGTCCTAATCCCAATTAATTTGAGGTCAGTTAGTTGGCTGTATACCTAATAACTTGTTCGACCGTACCACCGGGATAAAAGGTATTTTATGTGTTATTTAGGATTTATTACTATCCATGTGCTGAATATCATAAAATTCAGTAGTTTTTATCTAAAGGGTAACACATCTTCACATAATTTGACATTTATAAAATTATGAGTAGGTAAGTAAGAATTAAGGATTCAGTAAAAATATCAGCTGTTTTCATTCTCGTTCAATTTGCATTATCGAGGTTGAAATAATACGTTTCCATTTCTGAATGCAGATGATGATATTATTATAAGTTCCGATTTTAATGGCGTTATTGTTAAAATGCCGAAACCCAGAAATAAATAATTATTTTAATAACAATTAAAATCTGACATACGGGCTTGTGCAATTGACATCGTATTTATTCCAATTCAATGGTAAATAAGGTCTCAGATTGTTTAAATTTTATTGAAATCAGTTTTATGGCTGTTTCAGTCGTTGATGGATTTATTATCTGGCTGTACCAGATGAATAATAAATTACAACATTGGATTTCTGTTAAGTGCAAATCTGACACTTTTCCTTAAATCCGACTAAAACTGAATTGATTAAATTACACATTAAGAGTATCATTTGGTGCTGTAAGCATACCTTTTCATTAAATAATAGACAAAAGATTTTGGCAACATTTCTATAGAGGCACATTTATTATAGAGGACAGTCGTAGACCTTGCTAATGGCAACTAGCAGCTGACTTCTGTATTAATGAGAACACTATGAAGGAGCATCAGGTATCAGTGGTAATTGAGATATACATATTATATCGACTAACTAGACGATTATCAATTAATTGGATAAGTCGTTGATAGATAAGAATATGAGACAAGAATTATTTTCTTGTTTTAAATTTTTAAGACCGCGGTTTTATTAGTTTGCGATTTTTCGTGAGTACTTTGCTGCCTTCTAAGAACTACAGTTCTATACTTACTTAAATCTCCTAGGGTCGTTAGTATAACTCGTCAGTCTTATATCCGTCTGTGTATCATATAACAGCCTAGCTATTGATTTCAAGCTGCCAACTAGAATGTATGCAACAGGCTCGCTTTCTGTCGTCAAATGAAGCTGGATTTTTCCATCTTGCGATGTTGTACAAATGAAATTCGCTTCGTATTCCATCGTTTCATCTTTCTGAACATCATCCTGTGAAAATATATTGGTGTCATTAATCACGTTGATATCTTTATTAACAATTTTAGTTAATGTCTTACAATCTAATAGGGAGGTTTATTGACTAAAAAAATATGATTCTAATTAGTCCGTCTGTTAGATTATCAAAAAATATTGGATACGTATTTTTTGTTTTATCAAGATTTGAGTAGGGGGGTGTGATGTCACTGACCGGTAAAAAATGCCATACTAATGTCTTATTAATGACGTCACACGAGTTTTCAAAGCACTGTATCGTCTTCATTGTTTGGTTACGTAAAAAATTAAAAAAATGTGTTCAATATTTTTTGGAAATCTATCTGACGGACTAATTAGATTTATTTTGTTAACTACCCTATTTGTTTGATGTTTTCTTTTGATCTTTAATTGGTTTATAAGCTTTGAAACAAAGAATTTTATAAATTACAGTGATGAGAAAATTAAAATATAGCAATATTTTTACATTTAAAACTTTATTTCACTTTGTAACGAAGATTTATTACAGGGGATTAAATTGAAACAACCACGCTTTTCTTTTGTATTTTAAGTAAATTGTGCAAGAGAATTAACTTGCCTAGTAAATCATAACATCATGCCTGTAATCCTCAAAAAACATAGGTGTACCTGCTAATATATCCATTTCAATAGTTACGTTTAACCCCCATGCAATATCTAAAATCGGTGAAGGAAAACATCGTGAGGAAACCGGCATGTCTTAGAACAAAAAATTCGAAGGCATCTACCAATCCGCACTGGGCCCGCGTGGTAGATAATAACCCATTCCCTCTCATAGAGAGGAGGCCTGTGTCCCAGCAGTGGGAACATTATTGTGCTGTTGATGATGATGATGAATAGGGGGCGAGCTTATTGCCATCAACACGGCACAATATCAGACTCTGTGACTGTTACTAAGAAATTCCAGTAGGAAAATTCCAGGAATCGAACCCCACGCTCAGCAGCCGCGTTTGCAACAACGAGACCAACAGGGCAGTCATTCTAAGGTATAAATAGTATACATAAGGATGCACTTACCTGGTCATGTAACACATCGTGAACGCTGTCTAAAGTAGTGAGAAATTCAGTCAAATTGGTGCCTAAACATTTAAAAGCTCTCTCCAGTCGACAGTTATGCGAGAACGCCGTTAAAATTAAATATTCTCCTAATTTTGCCATAAAATCCTTAGTGCTAACACCTGCAACAAGCAAAGGAGACTTTAGTGAGTTATAAAATTATGATACTTATAATAAACCTCATATTATGGCTGACGTATGCACTTAATAAATTTATTATTAGATGGAATGGAATTTAGAATTTTATAGCACTTTTCAAAGTGCTTAAGGATGGCAATGTTCCCATTAAAGCTGTCTGAATGAAAAATGAAAATTGTTATTGTCTGGTTTTTAGAATGTTGTAGGTGTCTGGGGTTAATATGAAATATAAAAGAAGTTCAGAGTAATCAAAAGGATTGGTATAAAAAAGGCATACTGCCGAATACTGAAACGCCACTCAAATATAAGTAACGCTCAAATCCAGTGCTGTCTCGGTCGCTCTATGCTGAAGTAACAGACAGAACGAGATTAAAGGGCAACTTAAAATTGAGTAGCGTTTTAGTATTCGGCCGTTAGTTGCACAAAACAATATGACGAGTAATAGACAAGTATGAAAGTAAAATAATTAAGGTAAGGGCAATAGAAAGTTGATGAGAGTTGAGTTTGAGTTTTGAGGTTTTTTTTTTTGAGTTTCACAAAAACGAAATGTGGAAGATGAAGACATGTTGCGCCGACCCAAAAAAAATTAGTATAGGTGCCGAAGGGTGATGACGACTTAGTTACATATGGAACCCTAAAAACGACATTAACCTGATAAAGATTATAAAAGAGAGTCAATGACAATAAATTAATAATCAAGTATAGTATGACAAGTTTGAGGATGCGCGCAGTTCATGGTTGTCAAGAAAAATTGCAGCAATAGTTCAAACTTGGTACGTTTAGGTATTTTAGTTCTGTATTTTCTCGCTTGCACAGATAAGTTGGTTTAAATGTACTATCTACAAGAAAGATTTCACTTATATAATTATTATAGTATACATCTAATATTTGACTTAACTGACTGATTTGACTTTGTTTATGACTTTTAGGATTAAAGATCTTTCTTTGTATTTTGTATGTTCCTTGTTTTTCTCGCAAATAAACATTTTTGATTTGATTTGATTTAAAAAATATGATTCTAATTAGTCCGTGTGTTAGATTATCGAAAATATTGGATACGTAGTTTTTGTTTTATCAAATCAATAAAACTTGACGAAGGTAAAACGCGTTAAAGGTTTGAGTAGGGGGTTGTGACGTCACTCACCGGTAATTAATGTCATAGTAATGTCTTAGAATATGACGTCACACAAGCTTTCAAAGCACTGTAGGTACCGTCTTCATTGTTTTTTAACGAGAATAAAGAAAAATAAATGCGTCCAATATTTTTTTGAAATCTATCTGACGGACTAATTAGATTTTTTATGCTATAAAGTGCAAGGTGCAAGCAACTGAATTGTAAAGAATCGAAATTAATTTCGTCTGGGTACTTAACAAATATTGGTGTACGCAACGGTTCGACAATGCAACGGATATCCGTTACATTGTCGAATACAACGGATATCCGTTTGTACTATGGTTCATCCAACGATTTCTAGCAATATTGGTTTCATTATCTACTGGTTTCACCATTTTTGGTTTGGAAAATCTGTGCTAGCTTCCATTTTTATAATCAGTTTGTAAAAGGCTATTTTATTCATATAAGTGCAAATGTTATTACTTGGTTCCTGCAGTTTTTATTGTGGTATGTTAAAATTATGAATATTATTTATAGTTAACAATTTTATAATAAAATAATAAAGAAGTCTGAAAAAGAGAAAATTTTCAGGGCATCAAAAACATCGTAGTAAATTTTAGTTTGTAAAAAACAATACTTTTAAAAATTGTATAAGATCATAAACTTTAATCAGCTCAGTCGCAAAATGTCGCTTTCACAAAATGTCTACTGGTAGCAAAATGTATTTTTCATAATGTCGTTTTCGCAGAATGTCTGTTTCGCAAAATGTCGCTCTAGGACTTTTTTTGCCAGGTTTATAAAAAAGGTTGTTATTTCCGATTTCTCATTACATATTAACCAGTTTATAACCGACTTCCAAAAAGGAGGAAGTTGTCTATTTATATGTAGGTATATCATGACATCGATATACCTACTTCATAAACAAAACAGTTTAGCTGATTCTGAATTTAATTGCTAACGAAGAAATAGAATCCAAATAATCAATGATAACACCAAAGTGCGAAAACATGAAAACATTTTCATCCATTAACAATTAATCCGTACATTTAATATTAGATTTCATTCAATCCGTAGATAGCTTACATTTACCTGTACATGATACTGTAATTAAGTCGTTACAATATACGTTTTTTACGTACATGGATTAATTACCATGAATTGTTACACGATAACCATCTTGTTTCACATATAAATCAGTCTACAATAATATATTTAGATTTGATTGTCTGGTGTACAAGGGTTTAGTTCTAAATTGAAATTTAATATAATCTTCAGGAATATTTTGAAAGTCTCTAGAAAAAATTAAATTTTTGTTGTTCAAACAAAACGAGCTGTTTTTTTTTCATTGAATAACATAACATCACGTTTTCTAATTCACGAAGGACAATTCAGAAATGTACCAAACAAGTACACCCACAAGTCGCCAGATATGTTTAAGATTCCATGTAAAAGAGGGCGAGCGTATTGCAATCAACTGCACTGTGGCGACTGCTGAAAAATTCTGGTGGGGGAACTCGCTTGTGGCCACTAGACCACCGAAGTAGTTACAACCTGAGCCTTTAAGGTAAGTCAATGTACTACTGAATCGTTGAGTCTGCCACTGTGGTGATTTCACGAATTAAAGTTTCATCTAGCACCAACGGGGACAGAGGTTGTAGCAAAGGCGACCGAATGAAACGCAAGCACCGCTAGTGGTGGTAGATGCGACAAATAGTTGCATATTATACTACAAGTGAGGACAGACCGGTGGAGGCAGATCGGAATAAACTTCTAAAAACTCGCACTAAGCCATCAGATGTTTTATCAATAATTCAAAGCCAGATTAGCAGTTTCATCGTTATCTGTCTCGTTTGAGCTATTTCCCAAAAAATCCTCTTCCAAACTTCGTGGTTGCCATTCGTCAGATGTCAGTCATTTACGTCTGACTTGTGAATCACGGTTTCATGTTGACACAATGTTACTTCAAAGCGACGCTGACGGCGGCCATGTTGGCTTTGTAACAAAGCAAAGTTTTGTATACGCTAACACTGAATGTGCGACCTCTGACGTCACAGTATTTGAGAATCGAAGTGAGGGTTTTATTTCCGTGGAGGTTGGTTGTTTCGTTTAGAATGGCGATGAGTGTGGAGTTGTAGGATAAATTGGCTCAAAAATGGGAGGTTATGTCTTTCAGGTTACAACAGACTTTTATGAAACGATAGAAAATGTCTTCCTTTGCCTTCTTCAAAAAGAAATATTGAGATTGTCATAGACAAAGAGATCACGTACAAGAACCTATTGGCTCTATGTAAAACGCTGCTTTTCGTCGTAAAGGTTGATTAGAAACAGACTCAACGTAATTTTGAAAAAGCCAGGATGATAGTCATCACAGAAAACGTGCCGGTCTTGTCGGCACTTGGTTATGTGACCTGTCGAAAATGCCGAGTCAGCCAGCCAAACACCAGTCGGGGGTCTGAGCGAATTTCCCGGTCTCCCGACACATGATAATAGTAGGAACAGCGACCTTTATTCTAATAAAGACCGACATAATCCTCCCCTGCCCTCATGATCATCATCATAATTAACAGCCTATAAATGTTCCCACTGCTGCGACACAGGCCTCCTCTCTTTGAGAGGGAATGGGCTTTAATCTACCACGCCAGCCCAGTGCAGATTGGTAGATGTCACATGTTTTCGAATGTTCGGTTCTAAGCCATGCCAGAAAAAGAGAAGGAAAACATCGTGAGGAAACTATTTCTCACGATGTTTTCCTTCACCGTTTTGAGAGCAGCAGTGATGAAATAAATAACACAAAGTAATGTGCCTGCCTGGGTTCAAACCCACGACCTACTGTTCGTAAGTCGGGGCCGCCACCACTGGGCCACCGCTGCCCTAGACGAATAATATCCAAGAAAAGGATGATAGTCATCAATGGATGATAGTCATCAATATGATAAAACTAGCTTTGTTAAAGAGTTTCTACAAACCACTATCATTTAATGAATTTCAGAATATTCTACCATCATTTCACTGCGATAAATACGAGTTCACGTGACATGGCATAACCCTCTTATTAATATAACTTTCATACAAAATTGAATTATGACAAGCTGCCAGAAGTTGGCCAACTCGTGACAGACGGAAAAGTTACGAACGAAAGGGAAACGGAAATAATGTCAACGATTTTGGATGCTTACGGGTATATCTTCAGTTTGATTATAATGGTAGGGTTTTCTCTTAAAAAAAAAGTGGAAAAAGTTATTTGGCTGGTGGGAGATAATTAAACAACCCGTCCCGCTCTTAGGCAGAGCGAAAGGGAGAGTCAGACTTCTACTGACTAGAAACAACCCATGTTCCTTCTTAGCCCTTTATATCGAGGCCGCGGTATCTCTTGCGAAAAACCCGCAGCCCCATGGATATGGCATCGCATGTAACTACAGAGTGAATGTTGATGGATTGAGAGTGAGATGAAGACCATAGAAAAGGTAAATAGATTGTGTGAAGCTTTGAAATTCTCACTTCACTCACTAGCCAACCAGAAACAACCCAAACAATAACCAAAAATTTCAGGTCATAACATGTCTGCAGAGCGAGTTGAAAGTACTACTTTTCAGCCCTAGGAAGAATCGCTTTCAACTGACAGCTTTCAAATTAAAAAACTTGGTACATTTTCACATTTTTATTGAACTATGTTCCAACATTTTATACAGCCAATTACAGCGCGATTTAAAATTAAAATTACCTACATAAAGTTAAATATAATTATACTATTATGACTTTGATATCATTTAGACTATTTCTCTAAAATAACAACAATTTCGGCAAAATCTTTGTCATTTTTTTTAATGATGAATATGAAAAATATTGGCTGTATGCCCAGAGTTAAAAAAACCAAATAAAGTGGTAAAGTGACAATCCGATCAACACTCTCTTTGCAATGTATAAATTCAATCTCTTTAGTATTATATAGTCGCATAGCACATATTGTGTGAGTACTATGTACTAGAAAGCTGTCATTCTCTGGAAACCTACATTTATTTTTTTATTTGACTTGGATATGCCCTGGCGATTGAGAGTGTGTCATGCTCACTTAAATGTCTCGCTGATTGTGGCGGGTGTGTCGGGTCATTTCGTTCCCTTTAAAATGGTTGAGTGGAATGGTGCTGATCCATGCGTCATGCTCGTGAACGGGTGCTGTCAGTTGTGACTGGTCATCTCTTAGCTGCCACGGCTTGTTTGAATTATTATATCTTTTTTTGATTCGTCGTTTTGGCCTTACTGTCGACACTTATCGTGCACATCTTGCTACATCGTTCTCACATGAAAATATACCAATCTCAAAATGAATGATGTAACCAAAGTTTTGTAACAATATTATGATTTAAAAGAGTGTCCATGAAGTTTCTTGCCATTCTTCTCATGAGACCAACGCTTTGGAATCGGCAATTACAGTACACTGACAGTTATTATGCCTTGTGAGTGGGACTGTAGCTTAGTTTATTAGCTTATTAAAATTTAGTATTTATTCGACTATTCAAAAGAGCCTGTAATTGGCCTACTTGAAATAAATGATTTTGATTTGATTTGACTTTTTTTCAAATCGGACCCCGGGATCGGTGGAGAAAATCCCATTTTTTCTTTACCTAATAATGTATGTTCTTATTTTTATTCTCCTCGTATTCGTAATGAAAAGCAGTGTTTACCTCGGGTAAATTACTTATTTAGCCCCTTGAACTATTAGCGCCCTTACTACGTTACGGGCGCCAAACCTTGTCTCGGGACTAAATAAGTAACTTTCACCCCTTGGATAACAATGTATTTTTTTATTTATTTATTTATGTACACACAAAATACAAAAAAAAAAGGAAAATATAATGTACTATTTATCTAAGTGAAATTTAAGTGGGTTGACTTAATATTGAAATTCCATTATTTGAAGATAGTTCAAGTGCTTTGTCTCTAGGCTTTACAGACACCAGATGCTTGGTTGACAGCTTCCTGACGGGTCGACTAACACCATGCATCACTAAACTGTCAGCCATCATGAATTACTATTAGCGTTAGACTTTATTACTTTATTACTTTAGTCAAAGGCGTCTCCTGATTATTTCCAGCTTATTTAATTCAAAGCTAATGACCATTCGTCGTTTGTTTTGTCCAGCTCATCTTACCATCTACTACAGGGCCTGCCGCGGCTCGGCGCCTTCTGTGTCCTGGATCGTCATAGGTATTTTATCAACATGTTAGGCGGTGAAATCAGGAAAATGTGGTGAGAACAATGTTGAGTATGAATGTAGAGGAAGACCAAAGAAACGATGGATGGACTGGATGATATGGCTAGAAAGGAGGTTACTGCTGGGTCTACTAGTAATAGAGAACTTTGGAATAAGCAGACATACTCCGTCTTATTACAAAAGTGGTTAAACCTTAATTTAACTTAGACTTGGTTTATCTAGCATACCGGCTCACTCTTAACACGTTTCATATTCAAAAGAAAGTGACACTTTTGTAATAAGGCCGACTGTGTTTACCCCAAATAAATAAAACAGTAAGAGAAGGATGAGTTCACTGGTGTTCAAATTGTCAGCCATCATGAATTATTTTGCCAGTATAACATTTTTGTACAGTGCTTATTTAGCCTGTCTTAAATATCTAGTTCAAACGTTGTCTGTGCTGAATTAATGTGTCCATTATTTAGGATAGTGATGGACGGATACTTACTGTCCGTAGCTCGTACCGCATCGTAAATTTCTTGTAAATACGCGTAATTCCTACAAGTTTTTACATCGTCTGGTAGTCTTCGTCTGAAACAAAATGGGTGCTCTTATATTTTTGGCTTTATTAAAAAGAAATGGGTGAGCAATAACAATAAAAAGAGGATGTTTCTATTTGGTTTTATTTGTTACAAACTACATTTTGAGTTATTATTCTATATAAATTAATGTAGAAGAACGACATGATGACATGTGTTCGTAATTTGAACACAACAAAAGCTCAAGTGCTGTCTAGAAAAGTTCAACATCTAAATGTTCTCATTTCTTAATACTAGATACATTATACTGCTACTTTACAACCTAATTACAGTAGTATATTCTAGTCCTCTTCCAAGATACTCTAGCAAAACCTCATTAGATCCTTAGGCCTTCTAAGTAAGCACAATCGCAGATTGTCTAAGATTAATCGTCGTAGGCTCGTTTGTTAAAGATCTTAATGACTGTCATAAGTGCCACAATAAGTTCAAGATAAACATTCCTAGTGAACCCTCCACCATTTCATTTAAAGCCACTCTGAGCCTGTTTAAAAACAAACATGGAACGGTAAACAAACACAATAATAATAATTACTCTTACATCTCAGCGTGTTACACGACCAATTTAAGTAGTCCACGTAATTAAATTTAATCTTACAAGTGGAAGTTAATTAGTGAAGATGCTTATTCACAACTGGGGTGTCTTTTAATTTAAACGTTTATTATTTACATACATTCGTTGTGGAATAAAGCGTTTGATCTTGGAGTTTGCGGTGACTTGCCGTTTCACGATTGGATGAGTTTGATGTCGACTTGTGTTTGATTTGCGAACATTTTTAGGGAGTATCTTCAATGAACTTATGCGTACTTAGTACTTTTTTTCGGTTAGCTCACAAGAAGTAACAAGATCGCAAAAGCAGACGGAAATAATTTTGTGGGTACTTTTAACAATCGTAGATATCGACAACGCTATTTACTGGATGGTACTGCCAGCCTGCGTCATCTTTTGCTGAGCAAAGACCTCTCCCAATGAATTCCAGTTGTTACAAATCAGGGCCAATGAGGTCGCTGGTTACAGTTTACAAAAAAAAACACCAGGGCCAGGGGTTCATTGATCCACCAGCGTTATGCCCAGGGATTAGTGAGTCTGCCCACCGTATACCCAGAGTTATGGTCGGTATTAGTCAGGCAATCACCGTTATGCCATGTACGATTAGGGATACTGTGGGTCATGTTGTACATAGTTGAGAGCGTAGTGATAGTTTATACAGTGTGTTGTGCAATGCAAGTTGTATTTTTATCATAATTATGTATTTTTTGGGTTAGTGTTAATTCTCCTCATTCTTATATCCCCCCGATTTTAAGTTGTAGTGTTGCGTTTTATCAAATAAAATCAAGGTCAAAGAAAAAAGTACCATTCAAATATGTTTAGACTCATGCCTGGCTTGACAGACTAAACAAGAATGGGTACAAAAAGGTGCCAAGCTAAATGTAAGAACTTGTTGTGAATTGTGTTTGACTTAACTTATTTTTATTTTAAATTTCGGATATAATCATTAAGTTAAGTATGTAGAAAGTTATTAAGGCGCTAACAGCACCGAAACTAGCGCCAACCACATCTTATTTCTTTTTCTCTAAAATCACATCCAATTTCGAAAATACATAACACTATCATTCTGTTAAATAACCTTACTTACTTATTACCGCCAAAAGTGGCCACAATTGTCTTTAATCAGTAATTCTCTCGTAATTTATCAAGTCTAGTCATGAAAAGCGATTTATAAATAATAATAATAATAATATGGCGCTAGTTTTGCTGCTGTTAGCTCCTTAAAAAAATTTTGTTTTTATAACTTTCGGGGGGAAATAAGAACGGGGGGAATCACCCTGACCCTTTTTTTGCTTGCTGGTCGTCTGATTGCTTTTAACAATATGCCGCTCTATGCCATTTAGTAATTATGCGATGTATGGCCAACATTTGTGGCTGCACTACTTTGTGCCAAAGCAGTGTTTGTGACAAATATGGTGATTCAAAAGCTGACATCAATTATGCACATTTAGTTACAATGATAAAGAATCACAATATTACTCACTCACGATTTACTGAAGTTTTACTGGCGTAGATCCTCATAAAATACTTGGATATATTTATCCAGATCTGTTTAGGCTGGTAGTCGACCCTTTGGACCAGAATAGTTTGGGTTTTAGTCAAGTTTTGTGAAGATCTATTTAATTTTTATATTGTTTACAGGATGAAGTTTGATCGCGATGGTGTGTGGTGTTCTAAAGACCTGTTTGTCCAACTCCGGATAAGTTTTGGATAACCTACGTAATAAATTATTGAAATTGCTTTTTTATTGCATATCAAAATGCCAGCTTAGATGAAAGATTCTTAACTGATTATGAATGATAATTATAAATTCACAAGGACTTGATCATTGTCGAAGACAATAAATAGATCCATAGGATAGATCAATTTGGTTTCCTAGAAAATAGTGCCTATCCGGAGAAGGTAAAACAGGCTATAAGTGTAAAACAATAAGGTACATAACTATACTTACAAACAATTGTATTTGTCGTAGTGTTCCGCCTGGTTCTTTGTGAGAGCTGTCACGGCTGTGTGGAGGCATTCGTTCTGAAAATAAAGAGAGAGGTATGTAAGAACAATATTAAGTGATGCTTGCTTTTATAGAGAACTTGTGGCTAAATAAAACCAGCCGCGTCGATTTATATAGTAAACCACGATTGCCTTAATTCGATCACGAATGGGTGACCACTCACTGTGCCTCGGAAAGCACGTTAAGCTGTTGGTCGCGTCTTTCATTTGCAGATCTATCATCATCATCATTATTTCAGCCGAGAGACGTCTAGTCAGCGGATCCCCGCAATCTTCACCCGGTCATCGGTCCACCTAGTGAGAGGCCTTCCAATGCAACGTCTTCCGGTTCGCGGTCGCCACTCCAGAACTTTCCAGCCCCATCGGCCATCCATTCTGCAAGCAATGTGCCCTGCCCACTGCCACTTAAGTTTGGCAAATCTTCGGCCTATGTAGGTAACCTTGGTGCTCATGCGGATGTCCTCATTTTTAATCACGCAAGGAAACTCCGAGCATAGCCCTCTCCATTGCGCTTTGGGTGACTTTGTAGATCTATAACAGTCGTTAATGGTAGTCGGTGGCTAGAGGGTCTGAACACCAGTTCAACAGGGCATCGTATTTTCCAGAACGGAGCAGTATTTTTTTCACAACCTTAACTGGATTGTTAAAAACAACTCCTCTTTAAAGTTGTCTACTGCTAATGTACGCAAGAGACAAGCGCCGTTGCCACGTTGTATGGCAACGTCAAGTTGGCCTCTGGCCAAGGTAAATCCCAGCTCTTCGGTCACGGGAAATGTCGACTAAGCATTTTGTAATTTCCTTGAAAAACCTTAAATTGTCACAAAATTTTAAAGATCAAAATAATACAGCAAAAAGCTTTAAAATACATAACACGCCATCCCTTTCGTAAGTCATGAGGCGTGAAGGGACCAATTTCCCCACATTTACTTGATGAGGCGTCTGCGTCTCCGCGTACCCCGAACGCTTTAAATGCGGTGCCTTGATGAATTGGCCGTGGTGAACAAAAGACGACCATAATCCGAAGACGCTTTGAGTATGATTTATTTGTTGGTGGAACTTTGTGTATTGGAGTTCTGTCTAGTTCCTACACGATCATGGTGACAATATTTAAATAGGAATCATGTTAAGTTGGTGACTGTGTAAGTCTGACTGTAAAATGTAAACTTATGCAAACCCTAAGATATGTTGTACGCAGAAGCTGTTGGTCAACCTTTCCTGATAAATAAGTGACTCATTAGACAACTACCGTAGTATTTTAATTATATCAAACTACATATTCTTAAATATAATAATAGAATAGGTACTATGTTTACTATCTTCATACATTTATATAATTCTTTTGTTTGTTTTTGTTTTCTTTTGTACGTGTGTTTGTCACTTAACTCCTCCCAAACGGTTTGACAGATTTTGTTGAACATTTTTGTGTGTCAAAGAAAAGCAAGTGGGTTCGAGAATGGTTTAGATTTACATCCCGGCAGGTAGCGCTGCTGCCCGGGCAGAACGACGTCTGCCAGGTCCGCAAGTTTGTTATGAAAACTAAAACCTTACTAACTCATTGTCTTAAACATATTAAAATATCAATGGTCTAGACATCTAAACGATTGCACACATTCCTACATTGTTGTGTATAATTGAAGAGTTCTATTGCACATTTCTGACGATCATCAAAATCGGTTTACAATTTGCAAAACTATCGCTGAACAATAAACACAAAAAAGGACCAGACAAATTGATAACCTCCTGCTTATGAATGTCGGTTAAAAATAGCCTCTCTTCGTCATATCACATATGTATACAGACGACGACTTGCAACTCTGTAGTACGGCTTCTTGTCCTTACTAGTCGGCTTACCGTACCAGGTGATCCGGTTAACAGCTGATTTAGTTCGAGGTGCGACGGATATTTTGACCTGTACGATGTAGCCGATACTTCTGCACGATTTTAAAAGGTAATTTTGTAAGACGCACGTAAGTCTTTGAAAAAAAATTGCGTGCTTGTGTAGTTTGATTTTATTTTCTTTTTAACCGACTTCTTAAAGGAGAGTATAATGGACACTTTTTTTTTTTCTTTTGTCACGTAAACACGAAGTAAAGACGAAAATTCGTGTCAAATCGTGTGACGTCACAAGGTTAGTACCTACTTATTTACCCACAAAATGACGTCACAAGCCCCCACATCTTAGACACGTTTCATTTTCGTCCTAGAGAGGAGACCTGAGCCCTGCAGTAGGAACATTTTAGGCTGATGATGACGAGTTGGTAAAATTGTTTGTCTGCTATACTTAGCTACAACTCTAAACCAACTTGATGTTAAATCATGGTATTTAGCACTGAAAGTTTAGGCATAATGTTAAAACCGTTGGGATTCTTAACGACTATTATAGACTTAATTCACCACAATCATCATCATCAGCCTATAATGTTCCTACTGCAAGGACTCAGGCCTCTTCTCTTAGAGAAGTATGGGCAACAACGATCTCGAAGGAAAACAAGATCATTTTAATTTTTCTTCTACATCGGAAAATTGATCCCCGACACCGAAGTGTTGTAGTTGATAACTCAGTCTGTCTGGGCCAATATCTGTTTACAAAAAGTCTTAAAAGCCTTTGCCTTACCTAGAATAGGTAAATATGATTGTATACTCTGTTGTGAAAATTATTCTAAGAAATGTTTTGTTACTGCAAAAAGTATAACTCAATAAACTGTTATGCGCGAGTAGATATATAGGGAAAGAAAGAAAGAAATCATATTTATTTGGCAAACGCCACAAGACGTACACACAACGAAAAATGTAAAAAAAAACTAAAACTAAACAATGAAAAAATAGAGATAACATTGTGTGTCTCACGGTACTCCCAAATAGATCCAGTTCAGCAAACTACTGAGTAGCTAGTCTCTGACGCTGGTTTTCCCCAAAAAGCACTAAAATATTCGTACTGTAAAGGGCGTTGGCTATTTTCTTACAATTATGTTTCAAAATATCTAGTTCCATTGGATTTCGTTAATTTTTACCCGACTGCGGCGAAGCCCAAAAGGAGGGTTATTTTATGTTTTTGTTATTTAGCCCATAATAAAGTCCTACTACTGAGCAAAGAACATTAGCCCTCTACTTTTTTCTCCGACCAATCTCGCACAAAAGCTTCCAAGTCGGCACGCCAGCGTTTTCAAAGCCCACCCGAAAAAATACTAATAAAAAACAAAAACATCAAAAGATTCGAACCAATAACAAAAGTGAATCAACTAAACAACCAATTGAATCCGGGACCTATCTAAATCAATTAAATGAAAACTTTTGACAGTTTTATCTGCCGGTTGAAATGAATCAATCAAAATAAGTTGTCCATCTGAATTAATTGCTGGATTGTCGGTGTCGGGTCGAGTCTATTCATAAACAGTTTAAGGGTTTTCTAATTAACACGAAGGGGACAAAACAATGACAGGGGGATGATATTGGATTTTAGTGTAAGTTTTAATGGATAAAGTGGAATTCGGGAATTGGGTTATTAAGGTTAATTATTAACCAAAACATAATATATAAACTAAACTAACCTAAAAACAAACTAACTATACAAGGGCATCGAAAAACTCCTCAGAGCTGTCAGCAGGTAAAGTGCCCAAGAGACTGGCAGCGTTGCCGCGTTGTATGGCAACACTTAGCCTCTGGGCAAAGAAAAAGCCAGCCCTTGGGCCAAAGGAAGCGTCAATAAGGCGTTTAGAAATATCCTAAAAAAGGCTGTGGGCACTAGGACCCCACGGCCCTAAAGTTTCAACCCCAAACGGCTCGAAAACAAAGGGTGTAAAAGTACCCTTAACGCAAACGAAGGGCACTTGTTCTCCCCACCACTGCGATATTTTTTTTGTTCTAGACCATACCTGGAAACCGCCTAGTTACGGAGAAGTTACGGAGTTAGTGGGGGTCAAAGTTTTCAGGTTATAACTTTACTATTACCTCCATGACTTTTTTACTATTCAAAGCATCCACTAGCACAATATTTTAAGAGTGCTACATTGAGTTGAACCCTAAAATTAGATTTTTGACATAAAAAAGTCGTTTCCCAGCAAACATTTTTGCGTGGTGCTACTTAGTTTGATGTACAGAAAGCTTAAAGGGTTAAGCCTGTATAGTTTTCACAAAGTTTAAAACATAACAACAAAAATTGCTCCAGTTTTTGATAAAGCAGAAACAGTCATCAATCAGCACGAATTCCGAATATGAGGTATTACTGAAAACTTGCAAGAAAAAATTCAGTAACATATAATTCCTGAGCATGAAAGTTTAACTCAAGATTCATGCACTTTAATAGCGTTTTATTATTGGGAAAAGCACGCCACACTATTTCCAAACCACAGTAACTCCTGTTAGCCAGAATCAACAGTGGCGCAATGAAACTCCATCCCGGAGTAACGCTTTAACTGTCTTGGATCCCGCAACGAAATTAATCAGACAAGAATAGCGGAGGAGTAGGATCTAGTAGCGTTTGCAACAACTGGATCTTGATCATCATCTGCCTAGCCTATCCCCAACTAAATTGGTCGGCTGCCAGAATAACCGAATGCAGCTGAACACCAGTATTTTACATGGAGCGACTGCTTATCCTCCACAACCCAGTAAATATTGGGAACAACGATACCTCTGGGTAAGACTGGTTGTCACACTTCCAGGCCACTGACTAACTGCCTACATAATGCGAAAAAAATCAAATGACAGCCGGAACCAACCGCATAACGTGCTATCCGAGGCACGGAAGAAACTCAGTACGTAATGGTTTACAAACACTGGACTAACGAAAACTTGATCATTATCCTATTAATAGGGAATTTCACCAAAAAATTCTAATTAGTCCGTCAGACAGATTTTCGAAAAAAAATTAACACATTTTTTTTTCACGTAAACAAAAGTTAAAGGCGATATATTGCTTCGAAAAGTCGTGTCAAGTCGTGTGACGTCACAAGGTTAGTACGTTTTTACACACTAAGTGACGTCAAAAACCCCCAATCATGATCATCTTTGAGACGTTTTATTTTCGTCAATTTTTATTAATTTAATAAAACAAAAAACACGTGTCCAATATTTTTCGAAAATCTAACAGACGGACTTATTAGATTTTTTTGGTGAAATACTCTATTAAGAGAGAAGTTGTCCATGACTTCTCAATTTTTTCAGTAATCATGCACAGGTAAAAAAGTAAATAACTTTACGTCTAGTCAGCGTACAAAAGACTTATTATATTGATCGTCCTAACATCACTCAAGAGCCTCAACACTACAGTCGGGGCGGATTGTTCAAAAGAGATACTGCGGCCTCGACACAAAAGGCTACGAAGGAACATGGGTGACAGCCCTTTTTCATAGTGCTTTTGATGAATTGTTCCAATAGATAAAAACAACTAAAGTTGTAAGTTGTAACACAATCAAACGATCGCCAAACAAACATTGATTGATGTACATTGCTTTGTTTGAATCAAACACTGCGAAATAAACACTTCTATCCTTTTTTTTAACAAAATAGAATAGTGTTGGTCACGTTTCTACAAAAATGGAGAGGGGACGCGCATGGTTTGACGAATCACAGGATAAATCTGCGGTGTGACGTGGATCTCGTCGGGGCTGCGGGTTGTTTAAAAGAGATACCGCGGCCTCGACACAAAAGGCTAAGAAGGAACATGGGTGGTTTTTAGTCGGTAGAAGTATGACACTCCCTACCGCTCTATCCAGATCGGGAGGAATCATTTGATAACTTCCCACCATCAAAATAAAACAAAGACACTCAACACTACAGATATTTCCATCTCAAAAAGACGATAATTACCAAGGACCAAACATAACTTCACTTAGACCGAACATGTAATAGTACACCTTAAGTGAACTGACGTCACAGATAGATGAATGGTTGGAAATGGAAGGAAAAAGGCCGTTATCGACGAAGCTATCGGATTTCTAATGGATGGGGTGCTAAGTTTTGTTTTGATTTCTCTTGGGTAACCCATTTAGGTTGGCAATCTATGGATTCATTACTTGTTGTGAGTCATCGTATGAGGCGTTTGGTTATTAATATTGAAAGTGGGTGGACAACAGCGATGGCCCAGTGGTGGCGGCCCCAACTTACGAACATTAGGTCGTGGTTTCGAACCCTGACAGGCTACTTTGTGTAATTTATTTTAATACCGCTGCTCTCAAAACGGTGAAGGAAAACATCGTGAGGAAACCGGCATGTCTTAGAATAAAAAAAAAATTAAAGACATGTGACATCTACCTATCCGCACTGTGGTAGAGTATAGCCCATTCCCTCTCAAACGAGAAGAGGTTTGTCTCCCAGCAGTGGGAACATTAATAGGCTGTTGATGATGATGATGATGGGTGGAGATATATTCTGAAGCTTTGGTAGCAAGGGATTTTGTTAGAATTATTTACGTTCATACCTAATTATTGTTTTGGGGTTTCTTTTAATCGCGTTAGCTTAGGTCGTGGGTTCCACTCCTGGGTCCAGCAAACTGTTATTGGGTTTTTCCATCAGGAATTTCTTATTAGCAGCCACGGAGTCTGGATTTGTCTTTTCTTCTAACATCTTTGTCTACACTTTCGGCGAATACAGGCGTGATGTTCTATAATATTATGAAATCAATAAAGATACTATGAAGATGACAAAATTACTTCGGCGGCAGATGGTACCTCTCATGGTCGCATTTCAATAAAATATGAGAGCGCTTTATTAAACTTCTAATAGAATTCATCTGGCACACTTGTCTTATGACATCAATTACGAAGGTTTACATAGATATAATTTAAATAGACAGCGTATTACGTAATTTATTTTACGTATTTTGTATAGAATTTCATTGTTCTTACTGGTACTTATGCATTTTTATGAGACTCAATCTTGATGTCATCACCATTTTCTTGACCATAGAAGTGCCTATGGAGGCCTATGTGAAATAAAATATTTTATTTTTAATCATATTTTTCAGTCTTGACGGCATTTTGCAGTTTTTTTTGGCTCATAACACTCTTATCGTTACTGGGGATTACATAAGTGATGTAAAAAAATAATAATAAATAAGCCTTTTATTATTTCTCAATTTCATGCAGTTTTAAAATTATTATCACGCAACAATTAATAACATTTTTTAATTTTATACAATTCAATTTATAAGTAATATTATTTCATAATTCTTCATTTTTATTTTTATTTGATTATTATATAACAAAAAATAAATAAAGAAAACATTTATTTATTTAGCACATTACCGCAAAGTGCACACAACAAACAATAAAAAAATAAAATAAAAATAAACTAAACTGAAAAAGACAGTGTGTGCATCAAACTGCCGAGCAGCTAGTGGGGCGACTCTGGTTTTCAACTGGCCCTGAGATGATGAAGTGACGAATGTGAAACAGTCGAACAGTAGTGTGAACAGTATCGTGTCTTAAAATAATTATATGTAATATAATAATTATGTTTCCTACAGAAAAGAAACGAAAAACTAACTAGTCAGTCACACAATATTCTGCGGCATTAAACAATATTTTGTAATATGGAGAGTATATCAAATTTATACGTAGATATACCTCTCAACGGAGTAAAGACGTAAATATTTGCTGACTCCTGTTAATGTAAACATTAAGTACGTGCTTCTGGTATTAGGGCGGCACCTAATTTCCGACTTGCGGTGCTATCGCCGCATTTCGCACCGCCATGGAATATTTAACGAGGCATCATTTTAAATACATAAATAACCTTCATGAATAAAGATTTGTTTGTATACATAGCAAGTGGGTCTAGTTTTCTTCGGGTTTCCGCTTCTAAAATCGGCTATAAATTACTTGGGAAATAATTAATTATGTCTATGAACAGGCAACAATAAAATCTATACTTTGTACTCATATTACTTTATATTATAATTGGTCAGATACTGGTACATTACCGCATATTCTGTAATATTAAGTGACGTGGTTTATGTTTACTTCTGTGCAAAAAAAAAAACTCTAGAATGGGAATGTTCAAGTTTTAAAGCAGTAGGTAATGGAACATGAAATTTTATTGTTGTTATCGGACCCAATTCAGACATTGCAGATGATATTGTAAAACATCCTCTCAAATATTCATAATATCTTATTGGCACAGCTGGCGCAGAGGCTGAGCGATGGGACTGCAGCATTCCGTGTCGCGGGTTCGATCCCCGCTCGGAACAATTATTTTTGTATGGCCTAGAGATATTTGTTACGGGTACACCGATACAGGTGAAGTTCCTAGTGTCAAAAAAGAACGTTGCCCCACGTTCTTTTTTTAAACTAAAAAACAAAAAGAGACGAAAATGTAATTAAAATTCTGTCTTACACAATTCATGTAATCCCTAAAACACAACAAAATCTTTTTCACATCATGCAAACTTTTTTCCTATCACCCAACCAAACCACCAAACTAGTAGCGAAATAAATCACTGCACGTCAAATATTTTCCAGAACTTTCCGGCCACAGGTAAAATGTTTTCGGCGACATCCGTTTCGCTCACAAACTCTGAACTATTTCAATTGAAACATTCCTTCAGGAATAGATAAAGTTTTAGTCGAACCATACGGGAAGAGAATTGATGTCATTAATCACAGTTATAATTAAAGTGCAACTGTGGTGAATGGGGTATTCGTTCAATATTGTTAGGGGTTCGGGTACGAGTAAGTCCTCGTGATTAGACAATAACAGACGCATACATCAATCTTTGCAGCTGTGACCCAGTGGTGTCGGCCCCGACTTACGGACACGTAGGTCGTGGGTTCGAATCCAAAACAGAAATTATCATTGCAAAAGATTTCTAAATACTGAAAATAGATTTCGTTTTCTACATAAAAACTTTATTTTAAAATCCCCTTTTTCAGTGTACTTTTGATGGATTGTTCCAATAGATAAAAACAACTAAAGTTGTAAGTTGTAATAAAATCAAACGATCGCCAAACAAACATTGATTGATGTTCATTGCTTTGTTTGAATTATCGGTGCGAAATAAATACTTCTCTCTGTTTTTTTAATTGCCCAGATGTTGGACAAAACAGGTCCGTTGAAAAAAAAAGTCACGTTTCTACAAAAATGCAGAGGGGAGTGCATGGTTTGACGAATCACAGGATAAATCAGAGGTGTGATGTGGATCCCGTCGGGGCTGCGGGTTGTTCGAAGGAGATACCGCTGCCTCGGCACATAGGGCTCAGCATTGACATGGGAGGTTTTTAGTCAGTAGAAGTCTGACACTCCCTACCGCTATGCCCAGAGCGGGAGGATCATTTGATGATTTACCACACCCCAAAAAAAAGGTGTGATGCAGAATTCACCCAATGTTCACACAGTTCGCCTGCGATTTTGTGAAGGTTAGGCTAGGCTGTGCTAGGCTTTATACTTTTGTTAGCAACTACAGGTACTGCCTCCCCCGCCTCCGCCTCTGCCTCCTACCTTCTCATAAGACATTTGAGAAAAGTTTTATTGAGAGAACTAGGTACTGGTGGGTCATGTAACATAACAAAACGTTATAGATCACTTTTCAGCGTTGCATAATGCAAGATGCAATGATGATGGAGTAGGTGAGATATACCAAGAAAACGCTGGGTGCATTTTTGAGAAATAATATGCAAGAAAAATGATAGCGTGACGGCAGACAGAGGAGGAAGAAAGAAAAACACGTGTTGCCCAGACTCCAAGTAAAATAGAACAAGGGACTTGCCCTTTGTTTTTGGCTGGTGGAAAATCATCAAATAACCCCTCTCGCCCTTGGGCAGAGCGAAAGGGAGTGTCAGACTTCTATTGACTAAAAACTACCAATGTTCCTTCTTAGGCCTTTCCGTCGAGGCCGCGGTATCTCTTACAACAACCCGCAGCCCCGACGGGCGTCGTCGGCCCTGCGGGCCCCTTCCATGTCGCTGACATCTCCCTGAGGCGTGCGTGGAACACGAACGCGCCGTCGCCGTCGTCACGGCCTGTCGTCGTCATAAGACGGACGGGCGGCGAGCTAGAGGGGACTTGCCCTTGTTTTATGTTACTTGGTGATACTGATGCCTGTCTTCGAGGGCGATTATTTCTTCGATCTGTTTACTAATACTTACTTGCCGGTGTCACGGCGCTCTCAATTCTCTTACCAAATTTCGTAAAAATCGTTATTTTTGTCTTTCTTTATGTCAAAGTAAAAAAAAACAACACAATTGTCATTCATAAATGTATTGATTTCACTCACACTATCATCTCAGAGAACACAAAGACCCTTTCATCTTAGCAGACAGCTATTATTTACAACCCCATATATTCTCCCCAATTCTATCAAAGGCTCGCACCATCGGCAGCACGAAAACGTACCTACGTATGAATGATACAAAACCGTGAATGAAATCAAAGAGACTCATTAATCATGAGTACATTTCGGCTACCTCATAATAGATAATTACCATTGAATATGAGAAATGATCGTGTGTAATAAAATTGTGCTGATAAGCTATGCTGTTAATTGGAGGGTCGGAAAGCCAGTGAACCGGTAAGTTAGATCAGAGATCAGGGCCTGCGATAATTTTTCTCTCCCATTTAGAAAACCTTACCATGCATGTCGATAAAGCGCATGAGTTGGCATAGAAAGATAAAATATTAATTTGCCGCATACAAATTTACTTACTGCCGCACTCAGAGAGCTTTAATGATTACTTAGGCCCTCACTTAGTAAAGGTTTTGCCAGTTTTGTCATACAAAACTATGTCAAATCTTTACTAAGTGACGGCTTAAGTAATCATTAAATATCTCTGCGTACCGCAGTTAGACGCCATAAACGTAAAAATATTTAATAATGAAACAAAACGAGTCACAATAAGACAGCACATATTCATATACCCCCAAACCTCGCCTGGACCTAAAGTGGGGTCAGCGTTCAGCCGTGGGTTATATTTACACATCTATCATTATTGAGTGTCAAGTTGATAGTCATAGGTAAACATTATAGGAATTACAATTATAATAATAAATAAAAGTAAAGTAAAATAAAACAAAATCCCTCGGCCCAAGGGTCCTAAAGATTGAGTAAAAAAATTAAGTTTCAAAACTAAAACCCGACTACGATTAAAATCACAGACTAACAAAACTGCGGTCTTAAAAGTAGAAAACAAGAAAAATCGTCTAGGAAGTAGATATTTAGTATATTTCAATTCAACGTATTATAAGTTAAATTATTATAGAGAACAGCCGTAGTCGCATGCCACTACCTGATGCTCCTTCATGGCGTTCGCATTGATCCAAAAGTCAGCTGCTAGTTGGAATTACGAGTAGCAAGGTGGCATGCGACTACGGCTGTCCTCTTTCTCATTCTATCATGTCTCTTCCTCTCTCTCATTCTGACTAAACATTTTCCTTACAATTTTTCTCATTTCTTCGCATCACATGTGACTTGGGAATGCCGTTAGGAAAAGTCTCTCAAGCATGCTAATTACACAGTACCTATATGCATCTGAATAATCAGGGGTGATTGTCTTGGATTCAAAGTCGAGATGCATGATTTTAGTCCGACGCGCGACGGTCTTGGCTATCACTGTTAATATTTATTTATTTAATCTGCAATTAGCCTAATCTTGACCTCAATCTTGTCTTAAGGGCAGAGATGAGGTCTAACTCGCCGTCCGTCTTACGACGAAAAAAGGCCGTGTCGACGGTGCGTTCGTGTTCCACGCGCGCCTCAAAGAGATGTCAGCAACATGGGAGGGGCCCGAAAGGGCCGACGCCCGTCTGGGCCGCGGGTTGTGCACTGGTTATCGCGACCTCGACATAGAGGCCGAAGAAGGAACATGGGTGGTTTTTAGACAGTAGGAGTCTGACACTCCCTTTCGCTCTGCCCAAGAGCGGAAGGGGTTATTCGATGATTTTACACCCGCCAAAAAAGAAAAAAAGGGCAGAGATGAGGTGGACTATGGAATGAGCTATCCCAAAAGAAGCATATTTACCTACTCGAGGTTAATAGATTAGGGTCATATGAGTTCCACTCTTTGGCTTTGCGCATAATAAAACATGTGACAAAGCGCTTCGTGTGAATCTAGGTACTATCTTCGAACATTAAAACCCCAAAGAACTAACGAAACTTCTACTTATTTACTAATAGCAGTAATAAACAACCACTATTGAAGGTGAGTTCAACTATAATTTAACAACAAACCTGTTGCTTAAGCACCATTAGGTTCCCCTTGAGAACATCAATTTAAGTTCGATAACTTCTGCCATTAACTGGTCAATTCGTGTTACGTTAATTATTATTATGAGTATTTTTCACATAACCGCCCAAAACAGGGGTATTATGTTTTAACAAGTTTACGTAAATAAAAAAATCTAATTCTTTTTGCTCTCTTTAGCATAGCTAATAATTTATTGTATAAAAGCATTAAGTAACACGCTTTATTAAGCTTATCGTAACACTTTTCACGACCATTTTAATAAGTTGTAAATGTTATAATGCAATATTCTACCGCTATCGTTCTTAAACCCACTTGTTAAGCGGCCCTTCGTCGGGTTCTGTATAGCGTTTCCGCTTTCACTTCGCGCTTTCGCGCTTTTTGAACGTCAACGCTTGAGAAGTGAGATTTCATTTAAAACTACTTATAACTTCCATAACAGGAGCCTTTTTTATTAGCTGACAACTTATCTCCTTCTCGTTCTGTGCCTCTTTTAGGCGATAATGGGTTTTCTTTACAACTTAAGTGAAGGATAACTTTGAGAAAAGACCACGTTGAGAAAAACGGCTGTGGCGTCCTTTTGCGCGTTATAAACAATGGAAATTAATAGTGCTGCGAGATTGAGGCAAAAAGAGCAGAGTTTTAATGTGTTCGTAATTTTGGAATGTTATTAGGATTTATATTGATTTTTAATGTGTATGTTTTTAATGACTGTATTACGTTACTCCGAAGTTCGAAACACCGATGTACGGTATGCAGAAAGTTCGTGATTCCGAATTACGTGAGTCAGAATGTACGTTATGACGAAGTTCGAAACACCGATGTACGGTCTATAGAAAGTTCGTGATTCCGAATTACGTGAGTCGGAATGTACGTTATGACGAAGTACGGTATTCAGAATGTTCCTTACTCCGATGTACGTTACTCCGAAAGTTTGCTACTGCAAAGTACTGTATTAAGAATGAACGAGTTTTGCTTTGATGTTTTATTGATTTTAATGATATTTTAATGGTTTCGGTGCTTTTTGTGTGATTAGTATTATTCTCTCGTTATGCCTGAAATAACACACACTTTTTTTTCTAACATAACATCACGCTTGTAAGCGTTAGGCAGATGTGTACTTAATAGTACACCTATTGTCATTACTTCGGTTATGTACTACCTAATAAATTATAATAGCAAACCATTGACTGGCCTGTTGGGCTGGTTAGTGACCCTAACTGCTATGCCGGAGGTCGTGGGTTCGATTCCCACCCAGGACAAATGTTTGTGTGATGAGCACGATCATTTGTTCTGTGTCTGGGTGTAATTTATCTATAATATGTATGTATTTAGAAATATATAAGTATGTTTATCAGTTGTCTAGTACCCATAACACAAGCTCTGCTTAGCTTGGGACTAGATGGCGTTGTGTGATAGTTGTGAAATATTATTTTATTATTTTTATTTATTTTTGACTGGTATGAATGGATTCATTGAGGTAGTCAAAGATTATCGTTTTAATAAATAATTCTAACTTCATAGCGAATAACGAAACATTCAGTAATAATTACACTCACAGCAAAAGTTCAGTGTAATACAGTACATAAACACAAACACAATAAAAAGCTGGACAACGACTTTTTTTGGAATTAAAAATTATTACGTTCTATTCAATAAAACTCACTCAAAATAATTATGGTGCCGTTGTATACATTGAAAACTTGTATTTTCATAGACGACTGCCCAAAAAGAAGAGTGCTATGTATGTTGTTTTGTGAGTTTTCTTAGTCCACCATTACTTCTAAACGCCCGAACAGATTTTTTTATTTATGAAACAGTTGAAAATTTGACCCCCAATGCATCCGTATCTAAAAGGTTCTTAAGCATACTTCTACTCTTTTTTTCATTTTAATATCTTTTCTGTATCTATTATTAATTATTTAAATTTAATTACTAATTTAAAATATACTCACTTGGCACTTTTTGTCTGTATCTGGAAAAGGGCGTTGGAAGCTGCGCTACAGTTTATACTTTTGCAGCTTCCATCGTTTTATCCTACTAATATTATAAATGTGAAAGTTTGTGAAAATGGATGTGTGGATGTTTGTTACTCTTTCACGCATAAACGGCTGGACCGATTTGGTTGAAATTTGGTATGTAGATAGGTTATACCCTGGATTAACATATAGGATAGTTTTTATCCCAATTTTATGATCCGTGGGATAATTTTTTAATTTTAATTTTTTTTTTTTTTTAATTTTGAGTTGTAGCGGGTGAAGCCGCTGGCAACAGATTACTTACCTACAAGATAATTATCGCAATGACGGACAAACTGCCTTTTGGTTTGGTTAAGGATTTCTTTTACACCCATAACCAAACCAGCGACAGCTGTGCTGCGTGTCGCGGGTTCGATCCCCGCACGGAACAGATATTTGTACGGCCTGCAGATAGTTGTTTCGGGCCTGGGTATTTGTGTATGTGACTTTTTTATGTTTGTGATGATACAGGAGAAATTCCAAGAGTGGAACAACGTTTGTCTAAAAAAAAGCAATAGTACTACGAGTATTATATCAGCAGGGCTATTGCGTATCTTTTAGATGACAGTGGCTATCATATTGTCTATGGATTAACTGTCAAATTGGTTATGGTTTAGTACAAAATGGAACCATTTGACAGTAATTGATAGGCACTATAGGTTAGCCACTGTCATTTAAAAGATACGCAATAGCCCTGCAGAAACGATTATCCCTCCCCCCCAACAGTTCACAACAGCCGTCACTGTCAAACTGACAAATGGCTCTAACACTGATATTGATTGGTATTATATTTTACTCTCTTCCGGTTATATTGATTTGATGAATGGAAGCTGACAACAACACCCGCGTTTGTTGGAAAATGATCCGTTAAAAGGTTTTTTTCGACATCAGGTCTGAAAATATTTAAAATATAGCCGAAAAATAATTAATTGAGTGGCCAGCCTGTTTATTTTGTCGGATGGTTAGGCAAATTGTTATTGGATTTTTCAATTCGAAAGTTATTAGAACCCCAGAGTACTGTGACCCATTGGACTAAAGTAGACATCTCAAACAAAACTAATGAAATGTTGGAGTCACAGGCGGATGTACTATTAGATTAACCTGTTTATCCTTTACCGATTAGAAGCGTGATATTGTAATGAAAAACAAAAATATTCTGCAAAATCTAAATAATACCTTCGCCAGTTACACATATTTTTCTTCTTGAATACGATACTATGACTGTTTGTAATTAGACTCATTGCAATCAGTTTTTCTGCGTAGTAACCGGAATTATGCAATTGTATTGTGTTTTTCCATTACAACAGAACTAGTACCTATTATTGCTATAAAATGATATGCCGGTATAACAATTATGCTGACATATATTGATTGATCAACATATTGCGTGTTTATTCGCTATTTCTACATTATCAGTACCAGTTTATACTATCGAGTTCTTATACGGACTGCCAATTTACAGCCTTATGCCCTAACTAATAAGGTTACATTAACTTATCCCATGTGGTAATTTACATAATAGTTCACTTTGTACAAATTTCTATTACCTATAAACCACGAGCTCAATTTGGGATTTGTCGCAGCTCTTGGCGCGATGACATAGATCCCGTTATATCAGAGTCATGTAACACAAATCTCTGAAGTGCGAACAACCATGTCATTAGAAGCTGTCGGTTTTGCGCTAAATATGTCTGACCAATATCATTATCTGCTTAGCCTTTTCCCATCTATGTTTAGGCCGATTTTCAGTCCAATCGAATGCAGCTAAATAACAATAATTTACATGAAGCGACTGCCTATACAGTGTGATTCTTTATAATGTGCACATATCGAAATGAGGGAATCTATGCTTAATTTTATCGATGGAAAAAATATTTTAAAAAATCTAAATATTTTTTAATATTTTTTATGGAATTTTCAAAAATGTTGTCCGCTGTTGTGACCCCAATGTAAACAAAACGGTGTAACTTTTAAACTAAATTATCTATCGCGATGAAACAATTTTATGTAAAAAGTTATGAAAAAAAAAAGTTTTTTTGATCAAAAAACGTGTTTATTTTCAATTGAGGGTAGTTTTTTTCCACAATTTTCATTTTACGAGGACGCCTAATTGCTTCCAATCATTATGGAGTTTGTTTCATCGCGATAGATAATTTAGTTTAAAAGTTACACCGTTTTGTTTACACTGGGGTCACAGTAGCAGACAAAATTTTTAAAAATTCCATATAAAATATTAAAAAATATTTAGATTTTTTTTAATAATTTTTCCGTCGATAAAATTAAGCATAGATTCCCCCATTTCGATATGTGCACATTATAAAGAATCACACTGTATATCTGACCTCCACAACCCACTTAGTAATGCAATATCTCTTGGTAAGACTTGTATACAAACCATGTTTATGTCCCATGCTTTGATCAATATAAATTAAGTATTCTATTCTATGGGAAAGTACACAAGGGTCTTATAAAAAGGGTTATGATCTAACACGGCTCGCCATTACACTAACATACAAATATTAGATTTTTTTTTAAATATTTAAGTACTAGCTGTTGCCAGCGGCTTCATCCGCTACAACACTAAAATTATCCCACAGGAAGATAAAATCGAAATGAAAAATAACCTATGTGTTAATCCAGATTGTCCGCTAACTCCATTCCAAATTTTATTGAAATCGCTCCAGCCGTTTAGACGTGAAAAAGTAACAAACATACACACTCACAAAGTTTTGCCTTTATAATATTAGTGTGAATAGTTGTTACCAGCGGCTTCACCCGCTACAACACCAAAATTATCCCACGGTAAGATAAAATCGGGATAAAAACTATCCTTAACTTTCGCCTTTTTAGTGTGATATTGAGGTCATGTTTTGGGCCAAAAGATTGTCTTGACCGTGATAAGTTTACAACTAAACATAACAATGGATAATAGCGGAAGATTTCCCAATGACAGTATAGTGTACTCAAATACATAATTATTTTTTCACCTAAACGGTACATCAATAACCGAATAAACTCGAGATAGAATCCCCATAAAAGCACAATTCCACAGACGGACTAATCGTCGATCGCTTAAACTAGTTCACTTAATCCGAAGGCGAGCCAATCAACCCAATAACAACGATATCGTTTGCTTTCATACGGCAACTGTGTTTTGTTCTCCTTTCCATTTTAATTACTGCGAGTAACAATATTTTGGCGAGCAGTTTTGTTGATCAAAAGTCATATCCTTAGAAGTTCTGCCAATATGTATTTGGCCGTGTTGGTCTAAACTATGATTTACATAAGGGATGGTAAATAAATGGATTCAAATGTATAAAATAACGAAATTGCTATATCATAATAATATCATTAATAAATGTATTCAATATTAACAACACCTCTGCCAAAACCTTCCGAGATTACAATTGTAATATAATGTGTGTCTTTGTTTATTAATCAACCCAACAAACTTAAAGCTTACCTACAAACCCACAACATGTTTCTAAAATCCAACGTAGGTGAGAGCAATCCCCCCAAAGTCCCAATTAATCGAGTTCCAAATCACGGCATTAGCACATTTCCAGTTCGCTTTCAATCGTTGCGATCGGTAGATTAGACATTCGATACGATTTCCGTGGCTTTGCAACGTTTTGCGGTGTATTCTGAAACTTGGCAATGTTGCAGATAATTGTCGTTGTATGTGAAGTGGATTTTTTTTTCAAAATAATAATAATATACTTAATAATATTCTTCTTTTGTAGGAATAAGCTATTTTTCATTACTTTCGTAATTAATTTTGTTCTGTTTTTAAAACATGTAGGTCGTATTATCCATAATATTCGTGAAAGATTTTTTGAAGTCTAATTACTGGTTTCGGAGGTTACTTTCAACAATCCACATCGTTTTCATGTGGTTTTCCTTAAATCTAATATTATTGGTTCATTTGTGCTATACATAGTTCATTAATTGTTTATTTATTTATTCATTCAATCATTCAATAGTCTTTATTTGTAAACATAGGTATACAACAATGTGCAGGATGTTACAATATTTTTTATACAGTTTCTCTATGTTTTCCCATTTGGCGATCAACTATAATATACATTTAAAGGAACCATTTGCCCATTACGAGAGTTCTTTATTTATATTTAGGTACTATTGATACTAAGAGGTAAGAGTTAATTTAATTATAATAGAAGATCAATATCTTCAAAAACGTAATAGTAACAATGTCAACTTTAATAAACTGGATTAGATAATGTCAGGTAATGTCAGTTTTTAATGAAATTCTATACCTAATGTCAATAACAAATAGTTATAATGTCATACATTCCATTAATAATTTCCATAGTTCGGGATCTACCCGATTTCTGCTTCCTAGGTGCACCCACTTTCCTCATAATAATAACATAAACCTATTATATCCTAAACATCATCATCAGCCTATAATGTTCCCACTTGTGGGACTCAGGCCTTCTCTCTAGGAGAGGGATGGGCTATAATCCACCACGCGGGCCCAGTGCGGATTGGTAGATGTCACATGTCTTTTAATTTTATGGTTCTAAGAGTTTTGAGAGCAGTGGTGATGAAGTAAATTACACAAAGCAATGCGCCTGCCTGGGTTCGAACCCACGACTGACTGTTCGTAAGTCGGGGCCGCCACCACTATGGCACCTCTGCTCTAAAGCTTGTGGCAAATGCTTATTCAATCTTATAATGACTAGGAAAAAGAAGAAAGACAAAGAACGTTCAAACCATACATCACTACCCAAGCACGGTAGAAACCAGGACGTTTCATTAGTATAGCAACGACAGAGACAGATAACTCCGGCTCTAACCCGTCGGCGCGGCGGCGGCGGCCGGGTGACACAGATTTAACGAAATTAAACCGCGCATCTTAAGTCCCGTTTAATTAATACCAAAAATAGAATCCAGAGCTTCTCTAATCTCGAAAGCAAGCAGTGAAGTGCGTTAAACTAAGCTCACACAAAGGTTCTGTTCAATCGATTTTCTTTTTCTCGATTCGTGATTTATGACCGAGTTCCTTAGGAACAAAATGAGGATTAAAGAGATTTACTACGTTGGTATGGAAAAGTTGCTTAATTAACAATATTTGCTGAAACTTTTTGGATTAATTTTGTAAATTAATTTAGTTCAAAATGTAATAAGTGGATGAGTGAAAGGCGATTAAAAAAAAGTACTTACAAGGCAGATGTGAGAAGCGACGCCGAGAGAGGACGCCCTAGAAAGACATACACTGACCTTTTTGGTAAGGTTCTGCAACCAGCGTGCGTGTATGACCAGATGTATGAATGTGGTAAAAGAAATATGTAAGGATCGTAGTAGTAGGGTTTGAGGATAAGCTATGTTATGTAATAAGTGAATGTAAGTAGAGGACGGACGCGTCACATACCGTGTTGTCATACTTGTATCTTTGTATAAGTAACAGTTTTTTTAATATTGTATTTGTCCCAATGCAGGGCAAAAGGTATTTGCAAATAATTTTGATATTTTTTTTTCTGGTAATATTTAACATCGTATTTATAAAACATTCCAAAATAATATTGAATAATTCATTTAATATTTCTAAGAAGGCTGTTTCCATTCCGTGGCTAATATTCAAATAACTTTACCGTCAACTGTAATGATCAAACAGAAGGCCACTGAGGCCATTCATAAAGATTTCATTTCACGGCCTTTGATTTAAAACCAAATGCTTCCCCAAATTTCTTCAAAGCCGACTCCTGTAAGAGAATATAATGAAAATGTCGCAAAAATGGCCTTTGACAAATATCAAAGGGATCTTGACGAAATAACTTATCACACCGTGTGAATGCAATTCAAAAAGTGTCACAAAGGAATGTTTGGAGAACTCATAAGGTTGCTATATATACCACAAAGCAGCCGCGAACGGGTTAGATCACGCGTCACACAAAGAATATGGTCTTTTGAATTGGAATGTGAATTTATGGGCACAAAAGAATAAATGCCTTTAGAATGTGCTTTCTAAGAGAATATTGCGGTCTGGACTGAAAATGTACTCCCCATTCTTAAAATGAATTCTAGCGTTCCACCTTTCAAAATGAAAGATAACAGCAAGATAGAAAGACCACGTTGAAATCCTTCCCGAAAACGGGGGTAAAAAGAAAAAAAAAACAATTCACATTCACAGACCCAATCGCCCGTAAAACCCGGTCCATTTACTCCACATAAGATCAAAAGGGAAAAGTTTAAAACCATTCCGTATTTGTAAATCAATTTCCTTAGTTGATCATCAATGAAGAACCCATGCAAAAGTGGGTGGAACTCCATAAATGTTGGAGTTGAGTCGTTGTGCCATCAGAAGTCGGGTCGACCACAACTTTAGAGTATTTGCAAGCTGCGGTAACTTTGTGTTGAACTATAGCGAACTATCAGGGTTGCTACATACTTATTTGACGGTCGATATATATTATATTATATTCAATCCGATAGTATTTTTTGAGCATTACAGTCTGTGAGCAATTACTGATATGTCTTATAATTATTGCAAAAAATGATAGCCTAGCTGTGTGACCATCGGACTATCTAGTCATAAGTCTTGAGTTCAAACCCAAAACAATCACCTCAGATTATTCAGATTCATGTGAGTATTGTTTAAGTATCACATGCTACGATGAAGGAAAATATAATCATAAGGGAACCAGCACGCCTAAGATATATTTCTTGAAAGCACGTAAAACTAAGTCAGAGGACATTGGGCGACATAAAAAATCTGACACAACAAAAAAAGAAGCAGCAAAGTGCACATATTCGTTTGTCATTAATTGGCTCGTGCCAATCAGTAAGCTTGGTTCGAAATTTATCATCACTGATGCGCGCGATGCGGCTTATTCATGCTTAGCCGAACGGTTTTTTGTACGAATATCCTGTATGTTTGGTAAATCGGTTACCAATACCTTAATTGCATATTATATACTCATTTTCATATCGACAAGTACACATTTATAAACACCGCGAATACCAGCGAAAATAGGAATGTTTACTGACATAAAAAAATGTGATTCTTATCAGTTCGTCTGTTAGTTTATCGAAAAATATTGGATAAGTATTTTTTGTTTTATCTAATCATTAAAAATAACAATTGTTTTGAGATATAAGTAAGACTATACTAAATATATAAACTAAACTAACCTAAAAACAAACTAACTATAAAAGGGCATCGAAAAACTCCTCCTCAACGCTGTCAGCAGGTAAAGTGCCCAAGAGACTGGCAGCGTTGCCGCGTTGTATGGCAACACTTAGCCTCTGGCCAAAGAAAAAGCCAGCCCTTCGGTCAGAGGAAGCGTCAACAAAGGACATGCCGTCCGGTCTTTTGCCATCGTCGCGTGCCAAGCCATTTGGCTCTAAAACAGCTGGGACGCCGACGGTAACAAGAGCACGTCGGATGATATCGTTTATGTTCGCATGTCGCGCAAAACGGCCCGCACTTCGGCTGCAGGACAGGCCATGGTGTCCGGGGTTGCTGACAGCTTCACCACATTGACAGCGATGAGGAGAGCAGCAAACGGCACCAAGACGTAATGCAGCAGCGAGGCGAAAGGTTGTGTCGTCAAATAAAGTGCCAATGCTTGACGATGGCAGTGCGTGAAGCCAAAGACCCGACTCCCATTCACCCACAGCCAGCAGGCGCGCACGCTCAGTAGTAGTAGCAGACGTGTTCAGTAGATTATTCTGAACTACTCTGCAGAGCGGCTCGTCCCACCGTCTCTGGGAAAATGGATGGTCGGGTTCTTCTGTATTCGGGCAAGCGACTTTCCAAGCAACTATAGCCTCGGAGAAACATGGCACATCAAAACCAACCAGTGTGGAAGTCAGGATATTCCTGATTAATTTCTCCGTGCCGTGAACCGAGGATATAAATGCCGGTAAACTGATACTAGAAATTTTGCGGACGCCGAGTCCTCCCATACGAATGGAAAGAGTTGCTTGTTCCCAAGCTCGGTCGTCCAAAGCCACCTTTAAAATGAATGACAAAGTGTGTCTGATGATTTGGTCCATTTTGTCCAAAAGATGTGTGTGCTTCCATAGAGGGGAAGCACGAAGGAAATAAGATTGATGATTGATGACGTCACTGACCGCTAAAAATTGTCGTACTAATTAATGACTTAGAATATGATGTCACACTAGTTTTCAAAGCCTTGTATCGTCTTCATTGTTTGTTTACGTGAAAAAAGAAAAAAAAAAAGTTATTTTTTGTTGATCTATATGACGGACTAATTTGATTTTTTTAGTTAACTATCCTATTTATCCATTTTTACTACCGTAGGAGGACTGCCAGCCAATTCGAAAAGATTTTTACACGATGTTTCGTGTAAAAATCTTTTGTAGGAACCTAGACATATTCATTCTTAAATTTTTAATATAGAAAATAATTGAATCGTCTACACTATAATATTTATGGCACTCTACGGGGGCAGGCTTAACGCAGCTCGACAGCAATAGTTTCTACAAATACTCATTTTTTTACTTTGTTCCCTCTTAATGATAAATCATGATTATTTCGTAAGAACATTTCGTAAGACACATTACTTGTAATTTTGTGTTTTGCACCTAACTACTGGGTTCTTCACTAACTCGACACAAGAAAATACACGTATGTCCAGTTGGTGAAACTCAGAATCACATATTATTTCGTCATCTGGACTCTAAAAGATTTCTACGCATGTCCACATAGTGAATTTGGACACACGTTTGTTCAGTTTCTTGTGTCGAGTTGGTGAAGAACCCTAACTACTCTGAGAAGAACGTCTTTCTAATCTAATGTCATTCTTCAAAGTAACACCTGTTTAAACCATTTAATAAAAGTAACCATGGAGTTGTTTCCCGGTTCTTCTCCATAGGAAACGACCAACACGAACCGTGTACCTTTTTTGTCGACGTTTTATAAGTGGCCATGTAGGTAAGTGAAATAAAATATTTAATTTTAAGAAGGAATGTGTTTTTTTAAGAATGTCTCTCTCATCTAACCTATACTAATATTACAAACCTGAAGAGTTTGTTTACTTGCTTGAACGCGCTAATCTCACGAAGTACTAGATCGAATTGAACAAAAAATAAGTGTTAGATAGTTAGTGTTATATTTCACGTGGTCAAAGTCACGGGCAAAAGCTAGTTTCATATATTTTCGGAAAGTAACTCCTGATCACAAATAACGTATCTTGCGTAACACCCCTCACATTCCACGCAGAGAGGAAGAACAAAGTCAAACATGCGGGTATAACTGACAATCGAATTATTTGCTTTAATAATGTTCGCTTCAGAAAATGAAGAACATTTCGCTAAATGATTGATAGTGAAACACGTCAGCTTCGATGGAACAATAATTGAAATGAGGTTAGTTGGCAGTTGCTGTTTGTCGAAATGAGTTTGGTTTGGAGTTCATAAGTTTGACTCCCACGTAGTATGTAGTGGTTTGCGTCATTATGGTCGTGGATTATGCTTATTTTTAAAGGCATTTGTACGTAATTGCAATAGTGATAAAATAAGTAAAAAAAAAAGTAATAAAACAAAATGAAAAATAAAAATAATTAAAAAATAATAATAATTTAATTAATAAATAATTAAAATAATATTATTTTTTTAATTATTTTTTGTTTTTGATTTTATAATTCATTAATAATAATAATTAGTAAAACCACGTTGATTGCCAAATATTACGTCATTGCCAGTGGACATTTGTCCTGGATGTAATGATTTGGAGGTCATTGAAGAGGCCACTGTCCAGCATTGGGATAACACAGGCTAACAGTAAATCGGACTTTTCCTAGTCGGGAGCACCGCATTCACACTGTGTGTAGGAAAGATCTACAATTTAATATTTCGCATGCAGGATGTTAATAATTGTAATAGACAACATTAAGGTAAAGTACCCTTAAAATGAGACATAAAAAGAAAATTTGTTTGATTTACGAGATGTACGAGTTGTATGGTCTTAAACAATACAGGTTTGATACAACTTTTCTAGAGTATGTTAAAAATTATTCCAAATTATTTAAAAAGATTTGTATTATTGCAAAATTAAAATTCTTAAGCGAGACTATTAAAAATTCTAATAATAAAGTTAAAGCCACTTGGAAAATCATTAACAATGAAACGGGTAAATCTGTTAAACAAGATAATCACCTCGAGATCATGGTGGGTAACAAATTAGTTAGTGAAGCAGCCGACGTAGCCGAGGCTTTTAATGAGTATTTTGCCAGCATACCTATAGCGACGACTCGTTCCCTGAGTTCGTCGCCGTCTAAAGCCGAAGATCTTTTGCATAGCAGCGTGTCTAAATGTGGTAAAGTATTTAGTTTCGAACATGTAACGCCTCGTGATGTAGTTAACGTTTTTAATTCACTTAAGTCTAAAAACACAGGTGATTACTGGGGCATTTCTATTAAACTTTTAAGTAACATAATCGACATTGTAGCCCTCTGTCTTGCCGTTACTTTCAATAAATGCGTCGATTTGGGGACTTTCCCTGACCTTATGAAGAGCAGTAAAGTCATCCCTCTATTTAAATCAGGCAGTAAAAACGATATCGGTAACTTTAGACCAATTTCTATTTTACCTGCTTTTAGCAAAATTTTATAAAATTAATTCTCAAACAGTTGTTATTACATTTTAATTTAAATAATCTCCTTCATAATGATCAATATGGCTTTACAAAGGGTCGTTCGACTACGGATGCAGGTGTTGCTTTGTTGAAACACATATTTGACGCATGGGAGAACGCGCAAAATGCAATCGGTGTTTTCTGCGATCTCTCTAAAGCTTTTGATTGCGTACATCACGACACGCTTTTACGGAAACTGCGTTATTACGGTGTTCAAAATGAGGCCCTAAATGTGATAGATTCGTATTTGCAAAATAGATTCCAATGTGTAGACGTAAATGGCGCAAAATCTTTCGGGCTACCGGTTCGGCTAGGTGTACCTCAAGGTTCAATACTGGGTCCATTTTTATTCTTGGTTTATATTAATGATCTACCATACTATTTAAAGGGTTTTTGTGACGTTGTACTATTTGCAGATGATACCTCTCTTATCTTTAAAGTAGATAGGAATAGACACGAATTTGGCGACGTAAACAGCACGCTATCAATGGTCACGGATTGGTTCACAATAAACAACCTTGTTCTTAATGCCAAGAAAACTAAAATAGTTAAGTTCGCTTTACCCAATGTTAGAAATCTAGGTCCCAATATTATCCTCGCCAATCAGGAGCTGGAAACTGCCGACTCTGCTGTATTTCTGGGCATTACAGTAGATCCAAAATTACAATGGGGTTTACATATATCAAGCCTAGCGGGAAGGCTAAGTTCAGCCGCATACGCCGTCAGAAAAGTAAGACAATTCACTGACGTTGATACAGCACGGTTAGTCTACTTCAGTTATTTTCACAGCGTTATGTCATACGGTATTCTGCTGTGGGGCAAAGCTGCTGATATTCAAAATATATTTGTTCTGCAGAAGCGAGCGGTTCGTGCAATTTATCAGCTGGGTGCCCGAGTTTCTCTTAGAGATTTTTTTAAGGAGATTGGTATCCTCACTGTTGCTTCTCAGTTCATCTTTGCCAACATTTTATATATTAAACAAAATATCCACCTGTACACTAACAACAGTGATATTCACAACTTTAACACTAGAAATAAGCATAAACTACGCGCTCCTTTTCACCGGCTTCACAAAGTTCATAATTCATTCGTCGGGCTTGGTATAACATTTTATAACAAACTGCCATCTTCTTTTCTAGACTTGCCATTTAATGCGTTTAAAGCCAAAGTAAAATCTAATCTTTGTTTAAAAGCGTACTATTCCATTAACGACTACTTAAATGATAAGAACAGTTGGTCGCTGAGTTGAACACAAGACAATGTTTGTTATTTATTTATGTTCTTTCTCCAAGATTAGTTTACTGATATGTTATGTCTTTTTTTTATTATTATTATATACTTTTTTATACTTGCCTTACTATTGTATCGAGTCTGGTTCTTCTAACCAACCTAACAGACAGATGTGTGCTGGGGAGTTTGTTCCGCCACTTCTTCTTTCCAGCAAAAACACTAGGAAGTGTCGAAGGGGGGGCGTTTTTGGGGACTGTCTCTTGTAAATAAGTAAAGTAAAGTAAATTTTGACGTTCGAAAAGTGCTGATTATCAGCCTAGTTTGAATAAATGAGTTTTGATTTTGATTTTGATTTTGATTTTGAAAATACAATCAAATATCTATGACGAAATCAGAAATACCAAAAAAGAGTTCTCAAGTCGTCTGTTTGTTCTCGGATATCTCCGTCATTAGTGAACCGATTTTTAAAATTCTTTGTTTTCGAAAAAAGTATAGGTACTCCTGAAATGGTTCCATTGTCACCAAATCGGGATCTGCTGTTGGAATCTCAGGTAAATCGAAGGCAACCCTCAATTTTATACGATTTTCATATATTTTCCAAAGTTGTTCATGTATTTGCGTCTGATAATCATAATGCGCTGATAATCACCTCATAGTTTGCTTTTAAATGCAACATACATATTTCTAAGATGCAAGCACGTGCGCTCTATTAAAAAAGTAATAGTTTTAAAGTAAGCTAAACTAATATTCTAAGCATACAGTACCTGGGCGTAAACAAAAAAAAAACTAAAGTCCCTTTATCTCTAAGAGCCACATCCCTAACGATTAGGAGTTGAAAGCAATATTATGGGAATCTTGAAGGTTAAGGGTTTCGTTTCTTGGTTGAATGTTAAATGCATAGTAAATCTAAGGATACTAGCTGTTGCCAGCGGCTTCGCGCTACAACTCGAAAATTATCCCACGGGAAGATAAAATCGGGACAAAAAGTGTGAAGTGTGATGTAATATTAATATGTTAACAACTAAAAATACAAAAATAACGTTTTTGCTAAAAAAAACTGCCTTCCAAAATACAATCAAGTGAATAAAAACAAAAAACCGAAATCAAACAAACAAAAATGTCAAAAGTTTTTAGCAATACATTCTCATAGCAAAGATCAACTTACAACGATCCCCCAATTGGGACATAAGCCTCCTTTATCCCACACATTTTTTAGATAACAAAAGATGAAATAAATATAACCCCAATCATAACATCATTTAAAATAAAGTACGTTTCAGGGCGTAAATTGCCAATCAAAGGATACGATACTCCAGGGATGCTGTATCATATACCTACCTGCAGAGTACAACAATCTGATGTATGTTTTGACCTAGACAAATGAATCTCAATTATTTATGGTATGACCTCACTAGATCGTCGTTACATTGTTAATTGGACCTTAAATTGCTGTTAAGTAAGTGTAGGGTTGAATGGTACAAGGTGTTTAACTTTTAGTTGACTGATTTAATTCTTGCTTGTTTGGGATGCCTTTCAGCAATGTCATGGAAGGAGGTCATGGCTAATCAATAACAATTACATGGGTGAATTTACAAGGTAAGCCACGCTTGCAAAGTTTGGTAAATTGATGGGTAACCCCATACAAACCGAGGTTTCTCCGTGAAGAGGAGGATTGGCAGCATTGCCATGGCAATGATAATTAATGGAACAGTAATTAATGAAGCAATGATAATTAATAAAACACTATTAAAAAAAGGCATGTATTTAAATCAAAATCTGAATATTCCCTTTTTTCGAACAAAATATTTTCTTTCATAACCTAACCTAGCCTGAACGATTTAGAGTGCAAGTTAGTATTTTTGATAAACAATTCGTATTTTTGATAATCAATTCGTATTTTTGATAAACAATTCGTATTTTTCCGATGTACGAAACACATTTTTGGTGTAAATTCGATAAAAAATGTCATCTCGTTTTGTGTGCTTTTTTTGTGTTAGTATAATTATCAGTGATAGGAATAGGTAGTGCCTATTAGCCTAAACTTCGAAGAACAGAGACAAGAAACGGAGACTTCCTTAGGACTAAATTACTTCCGGCACATCTGTCTCGAAATTTCGAGACAACACTTAAATACATTTAAAAAAATGTGTTATTTGGAATAAGTAATTCGTCTATATTTATCTAAAGTTTGTCTATAAAATTCAGAAAATTTTATGGTTGTAACGACTGTGTATGTTATTATTTTATTATGATATATCTAGTCGCAAACTTTAGGTAAATATAGACGAATTACTTATTCCAAATAACATTTTTTTGAATGTATTTATGTGTTGTCTAGAAATTTCGGGACAGATGTCTCGGAAAAAATTTAATCCTAAGGAAGTCTCCGTTTCTTGTCTCTGTTCTTCGAAGTTTAGGCAAATAGGCACTACCTATTCCTATCACTGATAATTATGTTTAGTAAATTGTTTTTTTTTCTGGCATGCAATCCGGTAAGTAGTGAAGTTACTTAGTGTGCTAAAAATTATACAGATATGCATTTAAAAATATCCCTTAAAAAAATAAGAGTTGATAGCGTAGTAACATTAATTAAATCTGAAGTTTTTCATCTTTCCTTTTAATTTTGTTGAATCATTCAAGTTTATTTCAAAGAACCTTCCCTTCAATCAGTTTTTGCTGAAAACGAGTTAAAGAAATAACTTGAGTTTTTCTGCTAACACTATTGAAAACTAGGTACTTTTGGAATGAATTATATCTTCAAATTTTCCTTAAGAATTTATCATCAAAGACGTAGGCCGCAGTATTTTTATGTACTCATTACTTTACCAAACTTCAAATTAGAAACTAGATATCTTAAGATTAAGTTTCTATTTACTTTCTGGTAAAGTGGTCTGGGAAACAAGAATCTGCCCTTTTTTGCGGGAGGGGGGGGGTCATCAAATAACCCCTCCCGCTCTTGGGCAGAGCGAAAGGGAGTGTCAGACTTCTACAGACTAAAAGCCACTCATGTTCCTTCTTAGCTCTTTATGTCGAGGCTGCGGTATCACTTACAACAACCCACATCCATGTCGTAGTAGGCCAGACTTTTGAAAGTAAGTCGAGGGTGAATCCCAGGCAGGTGCATTACTTTGTGTAATTTCTTTCATCACCGATGCTGTCAAAACGGGGAAGGAAAACATCATGAGGAAACCGGCATGTCTTAGAACAAAAAAATCGAAGACATATGACATCTACCAACCCTCACTGGGTCCGCGCGAGGTGGATTATAGCCCATCCCACTCTTACAGAGGAGGCCTGAGTCCCTGCAGTGGGAATGATGATGATGATGTATAATTTGTGGAATCTTTGTGAAAGGGTTTTTTTCGACTTAATCGTTTCTTTTCGTGTAGGTTTATAGGTGCAGTTGGAACATTAATAGGCTGATGATGATGATAAAGAATCTTATAAATATTGTGCTGGAACAAAACACACGGTAATTAATCTGAGCAAGGCTGTGGAAGGTCCTAGACTCAACTAAAGACTGTAGAGACTATGTTATCGAACCTCCATGTTCAACCATGTTTCTTATTAGTTTTTTTTTTAAACCTGTTTCCTGGCCATGTTTTGTGTTTGTTCCACCAAACAATATCAAATCGTAACACCGCCTTCGCCGTTGTCTACGTCGATTTGAGCTTTGCGGTTTTTAGTTTCAGTATTCAACATTAAGAAAAAAGCAACATGTTGGATGGTTCTATTTCTTTTCGGTAACTTAGATATTTTTTGTATGTATTATAATATAGTTAAGTAAAGTTCTGATCAGAAGCTATCCTTTGAGAAATATTTTAACTCTGTCAACTGTCCAGGGCTCCTGGAAAAATACCCATGATCCTTTCGCCAAATTAACTGATCACGATCAAAGCATTTTAACTGCCTTCAAGAGCTCCAGCGAAAAAAAATCAATTATACCGAAATTAAATTATTTTTATCAATTAGTTTCCTGGCCATGTTTTGTGTTTGTTCCACCAAACAATATCAAATCGTAACACCGCCTTCGCCGTTGTCTACGTCGATTTGAGCTTTGCGGTTTTTAGTTTCAGTATTCAACATTAAGAAAAAAGCAACATGTTGGATGGTTCTATTTCTTTTCGGTAACTTAGATATTTTTTGTATGTATTATAATATAGTTAAGTAAAGTTCTGATCAGAAGCTATCCTTTGAGAAATATTTTAACTCTGTCAACTGCCCAGGGCTCCTGGAAAAATACCCATGATCCTTTCGCCAAATTAACTGATCACGATCAAAGCATTTTAACTGCCTTCAAGAGCTCCAGCGAAAAAAAATCAATTATACCGAAATTAAATTATTTTTATCAATTATTATCAATGAACACAATATTTTCATTTCCGGATGATTTTTTCAATTAACAAAACATTATTATTTTCAATCAACTTCAGGCTTAAAATGCTTGATATTCAATTACTCTTAAAACTGAACAGCACTTTGATATGCCAATATTTTATGTTTATCAAATAATTTTTGATTATATTCGTAAAAGCTCTTTGTCACGGTTTTCGGAAGCTGCTCTGTTATTTAAAATGTTTATTTTATTTATTTATTAAACTTTATGCACAAGCAAAAAACTGTACAAAGGCGGACCTAATGCCTTGGGCATTTTCTACCGGTCTACCTTAGGGTGATGCAGAGACAATATTCAGTAGGTGCAACAACAGAAAAAAAGACAAGAAATATTTATAAATAAAACATATAAGAATAAATACATATATACATACATATAACAAAATATATAAACTTAAGAGAGATCAACAAGAAAAACTACAACAACTTAGTCTTGAGACGAATCTGCCAACTTCTTGTGAATATGCTCACGAGCTTTCACTTTGAAAGTGAACCGACTGGTCACCGTCCTGATACTCTGAGGGAGCGCATTCCAAAGGAAGACCGCCTGGACAAAGAAAGAGGATTTTATAAAACCAGAGCGGTGAGAAGGACATCGTAGAAGACAGTTATTGGCGGAACGAAGATTCTTGCTGTGCGCAGAGCATAAGTATTGACAATTAGAAGTGAGATAAGAAGGAGAAGTGGGTTTGTGAAGAAGAGAAAACAGGGTTGTCAAGGCTCTCAATGCTCTGCGCTGCCGGATGGGTAACCATCTTAAAAGCGATCGATGTGCAGATACATGATCATACTTGCGGAGATTGAAGACGAATCGAATGCAGTTGTTAAGAAGTCGGTCAAGTTTATTGAGGAGATCTGCATTCAGGTCATAGTAGCACACATCACCATAGTCAATTATGGGGAAGATTAGGGACTGTACAAGCATTGCCTTAATGTGTGATGGGAGAATATTTTTCAGCCGATAGAGCGATCGCAACGTTCCGGTGACCTTCCTGCTCACAATCGCGACCTGCTTACGCCAGTCGAGGCAAGTGTCAACATGCAAACCCAGGTCCTTGACGTCGGAGCTAAACGGAATCACTGTGCCGTCAAAGGTAACCGGTGGCAGCGTCAACCCATTCAACCTTCTCAAACTATGAGGGCTCCCAACAATAATAGCCTGGCACTTGGTTGGGTTAACCGCCACACCGAAACGATCAGACCAGTTTTTAACTGCACGTAAATCCCGGTTTAGCTCCTCAATCGCACCGGATAAGCTATCAACACCCGCCTGACAGTAGAGCTGTAAGTCATCAGCGTAAAGATGATACGCACACTGAAGCTCGGTAGTTATGAGATCTATAAAAACAGAGAACAAAAGTGGAGATAAAATACCGCCTTGTGGGACGCCAGTTTCAAGATTACGCCAGCTGGAGTTAGAGTCACTAGCAAGAACTGACTGCTGACGCCCCCGAAGATAGGAAGAAAACCATTCCAGGACCTCGGGAGAGACCATGAGATTGGAGAGGATGGATAACAGGACTTCGTGACTGACGGTATTGAAAGCATTCGAGAAATCGATCAACACTAAAACCGTAACTTTAGTGTCTTCCATTCCCCGCCTCATATCGTCAGTCACTTTAAGAAGAGCAGAAACGGTACTGTGCCCGGGCCTGAACCCGGATTGGAATGGACTGATGAGGGAGTTATTGTGAATAAAGTGGGAGAATTGCTTGTGTACACAGGCTTCGAGTACTTTGGATAAAAAGGGAAGGATGGAAATTGGACGAAAGTGACTGGGGAGTGTGGGATTAGGAATTTTAGGTAGTGGTCGAACATGGGCTTTCCGCCACAGGGAAGGGAAAACACCGGAGAAAAGGGAGAAGTTAACTATATGGGAAATTGCAGGAAGGAGCTGATCAACAACTGTCACGATCATGTGTCGACTGATGTTATCACAGCCAACGGCTTTGGATTTAATGGATAGGATAATCTTTTTGATCTCTCCCGGATCAACTGGGGTGAAGGCAAAGGAAGTAATATTGAGTCGCGTCAGACCAGCAAGGTAGTCAAGGGTTTGACATTTGGTTAGACTATCAAGGGTGGGAACAGTAGAGAAATGACGATTTAGATCGTCTAAGCCAAATGTTTTAGGAAGGTCTGAATGCCGCGATCTGCCAATACCGAGAGTTCCAAGGAATTTCCAGATATCGGCAGGAGAAGCAGAAGTGATATTATCAAGAATGTGGCGGCGTTTAGCGTTGCGTATCATCTGATTACAACGATTGCGAGCAGTTTTGAAGAGGGTCCAATTATCATCAGACCGATCCTTCTTAAACCTCCGAAACGCGCGGTCCCTCCGTCGCATCGCCATCCGAACTCCTCTGTTCATCCATGGCGCAGGTGGGCGCTTCAGCTTGACTCTCCTGATAGGAGCGTGGGTGTCGTACAGCTTAACTACAAAAGTATTGAACAAGCTTACTTTCTCGTCAACTGTAGCGGCTTCCTCCAGGGGTGTCCAGTCAATACTTGATGCATCTTGTGTAAGCTTTTCACGATTCATCCGCGCAAAGGCACGCCTGTACTGGAATGTAGGTTTGGGTTTAGGAGGTTTAAGGACGTAGGACAGGAAAATAAGATCGTGATGGGAAAAACCAGGAGCGTCAAGTTGACCATGTGAGGAGACAAGGGAGGGATTGGAGGTGAGGATCAAGTCGAGCCAAGTATCATCACCGGAAGTGTTGTGGTGAGTTGGTTGGAGAGGCAACACATGCACATGCACATGCACAAAATGTTGATAGTAATCGCTTTTTTTTAAAGTAATGTCTGTAGGAATTTTAATTTGCTGAATATTAAATTTCAGTACCTATATGTAGGTCAACACGTGTATAATAGGGATTTCTACTGACTTAAAAAAATATGATGCTAATAATTAGTCCGTCTGTTAGATTATCGAAAAATATTGGATACGTATTTTTTGTTTTATCCATCAATAAAAATTGACGAAGATAAAACGCGTCAAACATTTGAGTGGGGGTTTGTGACGTCACTAACCGCTAAAAAATATTATACTAATGTCTTAGAATGTGACGTCACACGAGTTTTCAAAGCACTGTATCGTCTTCATTGTTTGCTTACGTGAAAAAAGAAAAAATACGTGTCCAATATTTTTGGCAATTTACCTGACGGACTAATTAGATTTTTTTACTACCCTATTGTGATCCTCTTCGTATAATATCAATCTCGTAATAGTGTGAACATTACAAGTTAACATCACGCTATCATATGTTCAAGTCCCTTGTAATGGGATCGAGCCTATTGCCATCTACCGGGCACAAATCCAGACTTCGTAGCTATTCCAATATCCCTGCCTAACCCGTGAATCGAACACCAATATCTCCCTTTTATTTTTCCATGCGGCTTGAATACTATATAAACCTAACTACAACTAGCGACATCTATTGACCAGCAACGTTTAACTCGGTGAATCAAGATCAGCATAGAAATTAAAATTGTGGAAGTTTTACAAAAAAATGTACGTTGAACAATGTAATATTCAATGCAGCAGATAAACCCAATTGCATCATTTTGTCGTCGTTTTACAAGTGCCCATGAAGGCTTAAGTGAAATACACACATCAAAAGTGTCTAGGGATCAAGCATTTTTATGCGGATTTCTTGAGATTGAGATGTGGCTTTGTAATAAATTTATGATTTTATAAATTTATATGGATCCTTTTTGGTGCATTTCATAATTTGAATCAGGAACTGTGAATCAAATTCGAGTAAAAGATGAAAATCAGTTGTCAATATTTTCCCTATAAAAACATACAACGCACTGAAGACATTATTAGTGCTACTGTTTCCCTACTACTGATTAAAACCAACGTTATTATGGAGCGGCGACGTCATTTAAGCAGGGAAGAAATGCTCAGAGCCGTGGGAATGATAGAAGCTGGTTCCCGGCAACGTACTGTGGCTTTAGCTCTGAATACAAGTCAGAGTGTTATCAGTCGACTTTGGACACGTTACCGAAGCACTGGTACCGTGGCTGAGCGCCATGGAGGACGGTATCGCTGCACCACACGGAGACAAGACCGATACATTCAAATCTTAACTCGAAGAGCTCCAACAATAACCGCCATGATGTTAGCCGTGAGGCTTCATCACTCTTCAGGGAACTTAATTAGCGACCAAACAGTCAGAAACCGCTTGCATGAAGTGAACCTTCATTCCCGAAGACAGCTACGGGTACCACCTATAGCAATGCACAATCGTAGGATTCGATATCAATGGGCTCTTGAACACAGAAATTGGGCAGAAGAACAATGGCGTTTCGTGTGCTTTTCTGATGAGTCTCGTTTTGGTATGAGACCGGATACAAGACGTATACGACACTGGAGAACCCCTGGACGCCAACAGCGATTAAAATCCTGCCAGGAAGTCCATCCTTATAGTGGTGGAACCATCATGGTATGGGCGGGTATTTGGATCGGCGGAAGAACTGAGTTGATTTGGATCAGAGGCAACCTCAACGCTCAAATTTATGCTGAGACGATTGTATCAGACGTCATCGTTCCTCTACAAGTGCAAATCGGTCCCTTATTTCAGTTAATGCATGATAATGCACGACCGCACACCGCAAGAGTTGTAAGACAGACTCTCGCCGCAGCTAACATCAAATAATCAATGTCCTGCCCTGGCCTGCTCAGTCGCCAGACTTGAACCCGATTGAGCATGCATGGGATATGCTACAGAGAAGAGCTCTGCCGAATATGGAGGGTATCCAGTCGCAAGAAGACCTTTTTTTGTTGTTGCAACGAACATGGGCGGCCATTCCACAGCGTGATTTGGATGAACTCATTTTGAGTATGCCAAACCGATGTTCTTGTGTTGTTAGTGTTCGCGGTAGAAACACGGATTATTAATTGTTTAAGTTACCCAATAAAATTTTAAAGAAAACTGTTATTTCAGTCTTTTTTTCGAACTTTAATGTTAGTGGTTCAAATGTCAAAAATCCCTTTATTAGGAAAATGGCAAATTTCTTTATTAATGCAAAGGTGACTTGGTTTATCGTTACTGTGACAAACGAAAACACTTTATTTGATAACTCCTTAAAGAAAATTTTAATTAATATCAATCAGGAGAAAAGTTATTGCAAAAATATATGTTGATCCCTAGACACTTTTGATGTGTGTAAAATATTTTAATTTTGAGATAAACGAGGTCGTGTTTTTGTCATCTCATCTCTCTCTCATCTTACATCATTTCTTTAGCCTACTTCTACTTGTTTCCCAATAGAGTATTTCACCAAAAAAATCTAATGAGTCCGTCAGATAGATTTTCAAAAAATAACCCTCCTTTTGGGCTTCGCCGCAGTCGGGTAATAATGGACACGTATTTTTTCTTTTTTCACTAAAGCAAAAGATGAAGACGGTACAGTGCTTCGAAAAGTCGCGTCAAGTCGTGTGAACTCACAAGGTTAGTACTTTTTTACCCACAGAGTGAAGTCAAAAGCCCCAACTCATGATCTTAGAAACTCTTTGTTTTCTTTTCGTCATTTTTATTAATTTGATAAAATAAAAAAACACGTATCCATTTTTTTTCGAGAATCTAACAGACGGACTAATTAGATTTTTTTCGTGAAATACCCTATTCCCCCGAATCATTTTGTAATACATTATTGTAATATATTTATTATTATTTTTTAATATATTTTGTGGCCCTAAAATGGCGCTGAGCCAATCAATATTAATCTTCGTCATTTATTCGTATTACCACGTGTACGTAATCTAAGTACTTCCAGTACTACTGAAAAAAAACATTCACTCCGTGGGAAAACTCACAATACAATGGTAACAACACAAAAAATCGTATTACTGTTATTCACAGGAAAAATTGCAGTCGTAATATTTTTACGCGCACTATTACGTGCCGTCTGTAATAGCGTTATAGACCTATTGTAATACACTACAGCGGTGACCACACAAAATGCAAATTTTATTTGAATGTGACTGTCCGTGTGTGTACATTGTGGTTTGATAGTTATCTGTCTATTTTGTGTCTATCATTAAGTTACTCTGTATGGTTGTCACTAATTTGTGAATAAATAATTATGAATAATAACAAAGTTGTTAGAAGTCATTTTGTGTTTAAAATGGCAGTTTGACAGTAAAGCCGGCTTTTGACCATGGGACATATATTACATCTTGAGATATAATATTTTATCGCTCGTCATACATTTTGTACGTGACCGTTCACACTGTGCTATAATATATATTACATCTCAAACGCGGGATGTAATATATAGCTCAAGATGTATTATACAGGGTGTTTGGAAGGGAGCTGTACATACGCCTAGGGTAGAAACTAGGGATAGTCTGCTACCTACCCCCGCCCATTATATTGACCTTGGCCTCAAGGTTTTTTTTTAATTTAAAATTATTTCTTTACCTTACTACGGTACTTCAGGCCCCATAACTTTTCTTCTCCACAATTTTCTGGTGTAAAATAATTTTTTGCAGGACCCTAAGACTCTAACGATTAAAACAAGACCATTAGCCGACCGGTCCCATGGATAGATTTTGAGCTACAGGTAGTTTTAGTCAAAAAGTCAAATAAAAAATAATAATAAATTAAAAAAAAACCTTGAGGCCAAGGTCAATATAATGGGCGGGGGTAGGTAGCAGACTATCCCTAGTTTCTACCCTAGGCGTATGTACAGCTCCCTTCCAAACACCCTGTATATTACATCCCGTAGTCAAAAACCGGCTAACGTTTGATTACTTATGCCATGTATTATAAGTTATGTTAATTTGTTTGTTTGATTGATGTGGCACGTGGGTCTTTAATTTAGAGTAGTGAGCTTCAAAGATAATAATAATAATTATGGTGTAAACTAGCCAAAACTCAGATCCTTGCTACACCATTCTCCTGGCTTAGATCAAGCTTGCTGATGGAACGTCACTATGTGTTTCTAGAGGGTCTTTCAAGATCCGAATTAAAGTTCGCCCAAAAATAATCTCAAGGGTTCATCACACAACGGGCATCGTAGGAGAAAGTTATGCCAAAATGCACCCTATAGTGTGTACTATATGTGTGAGTGTATGTATGTGTCACCATTTCAGGACGCGAATTGAATTTTAATCACGTTGTAAAATCGTATGATGTCATCAAAGCCATTCAATGTATGTATTTACGAATAACGACCGTAATACTCGTATACTTAATGATGCCGATATTCTCGTCAGATAAAACTGCATTTCCTCGTAACTGACGTGAGCAGTGGGAAGTTTTAATTATTTGAATCCCTCTTTTGGTTATGTGTTGTGGTGATCAATATGATTATGATGAATGAATATATTAAGACGTTACGTAACGGTACAGTAAATTATTATTCAAATAGAAAGGTGTGTGTAACTTGCATGTAAATTGTGTGTTTTGAAGCCACCCATATTATATTACTTTATTAACAAGCAACTGAATATCAGGGAAATATTTTTTTAGGACGGCCTGTTTGGTCTAGTGATTGCCAGCACGACGGCTGAGCCTGAGGTCTTGTGTTTGATTCTCGGGTTGGGCAAATAGGGATGTTTACTGACTTAAAAAAATATGATTCTAATTAGTCCGTCTGTTAGATTATCAAAAAGTATTGGATACGTAGTTTTTGTTTTATCAAATCAATAAAAATTGACGAAGATAAAACGCCTCAAAGATTTGAGTCACTGTCGGTGAAGTTGTGACGTCACTGACCGCTAAAGAATGTCATACTAATGTCTCAGAAAATAACGTCACACGAGTTTTCAAATCACTGTATCGTCTTCGTTGTTTGTTTATGTGAAAAAGGAAAAATATGTGTCCAATATTTTTTGGAAATCTATCTGACGAACTAATTAGATTTTTTTAGTTAACATCCCTATTGTTAAAATGGGAGTTTAAAATCACTGGCGAAATGTAGGTGTAAAACCCTTAGGGGATTTCAAACGCGCACTGCTTAACCTTGTAGATCGACCCGAGCGTTTGTTATTATTTACTCACGAAAATGTATGTTTGTTACTCTTTCATGCAAAAACTACTGAACGGATTTGGATTAAATTTGTTACACTGATAGTTTTTAACCTAGATTACAACATTGGTAGTTTACATCCCGATTTTATCTTCCCGTGAGATAATTTTCGAGTTGTAGCGGGCGAAACCGCTGGCAACAGCTGGTTGAATAAATTCACAATCCCTTTAGCCATTCTGTTGTCAACAATATTCTAAAATGCATAACAGAAGCGAACTAAACTCATCCACAAACAAACTAGTAATTCCAGTCATGATTATAAACTGAAACATGATTGACGGGCGCTGTATATGCTTAAATCAATTAGTATTCGACAACACTATTATTTCAGAAATAAGCAATCTCTCTCTAAAAACAACAGTGTTGAAACACTTGTGTTTTTCATTGGGTATTGCTGTTCATTTGATCAATACAAAATTATTGTTTGCTTGTAAGTGAACTGTTTATTAAACACGTAAAGATCAGTTTTAGATAGCATTCCTTTTTTTGCGCGTATTTGCTAGTATTTGCTAAATTTCGATTTAAAAATGTGACATGCGTACACCCTTTTATTCCGGTGTCTCGAAATTAGCTTATATGCGCATCAAAGCTTGTACAAATTACGCGTGTGACAAAAAGCGCTTTTTATACGCGCTTCCCAAAACGACCAGCTAGGCGCCGAAATCTAAAACTTTAATGCTCATTTAAAGAACCCGCCACCCGAAATCTATGTTCCGCCCACATAATTAACGAAGGAATGAATAATGAAATAACGGAATAAATCCTGACGACCCGACATATATTATTACGTATGTGTTGCCGAAGACAGCACTTTTTAGGTCCTTTTGGAACGTGAATCGAAGTTATTAAAACTAACCCTAGACACACACTACACACTCACACACTATCAGTTTCTTTATAAAGTAATATTTAATTTTGTACACCGCCGCGAGTACAATTCCTTTTTGCGTCGATTTTATATCGCCTATGTGGCATACGCCAAACTTTTCCATTAATTGAACAACTGCTACCTGACGATAAAATATAAAAACATTCTACGTCTCTACGGAACTCACGCCAAACGTAAGTACGTTACAATAATAATGGTATAAGTTCGCTTGATCGTCTTAAGGACTGCCACTTCATTAAAATAAGTCTTGGAACCGTGTGATAAGATTTAAATTAGAGCGGAAAGATTCGAATAAGCCGCAGTCAGCAGCTGCAATGCTTCGTTAAAGCGCTTCAGTGTCAATATATTTCAGCGTTCCTCACCGACAAGTTTCAAACAAAGTTTCGACAGCAAACCTTAAGATGGAGTGATAAAGTTCAAACTACAACGGAACGATGGACTAGATTCACACTCGGCAGCTATTACTTGCTCTAAGATATGCACCGATGACTCGCGAAAAGACATTTTAAACACGTTTTAAGATCTATGTAATAAGGTTTAGAATTGTAAAGCAGGCCTCGAATACGCAGTTACTCGCCTCAGCGCTCCTAAGAAGCGCTACGCTTACTTTTACCGTTTCATCTTCCCATGCAAGACAAAATAGATATATCCAACAATTTCCTCACTCAACCCCCAGCTGAAAACCAATCTTATTCTACCAACATACAGTCGAGAACACATCGAAAAAACTTACCGAAGGCGCCGTCAGAAGTTGAAGTGCTTCACTCAAGTTCTTGAGTGTTAATGTATTTCGTTCCCCATCTTCCTCTTCAGGGCCTGGGAGGTGGACTGAGGACTGTCGGGAGCGAAACTCTGGTTTTTTTCCACTGGAACCACTCCCATTGGCGAACTGATGTTGTGAGGATGCGCGGCGAAATGGACACGTCATGGTGGTTGAGAAATGGTTCTAGTTTCAAGTCATTTGTTTGGAAGGGGAGGTTCGAACACTGAGTTAGCACTGGCACGTTAGAGATGGATTCTGGAAAGAAAGAAAATGTTTTGTTAAAATATTGCTTTATATTTAAACTTTGGCGGTCAAATAACGTCGATAAAAGAGCACAGTTCATTGGTAGAGACCACTAATGAACTCTGCTTAAATCAATAAAATTGAAGTATTTGTTTTAATTATAAAATAACAACTTTTTAGTTGGTAAAGTCGATTTATATACAGCCCATCTTGAGGGACTACACATTCTTATAGTTCCACAATACGAAATAATGATTAATCCGGGAAATACCTTAGAGTTATTCAATACATCGCAACTATAAAATCCCTAGGGGACATTTGAAAAGACATCATCGTCATCGTCGTCATTGTATACCCAAAAATTCCAAAAAACCAGTGGAAAGGTTAGTTGTAGACACTTGTTGTAGCAGTAAAAGAATTAAGGAATGAGAAAATTATTTTAATTTATTAATTAGAGGCAATAAGAAAATTGTTTTTTATTCTGGTCGGCAGAGACGTTTCGAAAAAAATGCACTCAATAATTTAAATGTCTTGAATATTCTTTGACACGTTAGAGGACACAATTACAATTAAGCTTCTAACTCCACACTTATTAAATTACTAGTCCTGAAATGTTTAGTTAAAACAAACAGAAACTTGTAAATCGTCAAGAACCCAAAGCAAACAGTGGGTCCTTTACTTGAGCAAATAAAATAATGGCCGAGGATTTGCTCCAAATATTTGAAGTGGGTCAGTAAACAACAAATATTGAGTAAATGTTAATAACTTTACACCAATTTCTAAATGATTGCTGCTTCGTTTGTTTATGTTTTCATTTAAATATTTAGATGGGTTCAATCGAGTAGATTCGAAACCACACGTGTATGCCACAAGTTAATAGCTCTTTGAGTGTCTGTTTCTCGCTTCTACATTCATATTATTTTGGTGCTTTTTTGAGACTGCTATGCTTACCATAGATAAAGCTTTTTTTTTTTTAAACTTTGCCCCACACTAGGAATTTCTCCTGTATCGTGGGTGCGTTCACAAACATTTAAACTCACATACACAAATACCCAGACCCGGAACAACTATCTGTAGGTCATACATATATTTGTTCCGTGCGGTAATCGAACCCGTGACACGCAGCGCAGCAGTCCATATTGCTTGTAATTATAAACTATTTTAAATATGAAGACTTTCTAATGATTAACAGAAATAGTTTACACTGTTCCTTAATCTCGAGTTAAATGCATTTATATTATGAGGTAAAAGAAAGTATCTCTGTGTACTTATCTGTATATTTATTTTGTACACTTAAGTGGCTAAGGTTATTCGTCTGTCTTGTATCCCTAACCTGGGTTAAGTAACACCTGGGTGTTTGGGTATAATTAGGGAAATATCATACCGCTGGTACATTACGTGCGAGCGAAGCCGCAGCTAATCACTAGTCTTACTATACAACACAAAATCTAACGTATGAAAATCAATTAGGTACACAAAACCATTACAACGTTAATAATTGTAATAATTGCCTATAAATCACGAACCGATATTAATCTTAATCCATAGAAGAAATCCAATTTGTCAATAGTTAGGTCGTGATGAATATTGAGCAAATAGTTTATATTAATCCTTATTATATGCGAGGCTATCATTTATTGGCAATTTTCTTCGAGGACACTGCCTTTTATATACCTATAATATGATACTTCTTCGACGTGGTAAATAGAATTTCTACTCTTTTCACGTCTATTCCAAGACCTATAACAGATTAATAGCTCGGCTCAGTTAGACTCGGTTGTCATGAGAAACTTTAAACAACCATCGAATCGTTGTCTTAGCCGCAATCCTTTTTATTTTCCCCACTTAGTAAACTACAAAACCTGATACTACTAATACATGACCATACCAGGCATCATGAGTGTGTGAATAAAAATAAAAATATTTTATTATTTTTATATTTTAATTGTGAGGACTATTTGGGTCTTTCTTTAATTTTTACGATTGTTTGGCAGTTTAAGTACTATAAGTGACCCACCCAAATGTCCTTTCTGTGGTATTGTTCGTCGTGACGTTGAGCTCCTTGAGTTATAAGTCGAGCTCCACGATAACTGACAGCTTGCACTGACTGGACGGGTCCACTCAAATCTGTGTAGTGCTTTCTTCAAAAGACCATCTCAGAAATTAATCTGTATAGTCTTCATGTGTGTATTATACCAAGATTATGTCTGGACCTTAAACTTATTGTTAACACAAACGATTTTAAAAGTTAAAAGAGTAACCTTTGGAGTTTCTTGCCGGTTCTTCTCCTTAGGAATCGACCAATGCACCGAACCTGTGCACCTTTTTGTCGACGTTTTATAAGTGCTCATGTAGGCCTCTGTAAAATAAAAATATTTTCATTTTGTGGGTGTGATAGATTCACGGTAGTAATGAGGAAACTTGAGTGTCCTAGAACCGAATATTCATTCAGTGAGCTAATTATAGGGTTTCAATAGGATAAGCAGTACAATAAATCTATATTCGTCACTGGAATTCATTAATTGAGCCTGATTTTTCAGATTGCAAATGTTGAAAATTACAAAGTTTCCGTTACTATGCATCGCATTAAATGTAATGTAATTAATTCTTCATAATATCGAATTTTTCATGGTTGGGATTGCTGACTAAAAAAAACATACAACTAAATACAGACTTTACAATATATTTAATTGAATAGGTTTTCTTCGCAACTCAAACAAACCACTAGATCGAAAACCATTTAAGTATTCTTGAAGAAAAGTTCCGGAGCCCATAAAAAATGAGTTAAAACCAATTTAAAGATAAACCAAATAAAATCTCTATCTGAAATCTAAATCTTCTTCAAGTTGAAGCGACCCCAGAGATCCTAACACAAACGCGCGATATTTATTATACGTAACGTGAATTTGAACGATTTTTATACCATAGCAGTACTAGATAACAGCTTCGTGTTTGTCTAGTGTAAGTCACTGGCCTTTTTATTTTGTTGGGGGGTGGGAAATCATCAAATAACGTCTCGGGCAGAGCGGAAGGGAGTGTCAGACTTCTACTGACTAAAAATAACCCAAATTCCTTCTTAGCCCCTGATGTTGAGGCCACGGTATCTCTTGCGAACAACCCGTAGCCCCGACGGGGAAATGATGAACCTAAGATTCGAACGAATTCAAGTAACGTCCACAACGCGCATTCGGACCAGGCCTTCAGTAACAAAAGTAGGTAACTATAAATTACTTGGGCATCCAAGTAGACGGCCTTGTTATAACTTTACCTATAATAATAATTGGCTTAGTTAGATTATAACTAAACAGGAATCTTACAATGGACTCACTAAAATTGGACGTACATTTCCCAGTTTCTGGGGCATTTAAGTATTGTGTTATTTTGAAAGTTGGCAGACGTTGTTGTTAATTCAGTTTGTGTACTGAAATGGTTTCGGAGTTTTATGAAAAGTTCTTTTATTTTCGTTTAAGGGGAGGACAGGCCAAACAACAAATGAAGGCAGTCCGAAGGATTCTTTCGCGGTTTTGAAAATGAATGGATTTGTTTGTGGCGTAGTTCTAAGCTCTTCGTTCTGGATTCGTGCCTGATTGATGGTAATAAGAATGCCCGTTTTTACCTACATCATATCACCTACTTGTGTTTTAAACATAAGGGGCAAAATATGCTATTAGATAAAGCTCTGCTTAACCCTTCGCGTATTCCAGGCATAATTTTATATTATAGGTGGTAAGGTTGGGGCCTTAGTACTCAACTCCATCAGCTGTTAAAAACTTAATTAAATATTTACCACTCATTACCGCGTCCACTTTTGAACCACTGCATCAACTGCATCGCAAAAAGCGTCGAGGCAAAACATTATTGCATTCTGCTTAAATTGACTGTTTGCACAACGATGCCCCAGATATAAAATGCTGCTTTTGTTCGTGAAATTTCATGAATAAGGTTTTATTGTGTGAAAATCGACAGAAAGATAAAAGTACCGTAGAATTATTCTGAAAAAGATTCCTCATTGGTCGAGTAAGCATGAGCTCAGCTGCCACTCTTGCGACCCGGGGATCGATTCCTGCGTCAGGTAAAATGTTATTGGGTTTTTCTGATGGAGAATAACACAATAGCACGAAATCTTAATTTGCCCATTTAATAGGGTCGCCCCTATTCCATGGGTCCTAAAACACTACTGGTGAAATCTGGATGTAATTAATTAATTATTGATTTTGATAAACATGTACGCATAACCCTTCGGAGATTATAGTCGTGATGTTATGATTTATTTTTGGATTTTATCATTATTACAATTTCAAAATATACAAAAATTGCTGAAGTTTTAACGAAATTGTAAAAAATCGCAAGTGAGTCTTTATCCCAAAAATGTTTTTTTTTTGAATTGGCTATGAACGAATTTACGTTTTATCTGGTAATTATATGGGGTGGTTTCAAAACAGGAGCTGTTCTGAAAACAGAAACTATTATTGATAACTTTCATTCCTGAAAAAATAGAAGTTGCAAACACAAATCCAAGTAAACAATGATACAATAAACAAACACTTTCATCCGTAACCCTCGGCATTCCGTGTCACACATGCCATTACATCCACAAACATACAAACATCACAAATAATATATGACATACAAACATCCAGAATACGGCACAAATATCTACGCCTTACAAAAATATTTCGGGAATGTACCAAGTTATTTCGTATCATTTTTGTGTACACTAAGTGCCTTTACACACAACCGAAGCCGTCTGCCGGTTACCTAGTCAGCTTTAGGAATCCGGTGGCAAATGTATGAATGGGTAAGCCGTGTGAAAAGCCTTTTAAACATACTTGTACGTTTTGCGATCGTGTACCTGAAACGGACAAGCCTAAAGGGGCACTAATGTTTTTCGCTCACATTTTTTTTTAAATTGCTGTTCTTAATTTGATTGCTATCTACTTTTTTTCGAATAACAAATAAGTTTATGGCTTCTAAGTTTTTACTTTTTGTTACATCGCCCTATTTTGTTACTAAATAGTTGTTCTTAATTTGATTGCTATCTACTTTTTTCGAATAACAAATAAGTTTATTGCTTTTAAGTTTTTACTTTTTGTTACATCGCCCTATTGTGTTACTAAATACACACATCAAAAGTGTCTAGGGATCAACATATATTTTTGCAATAACTTTTCTCCTGATTGATATTAATTAAAATTTTCTTTAAGGATTCATCAAATAAAGTGTTTTCGTTTGTCACAGTAACGATAAACCAAGTCACCTTTGCATTAATAAAGAAATTTGCCATTTTCCTAATAAAGGGATTTTTGACATTTGAACCACTAACATTAAAGTTCGAAAAAAAGACTGAAATAACAGTTTTCTTTAAAATTTTATTGGGTAACTTAAACAATTAATAATCCGTGTTTCTACCGCGAACACTAACAACACAAGAACATCGGTTTGGCATACTCAAAATGAGTTCATCCAAATCACGCTGTGGAATGGCCGCCCATGTTCGTTGCAACAACAAAAAAGGTCTTCTTGCGACTGGATACCCTCCATATTCGGCAGAGCTCTTCTCTGTAGCATATCCCATGCATGCTCAATCGGGTTCAAGTCTGGCGACTGAGCAGGCCAGGGCAGGACATTGATGTTAGCTGCGGCGAGAGTCTGTCTTACAACTCTTGCGGTGTGCGGTCGTGCATTATCATGCATTAACTGAAATAAGGGACCGATTTGCACTTGTAGAGGAACGATGACGTCTGATACAATCGTCTCAGCATAAATTTGAGCGTTAAGGTTGCCTCTGATCCAAATCAACTCAGTTCTTCCGCCGATCCAAATACCCGCCCATGCCATGATGGTTCCAACACTATAAGGATGGACTTCCTGGCAGGATTTTAATCGCTGTTGGCGTCCAGGGGTTCTCCAGTGTCGTATACGTCTTGTATCCGGTCTCATACCAAAACGAGACTCATCAGAAAAGCACACGAAACGCCATTGTTCTTCTGCCCAATTTCTGTGTTCAAGAGCCCATTGATATCGAATCCTACGATTGTGCATTGCTATAGGTGGTACCCGTAGCGGTCTTCGGGAATGAAGGTTCACTTCATGCAAGCGGTTTCTGTTTGGTCGCTAATTAAGTTCCCTGAAGAGTGATGAAGCCTCACGGCTAACATCATGGCGGTTATTGTTGGAGCTCTTCGAGTTAAGATTTGAATGTATCGGTCTTGTCTCCGTGTGGTGCAGCGATACCGTCCTCCATGGCGCTCAGTCACGGTACCAGTGCTTCGGTAATGTGTCCAAAGTCGACTGATAACACTCTGACTTGTATTCAGAGCTAAAGCCACAGTACGTTGCCGGGAACCAGCTTCTATCATTCCCACGGCTCTGAGCATTTCTTCCCTGCTTAAATGACGTCGCCGCTCCATAATAACGTTGGTTTTAATCAGTAGTAGGGAAACAGTAGCACTAATAATGTCTTCAATGCGTTGTATGTTTTTATAGGGAAAATATTGACAGCTGATTTTCATCTTTTACTCGAATTTGATTCACAGTTCCTGATTCAAATTATGAAATGCACCAAAAAGGATCCATTTATATGGATCCTTTTTGGTTATAAAATCATAAATTTATTACAAAGCCACATCTCAATCTCAAGAAATCCGCATAAAAATGCTTGATCCCTAGACACTTTTGATGTGTGTAGTTGGAAATAGGCTAACTACATTAAGAGTCATATTTAAGTGGTCGGATCTCTTTTCACGTAGGTAGAGTAGTTACTTAGTAAAAGTTAGTTAGTAAAAACACAAGTATAATGATATTAGCCTATTGCACACACACTGGAAAGCAAGCCTCTTCTTATACAGAGAAGGCATGAGCTTTAGTTACCACGCTCAAAGCAGGTTTGCAATAATTGCAAACCTGCTTTGAGCCTATAGTAAAATGTATTAATTAGAGGCAATTTTTTTTTTTGCAAAACCAATCTATCTGTTGACCGTACTTAGACGTATATTAGACGTAAAAGAAAATCGCTGATTTCAATCTCAATAAAATGGCTGAAAAATATATCACATTTCACAACAACAGAACAGTTTGATTCAACTTATTTCCTTGCCTCAATATCTGGATCAGATAGCCAATTTCCTGCCATTTAGGACCATTTTCGCCTGACATTATTGCCAGCCTTTAGGAGCTCGTTTCGTCTAAGGGTCCCGACTTTGCTCAATTCTATCCACATGTGGCCTTGGGATCGCCATTCAATCTTGACCTTTCTTGTGTATTTCAGGTAGAGTAGCCATTTTGAGTCAGGTTGAATTTATTAAGTAAGAAAAGGGATATTGGAATTATTTATCAGATGGTAGTGCTGTTTGTTTTTTATGTGAATTTTCCAAACTTTAGTTTGTTTGTAAAATACTATTAAGAATGGATGTGGGATTACCCATAAATATACTCATGTACATAATATTATCATAATAATTATGTTGCCATCCACGAAGCGGAGGTAAAGGAGTATACAATATTAAATTAAGTTACTATTACTTAAGGCGTCACTTAGTAAAGGTTTGACATACTTTCGTATGACAAAACTGTCAAAACCTTTACTAGGTAATGGCCTAAGTAATCATTACAGCTCTCTGAGTGCGGCAGTAAAGGATTTGCGTTAAAATTTTTGTAGACACCAAAACTACTTTTATAAAGACAGACAGAAAAGTTGTGCGATCATCGGCTGTCATGGTATAGGCTTTTGATGCGGACGAATGAGGAAAATGTGAGGAAAGTTTTGTGTATGAATGTAGAAACTTTTGAGTAGAGGAAGACCAAAGAAACGATGGATTGACTGTATGAAGAATGGCAAAAATGGAGGTGTTTGATCAGCTGACGAGTAAAAGAAAAATAATGGAAGACGAAGGTTTATAATGCGCCTACCTTGAATACCTACCTATCAAGTTGTGAATAGGGGATCGGACTGAGTCAAAAAAATATGATTCTAATTAGTCTGTCAATTAGATTATCGAAAATATTGTATACGTGTTTTTTGTTTTATTAAATTAATAAAAATTTAGGAAGATAAAATGCGTCAAAGATCATGGTTGTGACGTCATTTGTAAGTAAACAATTCGTTTTCGTCGAGTTTTCGAAGCACTACTACTTTTGTTTATGTGAAAAAAGAAAAAAATATGACTGAGTTCAATATTTTTTTCAAATCTAATCGATCTTTTTTGTCCGATCCCCTATTACTATTGTAATATATCCTTGATAATTTATCAAACATCATATTCCCACGTATTATCCGGTTGTGTCTCATACAATGAAAGCCAAGTAATTGCCTGAAACTCGAAGCCAGAGCTGTTACTGAGAGCTTCCTAATCCATCAACGATCCTTGGACCCAACTAGGCTAGATTTAATAAGGGTGAGATACCCAGAAACACCACAACAACAGTGCTAAGTCAAATAAATCGTTTCTAATTTTTACTTATGAATAGGGACAAGCTAAACGTAACAAAAAAAAAGTTCTTCAGTATAATACCTTTTAATTGATCCTTTTGATAGACGTATCACGAAGATGTAAATGAGGATAAAAAAACTAGTCCGTCATGTTTGGGAGCCCACCAACGTTACTTCGCTAACCATACATTGTCATCCAAACAAAATGTGTATGCAAGATTTCAGCTCATCAGTTGTGGAAAACTATTTTGAAATTAAGCAGACAAACATTGTAAGCTAAATAAAAGCTTGCAAAAAAAGCGTATTTCAGATAACAATATTCAAAAGCTTAAAACAATAAAATAGTTATGAAATTGTTGGGTATTGGCCAAATACTATCACTGACACCATTTTGAAATTCTGAAAAATCATTTGAAGGGCAATTCGTTATAAGGTGTGTTGTATATCTACAACATCTTAGCCAAAGAACAACTGAAAAAAAACCCTGGTGTTCACAAAGGACGGACGGACACGGACGGAAATGGGGGTCAGAGTCCGACTTTTTCACAAGTTTCTTTTTCTCTAAATACAAGTTTGTAATGTTATATTGTCACCTTAATGATATATTTCCACGACCCCCATACTATTCAATACAGCATTTCTTTTTTGGCGGGTAGAAATAATCAAATAACCCCTACCGCTCTTGGGCAGAGCGAAAGGGAGTGTCAGACTTCTACTGACTAAAAACCACCCATAATCCTTCTTAGACCTATATGTCAAAGCCGCGGTAACTTGTGAACAACCCGCAGCCCCGACGGGGTTCAATACAGCCTTAGCACGATGTTCTGAGCCCGTCATAGTAATAATTATAAATAATTAATAAATGTATGTACTCAAACAGACAGATTGTAGTAGTTATACATGGTTATAGTCGCAATACCAAAGTTCTTACAATATGTTAAGTAGTCTACAATCGAGTGGGTGAATAACTGTCCTTCTAGCTAAGTTTTGTAATCTAGCTTAACACAAGCCTAGCTAACAGGTTTTCTTGTGATAACCTACGCTAAGGAGCGATAGTGAGTTCAGTTTAAAAATAAAAGTCATAACCTAGCAATATTTTGGAGTAAATTAGCTTGGGTTGTCCATGAACGGGGAAAAGCAATGTAGGTCGCCCGGTGGCGAGATGGGCAGACTACATAGTTCCCATCGTGGGAAAAACCAAAACGTGGCAATTAGCACCAGAAAAGAGAGGCCAGGGCGTCTAAAATGGCCACTTTAACAGATCATAATATGAATTACGTTAATAAGCGTAAAATGGACCTTTCGTGATAGTAACTGCGTCTGTGACCAAATCATCAAATCAAATCATTTATTAGTTCGCAAACATGGGTAAATTTGGTACATAGATGTTGTCTGATAAGTTAGCTCTCCATGTTCTGCCGTCACATGGGCATGCAAAACATAATCAATTAAAATATTAGTTTTTTTTTTAAATCAATAGTGTTAGAAAAATTATAGAATTACATTATTACAAAATTACATGTGTCAAAACATTTGAAACACAACAAATAGAAAATAGGAAAAAAAAAGAAAAAAAGTCATAATATTACATCAAATTGACCATTTAGAAAAATAGATCATAATAGGAAAATAATATGAATTGCGTTATACTCGTAATTTGTAAAATGGTCACAGACGCAGTATTATCATGAAAGGTCCATTTTACGCTTTTTAACGCAATTAATATTATGATCTGCTAAAGTGGCCATTTTAGACCCCCTGTACCGAGCAGTGGGATGGGTGGAATTCGAGCTGTAGATGATGACGATGAATTGCTTGGTTGACGGCTTCCTGAAGGGTCCATTTACACCTTGTACATATCCATCTCATATTACTTATTATTTTCTTTTGTCAAGGCAAAACGGTTCTTAAAGTACGAAAACTTATTTTCCAGAAACCAAAGGAATGCTCAGTTACAGGTTTCAAATCTCGCTGAATCATATAGTTTATATTGCACTGCATTGCTGCAGAATGCAGACATTGTCTTTTCCTTCACTTGTTAAACTGTTTTAAGGCTTCGTAGAAAATTGGACGCGGACCGTTATTAAAAGTTATTGCTGTTTTCTTGTGTTCGTTGCCTTTTCTGTTGGTGCACGAAATAGGTTTTCATCTATAAGGTTCTTCTGTGAAAATATTTTTGTTTTATTTTTAGAAAATGTAATGGTCTCTCTCTTTGCGTGATCAAATCAGAAATGAGGACATCCGCATGAGAACCATGGTTACCGACGTAGCCCGAAGAATTTCCAAACTTAAGTGGCAGTGGGCACGGCACATTGCTCGCAGAACGGATGGCCGATGGGGTCGGAAAGTTCTGGAGTGGCGACCGCGAACCGGAAGACGTTGCGATGGAAGGCCTCCCACTAGGTGGACCGATGACCTGGTGAAGGTTGCGGGGATCCGCTGGATGCGAGACGCACGGGGCCGGTCAATATGGCGACACTTAGGGGAGGCCTATGTCCAGCAGTCGACGTCTTTCGGCTGAAATGATGATGATGATGAAGGGTTCTCTTGCCTTAGTTTTGAGAGTAGGTACTTAGGTAGGTACCTAATTCATACAATTCCTATTTCAAATAGACTTGAGTACATGAAGCCATATCTTGTTTTACCTAGACTTCTCCTAAGTATGTTAGATTTTTTCATTTAATCGGATACAGCTAAATAACAATATTGCGTGGCTCTCCATCTGATCTCCATAATAATTGCATCCATGACACGATATTGCTTAGCAAGACTGCTGAATCGTAACGACTGCCAAAGATCACCAATACATAATAAATTATTCAGTTTGAATCAGAACATGCTTATAGGGGTCTTGGAATGTGATGAGTGGTCGCCGATTCTATGACCTCGACTGCTTGACTGTTCCTAGTGTTATTATTAAATCGAATCTGCACATAAGTAATTTTTACGGGTCTACCTATTACCTTTTTTTTATTATGGGACAAGCCCGCCACACTTCTATAAGCCAGAATCAACAGTGGCGACCACAAGAAAAGCGCCGAGACAATGAAGCTCGACGAAGTCCCAGAGAAACGATTTAACTGTCTTGGATCCCGCAACGCAAAAAATAATCAGAAAATAATAGCGGAGGAGTAGGAAAGAACATAATTTCTACTTACTTAATACCTAGTACTACTATTACAAATGAAAAAACAAGCTTTTCTAGAATTAAGTTCAACCGCTGAAGTTTCCTAGACGTGTTAACATGGAGTGTCATTCAACGCGACGCCGACGCCACTGAAAATTAATCTAACACCCAGAAACAGCAACTTTCTTCGATATCTTCCATCTTTGGGACCTTTGCAGTGAGTATGTTTCAGCTGAATGACGAAATGGATGAATAAATTGTAAATACACGTGTCACGTGGTTTTCGTGGCAAATTCCGTGTAATCCCAACTGTAAGGCTAATTTAGATCCTTTTATGGAAAAGCTGATGGTCATATAAATAGTACAATTCAAATGTGGTTTTTGTGGGTAAATTTCATGGGTCATTTTTTTCAGGAATTGCAGTGGGTAACATTAATGTAACATTCCTGTCCAAGAGAATGCCTAGCACACATCAAAAACTAAAAGAGATCACTTAGTTACCTAGTACGTAGACTTTTTTGGGGGCTTACAAAAATAAGTGTATGAATAGAGCAAAAGAAAATAATAATTTGCTATCTTTGTTTTTTTATAAACGTTACCCCACACTAGGAATTTCTCCTGTATCGTGGGAGCGTTGACAAACATTTAAATTTACATACACAAATACTTAGACCCGGGACAACTATCTGTAGGACATACAAATATTTGCTCCGTGCGACATGGAGTGCAGTAGTCCAATCGCTCAGCCACTGCGCCAACCGTGTCGTCGCGTATTAAATCACATAATCCGTAAATCAATTCACCAAAATGGTTTTTCAACAACAAAATATCTATTCCGTCTGTGTAGTTATAGGTCGGATCTAATCCATTTAATATGTGTATATTATTAAAGCTGTAACGCATTGTTATACCAGCTGCAATATTGGAAGAAGAACAGCTCAGAGTTAAGATGATCTCCATTACATCTCCGACCACAAGTTTTACTTTTGGCACTGTAGTACGACTGCCGACTGCCGCTAATAAACTGTACGTTCATAAAAACATGAAACTTTATGTGCCTAAAACTTCTGCGTTACAAAATCTTGTGCGGCGCCTCAAGGCTTCGCTGTGGTAAAGTTTACAATGTAAATGGAGTTTAAATACTAAAGTTATTTTAGTAGAAATACTTAGTAACCACAGGCAAGGAAGCTTAGATGTAAAGTTTTATAACTAAGGAAAATTATTACCTGGTTAGCCTACTTTAAATTATCATGATCTTGATAAAATGGGACTCTTAATAACTTCTACCATCCCGCACTAGGCCCGCGTGGTGGATTATAGCCCATCCCTCTTCTAGAGAGGAGGCCTGAGTCCTTGGAGTGGGAACATTACAGGCTGATGATGATGCTGATGATAAAATAGGACTGCATCTTTGGTCGAGTGGTCACTAATGCGACTGCTAAGCGTAAGGTCTTTGGGTCGATTCTCGCGTTGGGTTATTGAGGCTTCTCACCGGGAAATCCTCAGTAATAGCCACGGAGACTGGAGTTGTGCCTAGCTGATGGCAAACGGCTCGACCCACTTGCAAAATGTAGGTGTACTATAAAAGGGATGTTTACTGACTAAAAAAATGTGATTCTAATTAGTCCGTCTGTTAGATTACAGAAAAATATTAGATACGTATTTTTTGTTTTATCAAATCAATAAAAATGACGAAGATAAAACGTGTCAAAGATTGAGTGGTTAGTGACGTCACTCACCGGTAAAAAAATTCATACTAATGTCTTAGAACACGTCACATGAGTTTTCAAAGCACTGTATCATCTACATTGCTTGTTTACGTGAAAAAAAAAATACGTGTTCAAAATTTTTTGGAAATCTATCTGACGCACTAATTAGATTTTTTTTATTAACTACCCTAATCTACGAGACTAGACGTTCATAACATGCTTATTCTCAGCCTAATGAAGAACTTCGAGTTTCGATCTTGATTAATAGTCAAATAATAAATTTATGGTTCAGCAAGAAAGAAGTACTGAAAACAAAAACGCTTTTGTTGTAAGGAAATTCTATTGTTTACATTTTTCAGGTAAAACTTTTATTATTTTTATTTTTATTTTTTCATTTAAATCGAAGCAACGATTCCCCGCCCTCTCATAACAACACAAAAATTATAATTCGTAAAGCCGAGAACTTCAAATATTGTTTGTTTACCGTCTAAACGAGGTCCTCGGATATCTAGCCAAACGACGTGTTCAAGCCTCGTCGTCAAATTCTTTATCCACCAATATGTACCAAGACAGACAAGTGAAAATTTACCCTGTTTCATCAAAATTCTAAGGCTCAGAGTAGAATTTATTATCTTGAGTACCGCGTTGATAAAATTGACGTATTTTATGGAAGAAGCAAAGAGGTGGGTAATTTATGAAAAGATAACATAATCATTTCTGAGTGAGTCCTATTGTTGGTTGTGTTATATTTTTTTTTAAATATGTTGGTCAAATCAGAAATAAAAATAAATAATTCGTTTAGTTTTATGAAGTTCCGTAGCCTTAAGGTAAAATGAGGCCTGTTTTATCCCGCCTACGTCGCACATCTGTCTGTGCATCCTTGCATCTATATCACCATAATAAGGTAATTTATTTTTCAATACACTTCCTCAAAAACTGGCTCTTATTGCATTACGATTAGGTACCACATGCAATGCATTAGATTTCGCACACGTGCGTTTTTCTTTTTTTTTCACAACCAAGGGCGGAAAAGTCTTATACTAATTCCAAATTGATTAAAAGTAGGTAATTAAAAAAAAATCACTACCGAGTTTTGAGTTTTGGCCATTTTGATTTAGAAAGAAAGAAAAAAAAATTGTCCCAGAAACACGACGAGTATACAATGAGACAATAAAAACTTAGTACCGAAAATATTGTGATAAGTAGATCTTGGTTTTGCTGCGCTTGTGCAGTTGTCTGCCGGCCCCGTTTTATACAATGGTTGTATATTCATTATCTATGTCTATCTTTTAGTTACACGTTAGGAAGAAGACGTTACATTATGTTTTAATACGAGTACGTTAGTCCCGTCTCTTATTTGTTGATCTTTGACAGTACTCTAAAGTCATCTTTTGACTATGAGATAATTATATAACATCTTGAGATGTAATATTTTATCGCTTGTCATACATTTTGTACGTGACCGATCACACTGTGCTATAATCAAAACGCAAAAATCAATTACGGGATCAATATATAGCTTGAAGTATAATCAAAAGCCGGCTTTAAGTAGTAGGTGACCTAAAAATCTGACAAGCAGTCTTACCAATGGCTATCTTATAACCTAGTACTAACTTCATGTAAAATACCTACTGGTATTCAGCTGAATCCAGTAAGACTCGAAGCCTAACCAAATATAGTTAGAAAAAACCGGCCAAGTGCGAGTCAGACTCGCCCATGAAGGGTTCCGTAGCAGCAAGTAACATAATGTTAACATAATTTTTATAATTGAGTTGATTGAATGAACGGTAAATTGCGATTTACGATATAAGACGTATTAAAAAAAAAATACTTACTAGATCTCGTTCAAACCAATTTTGGTTGGTAGTTTTTGTTGAGATCTACATTTTATATTTTTTTTAGAATTTTCACTCTCTTACTTTAAAAGTTAGAGGGGGGGGACACACATTTTACCACTTTGGATGTGTCTATCTTTGAAACGATTGACTTTGAGAAAAAATGATTTTAAGAACCTCAATGTCATTTTTGAAGACCTATCCATAGATACCCCTCATGTGTAGGTTTGATGAAAAAAAGTTTTTTTAGTTTCAATTCCATGTATGGAGAGCCCCCTCTTAATCTTATATTTTTTTATTTTTATATAAAAATCAAAAAGCGGTTTACAGAATACATCTACCTGCCAAATTTCGACTGTGTAATCCTTATAGTCTCGGAATAAAATGGCTGTGACATACGGACGGACAGACGGACAGACGGACAGACAGACAGACCGACAGACAGACAGACAGACATGACGAATCTATAAGGGTTCCGTTTTTTGCCATTTGGCTACGGAACCCTAAAAAGGCAAAGATGACGAGTTATCTGTATGTTTCCTTGAATATTTGTCTACAATATATCATTCAATATATCATTAATATTTGTCTAGAATAATCTTGCTTTCCTCTATAGAGCAATAAAATACAAAACTGCATGCGGGTATAAACTTGGTTATCGTGCCATGAATGCAGTAATAGCCCTCAGTTGGCATTTACAACTTGATAGACCGAATCCAATTTTGATATATTATTCCCATTGAGTCGTTAAATGCATGCAACCGACAGCAGCTTCACAAGTTCTATATTATGTAATACAAAATCTTGTAGGTAGTAAAAGTGTTCCAGTGTTTATATCGAGTTTCCTTTTTATTTTGTTGGGTGGGAAATCATCATATGACTCCTCTCGCTCTGGGCGGACCGGAAGGGAGTGTCAGACTTCTACTGACTAAAAACCACCCATGTTCTTTCTTAGCCTTTTGTGTCCGAGGCCGCAGTATGTCAGTCGAACAACCCGCAGCTCCGAAAGGCGTTTGCGGGCCCGTGCAATGTTGCTGACATCTCTTTGAGGCGCTCGTGGAACACGAACACGCCATATCGAGAATCCTCAAATACTTACTAAGACTTTTTCGTCGACGACATATTTGCTTCGCAAGAATTATTTCCAATTAATCTAATGGGATTTTGGGAAAAATGCTGATTAAATATTGGATACCTATTTATTATTTTGAATTATTACCTTTAAACTGTAGCAGTATCTTTATTTTTATATTCAACTACATTTTATAAATTTGTCGACAAAAGTCGACCAACTTGTGAAATGTATTTGTATGAGTAATACTCGTAAATTTGTAAAGTCTGCTTAGCTGTGATAGTTTTTCTTTCAGTTTCGTCATATATACCACGATTTTTTTCACACGCCCAAACACAACCCGTATAGGTGGTTCAGGTTGGCACACTTAAGTCTAACAAAAAATTGCACTTTAAAGCTTAATATTTCACAAACGAATTCCTTAATCGAAAACTGTTTTAGCAAACTCGCAATATTTTTCAAAGACCTATCCAACGACATTCCACACAATGGACTTCGCGAGATAAAAAAAAACAACATCATCATCATCATCATCATCATCATCATCATCATCATCATCATCATCATTATTTCAGCCGAATGACGTCCACTGCTGGACATAGGCCTCCCCTTAGTGTCACCACATTGACCGGTCCCGTGCGTTTCGCATCCAGCGGATCCTCGCAACCTTAACCAGGTGGACTGATGCCACCTAGTGGGAGGCCTTCCAACGCAACGTCTTCCGGTTCGTGGTCGCCACTCCAGAACTTTCCGGCCCAATCGGCCGTCCGTTCTGCGAGAGAAAAGTCATTCCCACTTTAATGTGTACCTACACTGGAGATACCTTAAAAAAAACTGATTTCCAATATTTTGCACTTGTCGTAACTCATTTTTACATTTATGCCAAATTACAGCGTTCTAGAACTAAGAGTCTTTAATGCGGACGGGGTTCCATATTGACTACGGAGCCCTAAAAATTGCACCAAAATACGTAATAACTTAAAACAATTTAACAAACACATACCAAAAGTGCCTACTGTTGAATACCAAATACCGATCTAAACTTTGTCAAAACGGAACTGAACTCTACTATCTTGAATTAAAGCTCCTAACAATACGTAACATTATGCAGAATAATACGAAATATACGAATCATTAACCGCAACTAAACCACGTAAGTACGCATAACCAAACCAAATGCGTTTTGTATGGGCAAAGTTGGCGCATTCGCTTTACGACTTTCACCGACATTGCACGTTATTTATTTCAGCATGATTATGATAAACATTAATATATTCCTAAATGACCTTTACCCCAAACACATAAAGCTGAAATTCGCATATACAGACGCTACTAAAGTACATAATTTATCATCAATAAATTGTTTGCCAATACTCTCGATGAGTTTTTTCCAAGTTTATGGTATATTTATCATTAGGATAAAGCAACTTCCTTGTAGTATTATATTATGGGCATAAAATGTGTCAAATAAATTGCTAAAAGACGCCATTTAAAAAGGTATGCTACACAGTCTTCGGTAAAATCAAGTATAAAAGCGAAGACGTACGTCTAAAAATCTGCGATTTGGTCGACGTCCCGTACAGAGTTAGAGATAGTATATAAAAATAGTTTACCGATCGGCACGTTTCTAAAATTTTTAGTGATTGCTTCGGTTCGACTTGAAGATTGCACTGTGGCTTTATAATAGCAACTGCTACGATGAAAAACATTCGGTTAAACTGCGCTAGCTTAAGTTTGTCTATGAATGAGTGACAACCATTACATACAAAGTTTATTCCGTGCCTTGGAAAACATGTTAAGTCGTTCGTCCCGGCTGTAATTTATAGATCTTCCACAGTCCGATCAGGTAGTCAGTCGTCCGAAATTCCGACAACCAGTCACCAACCGCTCAACAAATAGTTTCCTGATCGGCACGTGCTTAAGATTTTTAGTGATTGCTTCGGTTCGGTTTAGTTGTACAAAAGTAGTCCCGACTCGAATGTCCCGAAAAGGAGCTGAGCCCTAAAAAGCGTTCGTATTGATAGAACGCTTTATATACTTGCCAACTGGGAGTATTTTTTGCTATTCATTGGCTATTTTTAATCTTAATTTTTCGATCGAGGGATTCAATATGGCCGGCAGAGATGATTAAGTGTCCGATTTCGGGTTTCCTTTTGATCTATATGGATTTTTCTGTGTTTGAAAGTAGTTATATAAGAAGGTCCGATTTTTGTTATAAAGTGGAATCTTAGCGGGTTTTATTTTTGATAAAATGGTACAACAAACTATCAATCACGCTACTTCAAGTTTTTTGAGAGAAAAGGTTCAGGATTTTTCATGTTTTTAGATCCATTACTCTGGTGTTGCCTTTGTAAACAAAGTTATCTCATTTCAACTAAACTAAATTATGTTATACTTTACAAGAATTACGATCCTAACAGTGACGGTCTAGTAATGTGACTTTGACTGTGATCGTCATACTGCCAAGTCATAGGTCTCGAATTCGAACCCCAGACACGCACCTCTGATTTTTCGATTTCATTTGCTTATTGAATAATTATCACTTAATTCGATGAAGAAAAACATCATGAGGAAACCAGAATGCTTTTTCGACGGCATTTAAAGCAAAGTCAGAAACCTTTTTTGGAGGGTGTTGAATATCAAATGATACCTCCCGCTCTCTCTCCCTGCCGCGCTCCCACTTGGTAGCAAGTGTCAGACTTCTATTGACTAAAAACCAACCACGTTCCTTCTTGCCCTTTGTGTCGAGGCCGCGGTATCTCTTTCTAACAACCCGCAGCCGATTTTGAAGTGCAGCGCCGTGCTTCAATGTACTACTGCGCCCGAGAGACCGCGGCCGCAGACTTTTTAACACAACGTGACCGTACTAAAATAGCTAGATTACTTAAACCACAGACTGACGTCTGGGAGGATCTTTTGTCAGAATGGCAATGTAGGTGGGATAATTTCATCAAAGGCCGACACCTCCACCAGTTCTTTCCATCCGTTCGTGAGCGGCTGGCCAGGACATGGCTGGAGGTGGATCACTGTGTTGCCCAATTTCTCACTGGTCATGGTAACTTTAATAGTAAATTATGTTCCTTCAAGCTTGTTGCGTCACCTTTTTGTCATAGTTCTACATCTGACTGCGAATATGAACAATCTGCACATCACATTTTATGGAAGTGTAGTCTTTGGCTGAATGAACGTAATATTATGTTGGATAGTGTACAGGTTACATCCGGAGTTATTTACTATACGGACCTTGTAGAAACTAGAACAAATTTCCGTGCGTTCAAGCATTTTTGTCATACCTATTATTGGAATCAAATTTAACAGCTCACAACTTAGGACCCAGTAATATTAATGACAACAATATCCGTGGGGCTAGGCAACTGGGGTTATCCCAGTTGTATACGTCCCTATGTGCCTATTGGCTTTGTTCTTTTCTGTCTCCTGCTGATATGGAGGGAAGTGGAAATTTCTGTTTTTCCTACTCCTCCGCTATTCTTTTCTGATTAATTTCGTTGCGGGATCCAAGACAGTCAAATCATTTCTCTGGGACTTCGTCGAGCTTCATTGTCTCGGCGCTTTTCTTGTGGTCGCCACTGTTGATTCTGGCTTACAGAAGTTACAGTGGTTTGGGAACAGTGAGGCGGGCTTGTCCCAATTAAAAAAAAAACCCGCAGCCGGGAAGTCAGACTCCCTTGGGCAACAAAAACCATTACATGCAGTTAGGCTCTATCTTATCTTGTGGTTACACAATAAGGAAAGAAAGAATATGAGATAATATTATCCTACACTAGACGGTAATGTGAATCATAAAGCGTGTAAAAGTATCCTTAACGCAAACGAAGGGCATTTGTTTTCCTCACCACTGCAATCATTTTTTGGTTCTGTACTATGGTCTAGAACCAAAAAATGATTGCAGTAGTGGGGAGAACAAATGCCCTTTGTTGCCCTGGGAACCCCCTAGTTATGGAGATATGGGGTCAAAGTTCAATACTTTGCACTGCTGTTTTTGTAAATACTAGTTTTTCAGGTTATAACTTTACTTATATAACTTCGTTTACTATTCAAAGCATCCACTAGCACTATGTTTTAAGAGTGCTACATTGAGTTTTGCCGTAACAAGTGATTTTTGACCCCAAAAACAAAGTCGTTTCGCAGTAAAAAAAAAATACTTAGTTTGATGTAAAGAATGCTTAATTTGCACCCTGTATAGACTAAAGAAAGGTAAAGAAATATAATTGATTAATAATATATCATTCAATAAGCATCAAAGCCAATTCATTACCTACATCTGGCTCTTATAAATACTCATTAATTCGCGATGAATACAAAAGTATCAATCAATACATACCTACATTTTCTTTTCTCCTTTTCTATCCCTAGAGAAAGTGCCAATTGCCAAGATAAAATATATATATATTGAATTCATACCTGGCTCCTTTATATACCATATAAATTCTCTGCGAAGCTGAATTGTCCAAAAATATAATATGGATAAAAAAATCGCATGGATAAATTCCATTATTACTGGATTGAAATCGGTAATTGTGACATAAATCTAATGTAGGATTTGAAAGCGAAAAATGTTTTAAGTGCCCCATTTCTGGATAACGACCATCATTTTAGGTGAAATTAGGGGAATTTTCTCGTCAGTTTTTTTGAATTTTGCATTAGCAATTTGCACTTTTGTTGGGGTATGATATTAGTATGTTTGATTTTGTGATAGGTTTTTACTGTATTTTCATACATGGGTATTTTACCTCTGGTTACCCTCTTAAAATCACTGGGACATGTATAGTCGTTTAATCTTTACCGTGTGACTTTTCCACAAAAGGTTACGTACATCAGACCAGTGATCCTCGAGGGTTAGGCAGAACTACATTTTAGGCCAGTTATGTTTTAAGTTCCTAATTGATAGCGGGTGACGCTGCAGGCATTAAACCGGCACAAATTCAGACTCCATCGCTGCAGTCGTATAATTCCTGAGAGAAAAAAACCCAAATTACACTTTGTAAGTATGACCCGGAAATATAGCCCAGGATCACATTTCATGCTCACTTCTAACCACTGTACTAGTAATGCGATCTTAACATAATATTATTTTTAACCGACTTCCCAAAAGGAGGAGGTTCTCAACTCGATCGGTATTTTTTTATATATATGTACACCGATTATGCTGAGATTTATAAACCGATTTACGTGATTCTTTTTTAGTTCGATGCGGAATAGTTGCCATTTGGTCCCATAAATATATATTTTTATAAATATAAATTTAACATAGTTTAGTAAAGTACTTTTCATTTTCTGAACATTTTTTTAAATTTATGATCATTTTTCGTTTTGCAAAAAAAAAAATTCATTGTAAAACCTTCACAAAACAAATGCATAATTATAAATTCCCTTATTATCCTCCAAACGCAATATATTTTATTTAAACACAAAACAAACTAATACACTAAGTAGGTCAGGTTAAAATGTTAATTTCTAATTACTGGCGGTCACGAAGAACAGTGTAATAAGTGTAATTATAATCCCTAAAGTTAATTAACTGGCGTGACGTCATTGGTTCATAAGAACTGCTTTGTAAGTGGATGTGAGGTGACGTCATCACTAGCCTTGATACAGTTCTGCAATTGTTTTGTAGCTTGCAACCGTGGACACGTTTACGTAAATGTCTTAATAGGTACTTACCATTTTCAAATGTCAAAGTGACTTTTCGCTATGTTTTTCACGGCTGATCTAAGCCATTATAATAAGGTAGTTAGTTTGTGTAGTTAAATAATACCTAGGGCAGTTAACAAAAAAATCTAATAAGTCCGTCAGATAGATGTCCAAAAAGTATTGGACACATATTTTTTCTTTTTTCACGTACTTAAACAAACAATGAAGACGATACAGTGCTTTGAAAACTCGTGTGACGTCATATTCTAAGACATTAGTATGTTACTTTTTATCGTTGAGTGACGTCACAACCCCCCACTCAAATCTTTGATGCGTTTTATCTTCGTAAATTTGTATTGATTTGATAAAACAAAAAAACGTTTCCAATATTTTTTGATAATCTAACAGACGGACTAATTAGAATCATATTTTTTTGGTCAGGAAACATCTCAATTGTGTGGCAATCAACTTTTCATTTTAATACATGACGTGGAAATATTTTATGAATTAACTACTACATTATTCACATAAATTAAACCACTCAAAACTAATTGTAGCCATACTATCATCATCATCATCATTCATAAGCCGACTTGCCACCACGTTCTTTTATCAGCCTCTTCAAGGATATTCGCGCGATGATTACGGGTAGGGTCCTAAACATCAACAAACAAAATATCAACACCACATCATCAACAGTTTAATTTTTCAATTAATCAAAATACCTTTAGTTTTAAAGCGGTTCAAAATGTCGACACTTCGGTTGAGCAACGAATGTGAATAACATTATTTTATAACATAAATAGTTCAAAATATCAACACTTTAAATAATCCATATATACAAATATCGTTCCCTAGATCAACACTTCTGCGACTTTTACAATGTTCTTTGTCCATGTACTTATATCAAATCAAATCATTTATTCGCATAATATGGGTAAATACATGGTACATTATACATTACATAATACAACAGTAAAGATCCTCATATAATATTAACTATTTCTGGTATAAAACATAAAATAAAAGTTTATAAAAAGTGAATTGGGTACGATCGAATTGGGTACGTCTAACAAATACAGAGGTAGGTACACAATTACTTTTTGTAAATGAATTTCTATTTCAAATTACATATTTTTCTGATTTTCACATAGAATTTCTATTGTAAATATTGCTTTACACACGTTTGTGGTCGGAAAACCGACATATCTAAACAATATCGTTGTCTGCTTGAAACCCCAAACCAGTCTATTGTTTCTTTATTAATGGGATCATTACGCTATAATTTTAAGAGGCTATTCTATATGACAGCCTATCAATCGTACTAATATATTTTTATTACCGATGGGGTAATATTTACTGTCACCATACGATTGGTATTTAATCAGTGGGGGTGTAAGGGGAACATTTAACACCCCCACTGATTAAATGCCGAAACCGATTGGTTCTATTGGGGGTGTTTTTGTCGGCAATAAAAAGGGTAGTTTGGAATGTGTTACTACGTGATTGATGTGGGATTCGTTCTTGTTTTTGTGAAGTTTTATTAGTAAAGTTAGAAAGTTTTTGTGGAACTAATTCGATAAGAAGAATTTGGATCGTTTGAGTGTTTTTTTTTGTTTGTTGTGAAAGAGATAACGTTTTATGTGGTTGCTGCCATTTAAGTATGCCATAAATAAAAGAGGATTGCCAATCTTTGCAAAATTCTCATGCCATCATCATTATCTTTATCCAGCACATACTGGCATATTGTACTTAATGTTGTGTTGAAATTAAATGGGTATCATTTAAGCTATCGCCAATTTAATAAGTATTGTGTTTCTTAAGTAATAGGGTTTGCCCCCAAAATAGTAGGTTTGTCATCAAAACGTAGTCTCCAAACAGTATAAAATCAATTCCACAATAAATCACCTAAAATCATGGAGATATAGGCTCTAGTAGCAAATAAATGTTTTTGTATGTATTATAATAGTTCAGTGGTCTGTCTGCAGGGATTAAAGGAACCTAACTAACCGAACCTCGGGGTGACCTTGACGTCGACCCTCTAGGGTTAGGGTTTCTTTCAGCATTATTTGGTGACAGATCTACCATTCTGGGCACAAAACTATTGTTTATGTAATAAAACTATTATTATAAGAACGAAGTTTATATTCATCTAATGCACTGCCTTTTTGTTGCTCTTATTTTACACATAATTATATTAACATTAATTTGATAATTCATTTCTGGAAACACTTTTTAGTGGTGACGTTTCTATATATTAGGTGATACAACTTGGTGACAAGAAATATAGTTCCTAAATTAAATTCTTACAAAAAAATATGTTAAAATCTTGTTTTAAACATAACATAAAATGACGCCTAAAATCCCCGAGGTACACCTCTGCCGTGTTAGGTTTGGTGAGGGAGAAGACCAGAGGTGTACCTACCACACCCTCAGTTCGTAAGTTATATTTGAGCCCCATGTAATAGGCGGTGATATTTTATAATTAATATAACATAGTAAGCTGGGATCAGATTTATTTTATCTACACTATAATATATTATTATAAAGAGGAATGATTTGTATTTTTGTGTGTGTGTGTGTGTGTGTATGTTTGTACTGAATAAACTCGAAAATACTGCGCTGGTTTCGAAAATTATTTCACCATTGGCTACATTCACCCTGAGTAACACAGGCTACTATTTATTCTTGTATTCCCACGGCATCGGGAACTACGCGGGTGAAACCGCGTGACGTCCGCTAGTTAATTATAAAACTAATACTATGCTTTTTAGCCGACATGAAATTAATCTACACAGAATCCAGGTAATTTCTAATGTAGTCAATTTATTCTAGGTCAATATTTATTAATAGTAGATTCCTACAATTACATGATAAAATATGAAAAAATAACCTCCAAATTTTCCCAGAAATTCTGACAATGGATTATTAACTCGACACGATATTCGTGATGGAATCAGCTCCCAAACAAATTTCGTGGTTCATTGATAATTTTTCTCATTTTCCACAATACAATTTCCTACTCTACCTCTTCTACATAAAGATGGTTTTGGTTTGTATATAAAATGTTTTAGAGTAAACCGGTTTAAGGGTAGGTGCGTATAAGGTAAATTGGTGTTGACGATGTAATTTGGTTCTCATTTACTTCATACAATGCTAATTCCTCGTCGGTCTCAAGCACAAATGCTTATCATGATGGGGTTCGGTTCCCGAGTCAAGCAAAGTGTTATTGAGCTTTTCGTTCAGGAATTTCTTAGTAGCAGTCACGGAGTCTTCATTTGTGCCCCGTTGATGGCAATAGGCTAACCCCATATTATTCTATGGGCATCATCACAAAACTCTAAGTCACTCAAAGGGCAATGGAGAGAGCTGGTTGAGTGGAATGGTGCTGATCCATGCGTCATGCTCGTGAACGGGTGCTGTCAGTTGTGACTGGTCACCTCTTAGCTGCCACGGCTTGTTTGAATTAATATATTATTTTTGAATCGTCGTTTAGGCTTTACTGTCGACACTTGGCTTTACTTTTGACTGGCCTGTTGGTCTAGTGGTTAGTGACCCTAACTGCTATGCCGGAGGTCGTGGGTTCGATTCCCACCCAGGACAAATGTTTGTGTGATGAGCACGATCATTTGTTCTGTGTCTGGGTGTAATTTATCTATAATATGTATGTATTTAGAAATATATAAGTATGTTTATCAGTTGTCTAGTACCCATAACACGAGCTCTGCTTAGCTTGGGACTAGATGGCGTTGTGTGATAGTTGTTGGAATATTATTATTATTATTATTATTATTACTTATCGTGCACATCTTGCCACATCGTTCTCACATGATAATATACCAATCTCAAAATGAATGATGTAACCAATGTTTTGTAACAATATTATGATATAAAAGAGTGTCCATGAAGTTTCTTGTCATTATTCTCATAAGACCAACGCTTTGGAATCGGCCACTACAGTACACTGACAGTTATTATGCCTTGTGAGTGGGACTGTAGATTAGTTTATTAGCTTATTAAAATTTAGTATTTGTTCGACTATTCAAAAGAGCCTGTAACTGGCCTACTTGAAATAAATGATTTTGATTGATTGATTGATTGTGCTCGGAGTTTCCTTGCGTGATCGAATCAGAAATGATGACATCCGCATGAGAACCAAGTTTACCGACATAGCCCGAAGAATTGCCAAACTTAAGTGGCAGTAGGCAAGGCACATTGCTCGCAGAACGGATGGCTGATGGAGCCGGAAAGTTCTGGAGTGGCGACCTCGAACTGGAAGACGTTGCGTTAGAAGGCCTCCCACTAGGTGGACCAATGACCTGGTGAGGATTGCGGGGATCCGCTGGATGCGAAACGCACGGGACCGGTCAATGTGGCGACACTTTGGGGGGTCCTATGTCCAGCAGTGGACGTCTTTCAGCTAATATGATGATGATGATGATGATGATGATGATGCTATTACTACATGGATCCTAATAATAACTGTCAAAATACGGGCATAGTATTAAGTACCAACATCTCTACCAAACCCTTTGAGGATTACAAGCGTGATGTTATGTCTTACGACGCTATTTCGTGTTGTACGAACACGTTTAATGGGATGTGTAAAGTAAGTATGTTTCCGATTACATGTAACAAGATAAACTACTGTTTAAATTATATTATGCTAATTACACAAATTTGAGGAATATTTGCACATATTACGCCGATTGTATGAAGGGAGACAAGCGTGTGTTAATTTTACAAAACGGTATTACATTGTATAGTACAAGAAGCGGGAGACACATAGTGAGCAACAGATTTTGGTAGCCTTTTTTTGAGGGTATGAAACTCCTCCCGCTCTGGGCAGAGCGGTAGGGAGTGTCAGACTTCTACTGACTAAAAACCACCCATGTTCCTTTTAAGCCCTTTGTGTTGAGGCCGCAGTATCGCTTTCGAACAACCTGCAGCCCCGACGGAGATTTTGAGAGGTAACTAATGAAATTTCGGCTAATACTTAAGGCGACACTAAATGCCAGCGACCTTGAGCGACTGGGTCGAGCTTACGTCACTCCCCGCTACCGCGAAACGCATCCTCGCGATGCATGCTCCTAATTTTGTAGGGTAACTATACGTTTCAAATAGTTAGGGCTGTCCAGCCCGATTTTTCTTACCATACAAAATCATGTTTGGGAATAACAATATGCGATTTACAAAAAAAACTATTGATTGTACTAAAAAAATAAAACACTATGACCTTAGTATGTTGCTTGTAGAATTATTTGGCAAAAAATCTTACAAAAAAATCTTCTTAAGATTTTACATAAATAGTAAAATAAATTAACGATCATATGTATTTTACTATGGTTTTTGCTCGTTATAAGAAAATTTTCGATGGAAATAATCAAGAAGATACCGCATCTTCGCGATTATTTCTATCGAGTAAAATTAGTTGTATAATGTTTTCAACACACTATGTCACTAGCGTATATCCTGAAGAAAATCATATATTTTTCTGATTTTGTTTACTGCAGTGAATCATATACTTTAACGCATTGTCACCATGATCGTGTAGGAACTAGACATAGCTCCAATACACAAAGTTCCACCAACAAATAAATCATACTCAAAGCGTCTACGGATTATGGTCGTCTTTTGTTCACCACGGCCAATTCATCAAGGCACCGCATTTAAAGCGTTCGGGGTACGCGAGACGCAGACGCCTCGTCAAGTAAATGTGGGGAAATTGGTCCCTTCACGCCTCATGGCTTACGAAAGGGATGGCGTGTTATGTATTTTAAAGCATTGCGTGTTATTGCATGTTGGCGTGTTATATATTGTATTGACGTCACGGTTGGCGCAGTTGGTCAAGCAATGGACTGCTTGCGCTGCGTGTCGCAGGTTCGATCCCCGCACGGAACAATTATTTGTATGACCTACAGATAGTTGTTGCGGGTCTGGGTATTTGTGTCATGTGAGTTTAAATGTTTGTGAATGCACCCACGATACAGGAGAAATTCCTAGAGTGGGGCAACGTTTGTTATAAAAAAAAAAAAGGTTTTGCTCCCGTTGTCCTCTTAATAGCTGACATAACATAACACCACGATTGTAAACCCCAAAGGATTGCAGAGGTGGTTTACCCACATTTCGCCTGTTATGTTTCAGTCTCATGCATTAGGGACAAGCCTTTTGCCATCGACCGGGCACAAATCCCAACTTGACTGCTACCAAGAAATTCCTGATAGAAAAACCCAATACCCAATAACACTTTGCCCGATCCAAGAACCGGGCCCAAGATCTCATGCTCAGGATCAGCTCAACGAGGTATTTATAACTAGCTGATGACCGCGGCTTCGCCCGCGTGAATGTCAGTTATCGCGACCGAAATTAATCATTTCATCTCCCCTTTTTAACCCCTTAAAACCCATTTTTCGCATTAAAAAGTAGCCTATGTCCTTTCTCAGACTCTAGACTATTTATAAACCAAATTTCATTAAAATCGGTTCAGTAGTTTTGGCATGAAAACGCGACAGACAGACAGACAGAGTAACTTTCACATTTATAATATCCTACTAATATTATAAATAAATGCGAAAGTTTGTGAGTAAGTGTGGATGGATGGATGTTTGTTACTCTTTCACGCAAAAACTACTGAACGGATGTGGATGAACTTTAGAACACAGATAGTTTATGACTTTTTTTTTTTGGGGGTGGGAAATCATCGGCGGGAGGGGTCTCCCGCTCTTGGGCAGAGCGAAAGGGAGTGTCAGACTTCTACTGACTAAAAACCTCCCATGTTCCTTCTTAGCCCTATATTTCAAGGCTGCGGTATCTCTTACAACATCCCGCAGCCATAGTTTATAACCTGGATTAACACATCGGACACTTCTTATCCCGGTAGTATGATCCCGTGGGACAATTATCAAACCCCACGCGGGCGAAGCCGCTGGCACCAGCTAGTTAAAAATAATGTTAGGATATTGGCATAGATTAATCCTTCTAGGTCACTTACAGCCTCTCTAAACCAGACACCAACTTAAGCTCCAAAATAACAGCACCGATTTTCCCTCACATCTCAAATGCGACCTACATTGCAGTCTAAGTTTTGGGCCTGTAGGTCTGCCTAGGCACAAGCCAGCTATTTTTGGAAAATAGGTCGTACGGCCAGACAATGTGAAGTCAGTCAGCCATACTTTCGTCGTGTCGCTTTTGCTTTATGCTTGAGTAAATGAGAACTGAGTAACGAGGTGCTACTAAATTAGTTTTTGTTGGAATTGAGTGGTTTAAGAGCAATTAAATTAAACATAGAAAGAAATAAACAATGTTTTTTTTGGCCGTGTGCATATTTTTTTAGGGCAAAAAACGGAACCCTTATAGATTCGTCATGTCTGTCTATCCGTCCGTATGTCACAGCCACTTTATTCGGAAGCTATTCAAACTACTATTTGTTTTTACTGTCTCGATGGTGTAGTACTTAGCCGCAAGCATAACTTGCTGGACAATAAGTCCTCCTGGGTTCCATTTTCTGATCGTGCAAAGTATTAGGTTTTTCTATCAGGAATAACAATATTTATTTCAATCCAAGTAAATAACCTACCCAGTTATTACGGACAGAATAGGGGATCGGACTGAGTCAAAACCATATGATTCTAATTAGTCCGTTAGTTTGATTATCGAAAAATATTGGATACGTGTTTTTTCTTTTATCAAATTAATACAAATTGACAAAGATAAAACGCGTCAAAGATCATGAGTGGGGGGTTGTGACGTCATTTGTAAGCTAAAATTGTACTGATATGTGACGTTTTCGAGGAGTTCACGAATTTTCGAAGCATTGTATCGTGTTAATTTTTTGTTTGTGTGAAAAAAGCAAAAAATACGTGTTCAATATTTTTTGGAAATCTATCTGACGGACTAATTAGTTTTTTTTTTGTTCGACAATAGGGTCAATAGGGGTATTGACCAACTGAAATACTTGCTCGTTGAGTTAGAGGTCGCAAGTGCGGGCTTGATTCTCCGACTACTAAGCCATCGAGGCAGAATAATATTGTGCAGCCGTGTACAACCATAATAATAAATTGCCTTTTATTCTGAATTGTCTCTTTTTCTCTATAATTATGTTGTTACAATAATATGTCCCTTATGCAGTAACCGTGTATAACATTTTCTTAATTTCACCACTAGACTGAGATCATAAATCCTATTATTTTTTGCCCGCTCTTGGGAAGAGCAAAAGGGAGTGTCAGACTTCTACCGACTAAAAACCACCCATGTTTCTTCTTAGCCCTTTGTGTCGAGGCCGCGGTATCTCTTTTGCCGTCGAGGTCTACGGGCGTCGGCCCTTGCCGCCCCTTCCATGTTGTTGACATCTCTTTGAGCCGCGCGTGGAACACGAACGGGCCGTTGACACGGCCTGTCGTCGCCACAAGACGGACGAACGGCGAGCTAGCCCATTACTCACCGTCCACAGGCCCGCATCTACGGTGCCGGAAGCCGTCACGTGGCTCCCGACGCCCGGATCATACATCCCTTTAGTCTTTAATGAACGTAAAACGTTACGTAAAGACTTGCAGCCACTTAACAGAGCAAACGAGATCGCAAATAAACTGTGTAAATAAAATAAAAGCTGGACTTATGTTATAGATTGGCCGTTGCAGTTGAGTTTCATTTGTAAATAAAAATGCGTTCGTTTGCTTTGTTAGGAGGGGTTATCTTATAATACTGTTCTCGTTTGTATGCTACTGTTTATATAATATGATGTATATTTTGGTTTTAGTTTATTTTTCTTCATAACATCGAAAAGTCAAATTCATATTGAAATTGACTGCACGGTTGGCACAGTGGCTCAAGCAGTGACTGCAGTGACTGCTGCGCTGCGTGTCACGGGTTCGATCCCCGCACGGAACAAAATATTTGTATGGTACAGCTACAGCTAGTTGTTTCGGGTCTGGGTATTTGTATATTTGAGTTTAAATGTTTGTAAACGCACCCGCGATATAGGAGAAATTCCTAGTGTGAAGTAACGTTTTTTTTTTAAAAAAGGCCCATGATCGTTCAAAATGTGATTGGGTTTTTCCATTTCATAATTTCTCACTAGCTGAAATTTGTATCCGATTGATGGAAATAGGCTCGCCGTCAACATAGAACTAGATAACTGGCGAAATATCAGCGTACTATTAGGCACATCTCTGCCCAAATTCTTCAGGGATTACAGGCGTGATCTTATGTTTTGAATGTAATAATATGCCTGGTGCGTTTCTTCACTAAGCCAACAAACGTTAAGTTAGATGATATTTCTAAGTATCATTTCGCAGCAAAACGACTTAAAACATTTCTTTTATAAAAACTGACGTGCTTATTTTATTAATTTGGATTGGTGCTGATCCATGCGTCATGTCTGTGAACGGGCACTGTCAGTAACGACTTGTCATCTCTCTGCCATGGTTTACTTTATTCTTGATTTGTTTATTATATTATCTGAAACACGTCTTTCTATAGCGTTTTCACATAAATATAATCTGAAGGTATTGATTTATTTAGAAACTACAATTTACAGAACTAAAATGAGAATAAAATATATACAAGCAAGTATAAAAAAGGGAACCATTACAGGGCGTCAAAAATTCGTTCACATCGAATCGAGAACCGCTCTTGGGCAGAGCGAAAGGGAGTGACAAACTTCTACTGACTAAAAACCACCCAGTTCCTTCTTAGCCCTCTGTGTCGAGGCCGCGATAACTAGTGTACAACCCGCGGCCACAAAGTAATGCCCTTGCTTGGGTTCAAACCCACGACATACTGCTCTTAAGTCGGGTCCGCCATTACTGGGCCGCCGCTGCCTATAATGGTCTAATTGAAATAAATGCTTTGTATTTGTTATTGTTAGAATCCATAACATCAAAAGGAGTAATTATTTGACTGAGAATAAACTACCTACTAAATCCAACTGCATATCATCATCATAACTCGTTAAAAAAATAAACAAAAAATGCATCACTTCAAAGCTCAAACACAAAGTGAAATACTAATGAAAAACATCATCCTTTACTACTAACAAATCATTCGTTTTCGTAAACCGAATATTTCCGAGAAAACACGGAAATACCCGATGATTTACGATGCACGGTACTGAGTCAATTTTACCAACTCGCTTTTTGCATGATCAAGTGGTGCTTCGAGTTTCAAGAGGCTACCGTTGAGATTGAAAAGTACTGGGATAATTGCATTTTCAATAAGCTCTTTTGATGGTTTTTATTTGGGGTTCTCAATAAGGTTAGTGGCAACGGGTCTAATGTTTTTAAGATAGTATTTAAAGGCGTATTAAATTCAAATAAACGATATCAAAAATATATATCCGTATTAATGTCTTTCTTCAAAAAAGACCATCTCAGACATTAATCTGCATAGTCCTCACCTCATGAGAGTACCAAGATTATGTCTAGAACCTAAAAGACAATAAATGACTTGAGTTTATTTCAGCCGTTCCGTCTCAGACTCAGAATAGTTAGGTACAAAACACGGCCATATCTAGTTTAAATAAATATGAGTTAAAGAAAAGAAAAAAGAGCCTCTCATTTATCATGACAAATCGACAAAATGGCACCTGATATCTTTCTGAAAATTATCTCCAAACAGAAGCAACCAGAATGCGGTTAATACGATGTAATCAATGCCGTGTATTTTGCTTGATTTTCTTGATTGGGCAAATTAACCCACAATCAAGAGAAGGACATACAAATTGCTCTGCATTACAATATTGTACCTACTAGTCGTATCACGTTTGTAGGACTATATGTTTGTTTATTTGTTGTGTGTTGAACTGTTTGTTTTACAAGAACTAGTTTTAAGTTGAATAATACGAGGAATTAAAGACAAAATTTATGGCCTAAAAAGAAGTACTTCATTAAAATGTTATATTTTTTATAAATGACGGTCTTGCCTTTTTATTTAAAGTGTGAATAACTGTGAAAAATGTTAATGAATTTCTTAACATGGATTTGTACTGGGTTGATTGCAAAAGGGGCCTATAGCCATCAACTCAGCAAACGAACTATTACATAGAACTAAAACTTTACTGGCAAAATGTGGCCAAACTTACGAGTTAACAGTATACTCCAGAAAATTCTCTTCAAGGACTACAGTTGTTTTGTTTTCATCGTTTTTCGCACAAAGCGAAAAACACATCTACACTAATCTAAACTAATATTATAAAGAGGCAAGATTTGTTTGTAACGAATAAGCTCCGAAACTACTGGACCGATTTGAAAAATTCTTTCTCCGTTGGGAAGCTACTTTATACTCGGGTGACTTATGCTACTTTTTATCCCTGAATTCCCACGGGATAGGGAACTACGTACGTGAAACCGCGTGACGTCGGCTAGTTTATTATATTCCTGGTAGAATTAACACTTGAAACACACACACAAAGTAATACTCATTATGAAAATAAAAATAAAATGTACGACATAATATTATCTACGTTCCACGCAACGATTAACAATAGAACGTCCTTCGCATACAGAACAAGATCATGCTCTCATGAAATTCACGTCACGTCACCATTAAACTACGGAGATGCAGCATCCCCGAGGCCAACGTCGGCCAAACGAGCCCAGTCCAAGGCCTCGACGAAAAACTCAATAAAGACGGAATTTACTCAATGACACGGCTAGATAAAATGTGAAGGGAAATAGGGAAAATTGGACGGAGAAAGTAAACGTTTGTCGGTTTTGTAGTATTTTATGTCAAGGATAGTTGAAAGTATGGCCTGCATTCTCGTTTGAGTATATTTGGCAGCGGTTTATGTCGACATATTTCTGCATATTAGAGGAAGTTTGGAAAAATTAAGGAAAGTCGTCCATATTGGTGGACATGTAATGAGCACGGAAAAATGCATCATCATCATCATCAGCCAATAATATTTCCACTTCAAGGACTCAGGCCTCCTCTCTAGGAGAGGTAATGGCTATAATTAGAGGATTCGATCCGGGAACCCGGTCATATTTTAGTCCCGAAATTTTCGGGATCAAATTTAAAGAATCCCGGGATTTTCGGGATTCATACATATTCATATTTGTGCAACAAATTGAGAAGTATGCTTGCAGATAAGACGTCGGATCCGTTGCGCGTTGTTATTCCTTAGGTTTTATTATTCGTGGTTTAAAGTATATGGTCAATTTAATATAAAAATATGAGTAGGTACTCATAAACATTGATCTCTCGTTTAGTCTTTTTTAAAGTTTATCTAAATAAATGGAAAGAAGTTGATTTTTTGAAATTTATTGATAGTTTCATAAATTATTTACAAAAGTGCCTAGTTTAATAATAATAATAATATATTCCACAACTATCACACAACGCCATCTAGTCCCAAGCTAAGCAGAGCTTGTGTTATGGGTACTAGACAACTGATAAACATACTTATATATTTCTAAATACATACGTATTATAGATAAATTACACCCAGACACAGAACAAATGATCGTGCTCATCACACAAACATTTATCCTGGGTGGGAATCGAACCCACGACCTCCGGCATAGCAGTTAGGGTCACTAACCACTAGACCAACAGGCCAGTCCAGGCCAGTTTGCTTATTTTAGAAGAAGATGTTGTTTAACCACCTTTTCGAAGATTTAAAACTTAAATATTCTATGTCCTCACAACACTAAAATATCAATATAATGAAATGATTTCGATATGTTTTACTGTTTTTTTGTTACAACTTTCCATTACCAATACATTCCCGGGACTATCCCGGAATCCCGGGATTAACTGTAGATAATCCCGAAATCCCGGGATCAGAAAAATCGATCGGGCACCACTGCATGAAAAAACCCATGCTACTTAATAAAGTGATAGATATTAATGTAATGGATACAAACGGACCTCTCCCAAAAAAGTCGTTTCTTAACAATAATGCTTGCAAAAGGTAAGTAAGCTTCCCGTCGGGGCTACGGGTTGTTCAAAAGAGATATCGCAGCAGGTTTTTAGTCAGTAGAAGTCTGACACTCCCTACCGCTCTGCTCAGAGCGTAAGGAGTCATTTGATGATTTCCCATCCCCCAAAAAAAGAAAAGGTTACTCAGTTTGATGTATAGAACGCTTGGTTGACTGTTTTGTGAAGAGTTCGTCTACACTCTGTATCGAAATTGGTGGTACTTTGATATTTAAGTTTTCGTATAAAAATAACAATGAGTATAATTAATGTTACAGCACTTTATAGTCTAACTTAAGCAAGTTTCTTATTTAAGCCGTAAATGAGGTATTTCATAGATAAATTACGACCATAATCAAAGATCTCCTGCCACCAGGATTTTTATTTTTAGTAAAATTTCTTGGCTTGAATGGAAAGGAGAAGAAGACAAAACAAAACATTAATTGATAAGTTTTTTGCCTTTTTATTTTTTTTATCTTTATGCCTTTATCTCATTTTTGGGGTCGCCAACATGTTTTCTTTAACATTCTCCACTGTCAGACGACACGGCAGCATATCATTGCTCACACAATCCATTCATCTTTTCTTTGGCCTTCTTCTCCCTCTCAATACATCGACATACCATCCATACCACGACATTCGATTCCCTTTCAACGTGTTTTATTTTCGTCAATTTTTATTGTTTTTATAAAACAAAAATACGTATGCAATAGTTTTCGATAATCTAACAGACGGACTAAATAGAATCACATTTTTTAAAGTCAGTAAACATCCCTATTACAGGCGTGGTACTATACCTACCTATTATGTGAATCTCATTACAATAATTTCTGCGAAATAAAAACTACATAGTTACGCAACAATCTATCGTAACACTGTTAATAAAGAATATCGTAATAATAAGAAAACTTCCCTCACTACCAAGTACCAAATATTAATGTTGGCCTCACACAATAATACTATTCGTGTCACGTCACTATATGTAGAACCAGTGGGAATGCAATCCTGCGAGGCCATTTCACTGTCGCGCCAGGCCACACATATTCTAGTCCAAGGCCTAGAGCGGAAGGTAAAAAATAGCGTGAAATTGGGTTGACTCAAGTATGGAACGGATCAGATAAAATTTTATGGAGTATTTGATCATGCGTATAGTTTTGATGGTTTTAATGTATGAGCTTATAATCATCATCAGCCTATAATGTTCCTACTGCAGGGACTCAGGCCTCCTCTCTAGGAGAGGGATGGGCTATGATCTACATCGCGGGCCCAGTGCGGATTGGTAGATGTCAGATGTCTTCGAATTTTTGGTCCTAAGACATGCCGGTTTCCTCACGGGTTCAAACCCAGTCAGGGTTTGAAACCACGACTCACTGTTCGTAAGTCGGGGCCGCTACCATTGAGCCACCTTTACTCTCAAGCTTATTATAATGCAGGAAATTACTTTTAGTATTAGGCAAGTAATCAATTTATCATAATATAATATTCTGAAGTAGCCTTCAGAATATATTTAGTAACGATAAATTAATTATTGTTATATGATTGTTTTTATTGATTGGCAACCGTCGCCGTCTCTTTCTTAACTGCTAAGTTTTGAAAGAGATTTTAACAACGATTGCCAAATAAAAGTGCATTAAGATTGAAACTTATTGTCACAAGCCACAAGGTTTTATGGCGTGCATGTGACATTCGACCCTAATAGTAAGGAAAATAAAGCAGTTATATGGGTTACAATGCACCGATAGTGGCGGTAAGTCCCCTCTTTGAGGAGTGGCTTGAGAGGCGCCACGGCGCCCTCACCTTCCGTCTGACGCAGGTCCTCACCAGACACGGTTGTTTCGGGAGGTACCTGCACCGAATCAGGCGGGAGGAAACGCCCGGATGCCACCATTGTGAGGATCGGCCGGAGGACACGGTGGAGCACACAGTGAAGGTGTGCCCCGCTTGGGCGGAGCCCCGCCGTGTTCTCGTAGCGGCGATCGGCGGCGGCAACCTCTCGCGCCCGGCCCTGGTGCAAGCCATGGTCCGGGACGAGGAGGAATGGGACGCCGTCGCCTCCTTCTGCGAAGCAGTGATGCTGGCGAAGGAGGTGGCGGAACGCGAGAGGGAGAGAACCTCTCGTCCCAGCCGCCGCGGGAGGCGCTCCGGGCGTCGGGGACCCGCGATGACCTCCGGCCACCGTAGACGCGGGCCTGTGGACGGTGAGTGATGGGCTAACTCGCCGTCCGTCCGTCTCACGACGAAAACAGGCCGTGTCGACGGCGCGTCCGTGTTCCACGCGCGCCTCAAAGAGATGTCAGCAACATGGGAGGGGCCCGAAAGGGCCGACGCCTGTCGGGGCCGCGGGTAGTCCAACGGTTATCGCGGCCTCGACATAGAGGGCGAAGAAGGAACATGGGTGGTTTTTAGTCAGTAGAAGTCTGACACTCCCTTTCACTCTGCCCAAGAGCGGGAGGGGTTATTCGATGATTTTACACCCACCAAAAAAAAAAAAAAAAAGGGTTACAATGCACCCGTCGGGGCTGCGGGTTGTACACAAGTTGTGTTACCTCGGCCTCGACACATAGGGCTAAGAAGGAACATGGGTGATTTTTTGTCAGTAGAAGTCTGACACTTCCTTTCGCTCTGCCCAAGAGCGGGAGGGGTTATTTGATGATTTCCCACCCCCCAAAAAAAGGGTTACAATGCAATAATAAAGTATTCCATCAGTTACTTACATTAATTTCTAAATTGCTTCGTCCGCGTGGAGATCGGTAGTTGTCCTACGGGATCTTACTACCAGAGAAATAGTATAAAAAAGGGTTAATCTAGTGCTGTGGGTTAATGGGCTATAACATCTGACCAACTTTTTCACAATTATCTTGGGTCGGCTTCGAATCTAACCGGATGCAGCTCAATTCCAATATTTTTCAGTTTTCTAATACACAACTCGAGTCATTACTGGGTAATACAATACCCCGTTGTAAGTCTTCAACATAGGACTATCTGAGTGTCAAACATTCAGACCCCTTTTTTTTTTTGGCGGGTGTAAAATCATCGAATAACCCCTACCGCTCTTGGGCAGAGCGAATGGGAGTGTCAGACTTCTACTGACTAAAAACCACCCATGTTCCTTCTTCGCCCTCTATGTCGAGGCCGCGATAGCCTGTGGACAACCCGCGGCCAACATTCAGACCCCTCCCGTTGTTTTTGCGTGAAAGATTACCTACTTAACAAATATCCATCTCAATTCACAAACTAGCAAGAAGGTAACATAGGATTATTATTCACTCGTGTGTGTGTCTGTCTGTCCGACCATTCCCTCCCTTATCTCCGAAACTACTAAGCTAAAAATGATGAAAAAAATACAAAAGTTAGTTTAACACTTATAGATTCCAGGAAAACATAGAAGAAGTATATGGTACTAAAATGACATGGAAAATCTCTCAATATCTACTACAATGGTACGGAACCCTTCATGTGCAAGTCCGACTTGCACTTGGCCAGTTTTTTAAATACAATCCGGTTTCAACTTTTTACCTTTGAATCGCGCCCTATTTCCAACAAATTTGAGGTCAAAGGGCACAATGAAATAACCTTCTGCGCGTGAAAACTCAAGTGATATGTTAGCACAATAATTAATATTATGAAGTCTCAAGAATTTTAAATTGTAATTAAAAATTCTTTTTTTCATTGTAGTATAGCGTGCTAAGTTATAAAATATGTAGCGTGACTAAATCGCGTGTTAGATATAACTGTTATTTGTACTATTATTAAATTTAAAGACAGTGTTAGTGGTTTGTTATTGTTATGCACTATAATACGTGAACATAAAAGTTGGAACTTTAATGCATGTTTATCCCAGAGAGGCTTGCTAAATGTAATTGCAAAAAAAATACATTTTGGATTATAAAACAAAATCCTGCGCCGCGTCTGTCTGTCTGTTCGTGATAAACTAAAAAACTATTGCATGCACCGATTTTCGTGTTGTTTTCACTAATGAACAAAGTGGTTCTCGAGAAAGGTTTTAGAATATTTATTTTTTCGAAATTCAAACCCTAAAGTAGTTAAATAGGGGATGAACGTTTGTTGGGATATTTTTCGACATCTAGGCGGGCGTGTACTATAAAATAAACATAAAAAGTTACTACTTATTATTATTATTTTTTTTAATAGCCTGTACTGTCCCACTGCTGGGCAAAGGCCTCCCCCAAATCCTTCCAAGTGCTCTTTTCTTGAGCCACCTCAAACCAACCCTCGTGGTGCGCGTCCAGATCGTCTCGCCACCTCTTTCTGGGCCGGCCTCGGCGGCGCCGTCCATCTTCCGGCAGCCATCGTATTGAGACTTTTGCCCAGCGGTCATCGTGCATGCGGCAGACGTGACCCGCCCAATCCCATTTTAGTCTAGCAGCCTTCTTGCCAACGTCCACTATGCCCGTTTTGGAGCGCAGCGTGGTGTTTCGAATTCTATCTTGTACTACTTATTACATAAGAAAATTCTTTCAACGGACCCGCTACAGAAAAGTTGGGTTAGAAATGTAATTTGATATGTGAGGAGTAACTGTATTCATTTAAGAGTTCTGTTTTTCCTTTTGAGATCGGGACCCTAAAAACAACCATTCTTGAAATAATTGCATATTTTAGTTAAAATTGTGGTTTCGTTTGGGCAGTGGCTGAGCTAGTGATTAGTCCGCTACATTGCGGGTCTGATTCCTTCACGGTACAAATTATTACTGTGGCTTACAGGTAGTTGTTCCGAAGATGTTTGAAAACCGCACCCACGCATCCAGGAAGGAAACCTAGTGTAGGCCACCATTCGTGGCACGAACGAGACTTCTCATAACGATTTCAGCCTGTTTTAGTCTTCTGAATTATTTAATTGAATTGTCCTAGGCCAATCAAATGAATAATTCCTGTTGATGATGATGATGATGAAAATTGATGAAGCGAATTGCCAATTTATTTTAACTGGCTGTTATTGAAACAGGTGCTGAATGAATACTTTTTACAGTATAATGACCGTATTATTTTAATAACCTAAAATGAAGGACCTTAGTACTTTCGTTAATTGACACAAACTGCGTCTTTGTTAAAGTGGTCGCCTGCTGTGCATGAGGTCTTCGATTCCCAGGTCTTTATTAGCTTTTTTCATCAGGAATTTCTCAGTATCAGTGACGGAGTTTTGATTTATGACCGGTTGATGACAATAGACACGCCCTCTAATGTATTGTTTAAAACTTAAACATTACTAGCGAAATGTGAGTATACTTTTGGGTCAGCTCTTTCTAATTACCCCATTCTACTCTGCTATATTTTATTACACCATTCAACGATGTTAATTTTAAGGTAAAAGAAACTTTCCACGAAAACGCTAACCAATTAAATAACGAAACCTAAATGAAATAACCATCAGCTTTTTATCAAAGGCATTACAATTGATTGCATGCACGCTTGTTACTACCAACTCAAGTACTCACCTGCTTCAGCACTTTCAAGGTAAAACTTTCCTGAATAATACAACAATATAGAAGCTTAAACTTAATGTTTTGCGGCTTCTTTGGCACCACTAACTGTGTCTTGGCTGTCCAAATTCTACATTATACATCGTCTTTGAAACTAATTTACAGAGCTGTATAATATTATGTTTGTGAGCTCCCAATCTAAAAATAAAGGTTGTAAAATACCCTTAACTGAGGCAGATAATGATTTGTTCTTATTTGTTATATTGACTATACCTGGGCTAGGTGCCCGTTTTGTTTTTAATATGCTTTTAAAAATAACCTACCCAATTAGAGACAACTGGGGTTTTGACGAAGTGACATTTTATCGACGAAAGCTTAATAAAACGATAATTCTGCGATATTCATTAAGGTCAATATTTAAACCATGTCAGAGGCCCTTGGGGCGGTAGAAACTCTGACAATCACACGATAAGAAGAATATTCTATTGAAACAACAGATTTACATAAATTTTTCATATAATTATTCGGAATCCGAGCCGACAGTCTAATTTTTTTCATCTTAATTATAACATCCCCGCAGATAGAAGACAGGCATTTCACAAAGCCTTGATCAGACTGTCAGTAGCACTAAGATATCTACTTCTCTTCTAGGTAACTGAAACCAGGATGAACGGACGTGGCACCATTACATAAAGGCCATTGTCCATCAATGGACGGATATAAACCGTAGATACCGATTGATTGATGGATCACTTATCTTACAACACAACGTTTTGTTTACTAAATATTTCATCACTCAAATATCCACTTATATCGTAGATTACCCAAAATTAGAAGCAACTATAATATACAATGTTTAATGGTTAGTGTTTGACGCAGTAATGTGAACGTACGTGATTACGTAGGACATTTTCCGGGAATTTTACGGGAAACAATACTTTCTGGGCATAAATAAGTACTTATCTTTATTCTCCTGCCCTTCATAATCATCATCAGCCTATAATGTTCCCACTGCAGGCACTCAGGCCTCCTCTCTAAGAGAGGGATGGGGTATAACCCACCACGCGGGCCCAGTGCGGCTTGGTAGATGTCACATGTCTTCTATTTTTTTATTTTAATACATATCCTCACGATGTTTTCCTTCACCGTTTTGAGAGCAGCGGTGATGAAATAAATTACACAAAGTAATGTGCCTGCCTGTATACGAACCCACGACCTACTGTTCGTAAATCCCTCACCACTGCTGCTCCTGCCCTTATCTCAATTATTTTGGGGTCAGTGCAGCATGTATTCTTCTTTGATACTTCTCTATTTCTCGTCATCTCAGCAGTCATCTCCTTTCTAGCCATATCATCCTTCACACAGTCAATCCATCGCTTCTTTGGTCTTTATCTTATCTTATAGCCATCTACATCCTTTGTTTGATTGTGTTTTTTTAAAAAGAAACAATAATAGGGATGTTTACTGACATAAAAGAATATGATTCTAATTAGTCCGTCTGCTAGATTATCGAAAAATATTGGATACGTATTTTTTGTTTTATCAAATCAATAAAAAATGACGAAGATAAAACGCGTCAAAGATTTGAGTGGGGGATTGTGACGTCACTTTAGGGGTCCCTAAAGAACGTCATACTAATGTCTCAGAAAATGATGTCAAACGAGATTTCAAAGCACTGTATCCGTCTTCATTGTTTGTTTACGTAAAAAATGAAAAATATGTGTCCAATATTTTTTGGAAATCTATCTGACGGACTAATTAGTTTTTTTTTGTTAATTACTTTGAATACTTTTGTAGATTACACTAGATTTGACATACTTTTGTATGACAAAACTGTCAAAACCTTTACTAAGTGATGGCTTATGTAATCATTAAAGGTTTCTGTGTGCGGCAGTAACAGTATTTAATATTTATACAACATGGTTGAACAGAATGCTAAATTTTATTCTAGGTTCTGGTTTCTAGGTCTTAATACCCACTGATCCCTCAGGCGGATTTGTGTTTGTTTTTCTATTGTATTTTGTTTCAAAAGGATTACATGCATGTTTTAAATCATTATGTTGCTTTATACATTGTAAAAGTTTGTATTATTAAAACAACAGGACATATCGGAGTACTTAGGTACGGTACTTGTTTACTCAGGAGCTGCCAATTCCAGATTAGTAATATCTTCATCCATGATTTCAGTTCTATTTTATGACATTGAACGAACCAAAAAAATATAAATCTATGCAAATGACGATCAGTAGTTTCTGCTAATTTACACAGGAAAAAAGCCTTACTTTACGAATATATTATTACTAAATGCTTTAGCTTTTTTCTGATGTTGATTTGCCGTAAAGTAAAGAATTTTTACTACTGCTTTTCTATAACATGTTGAACCCAAAATTGGGCAATCTCCATCATAGTTTTTTTTTTTAATACTTAATTTTTTTTTTCCACTATAAAAGTAAACAATTTCCACTCAACTCAATAATTCAAATTCAAATTAATTTATTGTCTTTTCACAAACAAAGTTAACTAAATATGTATATTAATAGAGCTTAAAATAACATAACACATAAAAGTTTGTGAGAGACTGTAAAGCAGATCACCATGGTCCCACCACACGGTAATTAGTACAGTATAATTATAATCATATTAAAAACACATGTAAATCACATATTTAAAAAGTCGAGGGAATATTACAACATGAAAAAACGATAAAAGAAATAAAATAAAAAAGCAATAAAGCTAACTGTTGCACTAGCAATAAGTAATCAACCTGTCAGTACCTGGGTATCACAATAACCCTCCCGATGCGTTACAACTTGACCCATTTCGATATCAACGCTCCCTGATTTGAGTGGCTACTCGCTAGGATTTCTAATTGCGCTCGTAAAGGAAATATACAAGTGCGATACTTGTCCGTAATAAGGTAAGGTAACCTTTTTGAATTGTGTGCTGGTCTCTTGGTGGACATGTAGATTGATAATTTATAGATCAAGTATTAAACATTTTCATGAGGAATCATAATATCAAAAAAGAACCAAGTTGAATTTTGCAAAGCGAAATCGTAAAAAAGTATTTTCTGAACAATCCTAAGTAAGCCTTTGGGATTAGTTGACGGTACTCAAGACAGCCAATCAAATTGTATTCTTAATAAAAACTTTAAATCTTGGTTTTTCCACTTTGAAAATGGTAAAGCAAAGGAGTAAAAATTACTAAACGAGCGTCCCATATTAACTTTTAGGTACTGTGTTTATACACTGCAATAAAACGGTTTTCATTTTCCTTAACATGTACAGTAACATATTGCTTACTAGCAGACGTCACGCGGTTTCACCCGCGTAGTTCCCGTTCCCGTGGAAATACAGAGATAAAAAGTAGCCTAACATAGGCTACTTTTTATTTTTATTACTCAGGGTGAATGTAGCTTTCCAATGGTCAGAGAATTTTGGAAATCGGCGCAGTAGTTTTTGAGTTTATTCATTACAAACATACATACACACACACAAAAATACAAATCTTTCCTCTTTTGTATATAAGTGTATATTGACAAACATGGTTCTAAGCTATTGGGAAGTACCCATTTGGTTCTGAAGCCTTTGTGAAATATGACAACTAAAAGAGTCTTGACAAACGAACAACAAAGTGATCCCATGAAGGGTTACGTTTTTGCCAACTGACGCACAGAAACCTAAAAATTACAATAATGTACCGACACAATGTCTCACAATATTTCAGCCATTTTTTACCCGACTACGGCGAAGCCAAAAGGAAGGGTAATGATTTTGGCAGTCTATGTATGTATGTATGTATGAATGTTTGTATGAATGTTTGTATGTTCCACCGTAGCGCCTAGACTACTGAACGTATTTTAATAAATGAGGTGTCAATCGTCGTAGTCGCATGCCACCTTGCTAACGGCAGCTGACTTATGTATCAATGAAAACGCTATGAAGGAGCATCAGGTATCAGTGGCATGCGACTACGGCGGTCCTCTATAATAAGTTTACTTATATTTAAATAGAAATATACAAATTCAATATATGAATATCAGACAAGAATTATTTACTATTTTTAAGACCGCGGTTTGTAGTTTTAAACTTATATTTTTATTAGAATTTTATAACACGTAGTTATTATAAAATATGTTACAAAACATTGGTGTTTGTAAGTATTTCATTTTGATCACAAGTTAATAAATTCCTAGCTTTTTGAATAAAATAAAAATAGTCAGAAACTTATTACTGACTACTTACTTACAATATAATTCTTACAAGAAAATGAACAATTTTCTCTTGATATCCCCGGAATTTTGATGAGAGCCTGAATCACTTGGTTCATCACAGAAAAAAATGGTTTCATTTTCAGGGAAACAAATATTCAGTTTAATAAAAGAAAAATATCATAACAAAAAGAATGATACCAGCCATTATTAAACAAAAAGCTTCTTTTTTTAAATATTTTTGTCAGTGTTGTCTACCCTAGACATAATAAATTGGTTTTGAAGATTAATGTTACAGAAAATAATTATTTTTATTTACAGTGTTAGTCATATTTCAATCTAACCGGATGATAGTGAATACCAATATTTTACATGGAGCGACTGCCTATCTGACCTGCACAATCTAATAGGGTATTTCACCAAAAAAAATTGATTTGTCCGGCTGTTGGATTATCGAAAAATATTGGATACGTGTTTTTTTGTTTTATCAAATTAATAAAAATAAAGCGTGTCAGAGATCATGAGTGGGGTCTTTTGACGTCACTTTGTGAGTAAAAAGGTACTAACTTTGTGACGTCACATGACTTGCCACGACTTTTCAAAGCACTGTGTCTTCATCTTTTGTTTACGTGAAAAAAGAAAAAATACGTGTCCATTATTTTTTTGAAATCTATCAGACGGACTAATTGGATTTTTTTTGTGAAATACCCTAATAACATTGGGTAATATGATTTCCCATATTATGTTGTCAGACTTTCGCGTCACTGACTACTTGTTGCTGTCAAAAGAACTAAAACTGACAGCCGGGATCAATGGCTTAAAGTGCTTTCTGCGAAACGATGAAAACTTAGTATGTATAAAGTGGTTTCCCATCCGCGGACCAACCTAACCAAGCGCGGCTTAACTTGAAGATCGAATCGGGTGTTATTATTTTGTCTCGGGCCCAGTCCCCAGTGGTGTATTTTAAACTACTAAGCTGTTGCCAGCGCCTTTGCCCACTACAACTTGAAAGTTATCCCACGGGAAGATAAAATCGGGACAAAAACTATCCGTGTTAATCCAGGTTCTAAACTATCTGTGTACCAAATTGTATCCCAATCCGTTCAGTAGTTTCTGCGTGAAGAAGTAACAACACACTCACAAACTTTCGCCTTTATAATATTAGTGTGATTTTTTCAGGGCTAAATGCCTCCCCCACATGTAAACTGTGTCTCAGTTGCGCTGATGATGTTTTTTTGTTGTTAGCCACATCACAGCCGGTTCTATTAATATTGTGTTACAACTCGCAAATTCATGAAGATTTTGCTTACGTTATAAAATAAATTTGCCTGAGTATGTAAAGGAACTCATTTGCAATTTCGCCTAAAACCACCACCGTAGGTAATAATAATGCTTTTCCTCTTACATAACAGTTACATTGCAGCTGCTTTATCAAGAACTGCTTAATAGTTAAATATGCACTCATTATCAAACTTGCAAGTAGTTCCTTCAGCTGAATTGCGAATATTATTGTAATTGTGCAAAAGTTCTAGTCCATAGCAAATGTTTCGTGATAATATGCTGTTTTTGGAACACAATTCAAATATTATCTTATACTAAATTGATGAACAATGTATTTACCTTTTTTTTTTTGCGCACATAGCTAGAATCACATTTTCACTTTACTATTTTTTCTACAATTTTTATTTAAAACAAAAGATTTTTTTGACTAAAGACCTTAAAATATTAAGGTCTTTAGTCAAAAAAATAAAAGCCTAGCATTCTTCCATTTACTGTACCAGAAAATTCTTCAAATATTTATACTTAAATGATTGATGAAATATAAAATATGCCTAGATTCTGTTGATGTGTGTATATAAATATTACTAGCTGATGCCGGCGACTTCATTCCCGTAAAGTTTTTGATTTGTAACGAAAAATGTGATTTATGGTCAATCGCCTTCATCACTTAGGGGTCTGAAAAATAGGTTACGACCGATTTTCAGACCAACTGAATATATATTATAAAATTTCATTGAAATCGGTCAAGTCACTTCTGAATTTTATATTAAATATAGAAGACGAAGATAGATCTAGGTGGACCCTAGAACATCTAATTACTACTTATCTTAGTACTTGCCGTCATAAACAAGTATTTTTACTTTACGAGGTTACTATCGCAGCATTTTTTTTTTAAATATCGTTACATACTTACAACTTAAAAAAAATATTCTTTTTATAGTAAATTGTTGGTATGGGTAGTAATTAAATAGTGATTATGACGTAAAATTGTCATAGTAATGCACGAAAATTGACAGTTGAGTCGGTTTAAGTGTGAATAGTGCTACAAGTTTCTAATCACGTTCAGAAAACGGCTCTTAAAATATCCATGGAAGTTGCAATATAGCATTTTAGGGGGGCGATACATCGATCTGATAAAAAGGGATGTTCACACGAGCAGAGCGCGGTCTACTTAATTAAATAAGTGATAAAAATCACGCGAACGTGAACACTCGATTACATCTGATTCTGATAACGCCTCTAGCGGCATTTAACGCATGCTTTTTTCCCATTTTCCCCTGACCGAAGGTAGTAATCATGTGCCAAAGTCTCTAGTGGCAAAACCCTCCCTATTTATGGAATGAAAATTTATTCATAGAATACCTAATAATTCTAGACTGCTACTGGGAATTCCCGAATGGACCAACCTAACATCTCTTTTATTTATAAAATTATTTAAATGCATTTATGACTTATAAAAAATAACAAGATGCTACTGAAATCATCTATTTAGAATTTTTATTGCAGAGCGTAAATAAAACCACAGAATAACGTAAATATAAATTATCAAAAATAATTTTGCCGTCCGAAATACGAATCGTATTTTTATAGCATATCTACGATCCATAATGTGTGAGGTAGGCTTCATATTATAGATTTCCTGTTTCCTTTTTACCCGACTGCAAGGAAAGGGTAATGTTTATTACATCATGCATTGAGTTTGAATTATTTTTTGTTTTTGGCGGGTGTAAAATCATCGAATAACCCCTCCCGCTCTTGGGCAGAGCGAGGGAGTGTCAGACTTCTACTGACTAAAAACCACCCATGTTACTTCATAGCCCTCTATGTCGAGGTCGCGATAACTAGTGTACAACCCGCGGCCGAAATATTTTGCCTCATGTGATATTTTAACTAAACTTTTTCATTTCAGTTTCTTTAAAATATTGTATAATGCAACATCAAACATTAAAGGTTTTCATCAAATAAAAAATCTTAGTTCATTAGATATTTTCGATTTCGGTAGTCTGCTAGTTGGATCCGTTTGCGAACCCTCTATTGCATTGTATTTTTTTTGGGACAAGCCCATTGCACTATTTCCAAACCACTGCAACTCCTGAACCAGAAAAATGCCGAGACAATGAATCTCTACAAACTCCCAGAGAAATAATTTTATCTATCTTGAATCCTGCAACGAAATTAATCCGAAAAAAATAGGGAAGTGGAAATTATGTTTGCTACTTCAAACATAATTTCCACTTCTCTCGCTTTTTTGCATTCGTACGAGTATTTCAATTTTAAAAGTTCTCAAATAATAAATAGGTACACAATAGCAACCGAATATCGTTTGAAGTGCAGCCAAGACTGCGGGATACGGCTCCAAGACTTGCCTTGACCTTACGGAATATACTTGGCATACCACATTACAGTAGTGTTTGGTGATCAGCTTTTATTCTAATACTAGCTGAACCCGGCATGCCTTGCAATGCCCTTTTTCCTACCAACTACCTGCCTACTACGTACCTACTACCTACTACCTACCTACTACGTACCTACTACCTACTACCTACCTACTACCTACTACCTACCTACTACGTACCTACTACCTACTACCTACCTACTACCTACTACCTACCTACTACCTACTACCTACCTACTACGTACCTACTACCTACTACCTACCTACTACCTACTACCTACCTACCTACTACCTATCTACCTACTACCTACCTACCTATCTACTACCTACCTACTACCTACTACCTACCTACTACGTACCTACTACCTACTACCTACCTACTACCTACTACCTACCTACTACCTACTACCTACCTACTACGTACCTACTACCTACTACCTACCTACTACCTACTACCTACCTACTACCTACTACCTACCTACTACGTACCTACTACCTACTACCTACCTACTACCTACTACCTACCTACCTACTACCTATCTACCTACTACCTACCTACCTATCTACTACCTACCTACTACCTACTACCTACCTACTACGTACCTACTACCTACTACCTACCTACTACCTACTACCTACCTACTACCTACTACCTACCTACTACGTACCTACTACCTACTACCTACCTACTACCTACTACCTACCTACCTACTACCTATCTACCTACTACCTACCTACCTATCTACTACCTACCTACCTACTACCTACCTACCTACTACCTACCTACCTACTACCTACCTACCTACTACCTACTACCTACCTACCTACCTACCTACTTCTACCTACCTACCTACTACCTACCTACCTACCTACTACCTATCTACCTATCTACCTACCTACAACCTAACTATCTACTTACCCAAAAAAAAAGAACCAAAACTATCCTATGTCCGTCTCCTGGTTTTAAGCTACCTCCCCACCAATTTCCAGCCAAATCGGTTCAGCCGTTCTTGACTTATAAATAGTGTAACTAACACGACTTTCTTTTATTTATATACTAGCTGAACCCCGGCATGCCTTGCAATGCCCTTTTTCCTACCAACTACCTGCCTACTAACTACCTACTACGTACTTACTACCTACCTACTACGTACCTACTACCTACTACCTACCTACCTACCTACTGCCTACCTACCTACTACCTACCTACCTCCTACCTACCTACTACCTACCTACCTACTACCTACCTACCTACTACCTACCTACCTACTACCTACCTACCTACTACCTACCTACCTACTACCTACCTACTTACTACCTACCTACTACCTACCTACTACCTACCTACTACCTACCTACTACCTACCTACTACCTACCTACCTACTACCTACCTACCTACTACCTACCTACCTACTACCTACCTACCTACTACCTACCTACCTACTACCTACCTACCTACTACCTACCTACCTACTACCTACCTACCTACTACCTACCTACCTACTACCTACCTACCTACTACCTACCTACCTACTACCTACCTACCTACTACCTACCTACCTACTACCTATCTACCTACTACCTACCTACCTACTACCTACCTACCTACTACCTACCTACCTACCTACTACCTACCTACCTACTACCTACCTACCTACTACCTACTACCTACCTACCTACTACCTACCTACCTACTACCTACCTACCTACTACCTACCTACCTACTACCTACCTACCTACTACCTACCTACCTACTACCTACCTACCTACTACCTACCTACCTACTACCTACCTACCTACTACCTACCTACCTACTACCTACCTACCTACTACCTACCTACCTACCTACCTACTACCTACCTACCTACTACCTACCTACCTACTACCTACCTACCTACTACCTACCTACCTACTACCTACCTACCTACTACCTACCTACCTACTACCTACCTACCTACTACCTACCTACCTACTACCTACCTACCTACTACCTACCTACCTACTACCTACCTACCTACTACCTACCTACCTACTACCTACCTACCTACTACCTACCTACCTACCTACCTACTACCTACCTACCTACTACCTACCTACCTACTACCTACCTACCTACTACCTACCTACCTACCTACTACCTACCTACCTACCTACCTACTACCTACCTACCTACTACCTACCTACCTACTACCTACCTACCTACTACCTACCTACCTACTACCTACCTACCTACTACCTACCTACCTACTACCTACCTACCTACTACCTACCTACCTACTACCTACCTACCTACTACCTACCTACCTACTACCTACCTACCTACTACCTACCTACCTACTACCTACCTACCTACTACCTACCTACCTACTACCTACCTACCTACTACCTACCTACCTACTACCTACCTACCTACTACCTACCTACCTACCTACTACCTACCTACCTACTACCTACCTACCTACTACCTACCTACCTACTACCTACCTACCTACTACCTACCTACCTACTACCTACCTACCTACTACCTACCTACCTACTACCTACCTACCTACTACCTACCTACCTACTACCTACCTACCTACTACCTACCTACCTACTACCTACCTACCTACTACCTACCTACCTACTACCTACCTACCTACTACCTACCTACCTACTACCTACCTACCTACTACCTACCTACCTACTACCTACCTACCTACTACCTACCTACCTTCTACCTACCTACCTACCTACTACCTATCTACCTACCTACAACCTAACTATCTACTTAAACAAAAAAAAAGAACAAAAACTATCCTATGTCCTTCTCCTGGCTCTAAACTACCTCCCTGCCAATTTTCAGCTAAATCGGTTCAGCCGTTCTTGAGTTATAAGTGAAGTAACTAACACGACTTTCTTTTATATATATAGATAAGAAGATTTTACTTAGTTGGTGGAAATACGAGTATCTATAGAAACCCACAAAGGTAACCGTTCTGATTTCGATGAGTTAAGATAGTACTCAGTTACCGAAAACAAAACCCCCTTTCGAAAGTAGTTTAAAAAAAATAAAAACATTGTCGAATTAATAACCGTTTATTCATCTCGATTAAAATGAAATTGTATGTTCTTTTGTACATAATATGTTCCAATTTTTACGTAAAAAAGAGCTTGCTCTTCGTATCTTTAATACCATTACTTAGATCTGAAATACATTAAACTAATATAGTTTTCATTACATGATTAACTTTACATTTTCTGTTCAAATAATGAGTTTGCACAAATTAATGGAAAAGGAGAATTTATGACGGATAACAAAGACTCTTATATGATTAAACGAAAGCCATATTTTCTATCTAGAAGTAGAGAAACATTCACGTAAAGAAAAATAATTATTTAAGCCAAAGCAGCTGTCTTTAAATGCCCATGTAAATTCATTTTATTTTTGTTATTCACTACATACTATACTTCACGGGTGCAATCTAAATACAAACCTACCTCTTGAATCCACTATCTATTGGTGACAACTGCATTAAAATCCGTTGCGGAGTTTAAATGGTCTAAGCGTACAAACAGTGGGACTGACTTTGTTTTTAACCGACTTCAAAAGGAGGAGGTTATCAATTCGTCGGAACCTTTTTTTATGTATGTTCCCCGATTACTCGATGATGCCTGTACCGATTTGGATTCTTTTTACTCTGTTTGAAAGGATATACTTCAAAGATGGTCCAATGATCATCCAAGTCAGGATCCTGAAGAAGTAGAGATAAATAAAAATAAACTTCTAGGCATCTTCAAATTTTATAGGCACTCATGAAGCGATTTGGGTAGTTTTTGGAAGAGTACTTTCTGGGAGTGGTCATGCCATTTCATTTTGGTGAAGATCTGATGAAGAACTTCGGAGATCGGCACGGAACTCCTCAATAAATGATAGCAAATGTACTGAGATTGCTGAAATCTCATGTTTATCTATTGTTTACACCAGTTCATAACAAAACATCACTCCGTTACAATGTAAAGCGGTAAGCACATGTGAAACAGCAAAAAAATTAAATAAATAAAACCGACTTCAACAAAAAATAAAACACAAAAAAGTGTAAAATAAACTAGAGAAACAAAAATTAGCTTCTGAAGTCGGTGGGAAAAAAAGAAATCAAACAAAAGTCACCGACTTCAGAAGCTGATTTTTTATAATCTGTAAAGAAATATATTAATCGTCTCCATGTAAAATACTTTACCCTTAAATCATACAAAACAAAGTACCTACACAACAAACACTATCATGTTTATTAAGGCTTTTATAAAATGGCTATGCTTCATTTGTTACTACAAAATCTCGCCCAAGAAAAGGAACAAATTTAACTGATCACATGAACAATGCGGGAAAATTCTCGAGAATTTCTCGACGGCGGCGGTAAATCGGAGAACGTTACAAAGATTCTTAAGAGATTTAGTTAGGAAAAAATTGAAAGTAGAGAATGTCGTGAAATCTAAGACAGCTGTTGCGTGGCGTTGGCAAAATTATTGAAATATCACTGATCATCAGTTTATTTTAAATGAAAGGCTTTCTGATTCGAGAATTATAATAGGAGGAAATTATTTTAATGTGGGTTTGTAATTATAAAACGAATAAATATTATGTTTATTAAAGTAAACTAAAAGTTCCGAGTTTTTTACGGTTCTTTCTTATGACACAATCAGTTTATTTATGTTTTCAAACCTGTTAGTTTGAAAACATAAATACACCTTGCTAATGGCAACTAGCAGTTGACTTCTGTGTCAATGAGAACGCCATGAAGGCGTATCAGGTATCAGTGGCACGCGACTACGGCTGTCCTCTATAATAATTATCAAATTATGTACTTACTAGACGATTTTTCTTATTTAATACTTTTAAGGCCGCGGTTTTATTAGTCTGCGTTTTTATTCGTAGTCGGATTTTAGTTTTTAAACTTATTTTTTATTATATTTAACAACCCACGCCGGTAGTATTTTCTTTATCTTTGACTCACAGGCATATCAAAAGCAAATCTAAAATATCTGTGAATGAAATTTTCACTATAAGGAATACAAGACAACGGTATATAGCATACAGTAATCATTAAACTGTAAACGTCAAAATATTTAAATTAATAATAATAATTAATTCCAGATAATGCTCGATGCGACGCGATACCTGTTATACAATAACAAAAATTAAATAATGAAATAAATCATGTTTTGTTAATAATAATAATAATAATAATTTTATTTACACAGGCATAAAATCCCATATTACACAAAAATAAAATAAAAAGACACCAAATCATCATCATCATCAGCCTATAATGTTGCCACTGCAGGGACTCAGGCCTCTTCTCTAGGAGAGGCTTGAAAGCTTATAAATAGCTAACAATTATAATTTTTAAAAGCATGTTTTGATATTTTAGGTTATCTGAATAGCTGATATTATTATTTTTGCCTACATTCCGATGTCTTTTTTTTGTTACCAAAGACTAAACAACTATCTTTTGTAACTCTTATATGAGGCCTCTGATGGTCATTATTTGGCTAAAAATGATGATGAATAGTAACTATAGTCCAAGGCGTGATAAATCAAGAACCTGAAAACGCTAAAACAACCAACAAACTTTAAAAATTAAAAACGTTCGTGTTTTTCATTTTTTTTCTTTCCCAGAGCACTATAACAATGTTGAAAAACGCAATTTCCTATCAAGATTCGGTTTCCTTTCTTGTACTTATACTTTTGTATTCATTTCACTCCAACAATGTTTCACAAATACAAAAATTTACTTTTTTGCACTGTAGAGCGGATTGTACAGAAATTCTCGTAATTTTTAGAAGGATAAGAAAATACAATATAGGTGTCATCATCTGTCTAGCCTTTTTGGCTAGATGAAGTCGGATTCCAGTCAAACCGCATGCAGCTGAATACCAGTATTTAAAATGGAGTGACTGCTTATTATGATCTTCACACACGCACACACACACATACACACACACACACATTACACACACACACACCACACATTGATACACATTGGTAAGACTGGTTGCCAGGTTTTTAGGCCATTGACTATGTGTAAAGATGAATAATTCAATAAGACATATCTATATGATTTTCTGCTTCACGAAATGAGAGAACCAGCTGACTTACAGATCCTTTACAATTTATTCTCTTATATATTTATTTTCTTTCTCAAGTGATACCTTAGTACGTATAAGGAAAAAAATATCATAATCTGGAAATTGAAATTGATCCCCTGTTAATTTTTTATCTTTATAAATAGGTTGCTAAAGTCTAAAGCAGTGTTCCCTTGAGAACTCAACTGCAGCATTATTGAATAGAGCATTCTAAGATAAGCTGCCATACGTCCCAGAACACTCGGTCCCGGAGTGTAACGTCGTATTCCGGTCAATAAGTTAGTGGCCCCAGCTTTGTTGGTTGGCCTATCCGAACAAAATCGTGGAATTTCGTGTAAAAATCGCTACTTCCTTATGTTTCAAAAATATTGACAACGTGGCTGTTCTGCTAGCTAACTAGCTCCATATTAGTTCTGTCTATCACCTCCTTCCACGAATATAAATCCTGGCTAAGCTTTCTGCTTTGTAGACATTCATTCAAAATATTTGTGACAAAAAAATTAAAACCTTTTTTCAAATCCTGACGTCCTTTAAGTGAAAATCTCATCGTGAACCCAGACAGACTCAAAAAATGTATCTTGCTCACGGCTTACCCTACTTCTTATACAAATGGCCCAATCAGCATTTTAGCTTTTATGGCCGCCCAAATAAAACCTTAGATATCCAATAAATAGGACAACAGAAGGCATAATTCCACAAAAAAAGTAGAACCATAAGTTATAGGCAAACTAATTGCTAATTAAAATATACGAACTATTACCAATTCCGTCAACGATAATAAACCAAGCCTCAGCTAAATGGTTTCGTTATGGATAAACATTTTTACCTTAAATTATTATCTTAATTAATATTTATGACGCTAATTAAAAACATAGTTAGTTTTCTCGTTTTCAGACCACAAATTAAATCTAAGCTACTTTTGTCTCATTAACCAAAAATGTAATTACATTTTTTCTTCCAATACAATTATTATATTTCGTAATTATAACCCATATTAAACAAGGTATTCAACACCCAACCCCAAAATTAAATAACCTTTACCACGAAATAACTTCCAGATAACCTCAAAACGAAAGTAAATAATTAATCCAATTTAAAACTAGGTACGAACCTGATCAGCAACTTTGCGAAGCCATACAACTCGAAAAAGAACAAAAACAACAGTCACGTAAAACACAACACTAGGAGTAAGTCAAAAATATTTTTTTATAAATTAATAAACACTGAACACGTAAAATATTTACACGGATAATAAATATTATAAATTTAATTACAGTACGCGATCGGGCCGTTTCGCAGCCAATGAGACGTAGAATCTGTGGTGAGGTCTACGCGGCACTGCTGCTCCGGCGAGCGATACCTATAGTGATGCGAAGTGCGCAAGCTTAGGCTCGCCACAGATGGTGCGATTGCGTTCGAACCGCGCGTTCTCGTATGTCGAGACTTTTGCTGAAAATGGGTAATCTTTTTTGGCGTTTCAATTTGTTGATATAATCTGGGTTGTGAGAAGAATTTGGTGGTTTGTAAAAGCGTTTCTTGACACTAAATGTTTAGTGAAAATGGTTGTATACTTTTCGTTATATTAAAGAATTGTATAAGAGACATTCGATTGAAATTTTTAAGTTTAAAGTAGTTAGTATAATTATACTAGTATTATAAAGCGGTGTTCGTTTGTAAGTTTGTACATAGCGCGTAGGGAATAAGGTGCGACAAAGTCTCAAGCAAGGTGAGAAGAAAATAAAATGCCACGAATGTGCGACAAACAGTACTAATAAGGCTATAACACGATTAGCTTTTTAGTTGCAAATACGTTCAACAAAGATTATTTCCTCGCGTGACTATGACATAACTTCGTCATGGATCCTTAACAAAATAGCCACGATTTTCTATTAGTGATTATCAAGATTTATTTATTTAAATTAACTACGCTTATCATCTGATTGATGACTTTAATTAAACTGAAAAAAAACCCACAACTTGCAGTATTCTGTTCATATTATGTGGTCTACGTAGAGAAGAACCCCCTCTCGCGTATAAGCCTCCTCCAGAGATTTTCATTTGTCTCAACTGAGAGCTGTGTCAAGATACATTGTTTCCTCTGGCTATCAGTTCGATATCGCCTTGCCATCTTGTCTTTGGTCTTCCTCTACTTCTCTTCTCGTTCTTGTAGGTCAGTTTATTTTGTAGCTATCATCTGCCTAGCCTTTTCCCAACTATATTGGGGTCGGCTTCCAGTCTAACCGGATGCAGCTGAATACCAGTATTTTACATGGAGCAACTGCCTATCTGACCTCCACAACCCAGTTAATACTAGGTAATACGATACCCTTTGGTAAGACTGGATGTCAGACTTTCAGGTCACTGACTACCCGTAACGACTGCCAAAGATCTATATATGGCACCCGGGACCAACAGCTTAACGTGCTTACCGAGGCACGGAGGAAACTCGGTATGTAATGGGCGGTCACCCATCCACAGATCGACCTAGGCAAGCGCAGCTTAACCTAAAGATCGACCCGAGTGGCAGTTCTTATTAAGCCACGAGCTCCTCTTTATTTTGTAGCTATACAGGGTGTAAATTAACCCTTCACACAGCCGTCAAATAAGTACCCCTACGCAAAAAAATTTGCTGGGAAACGACTTAATAATTAATACCCTATTGACACTAACTGCATTTACCATCTTTTCCCATTAAAGAGACGATATGATATCATAAAGGGTGTAAAAGTACCCTTAACGCAAACGAAGGGCACTTGTTCTCCCCACCACTGCGATCATTGACTTGACTGCTTAGTTGACGTTTGCGTGAAGGGTTAACTTACACCCTGTATACTAGCTTTTGTTCGCAGTTTCGTTCCCGTTACCTATGGAAATTAAAACACAGGAACGTTTTAAATGTGGCCTATGACACTAGGGAAAAATGTAATTCTCGAAAGAACACGGCATCGGATCAGTAATATAATATAATGAAGGCGTTGGCTTAGAGCATAAAAAGCCGGATGCCATACATTCTGAAAACTCGTGTAAAAGAGCGTCAATGATGTACGAGTACTTTGGAGCTAATACTTTATTTTTAATTCTGAAGGCCGATACAGATTTGAATGAAACCAGTTTTTATTGGTCTAAATGGGATCGCTTTCTGTATAGAATTATGTACAGATCTCTAAGGAAACGTTTGCGCAAACATCGTCAAACTTCGGAAAGCCGAACGCGCAGTAATGAGGATGAGATCTAACATAAATTTGTTGTAATCATGCAAGTACTTATTTGTTTCATTTTACCATGCATACAACATTTTAGATAAAAACTCTTTATAAGACTTTCCAAAACTTTTTTACCTTTACCTATTTTTTTTCTTTTTTTTTCTTTTTTTGTGTAATTTGGGATTTTATGCCTGTGTAAATAAAATTATTATTATTATTATTAAAACTTTTTTGAGTCAGAAATTCACGTTCGACCAGCAGGGCTATTGCGTATCTTTTAAATGACAGTGGCTATCATATAGTGTCCATCAATTAACTGTCAAATGGTTCCATATGTACTAAACCATAACCAATCTGACAGTTAATCCATGGACAATATGATAGCCACTGACATTTAAAAGATACGCAATAGCCCTGCAGATTAAACAAACTGACAGACATTTTGGCCTTTTGAGAGTGCTCCTTACTGTGAGGCTGTTTAGCGGCTTCATACCTTTAGTTCTTCTTCAACCTGGCGAATCAAACCGCAGAAAAAAAAAATTAAGTCCTAATCTTCTATAAATTGTATCCAATATTTTTCGATAATCTAACAGACGGACTAAATAGATGTTTGGTGAAATAACCTAATAGGTAATAGTTTTAAGAACAAGTAAATAAACATTTATTTGTGTTCTTCATTAAAACATATATTTTCCTGTGCGGCTGTATAGCGGCTTCATACCTTTGCTTCTTCTTTTACCTTTCGAATTCAAATCGCGAGAAAAGACAAATTAAATCATTGTCTCCTAAAAATTTATGATAAAAAGTTCAATCCGCTTCGATTGCAGTAACAAACTTTCCGCACTTGTATCAAAATTTATACTAGCTCGATAATATGCATGATTTAAATATAATTTATTCTACCCACGAATAATGTAACTTTCTAGTAATGATATTTTTTCGAGAACTAGGTAATTAGTTTCAAACCTATAAGAAACTTACAAATAAATACCTCTTTACACACCTAAATTTTTTTTTTATTCTATTCTTTTTTTTTTGTTAGTGGTTAGATATATCAGTGAAACCCTGTTATTTGATCTGAGAGTGAAACCATAGTAACATATTTCTAGTATTATTAAAACCAGAAATTAAACTCGAAATTCTGACCACAAAAACGCTTGTCTCCTATCTGCTTTCCGCCGTATCCCAGTAGTTCCATTCTCTAGTTCCATTAAAGGACTACTGGGATTTTTTTCTCCCAGTAGTTCCATGGAACTGGCATTCTGTTTAAGCAAGATAAAATTAGTCTCATAAGTTCCAGTACAGTTAAATCGATCATAAGTTCCGGTACAGTTGAATTAGTTAAATCTGAGTATATTAGTACAAAAACGTTTCTTAGAATGCTTATATTTTTTATTTTCTTAGTATTATTAACAAAAACTTTACTTAGAATGCTTTTATTTTCTTAGTATTAATAACAGAAACGTAACTTATAATGTTTTTATTTTTAATTTTCTACCTCTACTTATGAAAACTGCGGACGATTCTTCTCCAAGAAATGTGGTACAGTAATTTCTCCACTGAGAAGTTTCATTTGCGAATTTTGTAAAAGCATGTCCTTCACAACATAGTTAGAATCTCTTCTGGTGTCAGGATTTAAATTATTTTGTATTTTCTTTGTATGTACAGTATAATACATAGCGTCATTTGATAAAACTTGCAATAATTTATATAGAGTTATTACAGTTTTCTTAAATGACTTATTTAATCCGCCGTGCCATGCCTCTACAAAATTTGTTGTCCTGTGTCTTTCGCCGAAAGCACACCATAGGTTAATAAATTCAGCGTCACGCAACCAAAACCGTTCCATGTATAGTTTAAACCTATTTAACTTTAGTTTCTCGGATTCAGGTATGAACTCAATTTCGTGTAATAATTGTATTTCAGACTTAATATACTCCCACCCTTCCATTATTTTATTACTAGGTAGCAACGGTAGTGCATTACATAAGGCCACGGGTTTTCGAGTGTAAATGCTTTTATTAATGCCGAATTCTTTGGCTTTTCGCCACAAACACCTCGTGTAATGATAATAACCACCCATGGTTTTCTGCAATTGGGAACATATTCTTAAAGGCATCTACTGCAGCTGGTAACTCAAAGTCTGTTGTAAATTTGTGGGGTGTCCAATCTGGTATTTGAGACTTAATTAACGAAAATAATAGGCTATAGGTACATTGTTTTTGTCTTTCCTGATAGCAATGCATAAATCAACGGTACAATTTGAGTTGTGTCTTGAGAACTACTCATATCGCCATGAATAGTGTATAGTTGACAATAAATGTCTATTTTCCTTATAAATCTGAAATCTGCCAAATGCACGTAATATTGGCCAGTTCACTTATTGCACGTTGGTAAATAGGTAAGATTATTGTTCTTACTATATTTAATTACCATTCAACTGTACTTAATGGAACTAATGGGATAAGGTGAAAAAGCATTTTAGTTCCATGGAACTACTGGGAGAAAAAAATCCCAGTAGTCCTTTAATGGAACTACTGGGATACGGCGCTGCTTTCAGCCTTAATATTTGTGGCGCATAAAATATTTATCATAATTGTTATTTGCCGATAATTTACCGCCGTTTTACTAACCTTAGTTACGTTAAGAATTTCTATTGAAATATTTAATATTGAAAGCAGATTAATCCTTCCACGAGGAAAATGGCGCCCTCAATGTCGCAGGGAACATTTTCTTCTTTAGGTATCATTATTTGGTGATAAATTGTTGTTATATTTTGAGCGAAAAAAATGTGAAAGATTTTTGCGTGTTTTTTACGTTCTCTTTTTTTAGACTAAATTGGCTTGCGGTTGGCCACAACTCACTTGATTTAAAGTACCACTTACAGAGGTTATAAGTATTGTCATGTTCGTATTTTTTATACATATTATTTAGTGGAACTGGGTCTTTCCCTCAGGAATTTATAAGTTGCCGCTACGGAGCCTGGATTTGTACTCGGTTTGTATGTAATATACTCGCCTCTTGTGACATCATCATCAACAGCCTATTAATGTTCCCACTGCTGGGACACAGGGCTCCTTTCTTTTTGAGGGGGAGGGGATTTGTTAATGTCACATGTCTTAAATTTTTTTGGTTCTAAGACATGCCGGTTTCCTCACGATGTTTCCTTCACTGTTTTGAGAGCAGCGGTGATGAAATAAATTACACAAAGTAATGTGCCTGCCTGGGTTCGAACCCACGACAACGTTCGTAAGTCCGGGCCAACACCACTGGGCCATCGCTGCTCTTGTGGTGTTTAAAACAATACTGGTGAAACGCTGGTGTACAATTACATACACTTCTGCCTGACCCTTCGAGGACAACAGGCGTCATGTTAAACTAAGTTGACAGATAGGAAATGTCTATTGACTCAACGAAATAAAGTCCGCCTCTGTACATTTGTGTGCTTAAAGAATTCAGTTAGCAGAATACAGTAAACAAACTGCTTTAAAATTCATTACAGTGCTTCCAACAAAACTTTATATTGACACAGAATAGAACTTTTGAACAACAATCCTCAAGTTGCAAACTAAAAATAAACCTAGTAGTTGGAACTTCCTCGTAAGCGAATTTTTAAAACAAATATCCTGCGACGTATTTAAAACTTAAAGACTTTTTAGAAAAGAAATGCTTTTGGACAAAGTTTTAACACTTAATTAATGTTGTAGTTCCTTAAACTTGTTTGACCCGTTTATTATTTACTAGCTGATGAATATCGGTGCAGTTGTTTTTGAGTTTATTGCGAACAGACAGACAGATGCGGCAGAGGACTTTGTTGTATAGTGAAGTGATTTGTACATTTTTTTATTTTTTTTTATTCAAACTAGACTGATAATAAGCACTTTTCGAACGTCAAAATTTACTTTACTTATTTACAAGAGACAGTCCCCCAAAACGCCCCCTCTTCGACACTTCCTAGTGTTTTTGCTGGAAAGAAGTGGCGGAACAAACTCCCCAGCAACACATCTGTCTGTTAGGTTGGTTAGAAGAACCAGACTCGATACAATATTAAGGCAAGCATAAAAAAGAATATAATAATAATAAAAAAGACATAACATATCAGTAAACCAATCTTGGAGAAAGAACATAAATAACAAACATTGTATTGTGTTCAACTCAGCAACCAACTATTCTTATCATTTAAGTAGTCGTTAATGGAATAGTAAGCTTTTAAACATAGATCATAATCTCATCATCAGCCTATAATGTTCCCACTGCAGGGACTCAGGCCTCCTCTCTAGGAGAAGGATGGGCTATAATCCACCACGCGGGCCACGTGCGAGTTGGTAGATGTCACATATCTTCGAATTTTTGGTTCTAAGATATGCCGGTTTCCTCACGATGTTTTCCTTCACCGTTTTGAGAGCAGTGGTGGTGAAATAAATTACACAAAATAATGCGCCTGTCTGGGTTTGAACCCACGAAAAACTGTTCGAAGTCGGGGCCGCCACCACTGGGCCACCACGGCGTCCCTATTTTCAATTTATAAATATTTTTTTTTTTTTTAATTTTTTTTTTAGACTGATCTGTAGGTCTGCCTACTAAATAATGACTTGTGTAACTGTTGTGGTAATGCTTATAATAGAAATGTCGTATGTAATTGGATTCATGTGTAATAATTTTGCACGCCGGAAGGTAAAAATGTATCGGGACAATTTAAAAATATTCGATCTTAACATGTATACCTACATATTAGCAAATAAATAATTTCTTTCTTACTTTCTTTCTTTATCTAAATAATAAAAAATGCATTAATCTCTTACTTTGGTACAGTAGATTGGTACGAAATACTAGGCACGGAGGTTTCCTTTTTGTGGCCCAAAACCATTCTGAGAGCAAAGGTGATGAAATAAATAAAAAAACATTAATGCAAGACTACTTACCTCGATGGTCTAATGGACACCTTTGCGACTGCTGAGCCTTTGTCTTCGAATCGATACCAAGGTCGGGCAAATTGTTACTGTATTTTTCCATCAGGAATATAAAAGCCACGAAATTTGAAATTTTGACCGGTTGATGGTAATTGACTCGCTTGTTATTACATTGGACTCAAACGTAACTGGCAAAATGTGGGCGTACGTTTAAGTAAACATCTGCCTTAACCTTCAGGAATTACAGGTGTGATGTTATGTAGATGCAAGTAACATTACTCAATAGTTATCGATTTACGAATCCCTAGTATTTTATAAATAGGTACAATATGTCCTTGTGGCCAGCAGGTGAATAAAATGACGGTACATCTGCCAAAGCTATTTATATAATACTCGTACTCGTACGTTTCAAATTCAATCCATCTAAATTCGTATTAGATCAAATAAGTGACTGAATCCGTGAGCTATTTCTGGATTCCCATACGTGTGGCTTCGGTTTCCGTGACCTATACCACACATACCATGGATTTTATCGGTATACTAAGACTTCGCCCGTAAAATTGTGAAAACTCGGCTAATATGCATGATATAAAAATAATTTTCAACAGACTTGCTCATAAAGTGGCTATTATTTCACTGCAATTAGGCACATAATGACACCTGTAGTTAAAGTGTGGCTTTTTCATTGCTATTATTCACAAGTCAGTTATAGGTTTTTTTTTTATTGGTTGAGTTAAGCTGCCTTATTCTTAAAAAGTATCAATACAAAAAAGATCGTGTGCAATAGTACAAATGAGATAATGTACCTATTGCTTGATCATTTCATGCAACTTTGAATTTAAATAGATAATTTCAACTTTAACGTTTTTAATACCAAATAAAACTTTCACTCAAATATAACTTTTGTTTTCTGTGTAATAAAGAAAACATTGAATTCCCCATTTTGTACGTGGCTAAAACGATATCCGCGAAAAGTCAAAAAAAGGAACCTCATTTTTTTAGTCTATAGCCGATCGCATAGGCATAGGAAAACTGTTTATTTTTTCTCGCCATTGCGAAAAAAAAATAATACATAATATACATCATCATCCTCATGATTTTTTTAAACAGATACGCCACATCGCGCTGTGAACATCATGCCGAGGGTGTACAAGCCAGATCCTCGTGGCAAGAGAAATAAAATCAAAATCAAAACTCATTTATTCAAACTAGGCTGATAATCAGCACTTTTCGAACGTCAAAATTTACTTTACTTTAATTATTTACAAGAGACAGCAAGCTATAAAAGGTATAGCAAGGAACTCATCGAGCAGACTTTTCCTGAGTATAACGAGGAGAGCAATTCCTTGATCATCGTTGCCGAGAAACGAAATCCTATGGAACTTTATGACTTAAGGGTTTTAGTTAAAAATTATTTGGATAAATTAGGCGTTACCAAAAACCGGTTTAAAAATAATTTACCTGGGCCGGACTTCTCCAGATATTTTTTGATAAGGCACAGTGATAAAATAACTCAGAGGGTATCACAAAATATTGAAATAAATCGAGCTGCAGTCTCTCCAAATACTATTATACATTATTTTCAACAGTTAAAAAATCTATTAGTGATGTTCCGATCGAAAATATTGTCAACTACAACGAAACGAATTTGGCTGATAATCCCGGAAGAAAAAGACCATAACTAAGAGAGGAACAAAATACCCTGAAAGGGTGATGAATTCTTTAAAAGTTGCAGTATCAGTTATGATGCCGTGTATGGCTGCAGGAGAAAACTTACCCCATATGTACTTTATAAGGCTCAGAACTTATTTGATACTTGGATAAAATCTGGCCCAAAATAGTTATAATAGAAGTCGATCTGGCTGGTTTGATTTTAACATTTTTGAGGATCGGGTAACCAGTGTGATATTTCCGTTTTTTCTAAATAAACCCGGTAAAAAAAATTGATAGGTGATAACTTATCATCCCACCTATCAATTGATTTAATAAGAAAATGTTATGAAAAGGATATACATTTTTTTTTCTTACTAGCCAATTCCACGCATATTACGCAACCACTCGATAATGCGTTCTTCAGACCGATGAAAATAGCACGGTGAACCATAATTTTACAGTGGAAGAAAATTAATGGTCGAAATCAATCTTCGATTCCGAAAGGTTGTTTTTCCAAATTACGAAGAAAAAAGCTCAGTAAATGTTATTTCTGACTTCAGAAAAACAGGGATATGTCCCTTTGATCCCTCAGTGGTTTAAAAAAAAAACTGCCTGATTGGGACAATCAAGCTGAACAGCCCGAAATCGTTGATGAGACAGTCTTGGAGTATTTAAAAGAAATGCGATACGGGACGAATAATATACTTAAACCCAACAAAAATAAAAAGCTTCAGGTTCAGGCATGTGAGTGGCAGGCGCAAAAGTGTTATTATCGAGCGATGAAGACTATATTGAGACGACTGACCCAGAATACATACCATATTTAGTCCCAAAAGAAAAAAAAACAGCAGACAAATGAAAAAAAATAGGATGGAGTCACTAAAGAGGCTAGTAGGGCACGAGAAAAAAAAACAAAATCTAATATAAAAAGCGATTGCAAAGAAAATGATCCACCTAAACATGAAAATCAGCTTGATCATACAGTTGCAAGTTGTTCGTACAACATCAGTCCTTACGATGTAAACAATATGCCTGTTACTTTTGAAGACGATCTGGATGGCATCGGGCAAATTGAAACCATTGTAGAAAATGAGGAGAATCCGCCAGATCCAAAAAAAAAAGAAGAAACAGAAAAATTAACAAAATACGGATAGAGTAAGTAATAAAGGGAAGGGTAAAGAAAAAAAACTGAAAACTGATATTAAAACCAATTGCAAAGAAAATGATCCACCTAAACGTGAAAATCAGCTTGATCATTCAGTTGCAAGTTGTTCGTACAACATCAGTCCTTACGATGTAAACAATATGCCTGTTATTTTTGAAGACGATCTGGATGGCATCGGGCAAATTGAAACCATTGTTGAAAATGAGGAGAATCTGCCAGTTCTAAAAGAAAAGAAGAAAGAAACCGCGAACAACCCGCAGCCCCGACGAAGGAGAATACCCGTTACATAATTAAAATTCGTATTTTATAAAAATATATTTGTATGTACGTAGAGGGTACTCATCATCTGCCTAGCCTTTTCCCAACTATATTGGGGTCGGCTTCCAGTCTAACCGGCTGCAGCTGAATACCAGTATTTTACATGGAGCGATTGCCTATCTGACCTCCACAACCCAGTTAATACTAGGTAATACGATACCCTTTGGTAAGACTGGATGTCAGACTTTCAGGTCACTGACTACCCGTAACGACTGCCAAAGATCTATATATGGCACCCGGGACCAACAGCTTAACGTGCTTTCCGAGGCACGGAGGAAACTCGGTATGTAATGGGCGGTCACCCATCCACAGATCGACCTAGGCAAGCGCAGCTTAACCTAAAGATCGACCCGAGTGGCAGTTCTTGTTAAGCCACGAGCTCCTACGTAGAGGGTACTAATTAATCATATATACCTAGATAGATAGAGTAAACTGTGTGGATGGTAGCCTATAATAACAGTTACAGTACAATTTCAGAGATAGTCTACGAGTCAAATGGTCACAAGCAATATTGCTGAGCAAGATATCCTGAGTACGTTTCACGGGTCGGATAAACTGCTATTGGGTTTTACATCGTAAATTTCCCAGCAGTAACCGTGGAACCAAGAGCCGTGCCCATTTTAAGCAATAATACTAGTAGATAGGGTACTTCGGGATACGAAAAGCCTTATATGTATAAAAATAAGCAGTAAACACACGAAACAGCAAAATAAACAAAATTCACAATCAATACAATTTGAACCTTACTGGTATTATATCGACAACTAATTCTCATAACGTCCAGAACTGTAACACGCTAACCCTCACTAGATTTGCCCCAAGATATGAACTTAAGCCATGAGCTGTCGCATCAAAAAGGAACTGAATGTCCCAAAAGGGAGATAAATAATGTCGAAAGGGATGCCAGTATAAAAAAATATTCAGAATAAGGAAAATTGTTCGTGAATAAACGTCAAAGAATAAGTGATTGTCTGAAGTTGTCAGACTAGGAATCGATCTAAGCTTATAAATGTGTACTTATTTGTTAAGCGTCACTAACAAAAATATAAGATACAAGATATTTATGGAATGATGAAGAATAAGTAGGTACCTTGACATTATGAAAATTCCATAACATTTAAATACCAATATACCTGTATTTTGTACAAAAAAATGTGCAAGATATCTTTACAAACATGAGTGAATACTTATTTTTTGACCTCGCTATAGATAACTAGGTGTTGCCATCGGCTGCGCCTGGTACAACTCAAACATTATCCCACGAGAAATAAAATCAGGATAAAAACTATCCTATCTGTGTGCCAAATTTTATGCAAATCCGTTCAGTAGTTTCTGCGTGAAAGAGTAACAAACATCCATCCATCCATACTTCGCGTTTATAATATTTGTGGAATGATGTCATTCGGGTCAATTAATGGGGTTTAGAGCTTACACACCGTTACACCCGCAGGGGCAGTAATGTTTGAACGAACTAAGAGTAAAAAAATATATTAACACAAATTATTATACGAGTATTTATTAACACAAATGTTTGTATATTTAGGTCATGCTAATTTATCGAGAGCAGTGGTGGCCCAGTGGTTGCGGCCCCGACTTACGAACAGTTGGTCGTGGGTTCGAACCCGGGCAGGCGCTATACTTTGTGTAATTTATTTCATCACCACTGCTCTCAAAACGGTGAAGGAAAACATCGTGAGGAAACCGGCATATCTTAGAACCAAAAATTCGAAGATATGTGACATCTACCAACCCGCGCTGGGCCCGCGTGGTGGATTATAGCCCATCCTTCTCCTAGAGAGGAGGCCTGAGTCCCTGCAGTGGGAACAATATAGGCTGATGATGAATTTATCTATTAACCAGTATTACATGAAAATAAATGGATTCCATTTTGCAGTTTTGCAGTTTTCGGTCACGAAGCGCGACGGCCAACCATAGCGAAGATTTGCCATCGGCGCGGGAGATATTATATTGCACAAATGCGTGCGTAGACGCAGGTCCACTCTCTTCTCCTTTTCGCTATTAGTCCTATGGGTTGAGAATCCAACACGACCAGACAGAGACAAAGCGCAAGAGCAATGGCTTAACGTGCTATCCGAGGCACGAGGCTTTCTTCCAAACTCTGGGAAACTGAGAAATGTTCCAATAAAACAACCCAACAGCAGTTTTGTCCGATCCGGGATTCGAACTCAAGACTCGTCGCAGGGGCTGCGTGTTGTTCGAAAGAGATACCGTGGCCTCGACACAAGGGCTAAGAAGGAACATGGGTGGTTTTTAGGCAGTAGAAGTCTGTCACTTCTTACCGCCGTCATTTGATGGTTTCCCAACCTCCAAATAAAAATGTGGTGCCACTTTTTTAATAGGGATGTTTACTGCTCAGCTGCCCAGAGCAGGAGGAGCCATTTGATGATTTTCCACACCCAAACAAAAGGCCCCACATTTAAGTCACACTTGCGACCACGAGTTCATTGAGGCATAAAGTAATGTGGCTATAAAATAACTTTTTTCATTTATAAAGGGCGTAAAAGTACCCTTAACGCAAACGAAGGGCACTTCTTCTCCCCGCCTCTGCAATCATGTTTTGGTTCTAGACCATACCTAGGAACCCCCTAGTTACGGAGATATTGGGGGTCAAAGTTCCAAATTTTGAACAGCTGTTTTTGTAAATACTAGTTTTTCAGGTTATAACTTTTCTTAAATTACCTCCATGACCCGTTTACTATTCAAAGCATCCACTAGCACAATGTTTTAAGAGTGCTACATCGAGTTTTACCGTAAAATGTGATTTTTGACCCCAAAAAAAAAAGTTGTTTCCCAGCAAAAATTTTTGCGTAGGAGTACTTAGTTTCATGTGCAGAATGCTTGGTTGACGTGTGTGTGAAGGGTTAATTTACACCCTGTATACCAACGAAAAAAATTGGAGCGTAATTTTAAATGTTTGAAGCGATTATAACGATAACGATAATAAAAACAAAATGGCCAATAACATAATATTAGCGCTACTAACTGAAATTTTAAGTTATTAATCAGAAGCAGCGCAGATTATTCTATTTAGGAACTGCTATTATTGGTACAGTTACGAACAATAACAATTATGTAAACACAAAGAAACGTGTAATATTGTTTTAATTTTCTTTTACTGTGTGGATTAACATACGTACATAGCATTTTAGGAAGCCGTAGTTTTACGTATTATAGCTCTTATACCAAAGTGCAAACCGTTATTTCACAAGACAACCGCGTTTGGAATAAGCACGTGTAAATACACTCTTTTGCAAAAAAAAACGGACACCTAAGGAAATTTACGTTCTAAGGTCGATTTGAGTTAATTAAATGAATTGAGTTAATTAAAAAAAATTAATGCGCGTGAAGTGAATTCGGGCAATTAAAAGAAAAAAAATGATGGATTCTTTAAAACCGATGTACACGCCCAAACAATAAGAAGTGGTTGGCAATAAAGACAAGATTATTTTTATTTTTTTTTTAAATTAAATAAAGTTACAAATGTAAAAACCTAATAACGAGTGTGACCTCCTCTTGCCAAAATCACAGCTTGAATCCTTCTGGGCATGTTTTCCACGATGTTTTTAATAACGTTTTGAGGAATACGTTCCCACTCTTCTGCAATGACTCTTTTTAGCTCCCTGATGTTTTGTGGAGCAGGTTGCACTGATCTTACCCGTCTCTTTAGAACATCCCAGACATGCTCAATTGGATTGAGGTCAGGACTTCGAGCTGGCCAATCTAAACGACGGATCCCAACTTCTTGCATGTACGCTTCCACGTCGCCAGAACGGGACGGGCGAGCATTGTCGTCCATAAAAATGGAATCTTCCCCAAGTGCAGTCAATGTGGGTTGTACCTATGGAATTAGGACTTCCATTATGTACCGGTGTGCATTTAATGTTCCATTTTCTATGAAAAGTAACTCCGTACGCTCCGTCGAATTAATTGCTGCCCAAAACTTAACGGAGCCTACGCCATAAGGAGTGATTTTTTCGAAACACACTTTCGCATAGCGTTCCCGTGGTCTTTGCAGCACTCGCCGGCGTCGGTCCTCTCCACACAAAGAGATTCTAGCTTCATCAGAAAACAATACTTTATTCCAGTCCTCCAGAGTCCATGAAGCACAGTTCCGAGCAAACTGAAGTCGAGCAACACGGTGCTCACGGAGTAATTTAGGGCCCCGAGCTGGGCGGTAACTCCTGATATTGGCAGCTAAAAGCTTCCTCCTGACCGTCCACAAGCTATCTTCTACTCCTCTTACTTCTTCAAGGCTCTTCTTCAGGTCCACACTTGACGCCTTACGATTCCGCAACGCCTGACTCACCAAAAAGCGGTCATCTCTTGGTTCTGTGCATCGTTTTCTTCCCGAACCGGGTCTTCTTTTGACCGAACTGGTTTCTTGATACCGTTGCCAAGTCCTCTGGACAGTTGAACGACTCACATTTAGCCGCTGAGACACGTAAGTTTGCGAACAACCTTCTTCAAGTAGGGCTATAATTTTACCGGCTCTTATCGCTTTATCACTCATATCAAAAAGTGGTATATAATGTAAAAAGAAAGATGAAATTGTTTAATTTGCAGAATAAATCCAAAAAGTTTTAAAAATATCGTAATCAGATAAAAATCGTCTCAGCATTCCGCGCCATTAGTAAAGCAATTTTAGAATAATCCACAATAATCATTATTTTTCTTTTATTCATTTCAAATTTTAAATTAGGAACGTAAAGAAATCATGCCAGGATGCTTCAAATAACATGCCAATACATCGTCAAATTAATAAAACCTATTTCTTGTTCTTCTTCATTGAAGTAGAGAAAAAAATCTAAAGTGCCCGTTTTTTTTGCAAAAGAGTTTATATTTTTGGTCGTGGCTGTACCTAGTCGGTACTGAAACTTTTTATTCCCTTGGAGGGACTTAAACTATTGGTAAAAGTGGCGTTAAATGACACTTAATTTTTTCAAATCAGAGTGGCGCTGCGTTCCGTCGGGGCTGCGGTTTGTTCGAAAGAGATACCGTGGCCTCGTCACAAAAGGCTAAGAAGGAACATGTGTGGTTATTAGTCAGTTGAAGTCTGACACTCCCTACCGCCGTCATTTGATGATTTCCCAACCTCCAATTAAAAATGTGGCGCCACTTTTTTAATAGGGATGTTCGGCGCGCGTTGAATGTTGAATAAAGACGTCAGTGTGCAACTAGCTACCGAGTAGGCAATACGAGCGCCCATCCTTACAGTCATCTCCTATCCGAATATAACACGTGGCGACGAGGATGGGATGTAAGGATGGGCGCTCGTATTGCCTACTCAGTTGCTAGTTGCACACTGACGTCTTTATTCAACGTCACTTAAACATAAATGGCGAAATGTGCGTGTACTTTAAGAGTCACCTTTTCCAAACCCTTCGGTCATTACAGTCGTGATGTTATGTCAAAAGCCTACCCCAACACAATTTTACAGAACTAAATATTGGTTTTAATAAAATACCTAAAACGACTTACTTATTTATCATTTCACGTGAAAACTAAGCACCCCAGTTACAGGTGAATTCCACAATAAAGTATTACCGCAGTATATTATACTAATTCAATGCCAAATGACATCACAGTGGTTCGCAGTGCGAGTGTGCGACATAAGAATAATATTTGTTAATGTCTCCGGTTAATTTAGTAATGGACACGTATGCTCGAGGAAAGAACTGTTTACACACATTTAGTTTCAGTCATTAGGGACATGGATAAGGGGAGTGATTTGTTTTGTGTTCGAGTTCATGTTTCTGATTATGTTTTATTTTGAGTCTCAATCACAAAAGGGCTTTCCATTTTAATATATTTTTTTGTACCTGGGCGACTGAGCTCTGCTCGCGTTAAAATTTAGTACTGAGTTTTTACATAATATGTCAAACCTAGATAGATCGATGTTTTTTTCCCCGTAAACCACTACATAAACCAGGGCCGTCCTAATGCTCGTTGGGTTGACGACATCGTCAAAGTCGCGTGGATAAAGTACGCACAAAACCGGGAAGTGTGGCAGAAAAAAGCAGTCGGTGATTCCACCCTGATATGATGATGATGATGAAACTACTACACCACCACTACATTGCAACTGTCATCGAAATCGGCAGAGTCGTCTCCGAGAACATGATCCCAAATATAAAAAAAACTCTGGCTGAGCCTCGCGAAATTCGCCACATGAAATTATTATAAGATACTATTAACGTTTGTATAATAATAGAGTTCAATCATGATTTGAAAGTCACATTGCACCTTCTATAATCATAATCTTCTCCTTTTTAAATGTCGGTTGATAATAAACTGTTACCAAGCCACATAATTGAGTCTAATAAAAATCCTTCTAAACAATTTTGTTTGCGACGATCCTCATGTAACACATTTATTAATCAAATTATGTGTCGCTTCGTGTTATTTTACATAACATTTACTTTTCTGTATACATATGTACGTAAATACATAATTATGACGACATGTATTTCAGTAATATACATGATTAAAAAAATTAGAACATTTGACAACGCACTGAATTCATAGTTTAAATTACAGTAAGTACATTGGCCCGCTGTTGGGCAGAATGAAAGGGAGTGACAGACTTCTACTGACTAAAAACCACCCATGTTCCTTCTTAGCCCTTTATGGCTTTATGGTTCCGCCACCTTCTTCGCTAGCATTACTGCTTCGCAGAAGGAGGTGACGGCGTCCCATTCCATCTCGCCCCGGACCATGGCTTGCACCAGGGCCGGACGCGAGAGGTCGCCGCCGCCGATCAAGCAGGAGGTCCTGAGTTTGATTTCCCAAACGGGGAGTGTAATTAGGTTTTCTATCACGATTTTCTCTTATGTCACTACCTGACACTGACTACCTGTAACTACGGTCAAAGATCAAGCGGGCCAACGGTTAAACGTCACCCATCCACGAACCAACCTGGTCAAGCGCAGCTTAACCTGAAGATCGATCCGAGTAGCTCAGAGCTCCGAGCAGCTTATTTAGCCTCGAGCTCCACCTCGTTTGGACAAAATAAGACCTAAAAATGTTTCACCTGTTATAACCTCCATCATAATAAAACTGTCAATTTTGCGTGCTAAATTAAATAAATTATAATCTCCTGAGGGTTAGGGAGGTGAAATGCCGCACAATAGGGTTGGGAAAATGTAGCCTGAAATAATATTTAGGTATGTTCCTCTAGGGATCTTGCTAGAAGGATATCAGGATAATACTGTGTTTTATCATAAAATACGTCTTTTCATGAAGTCTGTAAATACAATTACGAACGTAATGGACTCAAGTTGCAAATATTATCTTTTCTCGGGAAAAGATTTTATGTGAAAAGCACATAAATTTACCTTTGCTCTGCATCTGACTTATTTTTACTCGTTTCTTAGATACAGTGGAAACGTAATACGTTTTTCTTCTTATCGCGTGTGCAGTAAGGTCTATCGACCCCATACACCGGTGTGAGCGGCCGGGGCCAGCGGTTTAAACGTGTCTTCTGAAGCACGGAATCGTCTTTTTATCAGACAATCAGGCGATTCAAGCCTGCAATGACCTAGCCAATCTGGAAATAACTTATACAAAGTATGCTTACCGTGGGACTCGAACACACGACCACCGGGTCACAAGGCAAACGCTTAAATCAGTCAGTCGACCACGGAGGCAGTTCTTTTATAGTAAAAGGGAACTTAATTATAGGAAAAACTAAACTTGGATTCACTTTTAAGTATATTTGTAATATTAATTTACTTGGGAACAATACAGAGTAATTGACATAATATATTTTATAATTCGATCGAACAACGGAAAAGCCATAGAGTAAGAAAAAGACGCATGTGTCTCCAATGAGGTCCGAGCACAGAGATTGTAGGTCACAGGGCTCGCACTGCGCTTGCCGGAATCCTTACAGCCTTACAATAGGATATACCTATTGTAAGGCTGTAAGGATTCCGTCTCAGGCTATGACAAGAATAAGTCGCAAAGAGATTCAACATTGTATTGTTATTATAGCTAGCCCATACTGTCCCACTGCTGGGCAAAGACCTTTAAGATTCAACAAAATATGCCACATAATATGACTAGTTGACACACTAGATGTTCACCGACATCTTTAACAAGGATATTATGTAGGTAGCTTCCCAGGAGGTTGCATAAGATAGACGTGTCCGTTATGCTAAGGAGGTTCCTTGAAGAGTCTAGAAAGTTTCCGTTAGAAAAGAAAAAGTAGATCGAATACTCAATGTAGAGACATGCACTTACTAGGAATAATAAATTATACTCAAAGTCTGTTTAAACAAATTGTCTAGTGTTTATTAAAGTGAGTGTTTAATGAGATTTGTGAAATAATAATCAAGCCTGTAATACCAAAGGAAAAGACAAGGTTAAACATTTATGTTTAAGCCCGATTCAATACGAGATGAGCCGTCATTATTTCCTCAGATGTCGGAAAAATACTTGTTGTGTTTCATCAAAAAAATATAGATGTTTGTTAGATAATAGAACTATAAAAAATGTATATTTGTATTAGTATTAGCTTTGTTAATTTTTAAATTCTTTGGGTCCATTTTCGCCAGCCTTATTTAGTGTCTGTTACATAACAAAAAGTTTTATAATTTTGGTCTTATTATTATTCCTATTATCTTAGAACAAGATCCCAGGGAAACCAGACCTTACTGGTGGGGACCATCAGCTTACACAACGAATATCAAGTAACAAAAAAAAATCTTCGTCCTCTAAACACACTCACTCTTGAACATTTATTTCGTACTACATCTAACACTTAAATATGATATTCAGAGGGTTTCACCCGAGCTCTTATCTGGCATTCGATAAGTTTTATATTTCGACTTTGCAAACCATATTTCACCGTTCATATTGAGTTATCACTCGTGAGTTATTGTGATAGATAAATACTTGAATATCGTGTTTAGGGTTGGAACGTTATTTATAAAAACAGCTTAGTGGTTAGACTTACGGAATCTGGCGTTGCTTTGCTGAAATCTACAATCTTTAATATACCCGTGGCTTGAGTGCATGTAGTACACATTTATGCTTATTTGTCCCTAAGATGACCCACTGAGCTCATAGTTCCTGCATGTGCATATTTTTGTTTGTGAGAGCGTCTGCAGCTAAGACTGGAACTATTTAGCCCTCAACAGACCATTGCTGAACATCTTCAATTGCACGCCACTTAACTCAATTCACGGCAACTCTCATACAATTAGTGATACCAGCTACCATGCGAAGATTGTTGCTCCACGGAGCCTGAATATTGCAATAGAATTGGTTATTTCGCTTTTCGTACGCTTGTTGGTCTACTGCTGTTCGTAAACACTACGGCAGGTCATGATATACTCCTAGGTCAGGCAAAGTGTTATTTAAATAAAATAAAAAATCATTTATCCCTTTAACATTTTTCATATTTTGCACTTAAGTCAGTTTTATTGCAGAGGAAAATATTTTATACACTACGATTAAGGTTTTATATTATAATTTTCTTACCAAAAGTAACAATAACATGAACATAAATCAACCTTATTTCCTGACCGTAACAAAATATTATTAGGTCATAACACAGATTGCTGTCTTACTATATTATAGTCCTAATCAAACATTTATCACATAATAGCTCACAAAATAAACTAAGTATAGACTTATCTACGAAAACAAAAATAAACTTTTATCACTTGGTTATAAAAACTTTGCTAGTAAAATTCTTTTTTGGTCAAAACAAAATGAATCAAATCGACGACAAAATGTTATTGTCCTTCCTGATTACATTGAAAGCATGGTCTTTTGTCAGCTATTTCGAATATATCCTGCAATAAAATGACCGTTGCAAAGACAATCTCTTCAGGTGGGGGCTCATAGAAGGCTCAGGTCAGCAATGTGTAGTTTTTTTCACAAATCCCTAATCTTTTTTCTAAATAAAAGTAGCACACATTATGCTATCAGCTGTCTGCCACCAAAGGTCCTTGCAAAATCAGTCATGTAATTTTTCTGAAATTAGACGAAACAAACATACAAGCATACAAACATTATTTTAAGTACCGCGCAATTATACTTTGGGAGTGCTGTCTCACCATTAATTTAAATTTTGAAAATAAAATCAGGCAATTCAATTTTATATATTTTTGTATACACATGACTTTTGAACAACAAAGAAATAATGCTCCACTACAATACGCTACAACTACAACAGTGACCATACATTGCCATTTTATTTTTCGCAATAAAACAGAAACACAACACGCTCACTTGGATACCCTACACACGAGTAACACTGCGCAAAGGGGCTTGAGATACATCAATTTAGCTCGTTCTGTAGGATTAAAATCAGTTGAATCTGCCCCTGTTAGATTTACAGAGCACGCGAATGTTCCTTTTGTACTGTAAAGGAAAATTCTTTGTTTTCTACAAGTTTATTTTCTGGGATGCCATGTTGCATTTTGTTTTTAGTTTGTTTAAATCTGGGACTTTTTTTGTTAATTCTCCTTCAAAGACCAACTAGCACGGTAGGTCCAGAATTTTCATGAAGGTCAAGCAAGCAAGCACAAGTCCTGGGTTCAATTCCAAGTTTAGGCAACCCCCTCTTGGGGTTTTCTTACATTAAATGCTCAGTATGAGCCACGGAGTCTTGATTTATTTATATTAGGTCTTTACCTATGAAATTGCCGTTCTGCAGTACTGGCCATTTCAAATCAAAAAAATTTTTGTATGGCTAAGAATTCTAATTTCAAATTAATTTTATTTTAAAAACATGGTTTTTTTTTCCAAAAGTAGTCATTTGTTTATTGATTAGTGTTACATTTTCATCGCATTTCAATCTTTTTTGTCATCATGGATACGTTAAAAATTCGAGTAATTATGGAATATGGGTACCGTCGTGGCAGCAACGCGGCACAAGCGGCACGCAACACCAACGACGTTTACGGAGCTAACACTACAAACCAACGCACCACCTGTTATTGGTTTGCTCGCTTCCGTTCTGGAAATTTCGACCTGAAAAATGAACCTCGCGGTCGTCCGAAAACTTTGGTCGACAATTACGAATTAAAGGCGATTGTGGAAGCTGATGATACACAATCTACGGCTGAATTAGCAGCAGCTTTCGACGTTAGCGTCAAAACAATATTGGTCCATTTGCGTCAAATTGGCAAGGTAAAAAAGCTTGACAAATGAGTGCCCCACGAACTCAATGATCGCCAGCGCGAAGTACGCGTCGAGACGTGCCTTGCACTGCTCAACAGACACACAAATGAAGGAATTTTGAACCGCATTGTTACCTGCGATGAAAAATGGATTCTGTTTGATAACCGCAAGCGCTCAGCAAGTTGGTTGGATCCTGGTTCAGCACCTAAACAATGCCCTAAACGAAAACTTACCCCTAGAAAAGTGATGGTCACTGTTTGGTGGTCTAGCGCCGGTGTGATTCATGACAGCTTCTTACCAAACGGGGTGAGCATTACTGCAGATGTGTACTGTGAAGAACTGAACACAATGATGGAGAAGCTGGCACATCTCCAACCAGCATTGGTCAATCGCTCGTCTCCGCTGCTCCTGCACGACAACGCGCGACCTCATACTGCACAGCAGACGGTCTCCAAGTTGCAAGAACGGGGGTTGAAAGCTCTCCGTCATCCGCCCTACTCACCAGACCTAGCGCCTACAGACTACTACTTTTTCCAGAATTTGGATAACTTCTTGGCGGGAAAAAAATTCAATACCCGAGAGGCAGTACAAAATGCCTTTGAAGAATTTGTTGCCTCCCGACCAGCTGATTTCTTTAAGAAGGGGGCATCAATAAACTGCCACTGCGTTGGCAAAGATGCATTGATTGCATGGGTGATTACTTCGATTAATACAAATAAAAAATACATGAAAAAAATTCGTTTAAATTTTTTCATACAAAACGGCAATTTCATAGGTAAAGACCTATTATGTTATCTAGTTTATGAAAATAGGCTCGCATCCGATTAAAAGGGACTCAAAAATTGGTGAAATGCGTTAGGGTACACCTCTTCCGAGAGCAGCGGTGGCCCAGTGGTGGCGGCCCCGACTTACGATCGTGGGTTCGAGCCCAGGCAGGCACATTACTTTGTGTAATTTATTTCATCACCGCTGCTCTCAAAACGGTGAAGGAAAACATCGTGAGGAAACCGGCATGTCTTAGAACCAAAAAATTCGAAGACATGTGACATCTACCAATCCACACTGGGCCCGCGTGGTAGATTATAGCCCATTCCCTCTCAAAGAGAGGAAGCCTGTGTCCCAGCAGTGGATAGAATAGAATAGAATAGAAATTTTATTTGCTTAAACATGTGTTTACATACAGAATTAAAATAATACATGCATGCAAGATAATACATAGTAGTGGTTCACGACATGTCTGCCATTTCTCATGGCGTGCAAATCTCTTGGGTACATATTACAATTATTATTATTAAATTAACGATTTTCAAATTTTACGCTTACTACATTAAATATGTCAGTCAATCCGAGTCATGTGTCAAAAAAAAAAAAAAAAAAAAAAAAAAAAATATATAATTGGTGCCATGCAAAAAACACTCTTGCGCATAAGTGCAGTTTTTGATGCATATACACATAGTATGCTATCATCACGTCTATTTCTTGGAAACTTGTCTGCCATCCGAGGAAACAAATGTGGATTGGTTTTTACAAACATTGCTATTTCCAAAATATAAAGCGAAGGTAAAGTTAAAATGTGATATTTAGTGAAATAATTTTTACAGCTATCAGTAGTTTTAAGATTAAACATAGATCTCAAGCAATATTTCTGTCTTTTAAAGATGATCTCCCTATCAGTTGAGTTTCCCCAGAAGATAACACCATATCTAATGACTGACTCAATTAAACCATAGTAGGCCGTTAAACGTGCTTCTATATTTAGAGTACGTGATAGTTTATATAACGCGTATGCACCACTGCTTATTCTTTTGGCTAGAATTTCAATATGCGCTTTCCAATTTAAGTTTCTGTCGATTGTTAGGCCTAAAAATTTTGTAGTATTAGCTGTCTGTATTTTATTATTATTATATTCAATGTCAATATTAGGAAATTGTGATAATCGTTGGCTAAAATGCATAATCAAAGTTTTATTAATATTAATTTTTAAATTATTATTATTTAGCCACGTTACCGCTTCAGTCAATGTATTTCTTATGTCCGTTTCATATGTCTTCTTATTATGGCATGGTATGCTTATCGTACTGTCGTCCGCAAACAGTGTCATGGGATGTTTAATGGATTTAGGGAAGTCATTAATATAGAGTGTGAATAGGGGTGGTCCGAGTACACTGCCTTGCGGAACACCGTGAGAGACGGTACGCTCTCTTGACGTGAGACTCTCTTCCCTTTTGGAACTCTTATTTATCCTACTAATTTGTGTTACTTGTTTTCTGTCATGTAGGTATGATTGTATGAGATTTAATATGTTTCCTCTTATCCCATAAGCGTCCAGTTTGAGTGGGAACATTAATAGGCTGTTGATGATGATGATGACACGTCTTCCTAAATCTTCAAGGATTAAAGGCGTGACCTCGTATAATATATTTATACATTGTAACGAGTAATACATAATATCCTAAAAAACCATTTTATATATATCATTGTTTTCTACTATTGGAAAATGGTGATGATGGTATAGCTTAATAAGCATAGATTATCGCCTTGGCTCAACTAAGGCATAGATCAAATTGTGTAGATGAATCTAAAATCTAAACATCGATAATATACACAGCTACCAATTTTTTTTATGGCGGGTGAAAAATCATCAAATAACCCCTCCCGCTCTTGGGCAGAGCGAAAGGGAGTGTCAGACTTCTACTGACTAAAAACCACCCATGTTCCTTCTTAGCCCTATATGTCAAGGCCCCCAACTACATATTTGGACCTCTCATTTGATACCAAACATGTTATGATTATCCCAATTTTATTTTTTTCGAGCTTAAAATTTGACATTAAAATTCCGTCATAAAAATAATTGTTAAAATTTATATAGCCTACGTCATCCAGGCTATTCTTACAAATCGATTGACACCTCATTTATTAAAATACGTTCAGTAGTCTACGCGCTACGGTGGAACATACAAACATAATAATAATAATAATAGGTATATTCCACAACTATCACACAACGCCATCTAGTCCCAAGCTAAGCAGAACTTGTGTTATGGGTACTAGACAACTGATAAACATACTTATATATTTCTAAATACATACATATTATAGATAAATAAACATACATACATACATAACATACATCATAGACTGCCAAAATCATTACCCTTCCTTTTGGCTTCGCCGTTGTCGGGTAAAAAGTAGAAGCTTAGGTGTTAATCAATACTATAAGCCTAATGCAAGACCAAAAGAAGGGAACTTCGAAACTTCCGGAAACACCATTCTGTTTTATCAGCCAGGCCAAAAAAAATTATCAGTTTACTAGGCAGGTTCCAATCAATTACCGTGTACCGGTCGCTGAGTCAGCAAAACTGGAGCGTGTCGACACCCTGTGATTTAGTTATACTGTTATTTTATGAGAAGACATTAAATCTTTCGTTTGTCATCGTTCGTGATTGGTCAACGTGAAGTGAGGTCAATAGAATATAAGGAGTGGTTTAGAAAAGAGAGGAATTTTAGCCTACCCTTTTTTATTTTGGGGGATGGGAAATCATCAAACGACTCCTCTCGTCCTGGGCGGCGTGAAAGGGAGTGCCAGACTTCTACTGAACAAAAAACCACCCATGTTCCTTCTTAACCCTTTGTGTCCAAGGCCGCGGTATCTCTTTCGAATAACCCGACAGGCGTCGGCCCTTTTAGCTTACGGACGAATAGTGAGCTAATTTTATCCTAGCATTTCCTCAACTATGTTAGCTTTCACTGCCGGATGCAGCTGCATATCTGGCCTCCACAACCCAGTTTGGTATCCCTTGGTAAGACTGGTTGTCAGACTTTCGGTTCCCTTACAAACTATAACGACTGTCAAAGATTATGGAATTAACAGCGGGACCAACGGTTAAACGCGTTCCAAAAAAATACCAACAAGTTTCCACGGAACCCTCAGTGCGTGAGTCTAACTTGTAGTAGGCCAGGGGTATTTCACGACAAAAACGAATTATTCCGTCTGTTAGATTATCTAAAAATATTGGATAGGTACGTGTTTTTTGTTTTATCAAAATAATAAAATTTTACGAAAATAAAACGTGTCAAAGATCATGAGTGGGATCACGTCACTTTGTAGGTAAAAAGATTAACCTTGTGACGTCACACGACTTGACAAGACTTTTCGAAGCATTGTATCAACTTTATCTTTTGTTTATGTGAAAAAATAAAAAATATGTGTAAATTATTTTTTGAAAATTTATCTGACGGACCCTATGGTATTTCACCAAAAAAATCTAATTAGTTGCAAGATTACCACTTTATCAACGAAGCCCTCTCTTAATTTCAGGTAAAAAGATTTATATTTTGCAAAAGACTGTACATGTCTAAAAGACTGTCATCATCATCATTTCAACTGAAAGACATCCCCCAAGTCTCTAATTAATCACAGTCATTTAATTATGATTATCTAATTAAAATATCTGATGTTATAAGTGCTTGGTGAGTAACTTCTGCAATATTAAACACACTAACTTTCAATACTACCGATAAGCAGAAACTTTTCCACTCAGATTTCATCAAACGGTATTTACAGTTAATTTAAAATAAGCCAACCAATAACATCGTCAAGCCCTCTCGAACAAACTATTACATTCGAGAGCATTTTCTCATATTTCTGCATCAAGAGCTACTACTATACAGAAAATTAAAATCTTATACTCTACACGGAAAAATAAACTTCACCTACAAACATTTACAGTAAAAATTACAGTAACACCGTTGTGCAGTTGCAACCTTTTTGCATAACCAACGTTCCGCTATTACAATTTGTATTGTCACATCGAACGGGAATCTTTTACGGTTGAGTCTTACGAATATGAACGTTGTTACTGACGCAATTAAGTTGGTTGTCAGGTGGCAGAGTAGTTCGCCAAAGAGCTCTGACGGGCTTGATGCAGAAATTGCACACCTTGTCATGTAAAATCATGTTTCCGAGTACTTTTTGTTTGTCTTTATAACTTTTTGTTTGCAATTTAATGTGCAAGCGGGGCAGACTTTGTATTCAAGTCAAAACTGAGTGTCTTTGCTGTCATGCATTCAGATTAGAAGTTTGCAAGGTATAGGAAGGCGGGAAATAATTATATTTCCTTCATTAGGATGAAGGGCAATTAGGGCAATAATGCATGCGCTTTAATGCCCTAATTCATTGCCTGATAGCGTTATCAAGTGTTTAGAAGCATGTAAAGCCGTTGGTCGTGCGCCGGATCTCTCTACAGTCGAGTCAGATTGCCGTCCCATCGAAATCTATATATGTTAATAACAAATAAAATATCTATGACGAATTGAGAAGCTCCTCCTTTTTGAAAAAGTAAGTAGTCGGTTAAAAAATGAATTGCAATTCTGTTAGTTTCGCTAAAACTCGATAACGGCTGAACCGATTCGGCTAATTTTAGACTTGAAATATTCGTGGAAGTCCAGGGAAGGTTTAAACGGTGACAGGGAAAGTGGTAGGAAAGTAGGCAGGGAAGTAGGTAGGATAGTATGTAGGTAGTTGGTAGGTAACAAAAAGAGCATTGCAACGCATGCGGGGTACAGCTAGTATAAGATAATGGGCCTACCAGACGCTCAAGCGTGTGTGGTTGGTAAAAATGTATTACCATTACCAAAAACACGCGTGACTGTGGTTATACCTGTGCGTTTGGTAGGCTCATAAAAGTAACACTCTTGTGTACTATAATATCTACCGCGGCGAAGGATAATCTCAGCTAATGCTCTGCTATTTTATTTTATTTATTTATATAGGGACAAAAAACAGTTACACGTTACAATTTGTATATTGGAGAGTTTTGCACTTCTCAGTGTGAAACAGACGAGGAACGCGCACCTCCCGCCGTAAAACAGTTCTGGGTACTACATAACATAATTTATTGGTAAGTTCATTACAATCATTCAGTTGTTGTCTACCTAGTATAGTGCACGGACGTACGATCGCGCGCGCGAGCTCTTTCGCGAGAGTTTTCTGCTGACGGATCACAACAACGTCGCGTCGCGGCGTACCTACGTCAATATATCGGGGTCAGTGTCATGACCTAGTTACAAGTGCGGAAATCATGAAGTGTTTACAATAACTTATTGTATAGGTGTTAAACTCGCCTTACAACTTAATAATGGCTACAAAAAAGTCTATTACTATTAAAACTGACCTAGAAAGGCAGTTATATGACTGTTATCTCCAAGAGAAAACAGATAGAGAAAACCTGCAAGTCATGGTACGTAAATTGAATGTACAAATTGATGCCCTGCAGGAACAAGTTCAGACACTTCAAGGAGAATTGAACTGCATTAAAGAAACAAAAGGGACTACAGAACCTGCTCAGACTACAAAAAATGACGTGGAATACTGTACAGACGAGGATGACCTTGCTAAAGAGACTGAGTGGATTAGGGCCAAGAGCAGGAAGAAAAGGAAGCTTAACACCTCCCTCTCTCCAAAACAACAACCCGGAAGCGCCCAACAAGACAATCACCAAAAAAATGAGAAAGTGACTTCGGTCAAAAAAGTGCCCTTACCACCGCCAATCATAATAGACGGAATCAAGAACTATCAAACGTTCTACGATTCGTTAATTGAAAGCCAACCAGCGGAATCATTTACAGCAAAAATGATGAATGGGGATTGTGTGAAGGTTAACGCCAAATCAGAAGACTCATATAGAGTAATTGCCAGGTTCTTGTCTGAAAAAGACTACCACTGGCATTCATACGAAAACAAGCAGGCTAGACCAATTAGAGTTGTGGTAAAGAAACTACACTCTTCTTGCCAACCAGATCGAATTAAGGAAGATTTAACAACCCAAGGCCTAAAAATAGAAAAGGTAGATAGTAAATTGAGCTGGAAGACCAAAGAACCACTCAACATGTTCGTTTTATCATTTTATAACGATGAAGATGTCAACAAAATCTACGGCATTAAGTACATATTAGGGTGTAAAATTGAAATACATCCACTCAAAAATCCAGCACTCATCCCCCAATGCAAGAGATGCCAAGCTTATGGGCATACACATAAATATTGTCAAAAAGAGCCAAGGTGTGTGAAATGCACTGGCAAGCATCTTACAGCCAATTGTACCAAATCTCCGCAAGAGAAACCAAAATGTATCCACTGCGGCCTACCTCACCCTGCCAATTATAGAGGGTGTGAAGTAGCCAAACAGATGCAAATTATGAAAAATAAAGTTTTAAAAAAGAAACCTACGGTGCCTAATACCCAACAGTTTCCTCCTATAACACACCCTGGTAAACAGGCGCAGAAAGCAAGTGTCCAGTCAACTGCAAAACAACCAGCCATGCAAGTAACCAACATCGGTACTTACGCACAAGCTGCAAAACAAGGATCTCAACCTCTGAACTTAGAGGATAAGATTAACCAGATCTTGAAGTGCATTACCTCATTTGATAAGAGATTAGAGAAGCTAGAATCCAGCACTAAAACAGCTGTCTTGAATAATCAAAAATGAATAACACACTTAAAATAATGGCGTGGAACTCCAATGGACTACTCAAACATCAGCATGAGTTGCAGGCGGTCCTAGATACAGAAAATATAGACGTGTGTTTAATCTCCGAAACGCATTTCACAAAGCAATCTTTTATCAAATTTAGAGGATACATGATATATAATTCCCTCCACCCTAGCAACTCTGCCAGGGGGGGTAGTGCGGTTATAATTAAAGAAAACATTAGTCACTACGTGCAGTGTAAATATGAAGAAGAAGACATTCAAGCAGTGGCAGTATCTGTTAAAACTAAGTTTTGTCAAGTGTCCATTGCAGCCATATACTCGCCTCCTAGGCACATGATAAGAAAAGAGCGATACTTACATCTTTTTGAATTATTAGGCCAGCGATTTATCCTAGGCGGCGATTTTAATGCTAAGCATACGCATTGGGGTTCAAGACTTACTACAACTAAAGGAAGACAGCTCTTAAGTGCAGTTAAAGAAACACATTGTGAAGTAATGAGTACAGGCAAACCTACATACTGGCCCACTGACCACCAGAAAATACCGGATCTTATAGATTTTTTCATCTGCAAAAATATATCCACCAATTACATCAGTTTGGAGGAAAGTTTTACTATGGACTCTGACCATTCTCCGATTATACTAATGCTAAGTCAAAAAATCCTATTAAAAGAAAGCCACTTAACCTTGGTTAATAAGTCCACAGATTGGGACAGTTTTGCTCTTGATCTAGATAATATTATCGACCTTAAAACTCCGATAAAAACGCAAGATCAGCTTGACTCAGAAGTAAACAAATTTATTATTAATATTCAACAATGTGCGTGGAGCAATACACCTCAGCTAAAACGCAAATATAAGGGATTTATCTATCCTAAAGAAATTGTGGATTTACTATCAGAGAAAAGAAAACAAAGGAAGTTGTGGCAGCAAACAAGGTTCCCGCGTCATAAAACAACACTAAATAACCTAACTAAACGACTAAAGAGAAAAATTCTACAATTTGAGGATGAATCTCTGAATACCAACCTTCTTCAGCTTACCAATGACAAATCAACGGATTACTCACTTTGGAAAGCGACGAGAAATCTAAAAAGGCAGATTATACAAATACCGCCCATCAGAGATAGCAACGGAAAATGGGCAATAAGCAATGACCAAAAGGCGTTCCGATTTGCTCAACATTTAGAAGAAACCTTTCAACCCAACGAAAGCTCTGTAGAAATACATGAGAGTGTAAATTTATCACAAAACCAAAGAATCAAGCTTGTGACTCCTAAGGAAGTAATGAGAGAAATTCAAAACAACATTAGCTCAAAAAAGTCTCCCGGTTACGACCTCATCACAGGGGAAATTCTAAAACGCCTCCCACGCAAAGCCATAGTAAAGCTGACCAAACTAATAAATGCTTCATTTATCTTAAAATATGTACCTGAGCCATGGAAGGTTGCTGAAGTCATTATGATTGCGAAGCCTGGGAAACCTCCCCACGAAGCATCATCATACAGACCCATTTCTCTGTTACCCGTACTATCAAAGTTATTTGAAAAACTGTTACTAAAACGGATAAAACCAGTAATAGAAGATAAAAACCTAGTTCCAGATCACCAGTTTGGCTTCAGAGAAAAACACTCAACGTTAGACCAGGTACATAGAATAACTAATGTTATTGAAAAAACGCTAGAAAATAAAGAAGTCTGTGCTACCGTGTTCTTAGACGTCGCGCAAGCTTTTGACAAAGTTTGGCATGAGGGTCTCATATTTAAGCTCAGACGCATGCTACCAGAATTTGTAGATATCCTAGAGTCGTATTTAACTAAAAGAATGTTTAGAATACGCCAAGAGGACGCATATTCCGGGCTAAAAACCATAAAAGCTGGGGTGCCTCAAGGAAGTGTGCTTGGCCCAATTTTGTACTTGTTATACACTTGTGACATCCCAGAGCTGGAAAACAGCACCATAGCGACCTTTGCAGATGATACTGCTATTATGGCCACCGGATCAAGCCACAGAGAAGCAGTAGAGAAAGTTCAACTAGCTGTGAACAAAGTTTACGACTGGACACAAAAGTGGAAGATCAATCTGAATGAGTCAAAATCAGTTCACATTAACTTCACAAACAAACACAGTGACTACCACCCACTCTACATAAATGGTATGCAAATACCTTATGCTAATACAGCCAAATACCTTGGCATAACTCTCGACGCCAAGCTGCGTTGGAAAGCCCATATCAAAAAGAAAAAACAGGAACTCGATATTCGTTATAAACGTTTGTATTGGTTACTGGGAAGGAAATCCTGTTTATCAATACATAATAAGTTGATAATATACAAGCATATTCTGATGCCAATTTGGACGTATGGTATCCAACTTTGGGGCTGTACTAAGCCAACCAACGTCAAAATAATTCAACAGTTCCAAAATAAAGTACTCAGGGCTGCTGTAAATGCACCCTGGTACATAAGAAACGATGACCTCCACCGTGACCTCGACATGGAATTCGTCACCACCATCATACAAAAATTTGCTGAAGCCCACGAACACAGACTCCATCGACACGTGAATGTTGAGGCAATCCAGCTGTTAGACAACACAGACATAGTGCGTAGACTAAAGAGAACTAAACCATTTGAATTAGTGTAGTGTAAGTGAATCAATAATAGTAACAATGTTGTGCTATTTATATAACACATGAACAAAGTGTTTTATCAATTTTACCAGACTCTAAGGAAGTGTTACGAACGTGTGTAAAAGTGCATACCTAATTATGGACACTATTCTTAGCATTAACATAATTTATAACGTAGCATAATAAGTTAGATTTAAATTGTTTATTAGTCTTCTTAGGCTAGATTGCAATTAACTAGTAAGAACTTGGTTCTTACTAACAAGGAAAAAAAAAAAAAATATTACAATCAAACCTAATATTACAATTGCCATGCAGCATTGCCATGGCCACGAGGAGCGTACGTCTGGACACTCTCTCTAAGCTCGAGAGAGTTTACTGTTTGAGTAGGTGTAAATAAGAAATTCTCGAGAAAATACTGCACGTTACGTGGGATTTTTTCTGAACCATTTCAAGACTATGTGAGTATTTGTCGTAGAAAGGACTCCAAATAGGAACAGTATATTCTAACTGGGAGCGAATCAGGGTTTTGTATAAAAATAAGAAAGTAAATAATATGTTTTTAAAGTCCTTAGACGATCTCATGACGAAACCATACATCCGAAAGGCCTTGCTAATAACATTTTCAATATGAACATCAAAGTGTAATTTGGAATCCAGCAATATTCTAAGGTCTCGCGTAGACTTAACTTTTTTCAAAGCAATACCATGCAGGGTATACCTGAAATGAATTATATTTTTATTTTTGGTAAATGATATAGAATTACATTTGAGTAAGCTGAGTTTAAACTTGTTATCTAGGCAATATTGAGAGAGTCTATGGAGATCCTCTTGAAGTTGTAGGCAATCATGAATATTCAAACAAGATTTATAAATTTTCATATCATCGGCGAACATAAGGAAGGCTGAGTTTATAAAACAGGATTTAATATCATTAATAAATAGAATAATAGGAGTGGGCCTGCCACGGATCCCTGGGGCACACCAAATTCCACGACTTAAAAGTCTGACTCGTAACCGTTTATGACAACTTTTTGTGTTATATTAAATATATAAGACGCAAACTACTTAAGCAAACTGCCTCTGATGCCGTTGAAGGCAATTTTATTCAAAACCAATTTGGCTATGTAAGAGCTATGGACCTATCACCACTAGAAAATAATTAATATATTTTCGTTAACAAAAGGTACTATCACACACATAATGTAATTGAATATAGAGGCAAATGGTCCGCGCTCCCCGCTATTAACACTAGCACTCATCTAATTTCACGCTTCGACTGTACCTGCTGTCAGGGCTGTCAATGTAGACACGATGTTGGTATAATTTTATTTATTAGTGTATCTTATCGCTTAAAAAGTAAATAAGTAGATAAGTAAACATCGTAATCGTAATGGAAATAAGGAGAATTTTCAAGAGGCAGCAGACTAGCTATGTGGAAGTTGGTGGGTATGGATGTGTTTGGTTGAATACCAAAAGCTATTGTGCAGATTAGAATAAAAGGCGCACAGATAGTTTATAACCTGGGTTAATTTGAAATGGGAACACGTGACGATGTGAAGGAATGAGAAAAATGTCGATACCAAAAGTTTTGGTTAAAGTATATGGATGGGCACGAGAGTAAAGGAAGACCAAAGAAACGATGAATGGATTGTGTGAAGGATGATATAGGAAGAATGAAGGTGACTGCTTACATGACGAGTAATGTAGAAGTATGGAAGTAAAAGACATGCTGCGGCGCCCCGAATGATGATGATGATGATGATGATGATGACTGTAACTCCTTCACGGCACGTCACGATGTAGACCAAGTGAAAAGTGTTAAACTAAAAGTTACCATCTGTTATAAACAGATGGCTAGTTTTCGTTTACCACTTTTCTATTCTGAAATTCAGTATTCACGTTCATATTTATATTCTCGACTGCATAGTTTGCTTCGAGACAATGAACTGACAGAAACGCTGTGGTCGAGTGAAATGTTTGGCTACGAAATGTTACAGCAATAATATTTCTCCTTTTGGATATAAAATAGTTGAATGTAAGACGCTAAGATAGGTAGTTTTAAAATACAAAAATGCTGACTGGAGCTGTGCTGGGAAGTGTACAGACATAGACAGGCAGCTGATGGAGTTGAATGGTTCTGCAGTGGAGACTTTGCACCCACAGGAAGGCCTCCCACAATAGACTAAACACTTTGGCCTCGGCAAACCGCTGAATGCGAGAAGAGTCCATCGAGTTGGTGACGCTGATGAGTTCTATGTCCAGGAGGCGAAACATTTCTTCGAATATTATGATGATGGTAACGAATAAACGAATAATTATTTTGGAACGTCTTTGTGGAGAAGTCACATTTTGCAAAATTAAATAGTAATGCTTGGCCAGCCTACCCAAAATGTTCCACCGTAATGGATGATAGGCACCGACCCATACATTTAGCACTTCAAACCTTTAACAGTCAGTGTCAAATACATACATATAAGAACTTACACAACAGAATACTGACAAGTTTAAAAGTGGGTCCCAAACATTAGGCCTGTATTTTAGTGATGCAGACACCACACAAAGTTATAAAATTACAATGTTCTGCTATCGCAAGAAAGATGTGAAAATTCTATATTTTTAATTTTATCGAAAAGGCCCAGAAGTAATGTTTTTTTATTTTAAAAAATTTGGCACCCCTAAAACGTATCAATAATGAGACCGTTCAGATTAAACAAACAGATTTCCAATGTAATTACTGTCGGCGCTAATAACAGCAAATTAACGATTCTAGCTAATATAATATCTAATACCATTGATATTTTAAATGATCCTAATAATATGAAAATAAGCTTCAATATTTGTTGTTTTATGGCGGTTTGGCTAATCAGTTCAAGTGGTCATAATTATGTGGATATAACACTATGTTACATTTTGTAAAGATAAAATTGTTTATCTATATTTTCCTTGTTATGGCTTTAAAAGTAAGATAAACATAAGTTTGTAAGCCTATAAGTATCCTCTCGAACTTTTCCAAACAATTTTGGAGGCATTCAGTCCAACCAGGTACAGCTAAATACCAGTAGTCTGAACGGAGTGACTGCCTATATGACCTCTAAAACGCACGTAGTACCGGCAAAAATGACTCCCCTTGGTAAAACTGGTTATCAGACATTCGGGTCACTGAATAACTAACGACTGTCAAAGTGAAACTTTCTGTTCTTCCGTGGGGTGGGGACCGGTGATTTGTATTACATGCGTTTTACGACTAACTCAGACACCAGATGATCACATTTCTAAAAAACATACAATATGTGAAACTTAGAATAAGCTGTCATTATGAAGAGAAATAAATAATTATTATTATTATCTACAATTGACTGCAAGGAACAGCTAAGCGCGCTTTCCCTATCTACAGACCAACCTAGACAAGCGCGGCTTAACCTAAAGTTCAACCCGCGACTGTTATTATTAAGCCACCAGCTTTTCAGTCAAATACAGATTACAGTACACCAGTGATTATAACCTTTTTTATTGATTACTTCCAGTTCCAGGAAAAACCGCCACTGTAACCATACAATTATCTTTTTTTTTAGGTATATTGTACCTAATTGTACACCGAAATTGTAATACTATTCTATTAAACAATCTATTGATCCTTCCACAGCTATCGCTGAGACAAATTTACCGTAAAAGTTAGAAGTGCAATACGTCGTTACTAAACTTGCAGCGTCCATTAACAGTTTGACAGCGCCGCGGCTGCCTTAGCCAAAAATAGACGATTAGCTTCGCTCCCGTCGCGGGTTCGATTCCCGCACGGTACAAATATTTGTATGACCTACAGATAGTTGTTCCGGGTCTGGGTATTTGTGTATGTGAGTTTAAAAGTTTGTGAACGCACCTACGATACAGGAGAGAGAGAGAGATAGAGCAAAGTTAAAAAAAAAAAGTTCATTTAATGGGCCTGCTTGTATGACCTCGATCACGAACGATGGGAAGTGACGTAAGTAAGAGGTCATGATGAACAAGCGTTCAACCAGAAAAATCAGCACGCAATATCTCATCTAACACGTATTTATTTAAGACATGAGACAAAATACAGAAGCAACACAAAAGCAATATTCTATAACTGCTTTCAATCTCGCTCACAATGTAAGTCGAACTCGATATCTCGACGAACTTATCTCATCGTGATTGCAAGTTCGATAGTTACGGAGATATACTCTCACAGACAGTTAGACGGGTAAACTTCGTAATATGTATTTGTGTTACCCGCATGAGATTGGAGTTACTTATCTTCATCTGAGGATATTATGTGGTAATATACCTCGTACACAGCAATCTTTCCTATCTGTAGGTATTATTATTTTGGTGTTTTATGGTCACAGTACGGCAATGGTTTGAGCTTAATCCTCTCTGTCTCATTTTCAAATAGCAAAAGGATTGCATTGGCATACGAAAGGGAAGGCTTTTCAAATATTCAAAGACAAAACAAAGAAGTAAAATCCTATTATATATTTTTACTTTACACCTATGCTTATAAGAGGTTGGCGAATTATTTTGATGTTCAAACAATTTGTTATTATGAGATATACGGATAAATGAAAACCATTATAAACTCAGGTTTTTATGTTTTTCAAAAATACTTTTTAAAGGGACTTAGAACTTTAATAAAAATGTATTAGAAATTGAACCAAAATAAATGTTTTGGCCCTGCCAGGTACACTTTGTCCTAACAAAGGCAACTTGATTTCTCCACATCAAAAGCCCTTTTACCACATCAAATCCTGGACCGATTACTCAACATGTAATCGGATACCTTGATTAAATATTCACGTATCGTTAACCTAAGGGTAGCATTACACGGTTCAAACCAAAAATAATACTTTAATTATCTATTTTAAGATATGATTTGAATAAATATAACAATATTATAAGATTTCTTGCATTGTTAAAGTATTACTTAATTAGGTTAATTATTTAAGAAAATAATTTAGGTATTAAATTTAAATGTTACGTTTAACATGTTCTAATAATGTTTATAAGCCAGTCTACTGTGAAACATGTACGGTCATAGCTCTATTTATGAGACCTTATTGTGTATACTTAAAACTAGTAAACAATATTGTATACAATAACCAACAGAAATGACAAAAATGACTTCTGCTTCCATTCTTCACTGTGACCTTCCACGATATATTCACTCCCGTTCACACGTTCAACTTATAATGACTCATCTAATATAAGCACGGTTTCAATTAGTTCACATAATCAGCCTTCTCACGGCTAAAACACAGACCTCTCTGTAGAGACGGAATCCCAACGTACGAGCTCAGTGCGTGTTGATTAGACCGGTGAATTCATCGGAACTGACTCGTGGGACGCTAGCATTATTCTCGGCTCAGTAATATGCTTAGGTGTCAAGTGTCAATCGTCCCCTATTGTTTTAGAGACCCAATATAAACACTGATTGACCGGTCCTTAATCAATGCTACCTGAAGGCTGACCTGATTGATATTGCGTGTATTATGCAGATTAATTTTGGGTGTGGTGTGTGTTAACGTTTTCATATTTGGGTCAGATTACCCGTGTAGTTTGAACATTTTTGGGTTTGAAAAACATTGAAGTTTTACATTGATTTACTTTTAACTTTGATTTTGGAATACAAATTTCTGACTGAGAAATAGAATGAAGCCTTAAGAGTTTCAGTAGTTCCCCACCGGAGTGTCCCCACGTTGCCGTCGTGGTGGGGCTTGTGCGTCTCAATTCTCCTTGGAACTCTGCCGGTAAATATACTCAAAGGAAGGGTCCAAGTGTGAGAGACCAGACAAAGAGGGACACGCGAGGGGCACAACGCCCGGAGACGTGAACAGTGTTCGGGTTCTCGGGCAGTGTGCTTGACGGACGACGTAACTCTACTTGCTGCTCTCTGGTATGCCTCTGCTCATCAGACGTGACTGTGAGGGCAGCGAGTAGGTGGAGGAAGACCATACCCTTAAAAAGGAATGAGGAAGCGCCCGGATGTCTCCACTGTGACGATCGGCCAGGGGACATGGTGGGGCACACCGTGGCGGTCTGCCCCGCTTGGGCTGGGCTCCGCCGTGTTCTAGTAGCGGCGATCGACGGCGGCGACCTCTCGCGTCCGGCCCTGGTGCAAGCCATGGTCCGGGGCGAGATGAAATGGGACGCCGTCGCCTCCTTCTGCGAAGCAGTAATGCTAGCGAAGGAGGTGGCGGAACGTGAGAGGGAGAGAGAACCTCTCGTCCCGGCCGCCGCGGGAGCCGCTCCGGGCGTTGGGGGCCACGTGACGGTTTCCGGTCACCGTAGACGCGGGCCTGTGGAAGGTGAGAAATGGTCTAGCTCATCATCCGTCCGTCATATGAGTGCAACAGGCCGTGTCGACGGCGCGTTCGTGTTCCACGCGCGCCTTAAATTTGTCAGCAACTAAACATAAAGGTCTAAGAAGGAACATGGGTGGTTTTTAGTCAGTAGAAGTCTGACACTCCCTTTCGCTCTGCCCAAGAGCGGGAGGGGTTATTTGATGATTTCCCACCCCCCAAAAAAAATAAGGCTTGAGATTACCCAACTTATGCATCTTCAGTAAGTAGTACCAATTACAATAGTTCATCTTCCCATAGATTAGAGGAGCTACAAATGGAAGCCTTGGCCTATTTACCCATATAAAATCCACTGCAATAAAAATCGTTTTCTAAGATAATAATATTTCCTGTGTCGACTTCAAAAATATAGCAAGCTGTCTGTACATTTTGTTGCGTTGCCAAACTTTATATAAACGGCATTTTGCAATGTATTCATACAAGTAATGGTTTTTGACACTTGAACGGTAAGTCCCTGATGTTTTTGGCACGATTTTGATTTGGCAAGGGGATACAGCGTGGCTCCTTTTGTTGGCAGTTGCCATGCAGTTCATTGTAGGCCTTCAGTGTTCCTGTTTATTGGTATTGCAGGCTGATATCATAACAGAAGAAGTGCAAAGTTAGATTTTTATTAGAACCTACCTGATACCCGCGGCTTCACCCGCATGGACCCGCGTCGGTCAAATTATACAGGGTGTAAATTAACCCTTCACACATACGTCAACCAAGCATTTTGTACATCAAACTAAGTTCCCTTACGCAAAAATTTTTGCTGGGAAACGACTTTATTTTTTGAGGTTAAAAATTTCATTTTATGGTAAAACTCAATGTAGCACTTTTAAAACATTGTGCTAGTGGATGCTTTGAATAGTGAAAGGGTCATGGAGGTAATTTAAGTAAAGTTACAACCTGACAAGAGTTTTTCAGGTTGAAAATAAGAGTTTATTTACAAAAACAGCTGTGCAAAATTTGGAACTTTGACCCCCCATATCTCCATAACTAAGGGGTTCCCAGGTATGGTCTAAAACAAAACAATGATCGCAGTGGTGGGGAGAACAAGTGCCCTTCGTTTGCGTTTAGGGTACTTTTACACCCTTTATATGGCAGCCGGGACCAACAACTTAACGTGCTTTTTCTTTTTGACGCACGGAGGAAACTTGGTATGTAACGGGTACTTGCCAATCCACAGACCCACCTAAGCATTCGCGGCTTAACCTAAAGATCAACTCGAGAGGCAGTAATTACTAAGCTACGAGCTCCTTGGCGACCGCATAATGTACGAGTAAAATATATAAATACACTCTTTCATAAAGAAAACACACGACGAAAACAGGCCGTGTCGACGGCGCGTTCGTGTTCAACGCGCGCCTCAAAGAGATGTCAGCAACATGGGAGGGGCCCGAAAGGGCCGACGCCTGTCGGGGCCGCGGGTAGTCCACCGGTTATCGCGGCCTCGACATAGAGGGCGAAGAAGGAACATGGGTGGTTTTTAGTCAGTAGAAGTCTGACACTCCCTTTCGCTCTGCCCAAGAGCGGGAGGGGTTATTCGATAATTTTACACCCACCAAAAAAAAAAAAAAAAAAGGGTTCCCAGGTATCGTCTAGAACAAAAAAAATATCGCAGTGGTGGGGACAAGTGCCCTTCGTTTTCGTTAAGGGTACTTTTACACCCTTTATACTTAAACCTTCCTCGAGAACTACTCGATCCAATTGATGGAAACAACAAGAAAATCGGTGCAGTAGTTTTTTAATTAATCGCGAACAGACAGTCAGACAGACGCGGACTTTGTTTCATAATATATTGTGATAGTGATGATAAAGTTGGTGAGGATAGGAAATTATATTTTACTAGCGGACGTCACGCGGTTTTACCCACGTAGTTCCCGTTCTCGTGGGAATACAGGGATAAAAAGCTTATGTCAACCGAGGATAGTGTAGCTTCCCAACGGTGAAGGAATTTTTAAAATCGGTCCAGAAGTTTCGGAGCCCATTTGTAACAAACAAATAAATCTTTCCTCTTTATAATATTAGTATAGATTTAATATTAACTGTGCGAAATGCAAGATGTTTTCTAAATATCCCAGTCTTGGGAATTTATGAAAATAATGAAAATAATTCGATAAAGTCACGATTATGTTATTTATTATAAATGTACGTGAAATGTGGCAGCGGCATATTTTCTTATCCTTAAATATGAATCATTGGTTTCAATGAAAATAGATTACTCACATTTATCTATGAAGCATAAGATCACTAAACTGTAGAGAGTCTTGGTGATATCTTTGAAGCTAAGCATTTTTATACCACATATATAATAGACTTTTTTGCATTATTATTACTTCTAAAATATCCCTAGTAGGTATTATGGAAATTAACACAATAATAGTACATTGTTCACCGAGAGGAGAAAGTGACCGATTACCGTCGAGGGTGTCGTTTGAAGCCCGAGCCGTAGGGGAGGGCTTTAAAACACCCGAGATCGGGAATCGCGCTTTCTCTCGAGTGATACATAGTGCTTTATACTACACCTACGAGGAAAATAAAAAACTAAATCTTTACTAATTGAAATTTATATTGAAATTGTTGCAGTTAGTGAAGCTTAATGTAACACTTTTTCCATTAATGATTGTTTGAGATGTTTGCGACAATGTAGGAGGAATAACTGGCTGTGCTGTTGGCACTGCGCTCGTAGAAGGCTTTGGTGCCAAAGGGGCAACTGGCTGCTGAGGAGCATTTGCCATCGCCGCGCTCGTTGATGGTTGAGGAGATGAGTCTTGATGCACATTAATCGATCCCGATATTTAGTTATTTATTCGTGTTTTGTTTCCTACGGAATTCTCTATGTAACCTTCTGCAACAGCGGACGATTTCCAACCACCGTGGCGTTTTATTGTGGTTAAATCAGCACCAGTATCGGCAAGAATAGTCGCTGAAGTTCTGCGAAAGCAGTGGCCAGTGTATTCTAGTGGGTTGAGTAAATTAAGGTAGGAAGCTATTTCTCTTGGCACAGTACTTATTTTGTTTTTCCCAATTACTTGTTTCGTACATTTTTTGTTTTTATATTGTAGTAAAACCCGATTGGTTTTGGGGTCACTGGGGCGAATTTCGTTATATTTCTTCATTATCTCATAAAATAAGCCTGATATAACAAATGATCGCTGAATTTTGGTTTTTGTGTTAGGAATATTGACAATTATTCCATTTTCGAGGATTTCGATATCGTCTGTTGTCATATCCACAAGTTCTTGCGAACGACAGGCCCCATTTACTCCTAAAATCAAAATAACCTGTAAACAAAAATATCAAACATGAAAACCTATTAGATTTCTACTCATAAATAGGTACGTAATAAATCATAAACCAGTGCATTTTGTTCATAAACTTACCTTCATCAACAAATATTTGTCATCTGGAGCATTCTGCAAAAAGGAATAAACATCCTTTGTAGTAAGCACTTTTGAATTCTTACTACGGAATCCCTCCGACTTTCTTTTCAGAAATGCTGTAAGTTTTTTGTATTCTTGAATATTTATGTCGTTTCTTGTCAATATAGTACTTTTCAACATTGAGTACATAGACCATAACGTACTTGGTTTGTATTTTTGCGCTTTTTCACTGAAATAAGCTAGCAAAACTGTTTCAGAAAAAGATGCCGCATTTTTTTCACTTTTCCATTGCAAAAAATCGTTATGTTTTATTATATTTTTTAATTGATTTCTGTGGTAAAAGGTTATCAATCAGTATTTTTGCTGTTTCCTTCAACTGCGGCGGAGTTGAAAAATCTTCATCATCACTATCACTACTTATCATTTTGATAGTTTTATTTTACTTTCTACGAAAACTGAATCCTCAAACAACACACAAATTGAAAATGGCGCCAATGGCGTCTGCAATTTTTACATGTTCTTTTTTCAAATTGTTTACGCCGCAGGGTCGCACTGCCAGCCCGACCCCATCCAACACACAGCTAGTGGCCAGTGCCATTTTGCGAACTTGGAGATAAAAACTCACTGTAAATACTTTTTGGCTTTTGATATTTAGGTTACCGGCGCATAGTCTTACCCAAAATTAAAAAAAAAAACCACGTAAGAAATGGATTTTCATACACTTTTCTCTCCCGCTCAGATGCGTTTTCTCCCCGCATATTTGTTCGATATGCAATGACGTACTTTCTACCGTAAATTTGATAAAGTATCAAGGTACTTTCCAAGCAGGTGTAGTATAAAAATAAAAGTAATATAAAAAATAGTCAAATTGTATGACAACAACTCATACGGCGATTGACAGCACCAAAATAAAGCGACCGCATCAAAAATGGCCGACATTTTCGAACACTTTCAAATACTGACAAATCAAAAATACGGTTTGCTCCAAATTCTAAACCATCAAGCAACACCATCTGCTGTTGTTATTTTGCTCTTGTTGCCTAATGGCCTGTTGGCAGGCCAGGCCGCAACTGACGGCGTCTAGTCCATTTTGAGGCCTTTTTGTACAATGTTGTCAGAATTTGTGGACGGGCGTGGAAAAATTGACTTGCATTTTGTACCCTTTATTTTTCTACAAATTCGGTGTGTGTTCGAAAAATGTTTACAGGGTAAAATATTGGGGAAAATTCGATTACAAGTTTCAGTTGTTAGTTAGTTGTGAAGTTAAAATTAAATAATATAATTTGAATTTATGTTAGCTCGTGATTAAGTTTAGTGAAACGAAAATTATAAGTCATTTATTGTTGTCTTAGGTACATAAATGCATCAACTCACGCTCTTTTCCTGTAGGCAGAAATCACAGAACGACTCTGCTACGATCCTCACATCCTCCTTTTGCATCGACCAGATTCATTCATTGTCCTAGGGAGCTAGTGTATTAACATTTTAATCTTGAAAGATACGCAAAACGAAAAGTAGTAGAAGTTAAACCCATTAAAGTAACGCCCGAACTTCAATGGTTTTAAGCTTATTAAATGTACGACAATTAATTATTATAATCAACTGGGCTTTAGTTTTAGACAATTTGACATATGCAGCGCTTTTATTTCCTTAGCAATAAAGGCGATTTCCGTAGCAAAACTGTTATAACGTACGGTCTTGGTCACAAATCACCATTCAAATTTGTTAGGTACCATGTAGAACGAGGTAAACACACACATAGTCTTAAAGAAATGCCACCTTAATTAAAAGTACACAGCATAAGGCAGTTCCGTACAAAGAAAAGATAGGGCTAAAGCAATTAGGTCATTTTTATTACACCCCAGGTTAATGTGTAAGGTTTTTATGACATACTTATATCACTGATAGTGTAGTGGTGTGATCGTCGGACTGACAAGTCAAAGGTCTTTTTTTTTTTCTTGGCGGGTGTAAAATCATCGAATAACCTCTTCCGCTCTTGGGCAGAGCGAAAGGGAGTGTCAGACTTCTACTGACTAAAAACCACCCATGTTCCTTCTTCGCCCTCTATGTCGAGGCCGCGATTACCTGTGGACAACCCGCGGCCCCGACGGGCGTCGGCCCTTTCGGGCCCCTCCCATGTTGCTGACATCTCTCTGAGGCGCGCGTGGAACACGAACGCGCCGTTGACACGGCCTGTTTTCGTCGTAAGACGGACGGACGGCGAGTTAGCTCATCACTCACCGTCCACAGTCCACAGTCCGTCCTTCGGCCGATCCTCGCAATGGTGGCATCCGGGCGTTTCCTCCCGCCTGATTCGGTGCAGGTACCTCCCGAAACAACCGTGTCCGGTGAGGATCTGCGTCAGACGGAAGGTGAGGGCGCCGTGGCGCCTCTCTAGCCACTCCTCAAAGAGGGGACTTACCGCCACTATCGTGGCGTGCCCTGCGCGGCGTTGCGACAGTCGCTGTCTCCATGTCGCCATGAGATCGCACCGGAGGTCTGTCCGCCGCGCAGCAATTTGCCGCGGCAGCGGAGTGACCCCCCGGCGCAGCGCCTCCGCGCGCCATTGATGCAGGCGCGCGAGGACTATCGCCTCCAGATCCCACGGCGGCAATCCGGCAAGGAGGTTCGCCGCTTCGCGGGAGATCGTGCGGTACCCCCGCACCATCCTTACGGCCATGACTGTCCCGCTGCGTCCTCTCTTGGTCTTGGTAGATATTCGAGAAAGTTCGCTATTATTCCATAAAACATCCAGAAAAACATTAACAAAAAAATAAACTTAAAGATAAAATAACCAACAAAGAAGAAGTTACTTTACGCCGTAGGTATACGGTCGAAATTAAAATGCAAGTACCGCTAAAGCCGGGCGCCGTAGTTATACCTACAGAATGGAAATAGGTAACTACTAGAATTCACGCGTACTTCTCAGTTATTAGCGAGGTATCTCGAAGATTCTAGATGACCGACGTAACACTGCCCCCTCCTTAGACATGCTCGTCCCGAGCATCATTAGTCCCGTGATATCGCGCTAATCGGTCTACATGTACGACCTTAGGCGCACCTCGCGGACCCTTCTGTATTCGGTAGGTGACATTGTTGATCCTAGTCACAACTCGGTATGGTCCATCCCATTTTGCTTGCAATTTCGGGGACTTTCCCTTGCTCCGCACTGGGTTATGCAACCACACCAGCGAACTTTCGTCGAAACCACTACTGTTTGTTTTCCGGTCCCAGGGGGCTCCAACGTTGTACACTTTTAATGCATCTCTGCTTCGTGTGTGGTGTCCCTTCACAGCCGCACAGCTGGTACATGTGCGACACCAGTCTTCCACATCATCTCGACAGTGGATCCAGTAAAAGCGTTCTCTGATCTTCAGTAGAGTCCTTTTTAACCCCATGTGTCCTCCTTCATCACGCTCAGCTCCTTGCCAACTGATGCGTGAAGATCCTTAATCAGGAGCATCTGTTTCTCTTGGCGACGGACCTGTTCCTCCTGACGGCGAGCCTGTTCCTCGTTGTCCCGTTGCATCTGTTCCTGCAACTGACGAGCCTGCTCCTCTTGACGACGAGCCTGCTCCTCCTGACGGCGAGCCTGTTCCTCCTTGTCTCGTTGCATCTGTTCCTGCAACTGACGAGCCTGCTCCTCTTGACGGCGAGCCTGTTCGTCCTTGTCCCGTTGCAATTGTTCCTGCAACTGGCGAGCCTGCTCCTCTTGACGGCGAGCCTGGTCTTGCAGCAGCGCCATTAAGGCAGACAAGTCAGGCGCCACTAATGCAGGGGTAGCTCCGGATGGGCCAGCGACTGGCTCTGACGTAGCCTGGACACCGCCCGGTGTCTGTGTCGGGGAGTCTCTAAATCGCCTTTGGTCCATACCTTGTTGTCGCTGACTCCTAGTACGGATACTATCCATGTCGTCCTTGGGTAGAATCGGCATTATTTATCCCTCACTTCTGACACCAAATTGTTACGAGCTGGGTATGGGATAAATAAAAGCACTACCAATTGAAATAACTTTATTACTCGCAAAACACTTATACTCAATCGCAAAACACAACATTTATCTTTTTCTTTGAAGGATATTAGGTAGGATTAATGAAGCATCATTGAATGGGACTTAAAGATGGTCATAAGTGGATGTAGGTTAACCTTTTGAACGCCAGAGCGTAAACGCATTGGAGTCCCACGTCAAGGGACAAATATGTACGAAATAATTATTTTATTTTATTTGACACTAGCATCTATTAAACAGCAGTTAAAAAGTTTCGGCAACGGTGGCGTGTTGGGCACGTTTTCATTTGTCGGCTATACCCGACCGTGGCGGTCAAAAGGTTAAATTGGTTCTGACGCATTTAGGACTAAGATAGCAAACACATTGTATGTGTACCCACAATAAGCAGGAAGAAAATGTGATTCTAATTAGTCCGTCTGTTAGATTATCGAAAAATATTGGATAGGTATTTTTTGTTTTATAATATCAATAAAACGAATATTCTTAAACGAATTTCCTTGATACTAATGTCTTAGAGTATGACGGTACACGAGTTTACAAAGCACTGTATCGTCTTCATTGTTTGTTTACGTGAAAAAGTAAAAGTTAATACGTGTATAGTTGAAACTTAAGTAAGTGTAAGTGTAAGTGTCAAATATTTTTTGGTAATCTACTCGTAAATGACGGACTAATTCGTTTTTTTTTGTTCAAATCAAATCATTTATTGCATGAAATAACCTATTGAACTACCCTATTGGTTTCAACATTACAAAACTGTAGTTTTTTCGACATTTTGTTTTCTTCTCGTGAGTAACATCGCTGCTCGTTGCGCAAATTGTATCACGGTGACTCAAAGTGAGTTCGCTCACAATTTAACCAACCTTCAAGGTGTCTGGCGGGGATTTTCTACGACTCAATGTATCTGGCATTCGAGGTTATGTATAATCTCATATCAGTTTATGCAACCACAAGTGCAAAAATCACGCTTTGTGTCAGTTATTTCTCACCAGATATCTGACAAAGCCACCAAACCCGACTTTTTATAATACCCAATGGTTATTACTAGAAGTAAGGTACAGATGTGGTCCAGGAACAGCTACAGCAACCTGTCCTTTTTTTCTAGATTTTATACTTTAACGCTAAAGCATTAGATTCAAGTTTATTGGGAGAATTTATTAGTTTTAAGTAGCTTGATGTACTGACTGTAGAAGTACAGCACTTGCACAAAAAAAACAGATTTAATAAAACAACGTAGGTCTGGCGTTGTGGTCACGGAATCTCACTCTAAATCGTTTGAGCGTGTACCGTGGTGAAGCAGTCACATCTGCTAACAGCAGGCAGCACCTCTAAAAAACAATTTACGCTGCACGGGGGTGCCAAAAAATCTGCATGTTCCGTTATGTAATCGCAATACATCGTTGTTACACGGACGAGGTTGGAACAGTGCCAGCAGACCTAGGGTTGCCACGTGTAGATATGTCTTAGGGGTTGAACTAACTGTGGAGATCAAGGTAGGACGTAGACAAAAGACGGATAGAATTTATATGAAATGTTTCGCAAAGGTCGCAATACTTAAAACAAATAAAGAACAAATGATTTTAATAATAATGTTGTAGTTTAAATAACAATAACAGTGCAACAAGCTGAGATATAATAGTCTAGTGGTGTTAGTGGACGACAGACTGCCTAAGTTCCAAGACCGAACCAAGACAAGCTTATACATTACTGGCGAAATGAGGGATTAGTCAATTAAATGAGGTTTATTTCTGTCTCACCCTGCGCAGATAACAGACATGATGATATCTAGCTTTTGTTTTTAAGCTATTGCATAGCTATAGCACCGAATCCAGAAATTCCGTACCGAAAATAACCTAACACCTACTTATTAGAGCTGTCTTTGTAAACACAAAGTCCTATATTAAACGATGGTATTAATAGTTGAAATGGGTCTTGCATAAAAAAAATTGTAAAAAAAACAAAAACAACACTTGTCACTTACCTTGTACCTAGATTTTAAGTAATTGGGTCTCGAATAATAACCTTGCTGTCACTTTGATTTTTTCTCTTCTCTGCGATACTGTATGTCCTCGAACGTGTTAAAATGTATCTCTTATAATCTAATTGGTGCTTGCATTTCCGCTCATAATCCATCAACACCCCCCACTCCGACCGGCACAGAGGTGATACTTTTTAGTTTTGCCATCTATCGATGAATAGCAGAACTTTTAATGACTTTTTGTTGTATTTATTATGCAAAATAATAATAACAATAATAAAAATAAAAATAATAATAATTAAAATAATAATAATAATAATTAAAATAAAATAATATAAATAATTATAATTACTTAAGTTGATAAAAAATACTATGCAATAGCTTCACCGCGGCAGTCTCCGAGTGCCAACCGTCTTTTTTTTTATTTTTCAATATTTTTAGCAGCAACAGTAATTTGTGCTGAGCAAATGTACCGAATCCTTAACGTTTCTCCACTAAACACAGTCAACAGCAACGCAGATCCGAGTTCTGAAAAAGCTACAGTAAGTCGTCATGTGTCAGCATTTCCGTATCCGGGAAAACGGACATCTTATCGTAACATTAAGTCAGTCCGTCCGACAGCATGTCTCTTTACATGTTATAATATTTGTGGTGTGCGACATGTGAAATATTTAGAGTAGTATTGATTCAAGTAATTTCAAAGGAAAGCAACACACTTGCTAGGATCGGACTGAGTCAAAAAACAATGATTCTAATTAGTCCGTCAGTTAGATTATCGAAAAATATTGGATACGTGTTTTTTAGGGTTTCGTAGTCAAATGGCGAAAAACGGAACCCTTATAGATTCGTCATGTCTGTCCGTCCGTATGTCACAGCCATTTTATTCCGAGACTATAAGGATTACACAGTTGAAATTTGGCAGGTAGATGTATTCTTTAAACCGCTTTTTGATTTTTATATAAAAATAAAAAAATATAAGATTAAGAGGGGGCGGAGAGAGAATACAAGGAATTGAAACTAAAAAAAACTTTTTTTCATCAAACCTACACATGAGGGGTATCTATGGATAGGTCTTCCAAAATGACATTGAGGTTCTTAAAATCATTTTTTCTCAAAGTCAATCGTTTCAAAGATAGACACATCCAAAGTGGTAAAATGTGTGTCCAAAGTGGTAAAATGTAAAAGTTAGAGGGGGGGGGGGGCCTCTAACTTTTAAAGTAAGAGAGTGACAATTCTAAAAAAAGTATATAATGTAGATCTCAACAAAAACTACCAACCAAAATTGGTTTAAACGAGATCTAGTAAGTATTTATTTTTTAATACGTCATAAATCGTAAATCGCAATAACTTAATTTAAAAAATACGCTGTTTTTAAAACATCGTCAAAGTTACAACGAACTACAATAACTTTTATATTATGTTACTTGCTGCTACGGAACTCTTCATGGGCGAGTCTGACTCGCACTTGGCCGGTTTTGTTTTATCAAATTAATCAAAATTGACGAAGATAAGATGTGGTTGTGACATAGTTTGTAGGTAAAAAATGTACTATCATATGACGTTTTCGAGAGTTCACGAGTTTTCGAAGCACTGTATTGGCTTAATTTTTTGTTTATGTGAAAAAAGAAAAAATACGACTCCAATATTTTTTGGAAATCATTCTGACGGACTAATTAGTTTTTTTTTTGTCCGATCCCCTATTTTGCTCGATCCGGGCTATTTCTACGTAGACATTTCTAAACAATGTTGAAAATCATTTTTAAGTCTAACTGGATACAGCTGAATACTACTATTTTACAAGGGGCCTTATCATCATTATCATCATCAGCCTATAATGTTCCCACTGCAGGGACGCAGGCCTCCTCTCTAGGAGAGGGATGGGCTATAAACCACCACGTGGGCCCAGTGCGGATTGGTAGATGTCACATGTCTCCGATTTTTGTTTTAGTTCTAAGACGTGCCGGTTTCCTCACGATGTTTTCCTTCACCGTTTTGAGAGCAGTGGTGATGGAATAAATCACACAAAGTATTGCGCTTGGGTTCGAACCTAAGACTTACTGTTCGTAAGTCGGGGCCGCAACCACTGGGCCACCGCTGCTGCAAGGGGCCTATCAGACCTCGACCCAGTTAATGCTGGTTACTGGCTACCTGTAACGGCTACCAAAGATCTTTATATAGCAACCGGACCCAACGGAGCTGCTCAATAAAGTTAAGAACATGAATTTTAGATTAAAACTTTAACTTTGGATCCCTTACAAGTAAATAATGGCTTTTCCTTCTATTATTTATTTTTATTTCTATTCTTGCCACAATAGTCGTTGACATACGACAGCATTTTTATGAAACGTGATCAAAGCTTTCGATTGCGACGTCAACCATCAAAGAAAGTTTGACCTTTTAATCTTTTCTATAATAAAAGAATTGTGTGACCACACTCTTACAATACACTCAAAGCCATTGTGTGACTCACTAAAAGTGTAGTTATTCCAGTCATGATACGGAAATTCTTTCCTTTCGTATGAAATATAATATATTTTTCCGATGAAAGCTGCTTAGTCATTTTGTGCGGAAATTGGTAGGTCGATGCCTTTACATAGTTTTACTGTTCCATGAATAAAACAATGTCTTTGTTTAAGAGAGTAATGGTTTCTGAATGAATAGAATTACTTGAAGTGGGTGAAGAAACGGATTAAAACAAAGGTGCACGAATATATAGTATTTTTTTTTGGAGTTGGGTACATCATCAAATGACTCCTCCCACTTTGGGCGAAGCGGTGGGGAGTGTCACTTCTATTGGAAAAAAAGTTCACGTGGTCCGATTGATCGGACTATGCGGTCGGACCACGTGTCTATAACCTATTTTCAGATATTTTCATAGAAATGAAAGACGATGTAATTAATTAGAAAAACAAATGGAATTATTGCATGTAATGGTCCAGTTAATGTTCTGTCCGTAAGTGCAGCCCTGTGCAGCCATTATCTGTTTTCACAAATAAATAAATTAATGAGATTTAGAAATAAACTCGAATCGTGAAACCGACCATAAACGATGAACTGCGGAGTTAATGAAAACTAGAAGAGAACACACTCTCTTCAATTTCCACACATCCCTAAAAAAAGATACACACGACCAAGTCATTATAAAGATTGTCTATACTAAATGCGTCCGCTGCGAAATTGCTATGGTTATCGCCTGTAGTTTCGATCCTGTGCCACAACCTTTATTGAACCCCATTCGAGTGTACCAGGGGTGCCATTGTGAGCAATACAATTCTTGAAATTGATACTTTGTAGGCTGTCGTGGTCAGAACATCAAAATAGATTGCGAATGTGGTTTGGAATGTGAGTTTTCTGCACTTGTATTTTTGTGACGATTTTGTCGCTGGTTGTGGCGAAAAGTTTTACTTCTTTACTGATTTCTGTTTTTATTGGTCGTGAAATTACTCAGACTGAACATTAGCGGCCTTATTACAAAAGGGTGTAAACCCAAGTTTCGCCACTTTTGTAATAAGGCCGAAGGAAAGGGAAGGCCATGTACATAAACCAAGCACATTCATAGTCCGCAGATGCTGTTGAGAAATTTCTGAATAAACCCAACAATAATTAGCTTGATCTGAGAAATGAACTCAGAGCTCAGCAGTCAAGATTTTGAACACTTGACCAGCGACGACGCCCGGTACAACACATAATCATCTTTTTCCAGCTTTTATCTCTTTTTTAATGGCAGAATTTCACGTCACCTCAACAGTCCACGCCTTTCTAGCCATATCATAACTTTTTTTTTAGTGGTGGCTGTGAAATCATCAAATGTGTGAGTGGTCGGGGTTCCCACTCTTGGGCAGAGCGAAAGGGAGTGTCAGACTTCTACTGACTAAAAGCCACCCATGTTCCTTCTTAGCCCTTCATGTCGAGACCGCGGTATCTCTTACGAACAGGGGAGTCAATTCATTGTTTTTTTGGTCGTCTCGTCTTGAAAAAAATGGATAAATAATGTCACACAATAACAAATATACAAAAACAGATGACCAACACAGCAATGCCAAAATAAATTACCAATGCAGATCTGTCTGGTCGCGAGTGGGTTGTGTAAGCCTGGCTTTTGTTTACATATGTGCATACAGTATGCCCAATTTGCATAGACCGTGACTCGTGGATTGTGAGAGATACCGCTGTTTGGGGTATTTTCTAAACCCTCAACGCAAAAAGGTTTTATGTATTTTGGATGTAGAAAAAACTTTTTTAGTGTATTGTTTTTGCTGTTATTCGGTTTTCTCATCAAGAATTTCACAGTAGCAGTCATGGAGGCTGCATCTGTGCCCGTTTTATGGTAATAGGTTGCATCCATTCTGGTACGGAGATATACCAAATTATGTAGGCGAATTGAAAATATTTTAATTTTAAGTGGACTGTATTTGAGGATGGCTGGTTTCGCCTAGAAAGAACAGGATGATGAACGGGCGACCGAGTTTGAGGGATTATGAGGGAAAAGCACGTCTTACCTGAAGTCTTCAAGATGGCGTCTGCTGGCGCCTGCCTGCTTCGAGCTTCGAAGTACACGACGTGTTGATCTCAGAATGCACCAAATCACTCAATCACACCCGCGGGCGGTTCATCTTAGTTCAATCACGATTTATATAGATAAATAAGCGGAGTTTTAGCGGTATAACACACGGACGGCGGTGTACGGTAAGACATTGACAATACGTCCGCGTGGAGAGGCGTACTTAACACGTTCTGTCATTGCGGTGTCATTGTTTGCCATATATTAGTGGCAGACATGCTTTTTCGGGTAGGGAGAGGGAAAGGTCGTCCGTTCTGACAGTAAACGTCAAAATGTGGGAACAAAACTATTTAACTAAATTTCAAAATGAGATGGCGTTACCATTTCCCCCCGGCTTTAATGGGTTGCCTTTAAAAGGAAACAAATAAAATAAGCTACGTTAGGTATACTACCGCATAACCTATCCACGAGCTAAAACAGCGTTATGATATTAAATTAATCTAAATTAATTTAAGCGGAACAATTATAGCGAAAACTATTAACTAAATACATAAACTAAGAGGGAGATCCAACTTCAGGCTAGATCTCACTGAGTCGGTAGCGGACAGAGACGTACAACAGGGCGCACGTAACTACCCTTCGCGGTTTTCACAGTAACAACGCGGGTTGTACCGTCTTTAGATGTATGCAATTTCTCAACGATGGCTAAGGGCCATGAAAGCGGCGGCGAATTGTCATTTATGACAATAACCAACGTACCCTCCTGTATAGGGGATGCAGGACTATTCTATAAAAAACTCGCGCCAGTCGCTGTTGTGAACGGACGTGCTGCTAGTTGTTCTTTGTAAAAATATTACTCATAAAATTCAGTGTTAAACGAAAATACACCTTAAGTCCTCGAATCTAGAATTATTTTACCTTGTTGGTGAGAAGAAACATCAAGCCAAGCTTACGCATACGTCACAAAATTTTGCATAGTAAACGCAAGGAAATCAGATTCAATATGAGGCGTTCACCTCCGGGAGACAAATGTTCTTCTCAGCCGAATCTCACAGAAGAACCTGAAAGCTTCATATCGACGAGGAAGCGCAAGCAGACTCATGACTATTCTGACCTTCAAACGGAATTAAGGAATATGTTTAACTTATGGACTGAACAACAAGATGCCAAACATAAAGAACTGATTGATACTATATTGGAATCAAAGAAGCAGGGCGAAGAGATTAAAAACCTCTTAGAAGACAATAAGAAACAAATCAATGAGCTGAAAATAAAACAAGACTCTCTGATATTGGTTCAAGATGAAGCATTTAAAAGAATTGACTCTATGGAAAAGGAATTGGAAGAGATAAATAGATTTCATCGTATGAATATTATGGAAATAAGTAACGTCCCGGAAACCAAAACTGAAAAATTAGAAGAAGTGGTTAAGAACCTACATGAAGCAGTTGAGGTGCCTTTTGACCGGGACTTTATAAAAAGAATATACAGAGCTAAATTTGGATTAAATAAAATAATTGTTGAATACAAGGAATCCGACCTAAAAAAGAAAGTCCTAAATGCTGTTAAAGATTTCAACAAAAATGCACCTGATAAGATAAATACTGAAGTACTTAAACTGGAAACAGAAAAAACATCTATTTATGTCTCAGATTCCTTGACAGCTACAGCTAGAAAATTATACTTCTCTGCACGACAACTGGTAAAATCTGGTAAATACAAGTACTGTTGGGTTTCTGAGGGTAAAATTTTATTGCGTGAAAAAGACGGTCAGTCTGCCATACATGTCAAAACACAGTTTCAGCTCGATCATCTTATTGCCAAGTTTAAACAGGCATGACTACACTTTATATTGATTATTTTGTTATGCATGTTAGCCTTAGTATCTCTAAGTTGCATGAAGCTTTGTTTTGGCTTGTTTTTCATTATGCTTTCTTCAAGTGAACTGCTTAACTTCAAAGTATGTTACACAGTTTTGTTTTTTGTTTTTAATTTAAGTTACACATTCTTTAGAGTCTGCGTCAAACTCAGCACAATCTCTTTGATTCGGTCCGATACACGGTCCTATTTTACATATTGCTATTATCAACCAAGTATAAACAAATTCAACTCCTCAAATATTAGTGTTGACTATGGTTGATAACTTGGATCACGTTATTGCCGACGTTGATGAAAACATCAGTGTTGGCACTTCATGCTTGGTTGATAATCCGGATGACTGTAGCAAACTCCTAAATGATTCTCAGATAGGAATTAAAATGATAGTACAAAATATTAGGAGTCTTAACAAAAACTTTGAAGATTTTCAAATCCTGTTAGCAAGACTAAAGATTGATTTCGATTTAATTGTCCTAACAGAATGTTGGTTGCCTCATGTTTCTGAACTCCCTGTCCTACCTGACTATACTAGCTATCAAACACAAAATCATATTAATCAAAACAGCGGTGTTACAATTTACGCTAAAAATACCTTAAACATAACTGTTCATGAACCACTTTTGAAAGAGGCCGACAGCTTAGTCATTGATATAAATAAAGAGTATGCTTTAATCTGTATTTATCGATCACCGTCTTTCAAGTCTATTGAAAACTTTATTGGTTCCCTTGATCAAGTGTTGTCGGACCTCAAAAAATACAAACACATTGTTCTCACGGGTGATATCAACATTGATATAACCGAAACCGATGATAATAAATCTAACACTTACTTAAATCTATTAGCAATGCATGGACTTCTAACAGCCCAGACTCATCCCACTCGCGGTAACAATTGTTTAGACCACTTTTTTCTCAGATCAACCCTAAGGAGCCTTTGCATGGTTTGCCAAACTACAGTTACCGATCATAGCGCACTCATAATATCTTTATTTGATTCCTTTCCTTCTAAGAAAGCACAACATAAGTACCTAAAACGGACTGATTATGCAAAGGTTTTGACGGAATTGAATGGTATTGACTGGAGTGTAATCACTTGTGATAATGACCCTAATTCGGCAACATATAATTTTTTAACTATAATTAAAAATACTTTGGATAAATATACTACTCAACAGACAATGCCCAATCGAAAACGAACTATTAAGCCGTGGGTAACGCCTGGTCTACTACGGTGCATCAAATTTAGAGATAGAATGCATTCTAAGCTCAGGAAAAATCCTGAAGATCAAGTACTTAAAATTTCATATACTAGATATCGTAATTATTGTAATGGATTATTGAAAAAACTAAAAAGAATGTATGAAAGAAAACAAATTAACGAAAACAAAAAAGATATTAAAAAAACCTGGAATATTATAAAACAGATATGTAACCTGGATACTACTACTAAAACACCTATTGAACTACTAAATGCAAAATCTAGTCAACAGGAATCTGTTAATTGTGTAAATAACTACTTTGTCAATATAGGACAAAATTTAGCAAGTGATATACTAGGGAAATGCCCGGCTGGTATGGGAAAGGGTCTTGTTGCAAAATCGTATTATGCTCCTCAATCATCTCTAATGCTCTTGCCAACATGTGAACAAGAAATACGTAAAATTATACTCTCACTTAAAAACTCAGCGTCGACCGGATGGGATGGAATCTCCTCTATATTCATGAAGCAGGCTATAGATAGCCTGATCAAACCAATTACTTATATAAGCAATATTTGTCTTGAGAATGGTATATTCCCGACTGTATTAAAGCAATCAATAATTGTTCCTGTATATAAATCCGGAGACAGAGACAGTGTCTCTAATTACAGACCAATTGCTCTATTACCTTGTTTGTCAAAAGTGATTGAAAAATTGATTAATATTCGCCTTCTAAACTTTCTGGAATCTCAAAATCTACTGTCCTGTAATCAATATGGTTTTAGAGAAAAAAAATCCACATCTGATGCAATTGAACGACTTGTCAGTCATATAAGTGGTAAGTTAGATAAGAAGCAAAAATGCTTGGGAGTGTTTCTAGATATGGCAAAGGCTTTTGACACTGTCTCTGTCCCTAATCTACTAAATAAACTCGAACACATGGGAATCCGAGGAGTACCACTTGACCTTTTCACTGATTACCTATCAAATAGAAGTCAGGCTGTAAGAATCGGTGATGTGATAAGTGATAGTGCCCCAATTTACTTTGGCGTGCCGCAAGGCTCCGTGCTAGGTCCGACACTCTTTATCATTTACATCAATGATTTATGTAGTATGAAATTAAAAAATGCAGAAATCATAACTTTTGCGGACGATACCGTGGTTGTGTTTCACGATGCTACATGGGATGATGTTAAGAATGTTGCCGAAGAAGGATTAACATCTATTATGAAATGGCTCAATAATAATATTTTAACATTAAACCTGGCTAAAACAAAATATATAACCTTCACTATAAAAAATTTCGACCAACCTCTGCAAAATAGTCTTACAATAAGAGCCCATGTATGTGAATCAAACTTTTTAAACTGTAGCTGCCATGTAATAAATTCTGTCTCTTCAATAAAATATTTGGGTATCTTAATTGATCAAAATTTAAACTGGAAAATCCATATTAATAATCTCACCTCTCGAATACGAAAACTAATAACACTTTTTAAAAAAATTAGACATATAAATGATAATAAATTATTAAAGGAAGTTTATTGTGCATTATGTCAATCTATCGCTACTTATGGTATAATGGCATGGGGAGGCGCGGCAAAAACTTACTTAATTAAATTAGAAAGAGCACAACGAGCAATTATAAAGATAATTAATTTTAAAAATTTCAGGTATCCTACTGTAGATTTATATAAAGAGTACTCAGTACTTACCATAAGGCAGTTATTCATTATGACAATAATATTAAAACAACACACGAAACCATTACAAATATCAAATAAAAGACGACAATTTATGGTTTACACTGTTCCCTTTTGTAGAACAAGTTTTGCGCAGAAATTCTTTCGTTACCTAGGACCTTTTGTATACAATAGAATTAATCAGTCTGTATCTATATCAAAATGCAGCAAGTTTGTGTGCAAAAATATTGTAGATAAATATCTCAAAAATATGGACTATGAATCAACAGAGAAATTATTAATAAGTGTTGTTTGACGTAACTCTAGGGAATGTATTTTAAAATGTTATAGGTATATAATTTCTTTTAATTTTACTTTTTCTTTGTATTTTGCAATATTAATAACACGTGTAAAGTGCTAACACACATTACATAAAGTAAATTTGGCTTTCATTTTTGCGTCTAAAGTCAGACTATTTGTCACTTTGTATTCTTGATTGAATTTGTTTGTGTTTGTATGGCATAAAAAAAAAAAAAAAAAAAAAAAAAAAAAATCATGTAATGTTGGAGAATTACGAGTATAACTGTGTAAGCTATGTAAGTTTAGTAAACTTATTGCACCGCTTAAATTGAGTAATATTATTATAAACATAGCATGCAGTTAATCTGTTTAGTTTGCGTATACTATGTACATTCATCGGAGACAGCAAACTGGTCGCACTACTCTGCCGTCGTACAGTTTATAACTAGTACGGAGGGTAGTTAACTAATTTGTTTGTCACAAAACTAGCCAATAAGTTGCAAATACCTACCAGCATCAATTGTAAAATTGTTTTTTGCACGATATAAGCATACTTACATGTTGTTGTAAATTTGTAAACATAGGCTAAGTTTCACGGAAATAAAGTTTATTATTATTATATTATTATTCCATTTGGATCTAGCCTGAAGCTGGTGAAGGTATTCCGACCGCCAGCGCCGCCAGAACGACTGTACGATATTATCGAGCAGAGTATGTCTCTGAAGCAAGCTAGAAGAGTCTGCTTCAGGAGCGGGAAGTGACGATAATGGCGCTGTGTTCAAGAAATGCGCAGGAGTTAACGCGGATGGTTCAGCAGGGTCGCTACTCAGTGCTGTGAGCGGCCGCGAGTTAACCAGTGCCTCGACTTGAGCAAGGACAGTTAAAAGCTCTTCATAAGAGAGGATCTGTTGACCTACGATTTTGAAGAGATGCGTTTTAATTACTTTGACCATGCTCTCCCAACATCCACCGAAATGTGGTGAAGCAGGCGGAATAAACTTCCAATCAATGTGATTTACGGAAAGTTCTTCCTGTAGACTTGTACGATATTCTTTATTAAGAAACTTATAAAGATCGCGTAAATAAGAGTTTGCACCCACGAAACAAGTGCCGTTGTCCGTGTACAAACATTGTATAGGGCCGCGTCGCGAAAGAAATCGTTTTAGGGCTGCCAGAAATGACACCGTGCTTAAATCCGTCGCAACTTCAATGTGCGTGGCGCGCGTCGTTAAACATGTAAAAATGCATAGCCAGGCTTTACGGCTTTTAACACCTCGACCACGCACTGGCGTGTACTGCAGCGGTCCTGCGTAATCACAACCGGTATGTGTGAACGCCTTATCTACTTGATTGACGCGCTGGCTAGGAAGGTCAGCCATGAGAGGAAAGACCGGGCGAGGACGAAATTTAAAACACGCGTTACATTTGTGTATTCTGTGGCGAATTATTCGCCGTGCAGCTAAAACCCAATATTTATGCCTGAGTAAGGACATAAGCAACTCTGGACCGGCATGGAGATGTTTCTTGTGATAAAAATCAACAAGAAGGTCGACAACGTGGTCATGACGCGGTAAGACGCAAGGATGCTTGTAGTTGTATGGTTCGTCCGAATTTGACAGACGACCGCCAACGCGTATAATGCCGTGCTCATCGAGAAACGGCTTGAGCTTAAGAAGCGCGGGAGAACAAGATACATTATTTTTTAAATTTTGAATGTCGTTACTAAAGTGAACAGCCTGTACAACTCGCAATAATTTATACTCTGCAAATTCAAGGTCAGAGCTCGAAACAGAAGCCCCGTTAGGTAGTTGCCTAAGAAACCTACAGACATAAACGATGGCGCGTAGTAACTTAGACCACGACGACATGCGCAGCGCGAGTGCATAGATCGGAGATTGTGCTACCTCAACAATCACGGGGTGAGAAACAGATTTCCGTTCGGGTGCATCGTCGGCTTCTGCACTGTGGTCACAATGTTGTATGGGCCACTCTGACGGATCATGAGAAATCCAAGAAGGTCCACGGTACCACAAAGGATGTTGCAGAAGTTTAAGTGGAGTAACACCACGAGAAAGGCAATCAGCAGGATTCTCAAAGCCCGCGATGTGATTAAAACAAGTAGCAGGAACAAGTTCTATTAATTTAGTAACGCGATTGGCGACAAAAGTCTGCCAGCGGTGAGGAGAGGAATAAATCCAGGCGAGCACTACCTTGGAGTCAGAAAATGCGTATATTTTATTGATGGGATAGTGGGGCGAAACTGTGTCTTGAACCTTGCGGAGCAACTGAGACAGCAGAAGGGCCGCGCACAACTCCAGTCTCGCAACCGAAATGGTTTTGACAGGCGAGACCTTGGACTTGGCACAAACTAACTGCACCGAGTAGTTAGAACCAATGCGGACTTGCAAATATACGACTCCGCCGTAAGCGCGTTCGCTGGCGTCAGCAAACCCTATTAAGTTGATAGTACATCCATCGACCAACCCAAGATGCCGCGGTATAGTTATTTGATTGAGCGCGGAAAGCTCAATGCAAAATTGTTTCCAAGCGGCGACAATATGGTCGGGAGGTGCGTCATCCCACTCACACTTTGATAACCAAAGTTCTTTGATCAAGAGCTTGGCGTACAAAATTGTGGGAGCCACAAAACCCATGATGTCCCAGAGTCGTGCCACTGTGGACAGCATAGTGCGTTTGGTGCACTTATCATCAGGTGGTGCGACATCAAACAGAAAACTATCACTGGATTTATACCAACGTAAACCGAGAACTTTATGCGGTACAGACCTCTCAAACTCAATGTCTGGAGAAGCCTTATGAGAATTAGGTAAGTGCTCGAGAACCTGTTTATAGTTGCTTGTCCATTTGACAAGATCAAACTGGCCTCGCTTGAAAAGCTGAATAAGCTCTTCACAAAGCGAAATTGCTTGCGGAGCGGATGTGACACTACAAGCGATGTCATCCATATATAAAGCGGAAGTAGCGGCAGCCGCTGCGGCGGGAAAGTTGTCGCCTTCATCAGCGATCAACTGGCGGACAACTCGTAACGCGTGATATGGACTGGACTTGAGTCCAAAACAAACACGATTAAACTGATACACAGATAAAGGTTCATTTTTGTTAAAACGATAAAAAATCCGTTGAAATCTACGGTCAGATTCACGAACGCCGATATTGAGAAACATTTGGCGGCAATCAGCTGACAGAGCAACTTGGAAAAGTAGAAATTTTATTAATATATTAAATAAGTCACCCTGTAGATTAGGGCCGGCATGCAAAATGTCATTGATCGACTTACCCGATGTAGTCCTGCAACTAGCATCTAAAACCACGCGAAGTTTCGTGGAGGTTTTATCTTCGCGAACTACGCCGTGATGCGGAATATAATACGCGGGAAGAGAATTGTCCTCGTTGTTAACAACCGGACTCAAAAAACCTTTATCTATGTAGTCACGCATGACGTCATTATAGGCGCCGCGCAACTTGATCGATGCATCCAGTTTGCGTTCCAAACAATGAAATCGTCTAAGCGCCGCAGCGTACGAGTCGCCTAGCGAATACGGGTCACCACAAAAGGGTAACGCCACAACATATCTACCACTGTCGTCGCGAACAGTGGTAGTGCGGAAGTGTTCTTCACACTCGAAATCCTTAAGGCTCATCGAGGGCGGGGCGGAGATCTCTTCAAGCTCCCAAAATCGCTTGAGAAGAGAATCAATACTATTTTCTTGAAGAACAGCACAACAAGACGTAGTACCTATATTGAGAAATATGTGACGTAGGTACGGTACCCATAATCACATATCCAAATACCGTCTCAATAGCGGGTGGCAAATTATGTTGTTCACTACGTATCACGTTAGGTAGGAACAAATGTGGAAAGATAGATGCGCCGAGCAAAGCGTCGATATTTCCCGGTTGCGAGAAGTCAGAGTCTGCGAGCGATAAATACTCGAGATGCGTAAGTAAGGACATGTCCACCTGAGCGTTCGGCAGTGTGTCCGTAATACGTTCCACGATAAGCGAGGAAATATTAAAATTAATATTCTTATTGAAACGGGAATGTATTCTAACATCTACGGAACCCTTACAAGATTTTTCCGACCCACCGATCCCCTTAACTACTAAGTTAGTACTTTTAAAGTTATTCCACAGTCCGAGGCGTTTAAAACAATCAGAAGTAATAAAATTACTTTGTGAAGCACTATCTAGTAAACAACGAATTATGTGCGGTGAGTTATTGACATCGTAAACAATAACTTGCGCTGTCGCTAACAATACCGTTGTGGACGCCATACATTGCGGCTCTGCATCGCGCTGAACATGACAAGTGCGCGAGCGCTGACCGCGCGCACACGCAATGGATGTCGTACACAGCGACACCTCGGGCTGAGACGCGGAAGCGGCCGCCGCCGTGGTATTGGCGGTTTGTGGCTGTGACGGTGACTCATCCGTTAGCGTAGATTTTTTATCGAAATGTAATAATGTGTGATGACGCTGATTGCATGAGCGGCACCTTGTCTTACTAGAACAATCACTTGTTTTATGTTTTATGCTTAAACAATTAACGCAAGCTTTGTTGTCTTTCACACATTTGAAACGAGCAGTCGGATTTAAATTACTAAAAGCGGGACATTTAAAATAGTGGTCGTGCACAATATTACTGCACAGACACTTAGACGAATTATTTTTATTAGGTTCCGAACATGCTACATAAGACTGCGGATTAGGGACCGACCTATTGTTACTATTTCGCGATTTATTCGAACTTTGTCTACTATTGTTATCATTCGACGAGCTGGATGAACTAGGCTGCGTATTATGATATATTCGGCACTGATCTTTGATGAAGGTAATAAAACTATCTAGAGTAGGTATCTTATGATTACGTTCCGACATCTCGTAAGCACGAATGGTTTCAGTGTCGAACTTCTTTAAAGCGAGTTGTAACAATATGAAGTCGGAAAGATCCTTTAATTTTAAGTTTTTAAGTGAATTAACTGCGGTAACAAAATTATCTATAAACAGCTGGAAATTCGATTCAGACGCGGGACCGGACAATTTAAGGTTTAAAGCCTGATCAAAGTAAGTAGACGCGAGGATACGAGTATCCTGATACCTATCAAGGAGTGACTGGAATATGACCTGATAATTCTCAGCACTGGGTGTGACACCCGCGAATACGGACTGCGCTTTCGGCGACAGCTTCCCTATTAAATAGTACAACCTGTCAGCATCTGTCAGAGAGCCATTATCGTGCACCGTTGATTTAAAACTTGCATGGAATAAAGGCCAGTTCCGTATTTCGCCATCAAACGACATAAGTTCAATCGGAGGTAGTCTAGGCGGCGCTCGGACAACCGGTGCGGCGCTCGTGGAGTATCTACCCTCTAACTGTAATTGTATGCGCTTGATGATGCAATAAAGATCCTCGAAGGATGTGTACGCTTGGTAATTCGGTTTTGAATCAGGATCAAAAGCAAGTAATTTATCGTTATAAGTGTCCAACAAGTTATGAAAGTCTGATCGAATATTATCTACTGTTACACAATAACTAAGAAATGATTCGGTACTAATTTCGGAAGAAGCGGCGGTTTTTGAGCGCTCGTAAATATTTTGAATCCGCTCAAATAAAACATTACGTTTAGCTTCCAAGATTGTCAGCTCTTTTTCTTCCGAAATACACGGCTTATTTTGTTTCGACATGTTGTGTGGGTATAAGTAAATAAGTTGTTATGAACAACTAACTAAGAATGACCAAGTACCCACTATTTTTGCAACTAAAATAAGATTCGTAAATATGTTTATGCGGTAGTTATTCCTAGCTAGGCAAGAACTATGATAATTATAATTGGCGGTAGAACTAAAAGATGCTTGAAATATGGAATTTACAAGACAAAGCTATGATATTTTGTATAATGATATATAGGAATGTAGGTACTTTAAGTATATTACCTGCAGGGGGGGCGAGATTTAACCACGTAATGGGTATGGATATGGACTAGGAGTATAGCTAGGTGCTATAACTTCCTAGGTAGGTACTTTTATAATGTACCTACGCGGTATAAAGAGGATAATTATGGATTATGAATCCTTCTCTTGCGGGGGCGAGCTATGAATCCACTTGAATAGGATCAAGAAATGGATCCGGCTCGTAGAGGATCAAAAAAATGGTACGGAGATATACCAAATTATGTAGGCGAATTGAAAATATTTTAATTTTAAGTGGACTGTATTTGAGGATGGCTGGTTTCGCCTAGAAAGAACAGGATGATGAACGGGCGACCGAGTTTGAGGGATTATGAGGGAAAAGCACGTCTTACCTGAAGTCTTCAAGATGGCGTCTGCTGGCGCCTGCCTGCTTCGAGCTTCGAAGTACACGACGTGTTGATCTCAGAATGCACCAAATCACTCAATCACACCCGCGGGCGGTTCATCTTAGTTCAATCACGATTTATATAGATAAATAAGCGGAGTTTTAGCGGTATAACACACGGACGGCGGTGTACGGTAAGACATTGACAATACGTCCGCGTGGAGAGGCGTACTTAACACGTTCTGTCATTGCGGTGTCATTGTTTGCCATATATTAGTGGCAGACATGCTTTTTCGGGTAGGGAGAGGGAAAGGTCGTCCGTTCTGACAGTAAACGTCAAAATGTGGGAACAAAACTATTTAACTAAATTTCAAAATGAGATGGCGTTACCACATTCCATTCGACGGCACGGTTAGCGCAGTGCTGCTGCGCTGCGTGCCGCGGGTTCGATCCCCGCACGGAACAAATATTTGTATGGCCTACAGATAGTTGTTTCGGGTCTGGGTATGTGAGTTTAAAAGTTTGTGAACGCACACACACACGATACAGGAGACATTCTTAGTGTGGGGCAACATTTTATAAAAAAAAAAAAAACCATTACATGGTTCCATTGCCTCATTTAATAACAACACTGTAATACACTGTACCACTGTAATTCTAGTAACCCTACTAGAATAACAGTGTTTAGTCATATCATAAATCACATTTTATCCAACACAAAATACCATTCTGAATAATAAAGTACAGCAAAATGAAAGGTTTTTTATTTTCAGGTGAGCTTTTGCGGCTTGCACTATGTTGGCAACTTACAGCTAACCGCTTGGTCACGACATGATCATGCGACTCGCGTCTTGCGACAACTAATACTTACTTACGAGTCGCTGCTGTGTATGCCATCTTTCATTATTTATCGCGTAGTTATTGCTTAACCTTTTTTTAACGCTCTGAGCGGAGCGAAAGGGAGTGTCAGGCTTTTACTTCCTCAAAACCACCCATGTTCCTTCTTAGACTTATGTGTTCCGGGGCCGCGGTATGTCTTTCGAACAATCCCGCAGCTCCGGGTTATTGGCAATACCATATTATTGGCAATGCTCAATACCATTCAATTTACTCAATGTTGACCAATCATTAAACAACATTGAGTAAATGAAACGATGACAAACGAAAGTATTCAATGTTTTCTCATTAAATAGAATAGTATATACTAAATCACAGGGTGTCGATTCGTCCCAGTTTGGCTCACTCAGCGACTGGTACACGGTGATTGATTGAAACCTGGCTGGTAAACTGATAAACTTTGTTTGGTGCAACTGATAATGAGCATTCTTAAACGGAATTCACTGCTGGATTATTTTTGGATTTAAATCGAATACCTAGTAAATGTATTGTTCAATGATTATGTACTGTGCTCTTACAACTAGTGTCAAAAGTTCAAATCTTAGGCGAGGCACTGGACGCTGGCACCCTAAACAAAGGTTAAATCTTACATTGGGTGTCAGAGTAATCAAAAACACTGTTTTCCCTAGTTTTAAAGCTCCATTGTGTTAAAATAAGTGTTTCTCTCCTTGTACCTACAATTGAAGATAAAAACTGTGCTTTTTTAAATCATTTTCTTCCAAGCAAGCGTGCGCCACCTACTTGGCCGCATCATTGCTTCACATTAGGCGAATAGCAGCCAATTAAAACATAAATCATTCAGCAAAGAAGAAAAAATAACAAAGAGCAGAGTTTTTTATTTAGACATTACAATGCCAACACCCTCACTTTTTCCTTTTACAAAAACAATACGCCAGCCAAAATAAATGAAATTTAATGGGCCAATAAAATTTCGTGGCCTAAATAGCTTATTTCACCCTAAATAGATTTGAATTAATTGTTTTCCCTATTGCCAGAAAGGAGTTGGATTTCGTTTGTTGCTTTCTGTTTTGCGAATTTTTATGTCACTGTGTTTTTAGGGTTCATTGTACCGCTTTCTTTTTAGAAAATATTTACTACTGGACTAGTACTACCGTTACTATACAGGGTGTTTGGAAGGGAGCTGTACATACGCCTAGGGTAGAAACTAGGGATAGTCTGCTACCTACCCCCGCCCATTATATTGACCTTGGCCTCAAGGTTTTTTTTAAATTTATTTTTATTTTTTATTTGACTTTTTTGTGATTTTTTGACTAAAACTACCTGTAACTCAAAATCTATCCATGGGACCGGTCGGCTAATGGTCTTGTTTTAATCGTTAGAGTCTTAGGGTCCTGCAAAAACTAAAAGTGATAATTACACTTTTAGCATATCGTTAGAAAGGGCATGGACTGAGGATGTTTTAAAAAAATCAGAAGAACTCCAACCCTGTTAGTTTTTTTTTAAACCCCATAGAAAGTTGCCCTTAAAATTATTTCTTTACCTTACTACGGTACTTCAGGCCCCATAACTTTTCTTCTCCACAATTTTCTGGTGTAAAATAATTTTTTGCAGGACCCTAAGACTCTAACGATTAAAACAAGACCATTAGCCGACCGGTCCCATGGATAGATTTTGAGCTACAGGTAGTTTTAGTCAAAAAATCATAAAAAAGTCAAATAAAAAATAATAATAAATTAAAAAAAAACCTTGAGGCCAAGGTCAATATAATGGGCGGGGGTAGGTAGCAGACTATCCCTAGTTTCTACCCTAGGCGTATGTACAGCTCCCTTCCAAACACCCTGTATAAATTAACTTAACCTTTATCAACATCAGCTGCTTAGCCTTGCCCAACTATGTAGGACTCATCTTTCAGTCTAATTGAATGGAGTTGAACACCAGAATTTTACATGGAGCGACTGCCTATCTGACCTCTACAAGTCCACAAATTCTTTAGTACAGCGTAATACGATATTCCTTGGTTAGACTGGTTGTCAGCCAGTCGACGTGATCTACCAAGGCAAGCACGTATTAACTTAAAAATCAACCTCAGGGGCTGTGATGTTTTATCCACGAGCCCCTTATTTCGTTAACTTAACCCTAATGACATTATGTAAGCAAACAGCGACCAAGCCTTCTTGATCCACAAAATTTCCATGCGACAGTTCTGAAACCATCAAAATGTAGATGAAACAAAAGGTACACGCTGCAACGTCGTTGAATAATCACCGACATAACTAAAAAAAGGCTTTTTGAATTCATCCCTCTGACATTTGCATAGGAATCTAAATACCGCGGTTAGTACAAAAAGGGGAGCGACGGGTTTTTGTTGACATTTTGGTAAAGTATTTTCGTTTTATATGCTATACTCTGAGTGTTCAGTAAAAATAACCTGGATCTGAAGAAAATATTTTAAGAACATCACGTATCTAACTTTACAAAACTTTGAACTCTCCACCATTATCGCCCTAGGTTTTTCTCAACGGAGATGAGTGTTGGTTTCCAGTACAACCAGATTCAGCAATTTCATAAAATACTGGTATTCCACCAGTATTTTATGAATTTGATGAAGTTCACTTAGTATTTCAGTACAACTTCGTCTTATGTTATGCTCCGATTCTCTTTGATCTAAAGTGATTTTTGTAAAGGCATAGTCGACATTCCGGAAAAACAATAAATTTAAGTAATGCAGATTGCATTTACACTAAAGTGGCTACAAAAGCTGTGAAGCTTAGGGCCAACAATATTTAAAGTACTGTCATGCCAGCGGCGCGGCGGCGTCACAAAGAAAATGAAGAATAACGGACTCTGTTTGTCATTTATTTCCCAAAATCGGATATAAACAAAGGATCCCTAGCAAAATATCCGACGCCCTCTTAAATTTGACCGCTCCGAAAGTGACGTCACTGCAATCGCCTAAGACGTCATTAGGCGTTTACAAACTTACCACTTACATCTTGACAACCCTTATGTGTTTCACACTAAGGTTGAAATTCGCCTGACTGGTTTAAGAAGTAAGTTGGTGCAGACGGTGTCATTGACGAATCAGGCCCATTTCTCATCAGGTGTCATTACGAAATGTCACCATCGGGTGTCATGAGCTGTCATTTGCGTTGTAATACTCACAATGACTACCTTTAGAGTACGCAGGTAGGGTAATTTAGCGGTTTACGTGATCAAAATGGAAAGGGACTGTCTATATAGCACCTGTCGTGATATTAAATGAAATTGGTTCACAAAGCACTGCCTCATTGGTATAGTAGTCGCAAGCGCGGCTGCTGAGGGGGTGCTGGGTACGATTCCCGGGTTGTTCAAAGTTTTATTGCGTTTTTTGCATTATAAATTTTTCAGCATCCATTTCGTCTCGATTCCGAAAATCTGAGTCCTACCAAGAGGTATCGCATCTTTCTTTATCATTTTTTCCTATCGTATGAGTTTATGTACTTATGTTTTTCATATTATCTGCTTTATTCTAAGAGTATACCCAAATGCACATCTAAGCATTCACGCTACAGTAAGGGAATGAATTGTTAAGAGAATAGGGTATTTCACCAAAAATAATCTAAATAAATCTATTTGACGGACTAAAAAATAATGGACATGTATTTTTTTTTCACTTAAACAAAAGATGAAGACGATACAGGGCTTTGATAAGTCGAGTCAAGTTGTGTGACGTCACAAGGTTAGTATAAGGTACAAGGTTGGATGAAGATGACCCAGGATCTTTGACACGTTTTATTTTCGTAAATTTTTATTAATTTGATGAAACAAAAAACACGTTTCCAATATTTATCGATAATCTAACAGACGGACTAATTAGATTTTTTTGGTGAAGTACCCTATTGATAACAAAGGTTAATTTTCCGTTTTATAGCTATTACATACATTATCATACACATCTCGACTTCATCCACTGCTATAGCCTTTATTGGGACAAGCCCGCCGCACTGTAACTCCTGTAAGCCAGAATCAACAGTGGCGACCACAAGAAAAGCGCTGACACTTTTCTTGTGGTCGCCACATTCGTTGCGTCGTCTTCGTTAAATCGTTTCTGTGCGACTTCGTCGAGCTAATGAAGCTCGACGAAGTCGCAGAGAAACGATTTAACTGTCTTGAATCCCGCAACGAAATTAATCAGAAAAGAATAGCGGAGGAGTAAGATAAACATAATTTCCACTTCCCTCCATATCAGCAGGAGACAGAACAGAACCAGGCCAATAGGCACACAGGGACGTATACAACTGGGCCGGCTGATCTTGTCTCGACTACCATTACTTCTCTTTCCATTCCATGGATGCCTATTTCATACAACTGGCAAATAATTACTGATGCTGGTTTACGTTACTTTGTTAATCAAATTAACTTATTTGCTAAGCTATGAATATTCTCTACACTTTACAAGAACTTTGCAAGTACTTAACACTCTTTCGTAATACAAAAAACGTTCTATTTTGGAGAGATGTACAATAATTTCTGTCTGTAATTGTGCACCCCTGCAAGGAAACTTCAAGGAGCTTTTGTACAACTTAGGGGAATAGAACTAATGTGTAACATTTCCTTTCAGTGTCTTATACTAATGAGTTTCATTAGTAACTGCCTTGGTGGCATTCGTGTACGTCCATCTCAGAATGCTGAGAAAGTTTGTTTCGTGATTTCTTCGTTTGACTTTCTTTAACATAGAAATGAAACAGTGACTAGCATTGTGGATTTTATTGACATAACGTTACGCCTACTATCTCTGGCCAGATCTAGTTTTAAAACATAACATTATCCGTCGTGTAAAACCAATTTGCCGCAATTAATATGATTTATGATTTAATATCCCACAAACTCCACACAAAATCTACTATTAAATGGACGTAAACAAAACATTAAATAATTATTTTACTTTAATCGACCGATAAATATAATTAAACTTATCCGGTACGGTAACGATTTCCATATTTTAATTAACTAGCGCTGATGAAATCAGTTTCTGTCTGACTGACAATTACTGCGTATTCATTAAAGTTTAATATAATAATTTGTGGTTCAAATCGTTCCATTTTATTTGTGATTATTCTGAACCGCTTGCAATTGCATAATTATTTTGAATTAAATTTGGGAATGATTTAGGAAATTACAAATATTGCAATTATCATAATTGTGTAAAAGCAAAGTGATGTTGCTTGTAATTTTTTTTTAGTACCTCTTTTTTCAAGTTACAGACATTTTTAAACGAACCCGTCATGAAATCGTCAACTAAGTATTTAGTATACAAAACTTTCACTACGCAATGATTTTTTCATTGCTGAGAAACGACCCTTTATTTTGATGTGAAAAAAACATTAATTTAAAGTAGATACCTAATGTTGACTGTTTGATGTGACTTGTAGTCCATTTTCATTCATAATGCCACGTTGAGATCCCGTAAAATATTAAGCAATGCCATTGGCAAATACTGTACTTTTTTTGCGTTGCCCCAAACGTTACCCCACACTAATAGGGGTGTTAGCCAAAAAAAATGAATTAGTCCGTCAGATAGATTTCCAAAAAATATTGGACATGCATTTTTTCTTTTTCCACGTAAACACACAATGAAGACGATACAGTGCTTTGAAAACTCGTGTGACGTCATTTTCTGAGACATTAAGCCTCGTATCCACTAGGCAACATTTGGCGCGCGACACGTGAATCTCAACATGTACGGCAACGCTGCACAACAGCGCGCGACGTTGCCAGCTGCCGCGCAACATGACGCGCGGCTTGTTGTTTGTTTTAGTGCATCGTTAGTTGAGCATCAATTGTTGTCGAGTGGAGACGTGACGCACAACAATGTCCGTATAATATTATAACCACTGCCGCTGAAATCAACACAAGTTCCTCTGGCGACATGTTGTCGACGACTGAGAATGTGTGGACAGACAACGTTGTTAAACAAATGTTTCGCGTCAACATTCAACAAGTTGCGAAACATGTTGAGCAACATGTCGCGCGTCAAATGTTGCCTAGTGGATACGAGGCTTGAGTATGCCATTCTTTAGCGGTCAGTGACGTCACAACCTCCCACTCAAATCTTCCACGCGTTTTATCTTCGTAATTTTTTATCGATTTGATAAATAAAAAATACGTATCTAATATTTTTAGTCTAACAGACGGACTAATTAGAATCATATTTTTTAAGTCAGTTAACATCCCTATTCTGGGCCGACACAATTTAGATTGCCATTGACACGCTTAGAAGAAGACTAGGAATTTCTCCTGTATCGTGGTGGGTGCGTTTACAAACATTAAAACTCACATACACAAACCAGACACAACACAGACCCGAAACAACTATCAGTAGCCCATACAAATATTTGTTCTGTGCGTGTTCGAACTCGCGACACTCGGCGCATCTTGCCTTCATGAAGGTACTGTTTTTTTTTATTGTTTAAAAAAAACTGTTCCAAGGCTTTTCCCCATAAATAAATAAATAATAATAAATAAATAAAATGTTTATTTCAATTACATAGTTTTAACAGACACGATTTGGAGGTCACCTTTTAAGTAAGGGGATATGCTTGTGTTAGGTGAATCCGCACTTCCACTTAACGTCAAACAATGTATGCAATTGAAAAAAAACCGGCCAAGTGCGAGTCAGACTCGCCCATGAAGGGTTCCGTAGCAGCAAGTAACATAACGTTAACATAATTTTTATAATTGAGTTGATTGAATGAACGGTAAATTGCGATTTACGATTTATGACGTATTAAAAAAAAATACTTACTAGATCTCGTTCAAACCAATTTTGGTTGGTAGTTTTTGTTGAGATCTACATTATATATTTTTTTAGAATTGTCACTCTTTTACTTCAAAAGTTAGAGGAGTTACATTTTACCACTTTGGATGTGTCTATCTTTGAAACAATTGACTTTGAGAAAAATGATTTTAAGAACCTCAATGTCATTTTTGAAGACCTATCCATAGATACCCCTCATGTGTAGGTTTGATGAAAAAAAGTTTTTTTAGTTTCAATTCCATGTATGGAGAGCCCCCTCTTAATCTTATATTTTTTTATTTTTATATAAAAATCAAAAAGCGGTTTACAGAATACATCTACCTGCCAAATTTTAACTGTGTAATCCTTATAGTCTCGGAATAAAATGGCTGTGACATACGGACGGACAGACGGACAGACGGACAGACAGACAGACAGACAGACATGACGAATCTATAACCAATTTTGGTTGGTAGTTTTTGTTGAGATCTACATTATATATTTTTTTAGAATTGTCACTCTTTTACTTTAAAAGTTAGAGGGGGGGGACACACATTTTACCACTTTGGATGTGTCTATCTTTGAAACAATTGACTTTGAGAAAAAATGATTTTAAGAACCTCAATGTCATTTTTGAAGACCTATCCATAGATACCCCTCATGTGTAGGTTTGATGAAAAAAAGTTTTTTTAGTTTCAATTCCATGTATGGAGAGCCCCCTCTTAATCTTTTATTTTTTTTTATATAAAAATCAAAAAGCGGTTTACAGAATACATCTACCTGCCAAATTTCAACTGTGTAATCCTTATAGTCTCGGAATAAAATGGCTGTGACATACGGACGGACAGACGGACAGACGGACAGACGGACAGACGGACAGACAGACAGACAGACAGACATGACGAATCTATAAGGGTTCCGTTTTTTGCCATTTGGCTACGGAACCCTAACAAGAGAAATTACAAAAATACAAAAAGTAGCGCACTTGTATGTGTGATGTATGCGAGTGGAATTTTGAGTGTTTGTAAATGTGTGTGTATATGTTGTGTTATTTTTGTTTAAGTTTAGTATAAACAAATACACAAATATTAATCAGCAATGCAAACCAATAACTACTAAAAACAATACCTAAACCTTATTATCATAAATAACAACCTAGACCAAACAGTGCAGCGCCTACAAAAACTAGGTCCAATATTTACTCCTGGCAACAATTCCAGTCGAAGTCATAAAATTTCTGACTACCGTCATAAAGTGGCAATAAGAATTACTTAACAATGTGTGGTTATAATATGACCAGATTGTCCTGGCATACGTAATAATATTACTGATAGGTAAAATTGGTCCTAGTACGTGGTAGATCTATCTTTGTATACAGAGAAAGAACCAAAGAAGAAATAAAATGCTCTAAAAAGAAGATATTTTTTTAAATTTTAGTTTAAATCAAAGACGTCACCATTCATAACATTTCCAAGAAAAGAAAACATTTAAAAAAAGGCTTTCACGAGTTTTTTCTGTATGAATAAGTGGTTATAATCATTGTCTTCCAAACGAAACATATTATAAGTACAAAAAATTTCTTTTTTTGGCGGGCGGGAGTCCTCCCGCACTGGGCGGAGCAGAAGAGAGTGACAGACTTCTACCGACTGAATACCACCCATGTTGCTTCTTAGCCCTCTGTGTCTGGAGCCACGGTATTTCTTTCGAACAACTCGCAGCCCCGGAGATTACGCAGCCACAGACAAAATTTAACCTCAATCTAAGTCTGGCCTAACGATACCTTGTATAATCTACCTTTCTATTTCGGCTTATGTCTAACTCTAACCGGGATATATTTTGGATTTATTTTGGGATTTTAATTCTCATTTCTTTACTCTAGATACTACTCATAATATTAAGGGTACCACGAAGAAGAGTCACAGTAGCAATTCGTCATTGGTTGAAGATGACATGTTTTTGACGTTAACCTTTAATATACGACATTTACACACAGTCCTAGAAGGTTTATAAAGTTTCAACATACACTGGTCCCTCGGTAAAAATACTTAAGGTTAGGTAAACATTTTTTGGTCTCACCTCCTTGAAAGTAATGGGGTAACTTTGACAGTAACATGATTTAATGGCTATTTCCTTTGCCTCGTCTTTATGGTCCACTTAACTTTTTAATTTATGGTCGTAATGCACCTCCGTTGGCAGGTCCGGGAAGTTATCGCTGAAAAATAATTAAAAATAACTAGAAAGTACCGTGTGAAACTGCCATGGTCGATTTATGAGGGTTTTCAGTTCAGGGATACGAGAGAAAACTTTTATGGCACTAAAACTCTCTTAAGTGCACTACAAAATGGTGTTCTCCAACAGTGCAATATTGTATTAGCAATAAGACAACTTATTGTCTTATCGTGCTGTAAATGAACTTCTTACAATGCTTGCTTGCATACGCTAGCATATCAAGCAACTTTCTTTAAAACAATGTTAATAGATTTTTAACTTGTTTCCCAAAGCCTAAACTTTTTTTTTTTAATCTTTATTTATTAGAGAGGGTTTGTTCACATAGCGAACATGTCACCCTCATAGGAACACTTTACATGCAAAGCTTACAGTCTACGCTTAATTCCTATATTAACTAATTTGTATATTATTCTAGCCGTTTTAGATGTTGGAAAGGCTAGAATCATATTGCATGCTCCCAATTCCAGAATATTTATATTAAATTGGTCTTGGATTATGTTTCTTTCAGCCTCATTCCGGACACACTCCACTATAATATGGGTAACGTCTTCGATCTTATCGCATTCCGTGCAGTTTGGAGACGTGACTTTGCCCATCAATGCCGCAAAACTATTCAATGGGATGTGTCCGGAGCGAAGTCTCAAACTAGTCACAATTTCTTGTCTACTCATATCGGCATTATCAAACCATGGATATTTGTGGACAGTCGGCTGCATCGTACGATACCAAATCCCTTTGGTCAATGACTTCTCGTCGAAATATTCCTTCCAAATATCGTAAGATTTCAATTTAACATCACTTAATACATCAGTCCAGTAAGGTTTATAGGCCACCGGCACCCCCTCAAAGCATGCTTCTTTGGCAAAATTATCTACTTTTTCGTTTTCTTCAATGCCGATATGGGAAGGCAACCACTGGAGAACAACATTTTTATCATTATATCTAAATCTACTAATAAGCTCTATGATTTGGTATGCTACCGGATAACCACTGGAATTTCTTATACACTTCAGCAAATGTTGGAGTGCGCTTTTACAATCAGAGAATATTACGGAATCTTGAAAATTAACCGATTCAAGGTATGATATAGCTTCAAAGATAGCGATTAACTCGGAATGCATGACAGACATTTTTGAATTTAATTTAAACTTACAGGCAGTATTACACTTCTCATCAAAAAAATCGAAACACCTCGCAGTTTATGATTTGATAAGGATTATCAGAAAAATGTGTATATTTAGGAATAAATGTAAAATGTCATTTAATAGTGAGTAGTATGAGGTTTTTAAATCCTAATGTTAATGTTCTAAATTCAAATGAAGTCTTCATAGGTTTCGTATTTTGTATAATGAGTAATTTTTACCCTGTATGGAATATGAAGGAAATGGGTAAAACAACACGCGTAAATGAAAAAAAAATGTAAGAAACGTTTATTTAATAACTTGTATTCCCTCCGCGAGCTCTTATTACTGCTTCCATACGGTTCTTCATCGATCGGATGAGAGTCACGATCACATGTTGTGGTATATTATCCCATTCCTCTTGGATTGCATTTTGCAGCTGGCTAAGTGTTTCTGGGGCTGGATCTCTTGCTCGAATTCGTCTCTTTAATTCATCCCATAGATGTTCAATGGGATTCATGTCCGGGCTTCTTGCTGGCCATACCATAATGGAGATACCGACTTCGGTAAGATAATCTCGTACGACGCCCGCGGTGTGAGCTCTAGCATTGTCGTGCATGAATATGAAGTCGTTGCCAATAAAATGTGCATAGGGCATCACATGAGGTTCAAGACACTGTTCGATGTACCGATGAGAGTTTAGTGCAGGCAGCCGTGGCCCAGACACAAAGGCAAGTTCTGTCTTACCGTCGGCGCTGATTCCTCCCCAAACCGTCCACGAACCGCCACCATAGCTGACCTTTTCTTCAATGCAGCATTGTGCAAAGCGTTCTCCATCTCTTCTGTAGACCTTGTTCCTTCCGTCGTTACCATACAGCATAATTTTACACTCATCAGAAAACAGTACTTTGCTCCACTGAAGGTATGACCAAGTTAGGTGCTCGCGTGCAAAGTTAAGGCGCGCTCTTCGATGGTCTGTAGTTAATTTCGGCCCATTCGCTGGCTTATGCGGTGCCAATCCGCGTTCCTTCAACCTTCTTCTTATTGTAGAGTCACTTACAGCTACTCTTCGTACAACGCGAAGCTGCTGCTGCAGTTGAAAAGCGTTAAGGCGTCGATTTCGTAAAGAAGTTGTTACAATAAATCGATCATCTCGCTCAGAAGTGACCCGATTCCTGCCAGATCCTGAACGGCGCGTGAACGAACCAGTCTCCCGATAGCGTTTGTAGACTCTATGAACAGATGATAAGCTTAGATGCAATCTTGCAGCCACAACACGCTGACTAAGTCCAGAATCCAGCAATGCCACCACTTGGGCGGCTTCTGCGGGCGAAGTATCCATATGTTTTAGAAAAAAAAGTTTTTTCAGACGTCCCAAAGTCACAGTAAATGAAATAAGAAACAAAAAGTTTAAAGACAAGCGCTAATTTTTAGTTTTTAAACGAGAAACGTACTCCAACCCTAAATACACATTTGTCTCAAAACAGTGATTAATTTCATTTATAGGATAAACAAATGAAATTCTAATTTCGAATTTTGATTTTTTTCTTCTTACTGTAATGACCAAACTGCCAGCTACACAATAATGTTTTTTTTCATGGAATTAATTCTCTTTTGTAAAAACTTAGGACAAAAACAATAAAAACGAAAGTGTTTCGATTTTTTTGATGAGAAGTGTATTTTGAGGGTCATAAAACGCGGCTCCAACATTAGCTCGGACTTTAGATCCATCCGTATAAATCCTGTAGTAACCAGAATAGCTCCTGCTAAAACTGTTACCACAAATATTCCGAAGTTGAGTATTATTGTACGATTTCTTAACTTCAGTGATCTCTTTAATTTGTGGTTTAATGATACAAGACAAGTTAACACTACTTAGCCATGTGTTAAGCGAAAATAAGCCTAATTCCTCACTACAGTGGACTGATATGTTATTAAATGTTTCAAACATGTGAGCAATCAGTGGTTTCTTTTTACGTGTCCAATATGTATCTTGGCAACAAATATTAAGATTTGTAACAATTTCACACGTGTCTCCATTTACAAAAGATTTGAGCTTCAAAAAATATTTTCCCGCTAAGTAATATCTACGAACATGTAAAGGCTGCAGATGGAGTTCGCATTCCATTACGTGTATGGCTGTACTTTTAATAAAACCTCCAATTACCCTCAAACATTGGTTTTGAATTTTGGTTAATTTATTCAGATGGGTTTGGTAACTATTATCGTATAAAAAACTGGCATAATCTATTCTACTGCGTATAATGGCAATGTATAAACGACGTAAGTGAGTAGGGTGTATGCCCCAACCTGGTCCCGTTAGTATTTTAAATACATTCAGAAATTTTGATGATTTTTCTTTTATCTCATTTATATGTTTCGACCATCTTAGAGATCGATCTAACCATAATCCCAAATATTTATAGTTCTCAACTACTGGGAGTGATCTATTATTTATTTTAATAACAATATTATCTTTCCTAAAACCATTTTTAAATATACATACTTTACTTTTACTTGATGAGATATTTAAACCGATATCTTGAATTAATTGGCTGAACAAATTCAAAGCCATTTGTAGATTATGGGTTGCCTCTAAAATATTGTTGGTAGTAAAATATAAAACAAAGTCATCTGCAAACTGCGAAATACAAACGTTATTTATCTTTTTACAAATATTGACAGTAGCTATATTAAATAACAATGGTGACAAAGGGTCTCCTTGGGCCAAGCCACGAGAAGTAGTTCTACATAATGAATCAGAACCAAGTTGAATTTTTAAATTTCGTTCCTGTAAAAAGTTCCAAAGATAGCTGCAAATTTTTAGTCCCACACCTAAGCCGTCTAATACACGTAATAAGCTATGTACATCCACATTGTTGTATGCATTGTCCAGATCAATAAAGCAGCATACAGTCATTTTTTTTTTCCGAAAATCCTGTTTGAATTCTCGAAACTAATCTAGTGAGATTATTTAGAGTTGATCGGCACTTTCTAAATCCTGTTGTATTCTGGTCTAAAATACGGTTCTTTTCTATAAACCACTCTAGTCTATTGAGTAGAATGTTATGGAAAGTTTTGCACATACACGAGATCATAGATATCGGGCGAAGAGAAGAGCCCAAGGAAGGGTCACGTCCAGGTTTGGGAATCGGCACCACAACTATATCGCGCCATTGTTTGGGTACGAACGAGTATCTTAAGAATGAATTAAATAAATTCAGTAGGATCTGTTTCCCGTTCTCAGGTAAGTATGTTATCATAGAATACGAGATCTTGTCACAACCAGGGGCTGTATCTTTACTTTTTAGGCATTTAGTAAGTTCTTGGATTGTAATAGGTACTTCAAGTTTTGGATTATCCGATGTAAATAAAGGGTTATCGCATGACACGAAATCTGGGGCTAAACTACAAAGTAATTCGCTGCTTCTAATATTGTCAACATGAGATTTTGGTGCGTTATATCCCTTAATCCATCGCATTTTACGCCACAACTCACTATGTGTTGAAGTTTGGTTGAGAGTGGAACAAAAGCCCTGAAATGACTTATTTCTAGAGCGTCGTATGTTTCGTTGAGCCTCACGGATTTTACTTTGAAGGATTGTAAGGTTATTTGGTGATGGATTGCGACGAAACTGAGAAAGTGCTAAACGGCGCTCTGCTACAGCCTTAGAGAGGTTCGGACACCAATAAGGTTTAGGTGTAAATTTTTTATCTGGGCTCATATTCATTTTAGTAAATGGAATAAAAAGGTCTGCAGCCATGTCTAAATAGTCAATAAATAAATCATATCCTTTTTGTAAATCATTTGGTAGCATCAATTCAGCGAAAAGGTCATTTAATAGCATTTGGTATCCTACCCAGTCAGCCTTTTTATAATTACGCCGTGACATGTAAACATTAGTAGTTTCAAAGTATGTTGCAATTTTAATAACACAATGATCGCTTCCCAATGTCTCATTCAATACATTCCAGTTTAAAGTTAGGCTTATATCGGATGATACTAATGAAATGTCGGGGGACGACTGTTGCAAAACATCATTGACTATCTTAATACGTGTGTGATCGCCACTGTTTAATGAAACAAAGCTACTACCAATAAGTGCATCAAAGATTTGATTACCTCTCCTGTCTATTTTATTCGACCAATTGGTATGGTGACCATTGAAGTCACCCAAAAGTAGGGTTTTATTATTTACCTGTAAAAATAAGTGATCCCAGTCTGACTGGCTAGTATTTATAGAAGGTGGACAGTAAATCGATATCACGTTTTCAATTTGATTACAGTTATATACTTTAACGTGTAGTATTTCTATTCCCGAGTTAGAATTTTGAAAGTCTTGGCAAATTTGAGATTTGATTGACTTGTGTGTGAGTATAGCTACGCCTCCATATGCATCGTCTCTGTCTTTGCGAAATACATTATAGTCTTTAACTTTAAAATAACTGTCTGGTTGTAACCATGTTTCGCTTAATACGGCAATGTGAATCTTGTCTTGTATTAACAGATTCTCAAACTCACATAACTTTGGTCTGATGCTTTGTGCATTCCATTGGATAATATTTAATTTAACAATACTTGTATTTTTATCTGCCATTTGAGAAATAATCAATAATTAATTTAAGAACAGGCCAATCTGCCACATTGTCAACTACAACTAAAATTAACCACTCAATACACGTTTTCAGTACCCCTTTGCAAATCATTTGTATAGTGCTTCCTTTCATGAATATTATGTCTTGTAATCTCTGTAATAATTCCTTAAAACTGACATCTCTCTGTTTTTCTTCTGTTTCATTCGAGTGTTTTGTTTCAGCTTCATTATATTCTTCTTCTTCCGTTTTACTCCACTCTATGATATCTAGGTCTAATTTCTCTTCTCTCTTCTGTTTCTGTTTAGAGTCGGACTTTTGCTTAAATTTATGTACACGTGCCTTAGTTGTCACTTTAGCATAAGTCGGGCTATTAAAAACTGGAGAAGGAATTATATCCACGACTTGGAGTGCTGGCTTTAAAGCAGTATCCTTTCTATCCATGTTTATTTCCTCGTGAGTTGGTTCGTCTTTAGGGACATAAATAGTCAAGGCTTTTCTATAAGTGCAATTAATCTCGGACATGAGCTCCCTTAATCTTTTCTCCTTTAAGAAGATTGGACATGTTTTTGAGAGGGAGATATGTCCTCCATTGCAGTTGACACAAATCATGTTTGTGGTTTCGCAATTGACATGGTTTTTTCCGCACTTGGGACACACCACTTTCATACTAGGACACTTTTTCAAAATATGACCATACTTCCAGCAGCGCGAACATTGCGATACCGGAAATACATATGGTTCTACTTTTATTCTCAAACCATGAGTATAAACATATGGTGGTAAGTAGGGACCTTTAAAACAAAGACGAACCGCTTCACTGGGTGACCAGCCTTCTTCCTCAAAGTTCTTGCGGTTCAACCGGTGTACAGATATTAGCTTAGTTGGTTCAGGACAAAATATATTTTCCAAAATGTTTTCCTCCGTCATTTCCAAGTCAACATCTCGTATTACACCATATGACAAATTCTTCTCCATTGCTCTGTGCAGATTCCAACCCTTTTTCATAAAGATTTCACATGTCTCTAATTTCTCGGCGCTACTTTCACTCATCAATTCTATGCGAACTCGATAGGGATTGAGAAACTTCACCCTGCTAATATCTTTTATATTCTGATCCCTAAACAATTTAGCTAGGCTAAATTGTTTTGGTAGTTTTTCCTTGCTAGATATATATATTTCTATCTTTTCCGTTTCCTTCAGTTTTTTGTCTTTTCGTTTTACTTCTGTCCATTCTTCATCACTGCTTTCCCTCATTCTTTTATTAGTTATAGTTGCACTATCCATAATGTCGGAATCTTCATTTAAGGTACAAATCTCATTCATAGAATCGTTATTTATGTCATTACTAGTCTCATTAGTCTCACTCATTGTACACGTAAACACGTCGCATCGGCGACAGCGAGCAGGTAGCCTAAACTTCAAGGTGTGGACGTGCTGGCGTCTGTAAATATACTAGAGTACGTTCTATGAATTTATTTATCCATCTAGGAAACCTAACAAAACCAAGTATATTAATAAAAGTAAGTCAGCATCATTCCACATTCATTTTACCTAGCAACTAAGCAAATACCTCATGTCTGCCAAATACAAATAATTATTTTGTTGTTGATTAAAAATATCTACACTAATATTATAAAGAAGAAAGATTTGTTTGTTTGTTTGTAACGAATAGGCTCCGAAACTACTGGACCGATTTGAAAAATTCTTTCACCGTTAGGAAGCTACACTATTCCCGGGTCACATAGGCACTTTTTATCCCTGTATTCCCTTGGGAACGGGAACTACGCGGGTGAAACCGCGTGACGTCCGCTAGAAATAAATAAAAACCTGACCCGCCAACACGAAGCCAGTAAATACTCACCGTATATTCACAAAACCCCAAAAAACTACAAACAACACACGCTAAAATTAAGCAAATGGATATAAATTAACGAGGTTCGGAACAAGAGAAACATATCAAAACAAACATAGCGGAGATCCCGCAACATGTTTTCTGAAAAGAGACATAAAATCTAAAAAACACGTATAACAGAACAATGATAAACATTTATTAGTCGTGTACAGTCTTTTTTCAGTTACTTTAACTTTGAAAGCTGCAATCAACTATCAATCTTATCAGAGAAAATAATAAAGATGACTTTTATTCTGAGCTTGTCAGGCAAACGGATGGGAGCCCTCATCTGTATTTTGTATGAAGCGACCGCCTATAGAGATCTGACCTTAACGATTCCATTTTAGTACTTGTAAGATAAATTGTTAAATGTTCTGGCCACTGACAGCATGGACCAAGGCTTTACAAGATTTCCAAGTCACGGAGGAAACTGGTAATGTATTGGGTAGCCATACATCCAACGACCAACCCAAGCAAGCCCAGCTTGACCAGGAGAATTACGCGAGCGGCTGTTATAATATTTGGCTATCAACACCTGAGGAAAGCTATCAGTGATTATATATTATATTTATTTTAATGTTATTTGTTTATTATATTATATTATACTAGCTGTTGCCAGCGCTCCACCCACTACAACTCGAAAATTATCCCACTGAAAGATAAAATCGGGATAAAAACTCCTATGTGTTAATCCAGGTTATAAAATATCGATGTACCAAATTTTATCCAAATCCGTTCAGTAGTTTCTGCGTGAAGAAGTAACAAACATACACACCCACACTATCACACACTCACAAACTTTCGCCGTTATAATAGTGTGATTACATTCTATTTCAACGAATAATTATAGAACAGAGTCACTTCGACAGCTCAGGGCCTGCAGTCTGTACAAAGATAGCGATCGCTTTACGACAAAATTCGGTCGCAAAGCTATAACGATGCGGATTTAAGTTGGTAGCTAATACCGGCGGGTCGCTTCCGGCTCACGTCCACCTTAAATCCGCATCGTTATAGCTTTGCGACCGAATTTTGTCGTAAAGCGATCGCTATCTTTGTACAGACTGCAGGCCCTGATGCCAATGTCACAGTAACTGTGAAAAGACTGTAGCTAATTATTTGTTCGTGAATGTAAGTGGTACTGACCGCTGTTTGATCAACATTCCTATGAACTGAGTTTATTAGGGAGCGATACAGTTTGATGCAGAAGTTTAAGTTTATTTGGAAAATGTATCTTCATCTACCTAGCCTTTTCCCAACTAAGTATGTTGGGGTCGGCTTCCAGTCTAACCGGATATAGCTGAATACCAGACTTTTACTTGAAGCGACTGCCTATCTGACCTCCACAACCCAGTTTATACTAGATAATGTATACAGGGAAATACGATACGATATAATTATGCACAAACGGCTACCACGTATTATACAGGATGTAAATTAACCCCTCACAAATACGTCAACCAAGCATTCTTTACATCAAACTAAGTACCCTTTTTTTTTTCTTTTTTTTTTTTGGTGGGTGTAAAATCATCGAATAACCCCTCCCGCTCTTGGGCAGAGCGAAAGGGAGTGTCAGACTTCTACTGACTAAAAACCACCCATGTTCCTTCTTCGCCCTCTATGTTGAGGCCGCGATAACCGTTGGACTACCCGCGGCCCCGACAAACTAAGTACCCTTACGCAAAAGTTTTTGCTGGAAAACGACTTTTTTTTTTGGGGTCAAAAATCACATTTTACGGTAAAACTCAATGTAGCACTCTTAAAACATTGTGCTAGTGGATGCTTTAAATAGTAAACGGGTCATGGAGGTAATTTAAGTATAGTTATAACCTGAAAAACTAGTATGTACAAAAACAGCTGTGCAAAATTTGGAACTTTGACCACCAATATCTCCGTAACTAGGGTGTTCCCAGGTATGGTCTACAACCAAAAAATGATTGCAGTGATGCGCAAAACAAATGTCCTTCGTTTGCGTGAAGGGTACTTTTACACCCTTTATACTAACTTCTGAACCATCAGTATAGATTTTTTTAATTAGCTCATCTGCCTAGCCTTTTCCCAACTATATTGGGGTCGGCTTCCAGTTTAACCGGATGCAGCTGAATACCAGTATTTTACATGGAGCGACTGCCTATCTGACCTCCACAACCCAGTTAATACTAGGTAATACGATACCCTTTGGTAAGACTGGATGTCAGACTTTCAGGTCACTGACTACCCGTAACGACTGCCAAAGATCTATATATGGCACCTATACATATTATATTATAATGTTGACGTTTACTTAATAACTTCACCTCCTTTATGATTTACGGCAGAATGTTGGTTGAGTTTAAAAATAGGTTTTGCATTTTTCTAGAAAACAGTACTTATATTTTTTTAATTACCAACGACATGCAATTAAAAACTGTTCTTTTTATTTTCAAAAATCTGATTATTATCGATTGTGCGTAGGTGTCTCTTCCACTCTGTATTTTTATCCATAAAACTACTTCTTAGACTTAATAAGCCTTTGAAGTGAAGCTCTGAAAATAAATTTTCTAATTATATTACTGTTTACTTTATAATACAATGAAAATTCAACGTACCTGTATAAATATATAAAAATAATGTAAAACAATACTTAATGGAAATTGTTTGTATATTTTGTAGACAAGTTCTTTTTTCACACACACAGAATCACACCAAATGATGATATTTTAGCAAAACCAAATGGGTACACTCCTACCTAACCCTTCGTGAATTACAGGTACCAATAGGGATGTTTAATACTGACTTAAAAAATATGATTCTAATTAGTCCGTCTGTTAGATTATCGAAAAATATTGGGTGCGTATGTTTTGTTTTATCAAATCAATAAAAAATCTATCTTATAATAATATCTATAATAATATTCCACATCTATCACACAATAACGCCATCTAGTCCCAAGCTAAGCAGAGCTTGTGTTATGGGTACTAGACAACTGATAAACATACTTATATATTTCTAAATACATACATATTATAGATAAATAAATTACACCCAGACAGTACAGTTATAAATCTATCTTCGTAATTTTTTGGCGTTGGGGGTTTTTTTGACGTCACTAACCGCAAAAAAATGTCATACTAATGTCTTATAATATGACGACACACGAGTTTTCAAAGCACACAGTATCGTCGTAATTGTTTGCTCATGTGAAAAAAGAAAAAATATGTTTTGGAAATCGATCGGAGGGGCTAATTAGATTTTTTTAGTTAACTACCCTATTCCTCAAATTTTAAAGTAAGTTCTCTCTCTCAAACCACCTAAAACACAATCATTGAATACCGAACTACTAAAACATGAAATCTAATATCTACATTGACAGTTTCAATAGTTTAAGCCTTGACCACTTCCTATACTTATACATCGAGAATATTATTCGGAAACTTCGTCAGATGCCCCAATTCTGAATTGGCAGCGTTGCCAAATACGATAACAATGTTAATCACCGACTAACCTACTAAATTGCGTTTTGATGGAGTAACAAATCGATGCTTTAGTGTATTGATATGTACTTTACTTACAATATGCGTATAATTGTGGTTTTACTTATGGCACCCCGGAGACAACTTATGCACACAACAATGGAAGTTATAAAAAATACCAATGTAATTGAGAACTCCTCCTTTTTAGAAAGTCGGATAAAAAGGCAAATTTTTAAAACAACTGCAACATTCTGACCGCCTCATTTGTGCAGACCAAGCAATTTTTTTTTAAGTATACTTACTAACAAAATTTTGGATCATTCTTGTCTGAGTTTTTAAATAAATAAATTATAATTTTAATTAATTAATAGTAGCCAAACAAAAAAATAACGTAAAACAATCATTTTTTTTTAATATTTTGTTAAAAAGAAAACGATTACTCCAATAAGATCAAAGATTTACACACTTTGAAAATATTGAGTAAAAAAAAATAGTTAGTAATTAATTTGTTATACAACTAATAACCCTGACTTTCCTTACTTACACAGACTCATTTGAACATTGTTTACCTACTTCTTAATCTTCTATAAAATGTTCGTGTCACAGTGTTAGTTGCCACACTCCGCGGAAACGGCTAAACCGTTTTTTATAAAAATGTGACTGTTTTCATTAGGTATGAGATCAGGTCGTAAAGTACTTTTTATCCTCATAACCCCATCCGAAAGTAGGGTAGCTAGAAAAAAGTCCAATGCAACGCATGCATAATAGTTTAATGTAAAAGTACTGCATTTAACCTGAACGGTTTATAAAACGAGAACGCAATAATTCGCAGAAAGTGTCAGGATATAAACACCGCTGGTCCCGGTGTTAGCAGAGACACCACTAGTGTTAAAACGGCATTAAATTCTGACACTAAAAGTACACAGATTTCTCTGTGGTCGAATTTGTGGAGAATTACATTAATTTGTCTTAGTGAGGGATATTTTATGAAGGATTTTAGTGGTTGAACGTAGTGTAGAAAGTGAATAAGTCGACTACAGGAATTTATTCACCGTTTAAAGTGTCGAGTTTTTTTTATTTTAATTATATTATCTGCTGGGCAGCGTTTGGGAAGCTGAGTAGTATCTTCTCGTCCAACTTACCACAGTGTCTCAAGACGAAAGTCTATGACCAGTGTGTGTTGCCAGTGATTACATACGGGACCGAAACGTGGTCGCTCACAATGGGCCTCACCAGAAAGCTCAAAGTCACCCAAAGGGCAATGGAGAGAGCTATGCTCGGAGTTACTTAGCGTGATAGAATCAAAAATAAGGACATCCGCATGAGAACCAAGGTTACCGACATAGCCCGAAGAATTGCCAAACTTAAGTGGCAGTGGGCAGGGCACATTGCTCGCAGAACGGATGGCCGATGGGGTCGAAAAGTTCTGGAGTGGCGACCACGAACTGGAAGACGTTGCGTTGGAAGGCCTCCCACTAGGTGGACCGATGACCTGGTGAAGGTTGCGGGGATCCGCTGGATGCGAGACGCACGGGACCGGTCAATGTGGCGACACTTAGTTGAGGCCTATGTCCAGCAGTGGACGTCTTTCGGCTGGAATGATGATGATGATGAATTATATTATTAGTATGTGCTGTGTTTTCTCTTTACTAGGTAAACACGTAAGACAAAACGCTTAAAAGTTAGGATTCTGAACTTTGCTTTTTTTGATGGTTCCTAATTAGTTCAAAATACTTGTCAATTGCGTAAAAATGGTTGCAAAAGTAATTATTTTATCTCAAATAAATACTTTACCTGGCTGCAGATATTGGTGTCTAGACAAGTTACAAACACATTTAGTTAGTTTTTATTCGATTCAACTTTATACCCGCAAATAGATTCCAAGTCCAAACATTAGGAGACATTTAATAGTATTGTTTTGGTCAGATGTAAAATTATTTTACTGCGTTTATCGCCAAAACTAGTTTTTTAGTTTGTTGTTGAGCATTTATTTGTTTGCGGTAGATAATAATCATATATAGCTGATTTATTAAGACTAGAGTTGTTCGTATTTGTGTAATAAAATAACATAACAAAACATCACGTCTGTTTTCCTCAAAGGGTTAAGCAGAAGTGTACCAAGATATAGTAAATTCACATTCAGCCATTTATGTTTAAGTAACATGTAATACAGACAAGCCGCTTGCCTTTGCCATAAACCATTTTATTTTACACTAGCTGTTGCCAGCGGCTTCGCTTGCTACAACTCGAAAATTATCCCACGGGAAGATAAAATCGGGATAAAAACTATCGTATGTGTTAATCCAAGGTGTCAGCTAACTGCGTATCAAATTTTATTAAAATCGCTCCAGCCGTTTAGACGTGAAGAAGTAACAAACATACACATTCACAAACTTTCTCCCATTTAATATTAGTGTGATAAATCAAATATTAAATATAATATATTAGAACAGATTAATTCACTTAACATATTTTTTGGAGTTGGTTGAAAGTTTTTGACCGCAAGATGTGGTGTTCCTTTGTTTTCGCGGAGTAATTACACAAGAACGCACACAGCATCATGCAAGTGAAGTGCTACTTAAATAGTTTTAAGTTACATATTGCATATGCGCACGGAACAAATATTTTGTATGACCTACAGATAGTTGTTCCGGGTCTGGGTATTTGTGTATGTGAGTTTAAATGTTTGTGAACGCACCCACGATACAGGAGAAATTCCTAGTGTGGGGCAACGTTTCATTAAAAAAAAATAGTATAATCGGTCAAGGTATATCTATTATGGACCTTTGCTACCTGAAAATATTAACACATTTAATTAATTCATAACATTTACCCATTAAATTATATGACCACATAACGCTATACTTAATTCCTCTTTTCAGGCAAACCATTAAAGCCATACATCGTACGACACGACACGCTAAGCACCCACCATCTTGACGTACATTGACATAGAAACAAAAGCCAACTTACATACCTACTGCCCACAAACCAAGCAGCGGTAACTCAAGAAATCTATGTTTCAAGAAAACAGGGAATATGTAAACACGTACTACTTTTATTATGTACTGTAGTGCTCCGTGTCACAATAAGCACGTCAATTGACTCGTTATCACACTAGATGGGTATCAGACGTCCGTTCTCGCTCCCAGCAGTAACGCGACTGCTTACCCACCCCGTGGGGCCTAGACGACGCCATGTTTATTGACTAGATTTTAGATCACAAGCACTACATACGCAAATGAAATGTATGCGGTCGCGAGTACCACACTTAATCCCGTGTTCTTCAGAACGACTTCCTCATGATTTTGCCATCACTCATTGTATCAAAATTATTGACTTATTGCGCTACTTTCGTATCAGCTCGCCGTCGTAGAAAATACAAAAAAAAAAAAACAGATTTTTTAATAATTTTGAGGTACCACTTTTTACCTTTCGACGGCACACACAAGATTTATGACCACAAAAAGTGGCCTATAGAAATTGTCAGCTTATTTCGCAGTACGAATAAATAAGATATGAACTTGAAGTACGGTTAATGAGTCGGAAAATGCCCACAAAAGTTGGCAAAGCTATAGTTTAGTTAGACGGCTAAAGTGCTAAACAATAGATTGATATATTTATTCATTAAGGGCAGACTAATATTATAAATGCGAAAGTTTGTGAGTGTGTGAGTGTGTATGTTTGTTACTTCTTCACGCAAAAACTACTGCACGGATTTGAATGAAATTTGGTACACAGATAGTTTATAACCTGGATTAACAAATAGAATAGTTTTTCTCCCGATTTTATATTCCCGTGGGTTGTAGCGGGTGAAGCCGCTGGCAACAGCTAGTATTCAATAAATGCGGACGGCGTACCATCTCTCATTCTTTGTACCGTAACTATAATTGTTTGTGTAACATGTAAAGAACCTTTCTCCTATAACTACACCCGTATTTTTAGTGCAGACTCATGTCCAGTTCTGAACTTGAGTCGACTGTCGTTATCATGACAACAGGGAAATATCGCCCACTAAATCAATCCTGGAACCTCCTACACCAGCCATCCGTGTCATACCCAAAGTTGCATTCTACTGTACTCACTATTCTGCTTTTATCCTACTAATATTATAAACGCGAAAGTTTGTATGGATGGATGGATTGATGTTGGATATTTTTATCCCGATTTTATCTTCCCGTGAGATAGTTATAGCGGGCGAAGCCGCTGGCAACAGCTAGTCACTACTTAAGATGTCAAATATCACTGTCATCATCATCATTAGGCTATGTCCACTGCACGGGCGGAGCTTTCCTCTCTAGGAGAGGGATGGGCTATAATCCACCACGCGGGGCCAGTGCCGGTTGGTAGATGATGATGATAAGTCATTGTAATAATAATATATTAAAAAGTGGGCGTTTATGTGAAATATGTAAATTATAAGCAAACAGTAGCTGTCAATATGTCTAATATTAAGGCGGAATGTATACATGTCACGTTCAACTCAAGTTCAGTCCACGACTAGCGATACCAGTTATAAGTTCCATATTCAACAGTATATGAAAATAATCTAGCCTTTATAATACGTGTCGTAACCACTTGGGACATAAATCTTACACAAAATGTTCTAAGAAATTGTTTGAATACCTACATATTTAGTAGGTACCTTGTGTTTTAGAATATTAGGTACCTAAGAATATTATACTGGGGTAGCAAAAAGGTTAATAATATTCAACGTTTAAGATATTATAGGGTTACGTTTATACTTTAGCCCGGTTATAGCGGGAATCGTGCTGCTTTACGTTGTCTAAATTTGTTTACATTATAAAGTGTTAGTATGAGGCCCTGGATTGGATGCCCAGGTCAGCAAAGTGTTATTGGGTTTTTTCCATGAGGCATTTCTTGGCAGCCACGGAGTCTGGTTCTGTGCTCAGATGATGGCAATAGGTTCACACCCTATTACATGGAATTTAAATATAACTAGCGAAATATTGATGTATTAGGTACACCTCTGCCTTACCCCTAAGGATTAGGGATGATTACAAACTTAAAAAATATGATTCTAATTATTCCGTCTGTTAGATTACGAAAAATATTGAATACGTATTTTTTGTTTTATCAAATCAATAAAAATTGACGAAGATAAAACGCGTCAAAGATTTGAGTGGGGGGTTGTGACGTCACTGACCGCTAAAGAATGTCATACTAATGTCTCGGAAAATAACGACACATGAGTTTTCAAAGCACTGTATCGTCTTCATTGTGTGTTTACGTGAAAAAAGAAAAAAACGTGTCCAATATTTTTTGGTAAACTATCTGACGGGCTAATTAGATTTTTTTTGCTACCTTATTACGAAACATAAATAAAATACAAGTTGAATAAAAACACAAATTCAGAAATCTAAAAACTAGTCTAAACAGAAACTGAAGAAATGTTTTAATAATAAATTCTTAGAAATATTACCTACAGCAATATCTACTTGAATGTATTTTACATTCAACTGTATGAGCGGTGGTATCTATGACTTATTGTAACCGTATTTCATAACTTATATTAAGTTTCTTAGTTTTTAGTTAGTTGAGTTTTTTTACTCAGAATCTCTCGTTTTTTTTGTAAATTATTCTGAAATGCGCTCTACCACTTTTAACACTGTGGCAAAAAGGTTAAACTTCAGTGAACTCAAGAGTACAATGAATCTGAAACAAACAAACATAAACTCACGCTCTTTTCCCACAGGGGTAGATAGAAACCTCCTTTCAAGTGTTCTCTTACCTTTCTCATTTCTTATTTTATCCATTCGCGTAACACACACATCCACTATAGCATTCTCATCTAAGTCACATGCCTTTCATTCATCTTTTTTATGACTGAACATTCTGATCCACACAGGACAGCAGGTATTACCATTGTTTTATAACTTCGCCTTAAGTTTAAGGGAATGCGGTAGATTGTTCCCGTGACCTTATCATCCATTCTGTCTTAATAAATATGTGTTTAAAGCCACGATCTATTTCGCCTTCACTTTAAACGAGTGAACCACTTATTACCACGACTAATAAACGAAATTACAAATAACAGCTAACTACCTCAGAAAATTTACTAAGAACATATCGTAGGTTCACACAAAGCTTTATACGATTACGCCCACAGTCAACCCTCCGCTGAAAGCCGACGCATTTCTTTCATCCAGTTCGGCTTAGAAAACTGTTGAAACTTGGAGTCCCCTTTATAAAGCATGTTATACACTTAGTATACTTTAGAAAGGCTTGTAATATTTCTTCGGAAGCTTGGAAATGCACCTTTTGAAAAGAATGTTCTTATGTTTAAGGTCGAGATCGAGGAAGTTACTTAACGAGTGCTAAGGTTAAGGGTTATTCCTGAGTATGGCAAACTTCTAGTGCAAGATTTCGGTGAGGAGACCTCTCTGAGAAATAAATAAGTTAAGTCTTGGCATTAATAAAGGTTGTGGGGCCGTAAAGCTCGGGCGGCCAAACGTAAATGTAAAAAAAAAGCGTGTTCCCACCCACGTTATCACTTCACTTCTGGCGAGTCATGGCGTTTGGCCATGACTCGCCAGAGGCCGCCGAGTAAGCCGATTTAGCAAAAATAATTTAAAAAAATATTAAACAGGTAAGTTTTACAATAATAACCTTTGTATCTACAACACTAAATTCCAAGACAACCAATTCCTTGCAAACTTACAACTAAATCAAATAACAAAAGAGGAAAAGTATTACTAAAGTTATATATGTTTCTTTGTCAACGGCAACTGTACAAGCACTTAGCAGGAAAATTACACTCTACGTCTTATTTCCACTTGAGGGTACTTGAAATGCCCGTCGGGGCCGCGGGTTGTACACTAGTTATCGCGGCCTCGACATAGAGGGCTAAGAAGGAACATGGGTGGTTTTTAGTCAGTAGAAGTCTGACACTCCCTTTCGCTTTGCCCAAGAGCGGGAGGGGTTATTCGATTATTTTCCACCCGCCAAAAAAAAAAGGGTACTTGAAATGTGTTTCCTGAAGAAATATAAATAACAGATTATATAAGATTTATTAGAGTATGTTTAAACATAATAATATGAAATGTACACAACTTGTTTTTTTATCTATCATCATAACTCTATGGTTTTATATTCTTTAAATAATAAAAAGTACTAGAATATGTACTCAAAAATGCATTGTTTCGAAGATATATGTAGGAATTTTAGTTTCATTGTTAAATACGAGGAATTCAGTTGCATTGCAACCAAGCATTAATCTGCGACGTATTTCACGTAATGGAGCTTTTCATTAATAATGGAGAATATTTCATTTTTTTTTGTATGAAAAATTAAAACTAAAATCTATTGTCAATATTATCAAGCTGAAGAGTTTATTTGTTTAGTTGAACACGCTTATCTCAGCAACTACTATTTGAAATTGAGAAAATATTTTAGTCCATTTATAAGGCTATAAAACATAGTAACGATTTCAAGCTGATGAAGACGCGGGCAAAAGCTAAAATGTTAATAAAATGTCAAAATAATGCATAATGCGTGCCGAGAGCAAGATGCCATTCAAGCTAGTCACATCACGTTTAAGGGTATTTTTATTGGGCCGCGGGTTGTACACTACTTATCGCGGCCTCGACATAGAGGGCTAAGAAGGAACATGGGTAGTTTTTAGTCAGTAGAAGTCTGACACTCCCTTTCGCTCTTCCCAAGAGCGGGAGGGGTTATTCGATGATTTTCCACCCGCCAAAAAAAATGGGTATTTTTATTCCCCAAGCTACCCGCTAACTGCATTATTATCTGTTTAATAAACCAGTTTTTAATATAGAATTATAGTCCTCATATATTTACGTTAGCTATGATTATGGCTCACCAATTCTATCATATACTATAATATTAGTAGACTATCAGTATGACGTACTACGGCGTAGCGTCTACGCCTGCTACGTCGTAGCAAAGTTAGTTTTGTTTTCTTAAAGATATAGAAGTTTCAGTCAGTGTGGCAAGTCAGTGTCTGGTGTTAATAAATTGTCAGACTGTTGCGTTTCCTCAGAACCTTTGGTTGTATGTATCGCAATTAATAAGTACAGGAACGAAGTTTAATAAAAAAGTATTTGCAATTTAAGTATTCGATTGCATGTTTCAAAAACTGATTGGTTACATGATGAGTCTGTTATGTTCTATTCTCATTAAAGAATTTTAATAGCAATTAATGACATCATACAAGTTACGTATTCATAAAACAATCAGTTTTTCTGAAAGTAGCAACGTTGATAGAAATATTGTGTGGAAATCGGCTGTCATGGTATGGATATGTAATGTAGACACGAATAAGTAAAATGTCATGAGAAACGTTTTGAATGGGAATGAGGATGCATGTCGGGTCTTCTATTTCAGAAGCGATATTCTGTCTGATCATAATCATTCAGCCAGTCCATCCATAGTATCTTTGATCTCCCTCTATTCCTATATCCATCTCTTATTTTTTGGGTGTTGGGATATTATCAAATAACCCCCTCCCGCCCTTGGGCAGAGCGAAAGGAAGTGTCTGACTTCTACTGACTAAAATCCACCCATGTTCCTTCTTAGCCCTTTATGTCTTCTTGTTCTTTATGCCCTGTATCTCTTACAACAACCCGCAGCCCCGACGGGTGCCACTTTCCCCCCTCAGGGGGATTTGTGGAATAAGCCAAGGTTCTGGGTTCGATCCTGGGTCGTACAAAGTGTTATTGGGTTTTCTATTAGGATCCAAATCACGTCTAGTGTCTAAAAACAACGCTATTTCCAAATTTCCAATGCTGCACGCCTGCAGAAGTGAGTCGAACCATCTTGGATTTGGAACTCAAAAAAGCTCCAGGATTTGACCTTGTGACAGCGGAAATATTGCGAAAGCTGCCGAAAAAGGGATTATGTTCATCACCTCGCTATTTAACGCTATTCTAAGATCCTCATACTACCCCAACATCTGGAAAGTTTCTCAAATAACTATGATCCCTAAACCGGGTAAGCCACCGCACCTTACATCTTCATACAGACCAATAAGCCTGCTCCCTGTACTGTCGAAGGTCTTTGAAAAAATAATCTCTACACGGCTTAGTAAATACCTGTACGAAAACGCTACTATCCCAGAGCACCAGTTCGGATTTCGAAGACGACATGCGACCATAGAACAAGTCCATAGAGTGTGTGAACATATTAGAAATACTCTCGAAAGTAAAAAATACTGCTCAGGGGTGTTTCTGGACGTACAGCAAGCTTTTGATAAGGTTTGGCACCCTGGGCTGCTGTACAAACTGAAAAGAACTTTACCACACAACCTGTTCCTGATATTGAAATCTTATCTGGAAAATCGTATCTTCTTTGTAAAAATTAATGATGCCGCCTCAGAATTTTACGACATAAGAGCTGGAGTCCCACAAGGGTCTGTCCTAGGGCCCCTCCTGTACCTGATATACACAGCAGATGTCCCCGAATCGGAAACTGTAATGACAGCCACTTTTGCCGATGATACTGCAGTGCTGACATCTGACGCCAACCCAGAAGTAGCTTCCAGTAAGCTACAGTCGCACTTGGATATGGTTTATACCTGGATGAAGAGCTGGCGCATCAAGGCTAGTGCAGCTAAATCCAACCACATCACATTTACCCTTAAACATGGAGACTGCCCTGCTGTGAAACTTGGTAATGAACAGCTACCACACAACACTGTAGTAAAGTACCTCGGATTCTACCTCGATCGCAAACAAACGTGGAAGACCCACATCCAAATAAAGCGCGATGAACTCAATCACAGATGGAGAACACTGGAGTGGTTATTGGGAAGAAAATCTCGACTCTCTGTCAACAATAAAGTTTTGATTTACAAAACAGTCATAAAACCAGTCTGGACTTACGGCATACAGCTGTGGGGATCAGCAAAAACCTCAAACACTGAAATACTCCAGCGATTTCAAAATGGCGTGCTTAAAGCCATAGTGAATGCCCCATGGTACACAAGAATGGATGAAATCCACGCATATTTAAAAATTCCTACCATCAAAGAGGAAATCAGAACTATTACAAAATCTTACAGAGAGAGGATAATTAATCACGAAAACAGACTTGCCCAGGCTCTAAGTGAATCGCTGCCAACAAGACGTCTTAAAAGACTGCACACTTGGGATAATATACTTTGAGTAAAGCAGTATCCAAAGGCAGCCTAACAATGGGAGGGCCAGCCTAACATGTCAAACGCTTCAAAAACAACTGCTTATGGTTCAAGAACCGATCGCATGTTTGCAAATAAATATACAAAAAAAAATCCAAATTTAAATATTTGGAAATAGCGTTGTTTACTAACTAAATCCATCACTTTAACACCAAACTAACCCAAACCAAAATACCATTTTATTTTCGATTTTAGTAGTATAATTTCTACCGTTAGCATTTTTTATTTAATATTTTAGTTTAACCAGCTTTATTGGCTAAATCAGTGTAACCCCTGCAAGGTGAAGGCACTGGCTCCTGTAATACAGTTCATATTAGCACAGGAGTCAGGGTTCACAAATAATATGTTGTACTTAAATTATGTCCATAAAGATTTTTATTATAATTATTACCACCTGTCTCCAAAAAAAAACCCCTAACACATAAGCCGAAACTGCTCCTATTAGAGGGACCCAACAAGGGCAATATCGCCACGAATTGCTCAAGTGAGAGATGTTCCGGGCAATTTCATTAGGGAGCTATTTTATAGCTGGTTTTAGTGAGATACACCGGATCTTTCCAATCACGGCTAACTCGGGGGAAACATGTTTGGTATATACGAATGGTGATTGAGAAGTCGAACTGCGTTAGATTAGATCAGTTAGTTTTGGTGTACTGTGATTGACGTATAAATTGATATAATAGGCACACGACTTGACGCGACTTTTCAAAGCACTGTATCGAAAAAATACGTGTCCATTATTTTTTGAAAATCTATCTGACTGATTAATTAGATTTTTTGGTGAAATACCCTACTAGTTTACCTGCTTGAATCGAACATTACGAATATCTTATTTTACTTCTTCTTCTTAATTATCAATGCGAAAGTTTCTGAAGATGGATTTATAAATCTTTGTTACTTTTTCACGCAAAAAGTTCTAGACGGATTTGGATAAAATTAGTTGCACATTTTTTTTTATTGGGGCATGCCCGCCACAACATTGCCAAACCACTGTAATTTTATAAGCCAGAGCCAGCCTTTACGCTCTGCCCAAGAGCGGAAGGAGTTATTCAATGATATCCAACCCCAAAAAAATAAAAAAAATGGGGTATATTCTTCATCGGAACTGACCCGATTCTAGAACTTATTTCTGGGAAGATGTTTTAAATATTAAATGGGTTTACTCTTGACCTCCATCTTGTCCTCAGGATAGAGATAAGGTTGACGTTGGAACGCAAAGACAATTGTGAAACGCAAGTATTTTTAAAGCCTTATTTTTCCTCCTTTAGATTTATTTTCTTACATTTATGTTATACCAACAGACACAAACATAATGCAGTTCTTTTTCTTCATTCTGTCTGGAAAACTTAATAACATTTCGTTATTAAGTCAGCCTGTATTTTCTCACTGCACATCTTAACTCAACACACAACAGTACAAAAAGATTAATCCTTATTATGTTCATCAGTATTCCACGAAGACATTATAACCCGGCCTAATAAAACGTTATCTTCCACAACGAGACACTCTTAGTTTGATGGACTTCTAAAGTTAGTCGGGTTATCTACAAATTGTCGGGAGAACGGTGCAGTTATACTTGGAGAGCTAGTGAAGCGAAATATTACATCGTAAATATTTTCTTCAGGGCTAATCAACGTTAAACTGCTTAGAGGTTTAATAACGTGGAAATTTAATAACGTTCCCGTGAAAAAGAAGGAGTCCGTGTGCTACCTTGGGTTTGTCTTAGAGAGGATTTTTTCATTCATTGAACATATAAAAACCGTCGGTGAAAAAGCTAAAAAGAACTTTTATGCCTTAACGAGAATATCTAAATCTACGCGGGGTTTATCATTTGTAACTCTAAAGACGATCTATGGGGCTACTTACTTGGAGTGTATGTGCTACGGGGCACCAGTTTGGGCCGACAGGGCCACCATAGGAGCGGCACGACGTAAATTACTTCAAAGCCAGCAGTTGGCCTTGATTTTCTTGTGTAAAGCGTATAGGACGGTTAGTACTGAAGCCTTACCGGTACTGGCAGGGGTACTTCCAGTCGATCTTGAAGTGCAGCGCCGTGCTTCAATGTACTACTGCGCACGAGAGACCGCGGAAGCAGACTTTTTAACACAACGTGACCGTTCTAAAATAGCTAGATTACTTAAACCACAGACTGACGTCTGGGAGGATCTTTTGTCAAAATGGCAATGTAGGTGGGATAATTTTATCAAAGGCCGACACCTCCATCAGTTCTTTCCATCCGTTCGTGAGCGGCTGGCCAGGACATGGCTGGAGGTGGATCACTGTGTTTCGTTGCGGGATCCAAGACAGTCAAATCATTTCTCTGGGACTTCGTCGAGCTTCAATGTCTCGGCGCTTTTCTTGTGGTCGCCACTGTTGATTCTGGCTTACAGAAGTTACAGTGGTTTGGGAATAGTGAGGCGGGCTTGCTTAGAGGTTTTGAACACATGTGAAATAGAATAGGGCCATGAATTAAAGCCGACTTTTGGTGGTCGTTTATTATTTGATTGATTAAACGGTTCAATAAAACATCCTGTTGAGCTTTACAAATTAAATAAAAAAATGGTAACCGATGCATTCCCGTTTCTAATATAAATACTCATAAACAATTGTCTGAAGAACATTATTTTGCGCAAGAACACATTCTTATCTCAATCTGCCAAAAATAAGACTAATGTAGCTAAACCTTGAGTTTGGGCTGGTTTTTGACTTAGAGATGTCACCGAAATAGAATTGCGACTATATTTTGTACAATTTAAATTGGAAAATTATAGCTCAAATATTTTTTGCCGCTATGCGTTGTTCTTTTGTTAAAACATGAAAATTATTTCACGCGCTCTAGCTTCCAGTCTACAAGGATTATCAAGTGTTGTGGTAGCAGATTATGTTGGATGTACCCTGCAACGGATTATGATGGAAATGATACACGGAGTTTGGAGATACGGGCGCTATGTCTCACTTTGTGATTATAAAACAACATTGCTGTTTAAGCGGTAGTTAAGTAACTTTCGCGTCAGTTTGCCTAAAGCTTATACTAAGACTGACAGACTTTATTGTTTAGGACTTGTGGGCTATGTATGAATATGGTAAATAAAGGAAGGAGAAAAAAAGGAGGAGGGAGGAGAGGGAGGGGAGGGGGTAAATAAGGTTTGGTAGGTAAATGTTGAAAATATTACATGTGAAACAAGTATTTTTTTACTTTAAACAATCGACTAATAGGGAATCGGACAAAAAAAAACTAATTAGTCCATCAGATAGATTTCCAAAAAATATTGGAGACGTATTTTTTCTTTTATCACATAAACAAAAAATGAAGTCAATACAGTGCTTCGAAAACTCGTGAACTCTTCGAAAACGTCGTATGACAGTACATTTTTTACCTTCAAATGACGTCACAACCACATCTTATCTTTGTCAATTTTGATTAATTTGATAAAACAAAAAACACGTATCCAATATTTTTCGATAATCTAACTGACGGACTAATTGGAATCATTGTTTTTTGACTCATTCCGATCCCCTATTTACTTTACGTTTTCACCTCTCTCTGAGTTTTACCTTTTTTTTTTGTCGGGTGGAAAATCATCAAATAAGGGTCCCGCTCTTGGGCAGAGCGAAAGGGAGTGTCAGACTTCTACTGACTAAAAACCACCCATGTTCCTTCTTAGCCCTCTATGTCGAGGCCGCGATAACGGTCGTCTGAGATTTTCCTTACCCTTAAATTTCTTATACCTTTTCTTTATTACAATTTTACATATTCAATATTCTAGCTTATCATCTACACAATTGAAAACATCTAAGCCTTAAGATCATATAAGAAAAATGGAAAATTAAAAAAGTGTTCAAGTATTATTTCAATACACACGTTTTTCGTTAACAAACTAAAACCATCCAGAATTTATTTTTGTACAAAATCAAATAGTTGACGCTTAACTTCTTTATTTAAAAGTTAGTAGTACTAACTCAAACGAACTTTATTCGCAAAATTTTTCAACCGGTTTTTGTTTGGTAAACGTTGTTTTTGTAATATGCGTTTTAGAATAACTGGTGCTCGGTTTTCGGTAGAGTCAGATTACATGTTTGAATTGTTGTATTTTATGCACATGGCTGTAAATAACGGCCTATTTACTAAATAATGTAATAATAAAAACTTAACTTTAAGGAAATTGGTGGCAAGCTGTTATCAACAGTGACGACAGTAAGAAAATCGCCGAGAAAATGAAGCCCGTCGAAGTCCCAGAAAAACGATTTAACTGTCTTGGATCCCGCAACGATCTATGATACTGCTATCTAAATATCAATTTGTTATTATTTATTTAAAATACATATCAGAAATATCGAAAACACGAAACAAACAGTTACTGTTTGTTTGTTTTCAGTTGTTGTTGTTTGGGAATACCATCATGATAATATATCCACTGCCGGATTTAATATATTTACGACGTACCGACAATGAGCCGGGCAGTATGCTATGCAACTACGCAATAAATCAGTAATCTTTGTTACTATATAGCAGTCCGAAGCTGCCTACCCACAGACATGTGATTTATGGAAACGCGTGCTTTGCTATCCTGGCAGGCTGAATAGTTATAAAATGTGACAGGGTAAAGATATAACACAGCTTGCAATACCTAGATATATGTACACATAGAGAGCTAGTTTTAAATGAAGCCAAGTTTTGAGAGGTAGACGAAATACATGAGACTTTGTACTTTCAATAATATGTAAAACCAAAAGAAGTGTTACCAAGGGGTAATACGATACCCTTTAATATGATTAGCTCTAGGTATCAGACTTTCGAGACCACGAACTGTTGCAATAACTTCTGACATTTGTAAGTCAGTATTTACAGGTTTTATAAATATATCTGAAACAACATAGTTGAAAATCTGCAACTGGCCATGCTCATCATCGTCTGCCTAGCCTTTTCCCAACTATGTTGGGGTCGGCTTCCAGTCTAACCGGATGCAGCTGAATACCAGTATTTTACACGGAGCGACTGCTTATCTGACCTCCACAACCCAGTTAATACTAGGTAATGCGATACCCTTTGGTAAGACTGGATGTCAGACCTATATATGGCAGGACCAACAGCTGAACTTGCTTTCCGAGGCACGGAGGAAACTCAGTATGTAATGGGCGGTCACCCATCCACAGATCGACCTAGGCAAGCGCAGCTTAACCTAAAGATCGACCCGAGTGGCAGTTCTTATTAGGCGACGAGCTCCTCTTGCTACTGGCGTTTAAAAAAGAATAATTCAGGCTAGACACACTGGTGGTGACGCTCGTAGCGGGCGGGACAGAGTTTGTTGTATCGGCGTGATAAATTCAAAACAAGTTTTGATACATAATTTGTAAGAATATAATAAATAAGTTTTGAAAATAAATATGTTTGAAAGGTTTACCGTGGTTATTTCTGAAATATTTTATACAGGTAAGATCTTTTTTTTTTTATTGGGATAAGCCCGCCACACTATTCCCAAACCTGAATTATCACTATTCTGAAAGCCAGAATCAACAGTGGCGACCACAAGAAAAGCGCCGAGACAATGAAGCTCGACGAAGTCCCAGAGAAACGATTTAACTGTCTTGGATCCCGCAACGAAATTAATCAGAAAAGAATAGCGGTGGAGTAGGAAAAACATTATTTCCACTTCCCTCCATATCAGCAGGAGACAGAAAGACATTTAAAAAAAAAAAAAGCTAAACGACCAATATCTGAACGTGTTTTCTGAAACAATGATTCCTCCTTGCTTGCTCGGTATCTAATAACTGGTCACCCATCTATAGACCAACCTAGGCAAGCGGTCTTTTACCTATACTTTGACCCTGACAGACCTGTTATTATTTAAACACGACTTCTTCATATTTCTAAACAAACAATCTATGTATACTAATAAACAATTATAAATGCAAGAAGCAACCTTAACTGCTGAACGGATTTTTATGAAATTATGCAGACTGACGGACCCATGTATGACCTATATGAGTAAGACTAGGTCATGGAATATTTTATACCAGAAGTTCCCTTGAGATAGTTTCCGACGCCCAGGAAGGCTAAGCCACAAACAAACGGAACAAATAAAGTATAACACTCTCATTATCATAGCTTTTTCCTTACTATGTTGGAGTAATTTTTCCGATCTTACCATATCCTGCTGAATACAAGTCATTTACATAGAGCGACTGCCTATCTGACCTTCACAATATGACACCGCCACTGACTACCTGTCACGACTGTCAAATATCTATAAATGACAACTGTGACCAACGGTTAAACGTGTCATCATCATCATAATCAACAGCCTATTAATGTTCCCACCGCTGGGACGCAGGCTCTTTTGGAGAAGGAATGGGCTATAATCTACGTAGACGTTTCCAAACTGTGTTGAAAATCATTTTTAAGTCTAACTGGATACAGCTGAATACTACTATTTTACAAGGGGCCTTATCATCATCATCATCAGCCTATAATGTTCCCACTGCAGGGACGCAGGCCTCCTCTCTAGGAGAGGGATGGGCTGTAATCCACCACGCGGGCCCAGTGCGGATTGGTAGATGTCACATGTCTTCGATTTTTTTTGTTCTAAGACATGCTGGTTTCCTCACGATTTCCTTCACCGTTTTGAGAGCAGCAGTGATGAATTAATTACACAAAAAAATGTGCCTGCCTGGGTTCGAACCCACGACCTACTGTTCGTAAGTCGGGTGGTAAACCATCCAACCCACACAAGGGCGGTTTTAGTAATAGAATATAGAAGCTTTTAAATTGCATGCTCGTATTTAATTTGCGCGCTGTTTTCAAACTCCATACCTTGCAAGATATTCCCGGTAGAAAAGCTATATTGCCAGCACAGAGAGAAAAAATCGCATTATACTGGAAATTTAATATGCACCCGCATCTAATAAATCAACGGTAAACAACGCAGGGGCCTCCGGTGATCGATAAAGGGATGTTAACAAATTTAGCTCCACCGCAGCCCGGCCAGAAAATATATGAGTTCAGAAGGTCAGTTCCATACTACAAACGAAAACGCATGTGCGGAGATTACTAAATATTTGACCCCGAATCCATGGTCAGATAGGGACACATTTTTAATCCCTAAAGGGTTAGGTAGAGGTGCTCTTAATTGGGTAGTTAACAAAAAAAATCTAATTAGTCCGTCATATAGATTACCAAATATATTGGACACGTATTTTTTCTTTTTTCACGTAAACAAACAATGAAGACGATACAGTGCTTTGAAAACTCGTGTGACGTCATACTCTTAGACCTTAGTATGACATTTTTAGCGGCCAGTGACGTCATCTACCCCTCAAATCTTTGACGCGTTGTATCTTCGTTAATATTTTTCGATAATCAAACAGACGGACTAATTAGAATTACATTTTTAAGTCAGTATACATCCCTATGGTACGTGTGCTATTTTATTCATTTACCACCGCAACGAACTCTGCTTTTTAAACTAATGAGCGAAAAATCACTGCTCGTAAAATCGTCGAAATCATTAACGTTTTTATACTTCGCCATGTGCTTGAATTAAAAACGCACAAAGCGCCGCGTGACGCCCCGCGTCTCCGTAAATGAAGCCTAACCTAGGTTGCGCGGCAATGCAACTAAACTTAAAGATTGATCCGCGGGGCTGTTATTACCGGAGCACATTTCTATCTCAAAAGTATGTATGTTGGTGTGTATTCGTGTTCGAGGCTTTTCGGCCTTTCCACGGAGCTGAATCAGTCATCCTTCTGTATACTTCTATTATTATAGCCCAGCTTTTACGTACATCTAATAGGAAGCTATCGATTCCTGATTGAAGCAAAGTGGTTCAAAACGTTCATGAAACATAAAATATTTAGGGTTATATTAATAAGCCTCTCGATTTTGAGGTTTCTGTTATAATGATAACGCCTTTAATATTCAAATTAGATTAGGAGATTATTATCAATATTAAATCTTACCCGGATTTTGATATAATGAGATTCCATGACAAAAACACGTGTAACGTTGACGGAATCTGCTTTAATAAGGCTTGATTTTGAGACGGTTTCTGACAGACCTTTAATTTTTTGGCGTTGTGTTTTGGATCAACTGTGAACTAAACATTATCATAAAATTATAATGTTCATAAATGGTGTAGGAGACGAGGATCAAAGAAATAATAGTTAGATTGTGATAAGGGTAATCAACAGGGAAATGGAGTATAAGTAAGAAAGAAAGAAAGAAAAAGTATTTATTGGTTTTACACACGACAGAACACATTGGCAAAAAATTAAAAGCTTAAAACATTTGAAATTTTCAAGTGTGACAGTTTATAGAAAGGAACCACTTGCATGAGCCAAGGACAGGAATGTATTAATATTAATCATCTCTTTCATCAGTTTAATAATGGATACATTTCTCAAAATAAAGTGTTTTGAGAAATGTATGTATGAAATGTGTGAAAATCCCGGGATTGGAATGTAAGTCAGCTGGCTGACGTTAACTCAAAGCAATTACAGAAGTGCGCCCCCGGGAACGGATGAGTGGCGCAAACTTATAAGATGGCCGTATTAAAAACGGTTTGTGCGATTAATCAGTTTTATTACATGCAGCTAATAATAAAATCACACTAATATTATAAAGGCGAAAGTTTGTGAGTGTGTGAGTGTGTATGTTTGTTACTTCTTCATGTCTAAACGGTTGGAGCGATTTTAATAAAATTTGGTATGGAGTTAGCTGACACCTTGGATTAACACATAGGATAGTTTTTATTCCGATTTTATCTTCCCGTGGGATAATTTTCGAGTTGTAGCGGGTGAAGCCGCTTGCAACAGCTAGTAAATAATTTAAGTAAGAAGTATTTAGGTCAACAGATCATGTGTGTAAATAAATTTTGACTATGTGTAATGTGCGTGATGTAAATTTTACTTTACAGAACTTGACATGAAAAAATAATGTCCCTTTAGAAATATAGTAATGTATACTGGCTCGTTGGTCCACTAGTTGCAAGCGCGACTGCTGAGCATAAAATCCTGTGTTCAATTCTCGGGGCGGGCAAAGTTTTATGGGGTTCTACCATCAAGATTCCCAAGAGCAGCTACGGAACCTGGATTTGCGCCCGGTTGATGGCAATAGGCTCGCCCCTTATGTTTTTACAATAGTAAAAAGTACACGTCTGCCTAACCCTCTGGGGATTGTCTGTTATGTTTATTAATATTTAAAGTTCGTATATTAAAGTGTTTGCAAATACCTACAAGGGCAAAAATATATTTCATTTGAACCTACTTTTGTTTGACATAGATTCAAGAGTTAAGCATATAAAACTGTATATTGAGCAATGATGTTTTGTGCCAGATTACTAGAACAAACTCATTTCTGAATTCCAAGTGGAAACACCTGAGACACCAATTATGTCTAGAATAGCGTTTTAATTCCACTAAAAAGCCTCAGGCCGTAAATACGTTGGAAATAGGTTATCAGGCCACGTCTGAATCTACTTAAAAGTGGATAATTTTTCACCTTCAGGCTTTTAAACTTGACCTATTTTAGTATTAACTCTATGTCTACAGTTCCGAGTATAAATTGATGTTTTGTCTACTGTGAGTGTTGTAAAATGTCTTGGCTTGAAAATATCGAATTTATCTGTGACATGTAGCAATTTCTTCGTCGGCTGTTAGAAGGCTGGCAATAAATTTAACGTCATATAAGCATTTCAGTTTACGTTCTTTATAATTATCATAATACGTTGAAAGTCATTGGTATGAACGCCTTTGAGTTTAAAATCTAATTTTATACTTATACGCCCTTGGGATTGAAATAATTAAAAACGTACTGTACAACATGCTATGTACAACTCAATCCACAATACGATGTCCAAATGTTCCAATAATACCACTATATCACACGATTTAAGCTGTTGATCCCACATAATATATTCCCGGGATCAATCCCGGACTGCGGGCCACCTTAATTACCAAAGCGAGCAATAAAATAAATCCGATTATTTGTTTCCAGGCCATCATGTAGCACATCACTGAATTTAATAAAATTAATAAACATTTTCTTCTTGATTGAAATATTAAATATCAAATTAATTGACAAAGTAAGTTTTAATTGACAAAATTAACAATTTGGCAGCCATTATGAAGGTGACGACGGTAATTTAGGCGTTAAATGTGTCGTGACATTGCATTGATTTATGCCTAGAAATAAGCTAAATAATTTACGTGAAAATTATTATTTCGGAAAAAATCAATTTTGCTTTTACGAGAGCTAACTTAAAGAAAATTTTATCTATGATGAATTCCAACTGATAATAAAAACTCGAAAGTTTGCAGTAATAACCTGGATAATAATAACATACAGGATAGTATTTATTCCGATTTTATCTTCCCATGGGATAATTTTCGAGTTATAGCGGGCGAAGCCGTTGCCAACAGCTAGTGATGAATGAGAGTAGAGGAAGACCAAAGAAACGATGGATGGACTGTGTGGAGGATGATATGGCTAGGAAGGAGGTGACTACTGACATGACGAGAAATAGAGAAGTATGGACGCAGCACCGACCCCAAATAATTAAGGGCAGGAGAATCCTGATGATGAGAGCAAATATAATATATCTGATCAGATACAAGCATATAACTGAGTCCTTCACCAAAATCAAGATTTGTTATCAAAGCGTTTCTATTTCCACATAATAGTTGATCCATAGCATTACTTAATGACTGCTCATCTGATTTCTTTACCCCAGCTAGTACTGAGTAATACTACACCCCTTGGTAAGACTATTTGTCAAACTTTCGGGTCACTGACTATCTGTAACGACTGACAAAGATCTAGTGACAGCCTAGACCAACGACTTAATGTGCTTTTCGAGACACAGAGGAAATTCGGTATGATATGGATGGTCACGCATCAACAGGCCGACCTTGGACGGCGTGGCACCTTAACACCTTCGGTGCCAAGCACCCAGCATATGAGTTAAACAAATATTCGTTTGTGTGCCCCCAACCCGTCTCGGAGTCGATATACGTAGCCATCGATGACTTCGCGCTCGGCGCTCACGCAGCTTACAAAATAATAATCGATATTTTTTAATTTGGTAGTGAAAGTGTTATATATCGACCCCTACGACTATTTTATATACCCACGAGTACCATCATCATCATCATCAACAGCCTATTAATGGTCCCACTGCTGGGACACAGGCCTCCTCTCTTTGAGAGGGAACGGGCTGTAATCTACCACGCGGGACTATTGCGGGTTGGTAGATGTCACATGTGTTCGAATGTTTTGGTTCTAAGAACTTACGATGTTTTCCTTCACTGTTTTGAGAGCAGCGGCGATGCAATAAATTACACAAAGTAATGTGCCTGCCTGGGTTTGAACCCACGACCTACTGTTCGTAAATCGGGATCGCCACCACTGGGCCACCACTGCTCAACTGGGCCACCACTGCTCACTGGGCCTTCGCTGCTTCCACGAGCACCACGGGACCAAAAGTGTTGAAAACAAGTTGCATAAACAGAATACCCTACCTGAAATCGACTCAACGATCTACGAGAAGTAAGACACTACCACTAAGCCACCACTAAATCCAATCACTTCCAATAATTCCGACTCTCAGTAGAGAGTAAAGAGGTAATTACTCTTTGATACCTCGTCCCTCAAACTTCTGAAGTAGGTCCACAAACAAAATGGCGGCCTGTGACGTAAAACTGAGCTCACGGCTAATTTTATGACACGAACTCTGATCAAGGCTTTGAGAAGTTTCGTGAACTTCGGTGACATTGAAGGAGCGTACAGCCGGCGTTTTAAACAAGGTATTGAACATTTTGTTTTACATGTTTTGTAAATGTCTTTATGAATTATTTAAGCGCATTCTTTTGTCAAAATAAATCGACATTTATTTGATGTAAAGCGGGAACAGGGCGTGTGTGGGTTGTAGGATATTTGAAGAATCTAATGCCGTCGCGACCGCGCTGCGTCACTTCTGCCGCCGTAGATTGCGATAGGGAGCTCAAACCGATTACATCACAAAATTGAATATTAATATGGACAATCGCACCCATGTTCCCTTTTAATAAAACGATACAAGTCCAAAAAAGATCAACGCTAGTTACGCTTGCAGGACTTGTAATTAAAAATACAATATTTCAAAATGGAATTCGAAATTCCACGTTCGAACGCCACGTTCCATTTCCATAGACATTTGAAATTCTATCGATAAAGCTTTCCGATTTAAATCGATTCACATTCCAGTATCGATACCTACTCGTATCTGAACAGTTGCATCCACAGATTATTAATACTGAAATTGAATCATTTCGAGAGCCTTCGCCTGGTCTGATTTGTGCCAACCTAGTTGTAACTTCACCGATTTATCTGATAGTTTTAGTTCTGATGACGTGTCCGGTTTGATTGTTAGACATATCATCACGCCGTTATCTCAAAAAGGCTAAGCAGAGGTCTATCTAATGCTTTAGTATCATGTAATAGGGGGCCCTGGTGTTGGCCCTGACTTACAAACAGTAGGTCATAGGTTCGAATCCAGGCAGGCGCATTACTATGTGTAATTTATTTCGACACCACTGCTCTCAAAACGGTGAAGGAAAACATCGTGAGGAATGAGGAAACCGGCATGTCTAAGAACCAAAACAAATCGAAGACATGTGATATCTACCAACCCGGACTCGGCCCGTGTGGTGGATTATAGGCAGCCCATCCCTCTCCTAGAGAGGAGGCCTCAGTCCCTGCAGTGGGAACATTATAGGCTGATGATGATGATGGCGAGTTAAAAATAAAAAAATCCAGAATCTGTGGCTGCTACTACGAAATTCCTAATGGAAAAATCTAATAACAATTTGCATGACTCGGGAATCAAATCCAAGACCATATGCTCAGCAGTCACGCTTGCAACTACTAGAGTATCGGCAGAAGTCTTAGTTGTAAACAATGACATATTAACATGACAATGACATAGTAATGTTCTGCTAATGTATCTATTGAATACCAAAAGTACAACCATTAGGCCTAATTAAAATACACATCCCTGGTGCACGTTGGTTAAGCAGAACTATCAGACCGATCATTGTGTGTCAAATAGGGTCTTAAGGAATTTTGGCAAGCTATATAATACATAGTTTAATTGGTCATAAAATGTTCCAGACGCGTCTTCAAAGCTGGTGTTGCCGCTGATAGCCTTCACACTGCCGTATCATGTGTTATCTGTTTATAGACCCCAGCTCCTAGGTTTTAGCTGTCTCAGGTATGTGCAGGGTATTTAACCACGACGTCTGGCAGTTTGAGTACTATTAAGTGACCCACCCAAATGTCCTTTCTTTGGTATTGTTCGTCGTCACGTTGAGCTCTTTGAATTTTAAGTCGAGCTCCACGATAACTGACAAATGCTTGCACTGACTGGACGGGTCCACTCAAATCTGTATGGTGATTTCTTCAAAAGACCATCTGAGACATTAATCTGCATGGTCTTCATCTTGATTGAAATATGTCGACGGATGCCATGTATTCAGTAAATCAGTCTGAAAAGTTCTATGAAACCCACATAGAACTTATTTATCAATTGTTAAAAAAAAAACAGCTGGTTCATAGATACATTTATTTTACACCCGTGTGGTAAAAACGTTTTCATTTTAAATACCAATAAAACTATTATTTTTAGGTGTTCGTTCTCGTGAAATTATTTGAAAATATTATTTCCCTTTTTGAATCGGATTTTGTTACCAGTTTGAAAGGGTTTTATTTTTTTTCATACAAAACCTTTATTTTTTTTCTAAAAAAGCACCAGCCTCCTGCCAAGTCCTGTTTATTCGGACGCCAATTCAGCTGGAACAAACAGATAGACAAAAACTTCAAAATATTCATTCAGTATTATTTTGATACTACAAACAAACACTTCAATTTTATTTATTTGGATAGATAGGAACTTATACCAAAATAATACACAACTGCCTACCCCTTCGGATAGCATAAGCCTGATGTTACCCCAACAAGGAAATGGTGCTAAGCGTCGGAAATAGCACTGGTGACAGCATATTTCCGAACTTCTCCGGACTTTGTTCAACAGTATATGCCAAGAGAGCTGTTTAAGAATAAGAGGCTTGCGTTTAAATCCCAATCCTACACAAATAGGACATGGAAAATCTGTTCTTGGTTCATCGCTGCATCCTGTCTACACTCACATTTTCAACTTATAGCGTTTAGGTTTCACCTAGTGTTAGTAAAAAGGGGTTTTAAGGGAAACGTTAAAAAAACGGTTGCCCTGTAGTAGAACACAAATAACTATAATTTATGTAAATTAACAGAAATACTTACATTTTTCAGACACTAATAGTCCAACTAAGCTTTAATGATTACTTAGGCCGTCACTTAGTAAAGGATTTGACAGTTTTGTTATACAAACTGACATACTATGTATTATGACATACTTTTGTATAACAAAACTGTCAAATCCTTTACTAAGTGACGGCTTAATTAATCATTAAAGATCTCTGAGTACCGCAGTTTTACGCCTAAGTGACCTTTTGCCGTCGTTTAATATAAGTAGGTACTTACTTGGTTTAGTTTTATAGTATTTAGTTACTTGCAAATCAAAAAGGCACTGTCAGTGAAAAAAATTTGCCACTGATTTACAGTTGACGACAAGGTTGGCGCAGAGGCTGAGCGATTAGACTGCTGGGCCTGCAGTCTCGACAAAGATAGCGATCGCTTTACGACAAAATTCGGTCGCAAAGCTATAACGATGCGGATTTGGTGGACGTGAGCCGGACGCGACCCGCCGGTATTAGCTACCAACTTAAATCCGCATCGTTATAGCTTTGCGACCGAATTTTGTCGTAAAGCGATCGCTATCTTTGTCGAGACTGCAGGCCCTGTTCTGCGTGTCGCGGGTTTGATCCCCGCACGGAACAAATATTTGTATGGCCTATAGGTAGTTGTTCCAGGTCTAGATGTTTGTGTATGTGAGTTTAGTAACGCACACACGATACAGGAGGAATACTAAATGTAGTGCAACGTATTAAAAAAAAAAACAAAGTTAACTATGCAGTATATCGAGTCATATTATGATAAAAAAAAAGTTCATATTTTTAGTCCGTTGCTAATATTGTAAAGTATTGTACCTACTCTTATTAGGTAACTTCGAAATTTACTTCTCACGTAAACATTATTTAACAATAACAAGTTGCCTGTACACCATAAAGCCAGTTCGACTTTACATACTCTCGCAATATAAACTTACTGTAAGTACGGTGTAAACTGCAAACAATACCACTACTTACATACGTGAAGTTTCCGAGAAAATCTCGGGACTTTGAACTGCACTTTGCAGTATAAAATATTTTATTTGCTCGGTTCAACTGTATACCAAATAGCACAGAAGGTCGACTCCGTCAAATGTACGAAAATTATCTTTGTGACAGTCATTACAAATAGTAAATCTGAAAACCTATGTAACTGAAAACAAGAAAGGTAACAAAAAAGTGGTTTTATGCGTCGTCGAAAAATATACCGGCTAGCGATTAAGTAGCGTGCTTATTCACAAGCATGCTCTTTTCGGATGACACCTGCTAATTGTATGCTACTAAATGCGGTACTCTGAAATAGGTATTTAAGCCGTCACTTAGCAAAGATTTGACATACTTTTGTATAACAAAGCTGTCATAACCTTTAATAGGTAACCATTAAAGTTCTCTGAGTGCAGCGGTAAGTGACAGTTGCTTTAAATTGGCATCCTTTTGTGCTAAATGTGTATTCCAGCCTGTATACTGCCGACGCTTCGCCGATGTGAAATAAACCTTCTGTTTGGTATTCTGTTGGTTACCTTTGTGTGGTATTCGTGGAACTAGCGCTTGTCATGCAGATGGAGTAAATAATGCATGTCTTGCTCATCATCAGTACTTTGTTGCAGTACTTTTAGTTTTTATGTGATGCATGCAATTTTTTAGTGTTCCTGTGTAGTTGATAAATTAGCTAAGTTAAGAGGAACTGCTTCATAACTATAGGTTTTTATAAGTATTGTACTTCTTCTCTTTTTTCTCTCTTGCAATACGTAGATTATACACGTGGTTTTGCCCGTGTTGGGATAAGATTTGTGTCCCACAGGATCATATCACCCGGGATAAAAAGTATCTTACGTAGTAATGTGAATCGTCAGTCTAGTGGTAACAAGTGCGGCTGCTGAGCATGAGGTGTTGTGTTCATTTCCCGGGTCGGGCAAAGCGTTTTTGAGTCATTTGCATCAGGAATTTTGCAGAAGCAGCAACAGATTCTAGATCTGTGCTGGATGTCGCCCCGATGTTGGCAGTATGCTTAATTGTATGCCAAATTAAACTATATGTTTTTGAAAGAGTACAAACACCCATTAAGTTTCTGACGGAGGACTCAAACTTTTGTATTTACATTGGTAGAAAGAATGATTTAGAATGGTAGTGAGAAATAATTTTATAGAAGGACAGTGGAAACCAGGCAGCCGTTGGTTTCCGATTGGATAATGTTAACGGATACGTATATGATATGGAAACAGATGTCATAGAGAATCATTCTACAATACGATATAAACGCACGTGTCGTAAGCATCACCATTATCTCGAAAAAGGGGAGGGAGGTAAGTGCTAATGAGCGTTTAAGCTCTTTAAGCTCCAACACACAATTAATGACATTCATCAATTATTACCAAGATAACGTGAGGATATGGATACAATTATAGTTATCTAGATTATTATATCGGCTTGTCATGGCTGCCGTACCTGTCAGGAAGATTATTGTTTGCAGCACGATGTTATTAATTCATAGGTATGAGTGATGGTTCATTTTGTAACCGCATTGTGTATTCTCTGTGTCTTGTCTTGGTGTACGGAGATGTAATTAGCTGGAGGTTTACACGACTGCTTGTCTGCCATATTATTCGTAAAAAACCCGAATGTATTCAATATTTCTATTGAGAAAACATACCACAAATGGGTTATTTGTGATTTCCTTTTGGGCTTTGCCGCAGTCGGGTAAAAAAGTCACGCTTTTCCAAACTTACAGCCTCAACTATTTCTAAAAAACTGCAACTCATGGAAGTCAGACGTCCAGTTTTTTTTCCTTTTAGTTTTTTTTTTCGTACTTAAAATACTGCTCTTCAGCTGCGTACGGTTAGAATGGAAGCCAAGTCCAAAATAAAGATGGTAAAAGGCTTTCAAAATTATGACAGAAAACATCGAGAGGAAACTAACATGTCCTTTAATAATTTTTAATTTTTAATTTTTTGTTAGTCTAAACCAGATTTGCTCTAGAATCAAACTACAATAACCAACATCAAACCGCCTCAATACAATGCCTAAACTGAACAGACAATAACACCTAACTAAACTAGGAATAATAATATGTACTTAAACATAATTTACAACAATATTATTGCAACATATGGTCATTAAATACCCATTCCCACCTCCCTAGCTTATGGTCGGGTAATTACAAACAAGAAGACATAACACATGTTTGTAACTAACCATAAGGAAATGGAATAGATAAGACCCAGAAGCTCGGTTTCGTACAACGAGCGAAAACGCAGACGTAGCAAGCTTCACATACAGCGAGTGCAATCGTAGTCGCGTATGAAACTTTGTACAAGCTTTTATTTAACTTGCAATCGTTATTTTTGTATGTAAGCTGTCCACTTTAAAAGTTGCAAACCATTTTTCGACCACTTGTTGGTATCCGATTGAGCTGACATTTTGCACACACTTTGGTTCAATATATTTTTGATTCTGCAACCTGGATCGCTTACTCACGTGAGAACGGTTACTAGCATAGACACGGAAGTTTAAATACGCGTTCAATGTTAATAAACCTCATTTTCTTCTTAATATTTTAACAAATGTATGTATTACAAAAAAAAAATGAAACGCGTCATGCAACTGTGAAGATATGGCTAAGAGCATGATATATGCCACGAACCACAGTGACCTGACTTGCGGGCATATCAAGACAATGAAGTGTTGGATACAGGAATAAATGTTTGCGTGTGCCTGTTTTCTCTATTTGTCCATCCAAACAGCACAAAAAACTAAACAGTAAACAAAAGGCTGAATCCATGTCGAGGCTTCTGTATTCTATCTATTCTGTGGCAAGGATTACAAAACCATTTGTAGGGTTGGCCATTATTCGAAACCTTTTCGCATTAACCAGCAGTTATATCAACCGAATAAGTTCATGATTTATTTGGAGGCCTAGTTGAGATAAGGACTACACATGTAGTAACAAAGATTTAGGTAGGTATGTTTAGCCTCTACATTAGTATCATTGAATAAAGGAAGGTTGCAGACTTACTCATAGTAAAATGAACTCTCTGTTGCTGCTGTTTTATATAACTAGACAATACTGAAATAATCTAGTCAATCTGTGTGCAACATATTATCAGGGTTCTTATAACTACTTATTAGTTCCTCGCCTCCTCTTTTTTTATATTTTAATAGGAATAAATAAATAAATATTATAATAGGAAAAAGTCTTCATGGTACGAGAGTGGTACATGAAGTTTAAATAAATAATTATGGACCCTGTCGTAATAGGGATGTTTACTGACTTAAAAAAATATTATTCTAATTAGTCCGTCTTTTAGATTATCGAAAAATATTGGATACGTATTTTTTGTTTTATCAAATCAATAAAAATTGACGAAGATAAAACGCGTCAAAGATTTGAGTAGGGGGTTGCGACGTCACTCACCGGTAAATAATGTCATACAAATGTCTTGGAAAATGTCGTCACACGAGTTTTTCGAAATAGATACCACGGTCCTATTTCGAAAAAACATATTTATACAAAGGGCTAAGAAGGAACATAGGAGGTTTTTAGTCAGTAGAAGTCTGACACTGCCTTCCACTCCGCGCAGAGCGGGACATTTGATGATTTCGCGCCTGCCAAAAAAAACTGGCCAAGTCAAGTCGAACTTGCACATGAAGGGTTCCGTACCATCGTACGAGGAAAGCCCCATTTAATTTGTATTATTTCTTGTTAAAGTAACAACATAAAAACATATTTTGTGATAAATTTGTTTTTACACGACTGCCCCTAAAAAAGAGTGTTATGTTTTTAGTGTTCATGTGTGTATGTATGTTTGTGAGTTTTTCATAGTGTTTGTACGAATGACAAAGTTACATTTGCGGTTTTTTTTTTAAATATGCTATATTGCTCAGAAATTAATAACTCTAATATTGTTCTAACCAATTTGGTTGAAAGTTTACATTGCAATCTACAGCATATATTTTTAGGTTTTTTACTCTCCTAGTTCAAAAGTTAGAGGGAGGGACACTCATTTTACCACTTTGGAAGTGTCTATGAACTTAGATGGACTTAGGAAAAACTGGTTTTAAACACCTTAATGTAATTTTTATTAAAGACCTGTCTATAGACACTCCACACGTATAGGTTTGATGAAAATTGCCCTGCCGACTACGGCGAAGCCAAAAGGAAGGGTAATGATTTTGGCAGTCTATGTATGTATGTATGTATATAATATATAAACATATTATGTTTGTATGTTCCACCGTAGCGCCTAGACTACTGAATGTAAAAAAGGACTGGGTAATTCACCCCGCGGGCGCATTGCGGGTTCGCAGATATTACACGACTTCTAATTTTCAGGTCTAGAACATGCGGGTTTCCTAACTTTATTTTGCTTCACGATTTTAAAAGCAGTGGTGATATAACACTCCTTTTTTATGCAGTCGTGTAATAACTTATAACTTAAATAAACGTTTTTCCCAGTTAATCAAATACAGATACAATAGAATTTTCCTCTATACTAAATCTCCCTAAGCGATTTATTACCTCGTGAAGCACGTATATAATGGCGCCTCTGCGTTTTGAATCCCCAAGGTATCTACAGAGAATGTTCGTGAATTAATGCTGATTTATGTTACCCAGTATGTTAAAGTACTCGCAATTGGTTTAATTCGATCTGGAAAATACCTGTGTCGATGTAGTTAAAAAAAATGCATATAGGACTTAAAAATGATGACAGCTTAGTGAACGTATGATTGTAACATATTATTATTTGTTTTTAAGAGCAGCGGTGGCCCAGAGAGCAGCGGTGGGCCAGAGAGCAGCGGTGGCCCAGTGGTGGCGGCCTCGACTTACGAACAGTATCACGACAGACTTACGGGCAGGCGCATTACTTTGTGTAATTTATTTCATCAGCGCTGCTCTCAAAACGGTGAAGGAAAACATCGTGAGGAAACCGGCATTTGTCTTACAACGAAAAATTCGAAGAGGTGTGACATCTACCAATCCGCACAGGGCCTGCGTGGTAGATTATGGCCCATTCCCTCTCAAAGAGAGGAGGCATGTGTGCCAGCAGTAGGAACATTAATAAGTTGTTGATGAGTACAGTCACGTGCAATAATATGTAGGCACAATAAGTGTACACCATTTTTACTTATGTTTAAGTCCAATGTAATTCAAGGCTTCATCATCATCATCAGCCTATTAATGTTCCCACTATAGGGACACAGGCCTCCTTTCTCTCTAGGCTTACCTTCGATCAATCGCAATCGGTTACAGTAACATCTGCGATCAAAAACAAAAACATTGAGGCGGTTTTCAAAATAAAACAAGGATGTTCTAGTAATTTTTATGTAATATACCTATTTATGTCTCATATTGTTAAAAAAAACTTTTTCATAACAACCAAAAGTCGCATTCTCAAAACATAATAATATTTTACATTTGACACGAATATTTTTGCAAAACAAACTTTATCACGTTCATAATTAAGTTGAGATTAATATACCAACCATATTTCACCCTATGAAACTTCATAATTTTAATTAAAACGTTATTTCACGCTCGTGTTTTGTAAATTTTAATACAAACAGTATTTTAAAGCAGATAGCTTACCTACTATGTTTGAAAACATTAATTTTGCTTTCTAATTATAAAATATTTTACTACAAAAGATAATGATGGCATTTTCAACTCTTTGATCTTGAGTGTATACATAATATCACGCCTGTAATCCCAGAAGGGATAGGCAGAAATGTACTTCTTCGTATTGTGGCGTAGTGCTTTTTGTGGTAGGAGAAATGAGACAATTAAGACTTAGTTATACATTTACTTTTGCACTACACTTACAAAATAGGTTCTAGGGTCTAAGGTTCTAGGGTCTAAGGTCACGCACTGTCACTGAAGGTAGGAAAACGGTACTGCCCTGAGCAACCAGAAGACGTCGATCGCCACGCACGGTAGGTAGGCCGGGTCAGGCGGCCTCACGCGTCGGTAGGGACGCGCGGCAGGGCGGTCGACCAGGTGGGCAGCGGGCTCAGGGCAACTAGCCCTAGGCTGCGTTGGTGGTAGGCAGGTAGCGGCAGCGCAGACGGCCAGTAGGTAGCGGCGGCAGGCCGCTGTCTACACGGCCACGCCGTCGTCTTGTGCCGGACGCGTAGGCGTCACAGTTTAGAGGCGGCACGCGGTAGGGCGGCCGTGCAGATGCGTGCTTCTCACCGCGTTGGTAGATGCGCGGGAGCACAGCAGAGCAGCAGAACAGTGCAGCGTGAGCGAAGCAGCCATAGTTGGCTAGCCAGCGCTAGGAACCCTGAAACAGCGCCAAGGGGACGCTTGAGCTCCAAGATGGTTCCTGCAAGCCCCTACGATGTGTGTGTCCCAGCCATGCGTTAGATGCGGCAAGCTCAAGGCAGTGAAGAAGATGGAAGATGGGTACTCACACATCGCAGTGGTTTACAGTGATTAGTTGATAGGTGAATAGTTGATAGACTAAAGGCAAGGCGTGGCGTCACATCGCCACGTGGTTCTCATTGACCGTTGACTCGCGTCGCCGGTTTATGATACAGCATGGATGAGCATGATTTAGTTTATAGAGAATAGAATAGGATGCATGCCATGCGGAGAACCATATAACTAATTAGAACACATGTGCATAGTGAATAGCTAGGTGCTAATTAATATTAAATACAGAATACATTGCCGGCAGCCATGTTAAATAGACACAAAGATTACAAATAGATATGGCTTGCCGGGACATAAATTTAGCAGCAAAAGAACACAATGGCGGAGTTCACTTACCCAATAACTGGGGACTTATCTAGTAGGCTGCTCGCTTGATGTAAAAAGGGAAGAACCTATGCGTGCAGCCGTTTTTAAAGGAGGTCCTGAGCGACGTTCTCCCTCCATTGTGACATTACAGAACATTTAGGGTTGTACCTATAATTTAGTGAGGTGACAACTTTTTAGAATTAGTCGGTTTTTAGTGAATCGACTAATTTATGCTACAGTACCCCGCCTGCAAAGAAAGGATTTTCCCTAGGGGAAATCCGCTAGAAGGCCTAAACCACTTAGACTGACTACCTGTACGTACATACATCTCATTCGTGTGCTTCCATCCCATCTATCAAATATTCATCGTCAAACATCCATCAATCAAAGTCCGTCACTGACTTGAATGTAGTCCTAAGTCAGTGACTTACTAAACACACAAGAGGTAAACTAATTTAGAGTAGCTTAACTCAAGACAGTCAGTCGGAAAAACACAAGATAGAGCAAGTGTATCTCCTTGGGGGTCAGGTCACTGAGGTGTTAAATTGCAGGGTAATGTGTATAGTGTAGGTTCTGTTATATTTAGAAACAAAATTAAAGATCACCATTGATTGCTGAATACTAGTGTAGAAGTTAGAGTACAACACTGTCAAGTGAGTGATGTACCTTGTATAAGTGTGTAATCCGAACATGAAGATGTAAAGTCTTCATATTCATGAGTTAATATCAAGAAAAAGAAAACATGCAATTTAAATAGTAATAGTTTATATTAAAAAACATGCATTTAAAAAGAATTGTTAAAGTTTTAAAATCTTTAATTGATTTATGTTTTGTCTATGTTCTATGTCTATGACACATTTTATTGTTGTATAATTTTTAGTCAGAGTCCATAGTGAAGAATTTTTAATTTCTGAACGATAAAATATTGACAAGCAAAAAGGCTAATATCCAAGGTAAGTGTCAAACGTCAAAGTTGAATAAAATTTTATAAGTCGATGACACTTGTTAAGTTAGGTTAGATATATGACATTTATCAGCATTATAGGTTAAATTTACTTGTTTAACATGCTTGGTTAAGAATTAAGCGTTAAGTTAAGTTGTAGAAGTCGTTAACGTTATGGTCTAAAGTTTAGTTATCAATAGTGTGTAAGGATTACGTGACATTTATGATAGGTTTACAGAATGTGTTTATCAACAATCAAATGGCATTTATTTACTGAAGTTAGTTTGTATACAAGACTTTATAGATTAATAGTGTGTATGTAGTTGTAACTAGTGTTTAGATTACAGCGAGTATTAGATTTTTGATTGATTAGATATGTATTTAGGTAGCTGTTAGGGCTTGTTTATTGAGTTGCAATCCGCTCATAGTTAGAAAACACCTGGTTTAGAGCCAGAAGTGCTAGTCTTGCTACCGTGTAGGCGGTAGAAGATCCAACTGACTAACAGTTGTAGTTTATCAATGGTTAGCCATGATAAAGTTAGGTAATATGGCGTCGGCCATTAGCACAATTAATAGTCCTCTATCAACGGGGTAGGCCGAGATGAGGTCCAACTGTGACTTTGATCAACAGCTGTTAGAGTACCAATGGTGTAGGGCCATTGGTATGGGGAAAAGGGTGCTACGGTTTAGCGCCATTAGCACTTTTAGTAGTCCTCTATCAACGGGGTAGGCCGAGATGAGGTCCAACTGTGGCTTAGGCCTACAGTTGTTAGAATATCCATGAACTAGGTCATGAATGTTTTAGACACTGGTTTAGAGCCTAGTGTTTGAATTCTATAGTTATAGTTTTACTATATTAAGTTTTAAATTCTAGTTATACCTAATTAAGTTTTAAGTTATCCTATTCTAGGGTAGGACAATGCCTGCAATTTCAACTTTGCAGTTACTTTTCATGAAAGTGCAGACTTGTTAGTGTTTATAGTAACACAAACAACACAATTGTTTTTTAGTAGTTAACTAATGACCTACTCTGCTATCTAAGAAAATAAATACACTCCATAATGACCACAGCATGCACTATGGCAGTGAGTGTTTTAAGCGACAGAAGATGCTTACATGTGTAATATGCACATAGAATGTATGGTATGATTGCAGTCACCTATGTGTAGGTACTGTCTTTAAGATGTTCTTGTTGGAACATGACAATTACAACACAAAAACTGAGGGTAGTGTACCATAGGGCATATTCTGCTACAAAATAATTACTCATCCCTTGGGATCCTCAATACCCTCTATGGCAACGCCGTTTTAACAGAAAGGTGAAGGTGCTTACACGTTTAATAAGCACAATAAGAGTGTGACAGCAGTATGTAAGTGAGTGAGTGTGTGTAGCTAGTTAGATACAGAATTTAAGGTATGTAGCTTACAACCATGCAGCCCAGAAGCAATTAGATAAACCTCTGTGGACGTGTTGTATGCCACAATAATAGCAATAACTATGTTATAGTTAGTGTAGGTAGTTGGCGGATGCTGATTTTCCTGCACGCCATAGACTAGTTTAGGACTAATCTAAGGTACAAGTTGACCTTCTACGACTAGTTGTTGATAGATGTCGTAGTATTTTACCCTTGGCATCGTTTGACCCTGTATGGATCAAACACTAGCTAGCTAGGCCTACGGGTCGGTAGGCCTCAGCCTTTCTTAGATGGATGAAGTTAATCTTATGAGAAGACATTGTGTTCTTTTGTTGACAATAAGTTTAATTTAAACTATGTAGTACCAGGATATCTGTGCCGTAGGACCTAAGGGCAACAGACGGATAGTGGGTAGGATCTCACTGCCGACCTGCAGACTCACAGGATCGATCAACTGATGGCTAAAGGTGTCTTGGCCACAGTGAGGTGGTATAACAAAGGATAGGGTTTTCTCACTGCCGGTCAAACAGACTCATAAGACCGATCTACTGATGGCTAAAGGTGTCTTGGCCACAGTGAGAGGATGACAACACAATACACAACACACACCAATTAATATAGTAGGTACATTCAGCAACGCGATGGATTATTGTTAGTTTAGAATTGTAATTTACAATTTAATAATAGTTTAAGGTAGAAGATTAACAAATTGAAGTATTAGATTTTCCAATTTAGTAAAAGTTGAAGGTAGATGAATAATATTTTGGAATATTTTTTACAACAAAATTATTTAAAAAATACCACAACGATGCTGAGCGTAGGAGAAAGAGACCAGTGCGAGAACCTTAGAGACTACCGAGTGGGCGCCACTGTGGCGTGGGCCTTATGAGTGTTTTTAGGTACTACTCATACAAAATAGGGGTTCTTTGGTCTAAGGTTCTAGGGTCTAAGGTCACGCACTGTCACTGAAGGTAGGAAAACGGTACTGCCCTGAGCAACCAGAAGACGTCGATCGCCACGCACGGTAGGTAGGCCGGGTCAGGCGGCCTCACGCGTCGGTAGGGACGCGCGGCAGGGCGGTCGACCAGGTGGGCAGCGGGCTCAGGGCAACTAGCCCTAGGCTGCGTTGGTGGTAGGCAGGTAGCGGCAGCGCAGACGGCCAGTAGGTAGCGGCGGCAGGCCGCTGTCTACACGGCCACGCCGTCGTCTTGTGCCGGACGCGTAGGCGTCACAGTTTAGAGGCGGCACGCGGTAGGGCGGCCGTGCAGATGCGTGCTTCTCACCGCGTTGGTAGATGCGCGGGAGCACAGCAGAGCAGCAGAACAGTGCAGCGTGAGCGAAGCAGCCATAGTTGGCTAGCCAGCGCTAGGAACCCTGAAACAGCGCCAAGGGGACGCTTGAGCTCCAAGATGGTTCCTGCAAGCCCCTACGATGTGTGTGTCCCAGCCATGCGTTAGATGCGGCAAGCTCAAGGCAGTGAAGAAGATGGAAGATGGGTACTCACACATCGCAGTGGTTTACAGTGATTAGTTGATAGGTGAATAGTTGATAGACTAAAGGCAAGGCGTGGCGTCACATCGCCACGTGGTTCTCATTGACCGTTGACTCGCGTCGCCGGTTTATGATACAGCATGGATGAGCATGATTTAGTTTATAGAGAATAGAATAGGATGCATGCCATGCGGAGAACCATATAACTAATTAGAACACATGTGCATAGTGAATAGCTAGGTGCTAATTAATATTAAATACAGAATACATTGCCGGCAGCCATGTTAAATAGACACAAAGATTACAAATAGATATGGCTTGCCGGGACATAAATTTAGCAGCAAAAGAACACAATGGCGGAGTTCACTTACCCAATAACTGGGGACTTATCTAGTAGGCTGCTCGCTTGATGTAAAAAGGGAAGAACCTATGCGTGCAGCCGTTTTTAAAGGAGGTCCTGAGCGACGTTCTCCCTCCATTGTGACATTACAGAACATTTAGGGTTGTACCTATAATTTAGTGAGGTGACAACTTTTTAGAATTAGTCGGTTTTTAGTGAATCGACTAATTTATGCTACAGTATACCTACATTTCGCCACATGTTTATGTCCCATATGGGTGAAACTTTTGCACCTGTTGTCAGACATTGCACTTTACGTTTATTATTTGCAATCAGAATTGAAAATAATATGGACATTGAACATTGATGTACATCATCATTTTATACAAGAATGTGTTAACCGTAAAGAAATCTGTTTAGCTTATATTTTTATCTTTGCATTGCAAAAAGCACATTATTTAATTTTCATTTTCTTCTTTACCTAATATTTTACTTCTAGAGAATAGTATCTCTTTACTATTGCCATCAATCGGCCTCAAGTCTAGACTCAGCGGCAGCGTGTGAGAAATTCTTGATGGAAAAACCCGAAACCCTAAATTGAAACCAGGCTTTAATGCACAGTGCGACCACTAGACCCACACTAGGCAATCATGGGAAGTCAGTCAAACATCCAAAATTCAAAAACTCCTACAACTTCATTGAATGAAGAGACACTGCCATAGTTCCCTGTCTCTCTATTAACAAAAGTACGACAAATCCAGAATTAAACAAAGCGTTCATAAATCCCGCGTTTTAGAACAACTTTACTTAATGCAAGCACAAAATAAAACATTGAAGCTACAAGCTGGTCTTAAAAGCTGCCTTACTTAGCAGAACAAGCACCAAGTAGAGAGAGAGAGCAAAATAAGAGCGTACTAAGTTTAATCTTGAGAAGCCACTCTAACATTTGACACTTGGGAAGACTTTTAAAACTATACCGTGGATTTACAGACTTACGGGAATTATATTTTAATAAAGTTTTTACCCTGGGAAGATTAAAAGAGAAACTGTTTCAGTTATCGGGCACTTAATTTTCTTGACTCATTCTAATAATGATGTGTTTAAAATCAGAAAGAAACATAAGAATAGAACATCAGACAATGCCTTTCCAGTGCCAAATGCACATTGTACCACTGTACGTACATCGTAATGTAGAGGAAGACCGTTCACTTGATGTGATGATGATATTAAAAAAAATGCTGGCCCACAATCGCAACAAATAAGACCGAGAGAAATGGAAAGCTTTGGAGGAGGCCTTTACCTACCAACTTAACTTACTACTTACTACCTACTTAAAAATATGGATTATTATATAAAACTTTTTTTACAAGCTACAATTTACAGGACTTTATAACTTAACTTTATTGATTGTAATAAAATATATACAATTATCAAAAAGGGAAGAATTACAGGGCGTCAAAAAATTCGTCTACACCGCTGTCAACAGGCAAAGTAATAATTAAAATACAATATTCTACAAATTAATTTGTAAAACTGGAAATATAAAGTTTTTAATTTTTGATTTTCTTATTTTTTTTTTATTCGGGCTTGGGAAATCATCAAATAACCCCTCCCGCTCTTGGGCAGAACGCAAGGGAGTGTCAGACTTCTACTGACTAAACGCCACCCATGTTCCTTCTTACCCCTTTGTGTCCGGGGCCGCGGTATCTCTTTCAAACAACTCGCAGCCCCGGCAAGTATGTCAGCACCCTGAAAAGGTTAAAGCTGGGTCTTCAAAAGTAGTACTATCAAGTTTATTTTAAATATGCCAACGTGTATCTAAATAAATTTTAAAGCTCACCACAGTCCAATAGCTTAGTACGTACTAAATATTTTTATGAAGACAGCAACCTAATACAAGACAACTGTATAAAAATGTGCTGAAACTTAGGTCGTGTTCTACTTTTCATACGGTGTCAGGTTCAGCTAAAGCTTCATTTTATTGCATTTAATGTGAGTGAATAAGAGATGAGGTAACAATGTGGTAAGTTGCCTAGTTTGAAGTTTTTTTTGTGATACCGTTGCGAATGCAAGTGAAAAGAGCTCGCTTATAAATGACTCTGCTTTGGAGTGTAACAACTAAATATCGTGCCCTGCGTGTCCTGTTAATTGTTCACTACAGGAATTGATGGATGCTACCGAAAGCGCCAAACAAGTAGCTCTATTATGCGCCTACATAATTTAACGTACCATCGACGCGCTTAGACAGACAAAACCTCGTGGCTTAGATAAAAGAAAGACGTTCATTAAAAAAAAAAGTGGATGCAGCTTCATGCTAGCGCATTTCCTCGCTTGTTTTGACATTTTGATTGTGTGTGTTTAATTTTTATTTTTATTTGATTGAATTTAATTTGCTTGACATTGGTTTTGTGTAAATTTAATGTGTTTGTGTAATTTTATTTTTATTAATTGCTCGACATTGATTATATAATTCTAATGTGTATGTGTAATTTTTTATTGATTATTTTGTGACGTTTGAGTTGTTTGCCATTTTAATTTGTGTATCATTTATGGACTGTGTCTGAAATAAATAAAATTATTATTATTATTATTAACCCGCATTCTTGCCGCTCGGGTTGATCTTTAGGTTAAGCTGCACTTGCCTAGGTTGGTCTGTGGATGGGTAACCGCCCATTACATCCTAGCTTCCTCCGTGCCTCGGAATCCGCATTAAGATGTTGATGCCGGCTGCCAAATATATCTTTAGCAGTCGTTACAAGTAGTCAGTGACCTGAAAGTCTGACAACCAGTCTTACCAATGGTAGTATTAACTGGGTTGTGGAGGTCAGAGCAGTCGCTCCAAATAAAATATCGGCTGAAACATCTCTTTATGATACCTTATAACAACCAATTAAAAATAAATAATAACAATCGTGCCGAAATAATACTAAAAACCTTGAAAATACTACGACTTAAAATCAAATTTACGAACGAAACACATTTTAAACGTTCTCAAGGACCCTGTACTGTTGGCATTAGGAATCCATTAAATAAATTTCTTGAAAACTTTTTAGAGAAGCTTTGTAGGGTTCCGTTCATGAAACTGCAGCAGTAACTTTGTTTTTTTATTAGAATTACCATGAAGGTCAAATTGAGTTTTGTTCATCATCATTCTTGAATGAATAAAATATGCAATTAGTCGCCTAGCACCGTTGTTAGGCTAATATCAAAAACTCATTCGCCGCGAGTCGATCATTTATCAGTTTTTGGGTGTTTTATCAATACACTTTTCCTATAATTTATCAGTCTTATTTAAATGTACCTTACCATACAATTCTCTTGCCATTATTATCCTGCCATACTTCTCTACTTTTAACAACAACAACATTTATCCACAAGGTACTGGCAGCAAAAGCCTCTGGCCAAGCTAAAAATCAGCGCTTGGGTGACGGGAAGTGTTTTTTGTACTAATTGTTATCCCAGCATCTTTTCTAGTCATATCATCCTCCATCCATTGTTTCCTTGGTCTTCTTCTACTCTTGGAACCATACACTTTAATACTCAGCATATTGAGTGTTGCTGTTGGGTGTAAATTACCCTATGAATAGCGTTAATCATCATCACCATCATCTGCCTGCCCTAGGCCCATTGCATTTGGGGTCGGCGTAACACGTTTTGGTATTCCATTCTCTTCTGTCAGTCGTCACGGCATCATTTACTCCTTTCACCTTCCTAACATTCCTCACACAATCCATCCATATTTTCTTTGGCCTCTCTCTTTAAATAGCGTTAAACATATTGTAATTATATTGTTAGGTACGGGACCCTATCGGCCTTATTACAAAAGTGGTTAAACCTGGGTTTAACTTAGACTTGGTTTATCTCGCATGCTGTCTCACTTCGATAATATTCAAATGAAAGTGACGGCATGCGAGATAAACAAAGTCTAAGTTAAACCCGGGTTAACCACTTTTGTAATAAGGCCGTTTGTGTCCAACTCACACTTAGCCGGCTTTTTGTGTTTCGTTAGCGCTGGAATTTAACTAAATGAGAAAGCACCTTGGAAGTTTTCTGACTTTTTAGGGTAATCTTATAATTTTATCAGCAGCAATAAAATAAATGTGATTAGTAGTGGTTGGAGTAGGAAGATCTGGTTTTTGCGTAGTGACTGCAAACTTTCATGTTAATACGGAAATACCCGGGATACTTACTAAAATTCCGGAATTCAAAATAAAATCAATTCATAATGTGATGTCTGTGATGTGATAGTGTGTGATATACACAAAATTGTCACAGTATGTTAAAAAGATAAAGTATTTAATTGCATTAACCTGAAACATGTCCGTCTTATAATTATTCGTCGTAGGGGCGGCGGGAGGAAGGAGTGTTCGTTCATAATTCCAATAGCTTTGAGCAAAATATATAATTTACAACTTATTTAAATTAATTTAAATTTCAAATCCAGGGAATCCGGGAGTGTCCGTAATTTAATAATAAGTATTTCAAGTGTAAAAATTGTTTTACTTAATCCGATCACTCGTGATCAACTAAAAGGTGTGTTCATTTGTCGAAAAAAACCGTCCATAACAGTGAATAATTATTATAAATGCAGTTAAGTTGTTACGACTTTATTTTTACAGAAGAATATCTTATAAGTAATTGAAAGATATTGTGAAATTTTACTTTGAAGCACTATCTTTTTTAACCGACTTCCCAAAAAGGAGGAGGTTCTCAATTCGATTGGTATGTGTTTATTTGTTTTTTAATAGAAAGAAAGTCCTTACAAACTTAAGTCTGAAAGTCGTAAGCCAATTAAAATGCAAGTAGTCACTTTAGTGCTGAAAGGCTTACAAACTAGTCGCATGTGCAATGTTTTTGATACATAGAATAAGTATAAATGGAGTGCCAGACGACGACATTATCAATGCATAGATTACCTTGCTCCAACTGGATTAGTCTTCATGCTTCTTACGCTGAATGATGCTAAACAAAAAACGACCGTTATATTTCGTAAATGTGTAGCATTATTCAGCAGGCATGGTTATATACAATGACGTATTATATATAGACACGTCATGAACTAACATGGCGGCGTTTCAAAACGGCGAAAATAAAGGGAAAGAAAATATGACACCGTACAGCGGGATGCCTGTTGATGCCTGTTGTCTTTATGTTTCGCGCAGGTTTACACACACGATTTAAATTAAGAACAAACGTAGCATCGCGCAAAAGGTTGGTGCGTAACTAAGCGCAATGTGGCCAATTGGCTTCATTTCATGTTGTCATTTTACGTATCTATAGTTTTAATATATCATTGGTTATGTCAGATTAATTTATGATGGGTCTATTAATGTTTATACGACTACTTTCGACTATGAAATAAAAAGGTTTAAAACACTATTGTTTTGTCAAAAAATCGTCACCTACTTGCAAAATAACGTGAACACCATTTAATAAAAACATGAACCATTAAACTTTTAAGAGTTATCCATATCTTGCATTCTCTAATGCCATATTCTTTAATAGGAATAAATAAACGAATACTGTGCTATGCCCATAACATCAAGCATCTGATAACTCCACTCTTAATACTCCACGTCTACGCCACGGCATACATTAAAAAACATCACCCTAACTTACCCATATTGTTGTATGTAGCCGGACTTACAAGTGAAGTTTACAACTAAACTAACATGCTAACTTTAGTTATATTGTACGCTTGTAAAGTGCTTTGTGTAGGACACAATTGCTACAAATTGTTGCAAGTTGTCGTCGCACTGAGCAGTTTACTCTGAGGAGGGTAGCAGTAATAATGCACTCGGTGGTAAATTTACTCCTGTGAACTTGTGTGGTACTGCGTAGAGGGTGTAATCGAATAAATTAAATGAGTAAGGAGCACAAAAGTGCCATAACAGTTTAACTGCCGCACTCAGAGAGCTTTAATGATTACTTAAGTCTTCACTTAGTAAAGGTTTGACATAATTTTGTATGACTAAACTGTCAAAACCATTACTAAGTGATGGCCTAAGTAATCATTAAAGCTCTCTGAGTGCGGCAGTAAGTTACGTGCTAGTGGGTTTGCACTACGTTTCGTTAATAATTAGTATAGGAATCCATGCAAATACATTTATAAACTTAAGCAAAATCAGCCTATAATGTTTCTATAGCTGGGACACAGACTAACTATCTTGGAGACGGCAAGTAAATCTGGGTGATTTAACTATGAATTATTATTATATATTTAAGGAATTCATGCAAATACCTACATATAACAGTGTGATTACTTGCTTGTAACGCGAAACAATATCTGCTATTGCCTGCGTTGTTTCGATTTATGAGACAACTGAATTATGGGGGGGGGGGGGAATCATCAAATAACCCCTCCCGCTCTTGGGAAGAGCGTAAGGGAGTGGCAGACTTCTACTGACTAAAACTACCTATGTTCCTTCTTAGCCCTATATATCAAGGCCGCGGTATCTCTTACAACATCCCGCAGCCCAAGTTTTACACGCCCTCAAAGTCTTGCCAACGTTTAGGAAACCGCCCAATTGAGAGTGCTAAATGTTATAACTGCTGTGTTGCTCTGAAAACTTCGTTCTAGAGGTCGCAAACACTTCTTATAGCGCACGATGTTTTAGGTACAATTACTAGATCAGGCAGAGTTATTCGGTTTATCCGTCTAGAATTTTTCTGCAGTACCCCGCAGCCTGATAAACCCAGGCTGCGGGGTACTGCAGAAAAATTCTTGGTGATTGCTTGGTGACAAGAGATTTTATACATCGCATAAATACTAGTAAGTACTATACCGTAAAAACCACTGGTCAAGTCGTAAAAACTATACTAAGGGTCGCTATTCGTAGATAAAATGAAAATTCAGCTAGCTGTACAGTGCACTCACCATAACTATAATACTACTTCCATTTTAGTACGTAGGTATGTCTAACAAGTGAGCATTCTAATCTCGTGGAGTCATGGCTGCCTGAGGTCTACCGTATTCTACTTGAGCTACTCAAAGGAACATGCAATCTTGGATATACAACCACATTTTACTCAGACGTATGCTATTTTGTGATGCTGCATTCTTATTAAGTTCTGGTGAAATGTTTGTTAAAAATATATTTAGTTTCGGTGTGGTCTTGAATGCTTGGGGGTTTTCATGTCAAAGAATAATCTATTTTTTACCCGACTGTCGCAAAGCCCAAAACGAGAGTTACGTGTTAGACCTGTTTGTATGTCCGTTTCTCTGTTTCCTCATAAATCCTACTTAAACGAATGAACGGATTTGTATAAAATCACTGTACTAAATAATATAAATCGTATAAAAAAAGATAAATAATCTGCGAAAATTTTTACGCTACCAACGAAAGAACAAACACAAAAGAACTCAAAAGTTTAAAATAAAAAAGTTGTTAAAAAACTAAAAAACCTGAATGAAAAAACTGAAAACCTAAGAACAAGCACATTTAAAGTTAAACAAAACTTGGGAGTTTTTATTCAATTAAATATGTAGGTAAAGAAAATATTTTATAAATCAGGTAACACGTTTCATTACAAACCACAAGGATTTAATTATTTTGATAAATTATTTGTATTAAATAATGGGTTTAATCTTCAAAATAATACAATTAAAATGGTCTTACAAAAGATAAAAGTTTAATCCAATACTTTTCAGCCGAATTCACATTTATCGGAATCTACATAACAAACTGAAAATCAATCCGATTCGCTCTTTTCAAAAGCCATAATTATATTAAACCAAATGCCCATTCTGACTTCCGTTTCCTGCATTTTATCATATAATAGAAGGCAGGCTGGCCGGTTTTTTGCAAAACAAAAAACCGGCCAAGTGCATGTCAGAACACGCTCAATGTATGGTTCCGCAGTAGCCCATCAAAATATGTAAACTTACTAAACTGATAAACCACCCTGCCTCCGAACGAAGATTTTATTTGTAAAAATAAAACAAACTTACATTTGTTGTTTAGAGACCTGCGCTCCCATACATTATGTATATTAAATAAAATATTTCATACAAGTACATTTTATAAGTTGGTCGACTATTACTCGTATATATTTAGCTGTAATAGTTTTCCTATTATGTATTTTCGTTATATATGCTATTACCATGTTTTTTTTTCAAACACATCCCGTATTGGTGGTCTATGTTGCCAGACTTGAGTCTAACAAAAATTTGCACTACAATCCCTTTTTTTTTGGGGTTGGGGATTCATTCCGCTCTTGGGCGAGCGAAAGGGAGTGTCAGACTCCTATTGACTAAAAACCACCCATGTTCCTTCTTAGCCCTATATGTCAAGGCCGCGGTATCTCTTACAACATCCCGCATCCCCGACGGGCACAAACGAATCACTTAGTCGAAAAACTGTGTTAGTAAACTCGCAATATTTTTAAAGACCTATCCAACGACATCTTACGCAATGAACCTCGCGAGAAAAAAAAGCATTCCCACTTTAAGGTACTGAAGATACCTTAAAAAACAATTTACAAAATCATACATAATCAAATTAAAATTTGATTTAAAAAAAAAGACTGACAGTGGTCAAATCATGATCATGCAGATTAGTGTCTGAGATGGTCTTTTTAAGCAAAAACCTAATATATTTGAGTAGACACATGTGCAGTAAGTGCAAGCATTTTGCAGTGATCGTGTGGCTCCTAACCTATGGAGCTCAACCAATTTCAACCATTCCAGTAAGTGCCGTATATTTATTTTCTTATGCATTTAGCAAAAAGCTGTTATTTTGAAATTAATGACAGACAGTTTTGTTTTGGCGGGTGAGAAATCATGAAATGACTCCTCCTCGGAAGGGAGTGCTGACACTCCCTTCCGCTCCGCCCTTTTATTGACTAAAAACCACCCATGTTCCTTCTTAGCCCTTTTTGTCTGGGGCCGCGGGATCTCGTTCGAACAACCCGCATCCCCGGTAGGTACAGACGAACACTTCAATTTTACTATTTGTTTTGAATAGATGTAGCACGAAGTGGCTCAGTTACCAGTTTGGAAGCAAGCTGAAGACTGATGATGTATTGGATATTAGACAAAGGGTGCTATGTGCCAACTAATAAGTGACAACGCACAAAATTATGATGACGTCACAATCTCGACTGTTCCTATGACGTATCAGTGTGAGTTGTGATCGCAGTTGGGTACTAAAGACAGCGGAATTGGGGTTAAGTTGTATCAGCTTAAATCGCCCAAAAGTAATAGTATCACTTAGGTTGATTTTTAACCGACTTTAAAATTTGAGGAGGTTCTCTATTCGTCGGATCTTTTTACTTTTTTTATGGATGTGCCCCGATTACTCGACGATGTCTGGACCGATTTCGATTTTTACTGCTTTGCTTGAAAGGGTATTCTTCCCAGGTAGTCCTACGATCATCAAGTCAGGATCTGTTGATCCTGGACAATTAAAGAGAACTCTTCGAATTTTATAGGCACTCTTGAAGTCATTTGTCTCGGATCCCATTTCAATTTGGTGAAGATCTGATGAATAACTTCTGAGATAGGCAACGGAACTCCTCAATAAATGATAGCAAATGGACTGGGATTGCTGAAACCTCATGTCTGTCTATTGTTTTCACCAGTTCATAACAAAATATTATGCCGGTACGCTGTGAAGGGTTAAGCACATGTGAAGCACTAAAAAGTGAAAAATAAAACCAAAAAAGTGAAAAATAAACTTAAGAAGAAAAATCTATTTCTGAAGTTGGTGACTTTCGTTTGTTTGATTTAATATTTGAGCCACCGACTTCAGAAATTTAAAAAAAAAAGTTTTATCTACAAAAAGGAGAACGTTCTCTAAACCAAGAAGTTGGTCAGTTGGTTAGATAATTAAAATTATATCTTTTCATTTCATTTTTAATCTTTGCAGAAGTCAGTTAGATGGCAGAGACCGAATAGCGTTGAACACATTCAGTGAGTTGTGATACAAACAACCTAAAAGCTAGTTAACGTTCGTTCTACAAAACATAACAAAGAAAGAAAGAAAGAAAATTTATTTATGAAGGGTTATGCAAATGTGTACCCATTAATCCCCCCCACATTTCGCCAACTATTTTTTAGTCTTATGTAATTGGGGGTGAATCCATTGGCATCAAACGAACACAAACACAGGCTGCGTAACTGCTACTGTAAAATTCTTAATGGCAAAACCTAATAACAATATTACGGGACGTTCCAAAACGCAGAAATCTGATCTATTGATCACCAAAGGACATTTTGTGAACAAAATCGCTGCCTCAAAGCCCGACACTTAAGTGGGTACATGACGCTGTCGCTGCTCCAGACTTTGATGGATTAAAGATACGCGCTCACGCTCGTTACAAAGATATTATATACGGAACCAGCTGTTCGGTTGTTGCACTGTGCGTGGCGTGGCCTGAATTAATGTATGTAGTACATTATATCTGTTGTTTTTATGTAATGATTGTGTGCTTGTATGTGTTACTGTCTCGATGGAGAAGTTTATAATTCAATGATAAAAAACTTCATAATATCGTTTTTTTTCTCTTTACTAAAAGCTGCCGCGATAGCTGGTTGTGTTAGGTTATTTTACGCTGATCATTTCGAGTGTATTGAGTTTCATAGGATACATGAAAAACCATCTACCCGCTAAGAAGGAGATAGTGAAAGAACTGTATTGAAAGATTATTTCATAAAAATAATATCTTCCTAGGTAGGTAGGTACGTCAAAGAAGACTGTATCATTTTTGTAGTGGTCGCAAGCTCAATTGAGGCTAAGCATGATGAAGCATGAAAAAAAAAATAAGACTAAGCATGATTCCCGTCTGGGCTGCGGATTGTTCAGAAGTTACCGCGGCTTCGACATATAGGACTAAGAAGGAACATGGGTGGTTTTTAGTCAGTAGAAGTCTGACACTCCCTATCGCTCTGCCCAAGAGCGAGAGTGGTAATTTGTTGATTTTCAACTCGCCAAAAAAAAAAGCTAAGCATGATTGTAGTGGGTTCGATTTCCAAGTGTAATTCGAATTTCTCGGTAGTCCACGGAGTCTGGATTTGTGCCCGGTTGATGGCAATTAGCTCGTTCTCTATTAAATGGGACTTAAACAAGGAAAGAGGTACCTCTGCCTAAATCTTTGGGAATAACAGGCTTGATGTTACGATATGTCGTCAAATATCGCCATCATCATCATTTCAGCCGAAAGACGTTCACTGCTGGACATAGGCCTCCCCTAAGTGTCGCCACATTGACCGGTCCCGTGCGTCTCGCATCCAGCGGATCCCCGCAAACTTCACCAGGTCATCGGTCCACCTAGTGGGAGGCCTTCCAACGCAACGTTTTCCGGTTCGCGGTCGTCACTCCAGAACTTTTCGGCCCCATCGGCTATCCATTCTGCGATCAATGTCACTTAAGTCTGGCAATTCTTCGGGCTAAGTCGTCGGTCACCACGTCAAATATGCTACCAAACAAAAACAACACGCCAGTAAACCAATTGTATTTCAAAACTCAACCATAAAATCCGATATCGAAAAAGAAATGAAAAAGCGTCGAAACACACTATAAACAAAGTGTTGTTTCAATCACAGTTCAAAAAAACAATAACCTATCGATAAAATCACAAAAGCAACGACACTTTAAAAAAAACAAAGTGGGTAGTCAAACAAACTTTTCAAACAACAAAAAGAGCATGCTATAATCCAAATATGTAACTTGTATCAAAACAAAGGAATCCAGTTTGCCATCGGGATATCATAGTAAAATAAATAAAAGTACTAAATCCCGGGAGATGGGGCTTCAGTGAGGCGCATTTCAGACTGCAGTGCCCGGAGACGTGACATATAGGGATGGATAGGAACGAAATAATGTATGAAAACTATCGATATTTTTTTTTGAGATTTTGTTCACCATTGCAGATAGATGATAACAAAAATATACCATTATCAAAAACGTATAAGGAATGCTATTTTTTTACGTCTTTTTACTTACATCATATTTAGAATGCCTTATTGGCAAGAATTAGTGGCCTATTTGCATCTTTCTTTTGCTAAAAATTACAAAGACTTATAAAAAAACTCCATTAATAAAAAGATAATTTAACGACCCTGCCAGGATTCGAACCTGGAATCTTCTGATCCGTAGTCAGACGCGTTATCCATTGCGCCACAGGGCCGGTTCCTGTCCTTATACAAATTCGTATTACCATACTGTTTTACAACATTTCTGTTCTTCTTTCTAGCAGCAGTTTGTTGGCACGTTGCCAGACATCCACTTTACATTACCGTAGCTAATATGTGAATGGTCCGTTCACTAGCAAGTCGCACAATTTTCTTAATGAAAACAATTTATGCCTGAACTGTGGGGTTCATTTTGTAATTGTTATGAAAGATAGGGTTGTGTGAATTTGTAAATATACTGTCAGCATAATGTGATAGGTTTCTAAAAAATCTTCTGATATGACAGTACACTTGCCCATACCTTTGGAGAATAGGCGCTTGTTGTTATTGTATGATACAATTATGACTTAATTTTTTTTTTATAATAATAATAATACTACTCTAGTAGTACTATCTAGTTATCTTATTTCCTAGTAATTCCTGCCTCTAATTAAAAATAAGAAGCATCTAATCGTGTTTTTTTTATACTGTTAATGACTCGACTTTGTTTTTTTCGCTACCAATTACACAATTTCGCAAAATTAATTTCTTAATGAAAGAGTACGCTGTTATATAAGTGTCATTATTTCTGCGTCAGTCACGTGATAGTTTTAATAAAATCTGACAAAAGATAAGAAATCAAATAACAAAATCAAACAGTTCAGCAGAACCAATTAACTCAATGATAGGTAAAATAAGAAAGGCCTACGTCAAAGTATTTAGCACCTTCGCTTAAAGACGATTTCCAATATCTTAATCAACACCTTTGTGCAATGGAGCATATTTTCCTTGATCACACAGTGGAGGCCTGATCGCCTCCTTCATCAATTTTATTGATCATCCTCATCCTTTGTTGGAGAGTCGGCGGAATTCAAAGGGGCGTATTGTTACGGTCTACAAGAGTAACGACGACAATTTGTATTGATTGTGATAGTATATGCTTTGTTGCTGAAGATTTCTTTCAAGTAAATAAAGGATCTTCTAATGAAGGTGGATGCTTATCTGCCCATAGTTAAAATTACATTGTAGTTTAGTTTTTGATCTATATCATCTAGCATTATTTCTTTTTGACCTTTATTGATTTATAGACTTCGTGCGAGTCTTAAAACGATAATTTTAACATATTTTGTTTATATCATTGAACATTAGGACAGATCAGAGTATTAGGATTAATTTAATTGAAAAAAATATTTATTTATGTGTCCCAAAAATAGAGGGGGTACCATCTATTTTGCGAGATGATGTTGGTATTTCCACAAGATATTGAAAAAACAATAGCAAAACTTTCAAACACAATGCCCAATGTATCGACAAAACAAAATTATTTTATCGACAACACCCCATCCCTACGTACTCGACAGGCGCCGTGTGCAGCGGTGACCCCGCGAGATACCCGGAATTAGATTTGTAAGCTATCACAACCCTACCAGGTCAGGCCCGGATATTATACCCGGTTCAAAACAATGCCTTTAGATAACACCCGGGTATACAAATGTCTTTTAACACGCGTGCTTTTGTAGATAATCGGATGGGTTTTTGAGTGTAAAAGAGAATTTTGGTATATTGTTTAAATTAACGTATAAATGCTTTTTGTTAGGATTTGTAATTGGAAATTAGGAAGTGTTCGAAGCAACTGTGGACTGATTCGATTGATGATTATAATGTACAGCGTAAGAATACATGGCATCATTCTCTTTTGCGCCAATATTTATTTGAAAAAAATACTGTTATCCTTTTTTTTATTTATTGGTTTACTTCGATACAATCATTTCTGACTGTTGGTTTAGAAGTCAAAACATTACAGAAATAAATGGCTCCACTATAGTCAAAAACCTAATAGGGTAGTTGACAAAAAAAACTAATTAGTCCGTCAGATAGATTATCGGAAAATATTGAACACATATTTTCGTTTTTTAAGTAAACAAAAAATGAAGATGATACAGTGCTTCGAAAACTCGTGTGACGTCACATAGCACTACATTTTTTACCACGTCAAAATCCCCCGCTCACGATCTTTGTCGCGTTTTATCTTCGTCAATTTTCATTAATTTGATAAAACAAAGAACACGTTTCCAAAGAATCATTTTTCTTTAGTCAGGAAATATTTCTAATACAAATAGGTACCTACTAGCTTTTTCTCACGGGAACACCGTTTTGACGATGTAATACTACGACAAGTGTCCTATGTGCGTGACCCATACTTAGGTCGTTAGTCAAATATAAAAATCCTTATAAATAAAACAGTTCAAAGTACTGTAAGTATGTAAAATTTGTAAAGTAGTATATTTTGACCTAATTGGTCAGATCCGAAAACGTATCGTCTTCGGTATAACTTCCCAAAGCGACTAATAATAACGCACAATCTTTTAAAATTACGAAAAAAAAAAGAATTATCTTCTTCTTAATAACATAACAACTTGTAAACATACGGAAACTTCCTCCTGAAAACTTCGACGAACTTTGATGAAAAACGTTGCCCATACTTAATGTAGGTACGAATTTTGCGCACTTAAGCTGCCTTTCCAATAAAACTTTTTTAATAACGTTTTCTCATTTTATCGCACTTATCCATCGATACGGTAAAGGTGAGATTAGTCAAGACCTTTGTCAAAAATGGGGAGGGTGTGACAAATTTTGTCACTTGTGACAGTGATTAGGATCGTCAATGATTTATTGGGTACGTGTTTCAACTGTGAGATGTCTCACTTTACCCTTTTTGCGTTTGTAGTGTATGTTGGTGAAGGAATTGAATTACTTGAGTGAGAAAATGTAAATGGAATGTATGAACAATTTAATAATTTGTAAAAAAAAGCATTGTTTTTTGTTTTCGTACTTAGAGACCCTATGCGCTTTTGAGCATATTATTTTCAGTGTTACCTGTTAAAATATAATCCTATTCTTAATACTACTAGCGCCAGTATCTTAATGCAGTTTGTTGTATGTTAGTTGTGTATGTATTTTATCTATGTAATTTAGCTAAGTAATAAAGTTAGTCTATGGCAACAGCAAACATGTTTCTAATAGGTCTTTACCTACGAAATTGCCGTTTTGTATGAAAAAATTTAAACGAATTTTTTTCATGTATTTTTTATTTGTATTAATCGAAGTAATCACCCATGCAATCAATGCATCTTTGCCAACGCAGTGGCAGTTTATTGATGCCCTTCTTAAAGAAATCAGCTGGTCGGGAGGCAACAAATTCTTCAAAGGCATTTTGTACTGCCTCTCGGGTATTGAATTTTTTTCCCGCCAAGAAGTTATCCAAATTCTGGAAAAAGTAGTAGTCTGTAGGCGCAAGGTCTGGTGAGTAGGGCGGATGACGGAGAGCTTCCAACCCCAGTTCTTGCAACTTGGAGACCGTATGCTGTGCAGTATGAGGTCGCGCGTTGTCGTGCAGGAGCAGCGGAGACGAGCGATTGACCACACGTGATGAATCACACCGGCGCTAGACCACCAAACAGTGACCATCACTTTTCTAGGGGTAAGTTTTCGTTTAGGGCATTGTTTAGGTGCTGAACCAGGATCCAACCAACTTGCTGAGCGCTTGCGGTTATCAAACAGAATCCATTTTTCATCACAGGTAACAATGCGGTTCAAAATTCCTTCATTTGTGTGTCTGTTGAGCAGTGCAAGGCACGTCTCGACGCGTACTTCGCGCTGGCGATCATTGAGTTCGTGGGGCACCCATTTGTCAAGCTTTTTTACCTTGCCAATTTGACGCAAATGGACCAATATTGTTTTGACGCTAACGTCGAAAGCTGCTGCTAATTCAGCCGTAGATTGTGTATCATCAGCTTCCACAATCGCCTTTAATTCGTAATTGTCGACCAAAGTCTTCGGACGACCGCGAGGTTCATTTTTCAGGTCGAAATTTCCAGAACGGAAGCGAGCAAACCAATAACAGGTGGTGCGTTGGTTTGTAGTGTTAGCTCCGTAAACGTCGTTGATGTTGCGTGCCGCTTGTGCCGCGTTGCTGCCACGACGGTACACATATTCCATAATTACTCGAACTTTTAACGTATCTATGATGACGAAAAAGATTGAAATGCGATGAAAATGTAACACTAATCAATAAACAAATGACTACTTTTGAAAAAAAAACCATGTTTTTAAAATAAAATTAATTCTAAATTAGAATTCTTAGCCAAACAAAAATTATTTTGATTTGAAATGGCCAGTACTGCAGAACGGCAATTTCATAGGTAAAGACCTAATATTATTACCTACATTTTGATCGTTTTAATCCCATTTTAAATTAAAAAATAAAGTTTTTTATTTCTAATTTTGCCTTTACCAATCGATGGTGTTTCATGCACCAGGCCCAACCATCCACGTAATTTAAACGATCAAAATATAAACTACATTTGTTTATTTTCAGGCAACTTTGGTCCATGGATACTTTACAGACTAAAATAAATATGATAGAATATAATTTGTGATAATAAATAGACCCTTTAAACTATGTTAGGAACACTTCACTTGTGTACTCCGTCACTATAAGAAAGATGCTGGCCAAAAATACGGCATGCCAAGGCGAGGAGACTATTCAGACCCCCTAAAGTCATGAATAAGGGTTATACGGCCAAGACAAGCTTTTAGGCTTTTATGAAAGCACTGTCACTAAAGACCCTGTAAAACCTACGAGACTACTCTGTCGCGACGTTTTTAGTACGTATAGGACTGGTTCAAACTTCCCACTGTAGAAATCGATTTTCCTAAGGAAAGAACACAAAATTCGGCCTACAAAGAACCAGGCCCTGTGGCGCAATGGATAACGCGTCTGACTACGGATCAGAAGATTCCAGGTTCGAATCCTGGCAGGGTCGCATAACTTTTCTTAGGTTATCTCATTTTTTTATTTGATAAAAAAAATTTACTTACAAGATTGGACATTTTCACAAAAAGTGCGTCTCATCTATGGTACATAGAGAAGATTCCTTAAAGTACAAGAAAGGCATAGTAAAGAAAAAAACTCTTGTAAGGTTTCCTGTAATGTGTTGAAATAATTTCTGTATTTTTTTTCAGAATTTTAGGCTCAGTAGTTTCGGAGATATACACAAGTGATCCTATAAGGGTTCCGTTTTTTCTTTTTGAGGTATGGAACCCTAAAACTTTTTGGTATTTAAACGTTAAAATTAAGAAATGTTAAACCGTATACCGTTTTAAACCGTTTTACCGGTTACCGTATACTTTTTCTGTACGTGTATTTGTTACTGAACTCCTAAACGGCTGAAACGATTTTGATGAAAATTTTCGTATGTGTTCAAGTGAATTCGAGAATGGTTTAGAATTTTAGATTTACAATTGGACCCGGTAGGTAACGCTGCTGTCCGGGCAGGACAATGTCTGCCAGGTCCGTTAGTATTTATATAATATATGATAAAGGCAAACTAAATCGATTGAAAAACGTCTAAGTTTCCTTGGTGATCGGAAAGTGCCTTACGATCACTGCATAAAAGATGAAGGCCGATGACCTGGTAAAGGTTGCGAGACGCACGGTACCGGTCTATGTGGCGACACTTAGGGGAGGCCTATGTCCAGCAGTGGACGTCTTTTGGCTGAAATGATGATGATGATGATGACTTTTGTTTTTCGGTGCAGCTTTCCAGCCCGCAAACAAATCAGAAATACAGTATGTTAACTAACAGAGGGCGTTCCCGTCAACGAAGCATTCTGTACAGCAAAAACAGCAGCAGCAGCAGCAGCTGTGCTTTTTTTTTTGGTGTCATAAATCACATTTTACGGTAAAACTCAAAGTACCACTCTTAAAACAATGTGTTAGTGGATGCTTTAAATAATTAATGAGTGATGGAGGTAATTTAAGTAACGTTATAGCCTGAAAAACTAGAATTTACGAATACAGCTGTGAAAAATTTGGAACTTTGACCCCCAATATCTCCGTAACCAAGGGGTTTCCAGGTTGGTAATTTTTCTTTTAGCAAGTATGGATGCTATACTATTGCGGGTTAACGGGAACGCCCTCTGTTAGTTAACATACTGTATAACGTGCGATAAGAAACTCCGTTCCAAAAAACAGCTTGCACGTCGTTAAGTCAAGCTGTTAAGATTTACCACACAGCATGATGTACGGTCGAACAAGCTAATAAGTATGCAGGCAGAAATCTTTAAAATTCTAGTACACTAAAAATATTGATTGCAATTTTGTTTTATTAAGCTTTACGCATTAAGAGACTGATGTCTCTGTATAATCTTAAAAGTAAATGCAAGTTATCTGACTGTATAAGTACTTATTAGATTGTTCGACTGTGCAAATGTCATTTTCCAAAATGCCAAAATAATACAGTAGTACGTAGTATACAAATATGTCAAGTAGGTACTATGCCAGTTGCCAAATAGCTTAGCGTGCCACTATAAACGCATGCCAGACGGTCCTGAACGCGTTGGTATGGCGAATAGCACATACTCTGAGACTCGTACTTACTTACGAAAATAATTTATGTTGGTCATAAAGAGAGCGTTGTCTAAATAGCAACACATATTCGACATTGATCGCATATCAGGCGAGTTTTTATCGTGTCTCAAAAAGCATGTTAAGCCGTTGGGTCCGGCTGCCATTTGCAGATCTTTGATCCTTTTTTTTTCGAAAAGACCAATTTGGTTTATGTTTTAGCTATTTAATTTTTAGTTATAGACCTATTATTATTATTTATGTCTTCTTTTTCCCATGAGACATAGAAATGCTTTTTTTTTTATTGCAACATGCTTATTTTGCCGGCCAGCAACGACAGCCGTGCCTAACCCATTAAAAAAAAAAACAAAAAACACTTTCTCACTTTTGTTTTCACCATCTTTCACCAGAAAAAAACAAGTCCATAAAAATTTATAGTACACAAGAAGAATTTTCGTATCATAAACCTCATCATATTCCCATAACTGTTGATACGAGAACTTTGCATCAATCCGGAGGTTAGCGCTGCAATAAAACCGAAACGACCCAAAACATGGTTCCGTATAACGCTATAAACGATTCTTTATATCGTACACATATTATTATATTAGAGAAATGTAAATAGGCCACGTCCTTGGAGATAGGGGACGTGTATTTGGAAAATTCTAATGTTTTTGTTGGAGTAAAATGCATGCAATTTTTTGTTTGTGTTTTCGAGAATGTTTAACTTTCAGTCAGGTAGTGTGAAAACAAGAATAGTACTCGTAATGGGGTTGTACTTCCAATCACAAATAAAATGAGTTTTAATAATTTAATACTGTTTTGGAATAGTTTACTTCAAGTATTTGTAACTAGATATGTGGGTCATTAAGTATTTCGGACTGGAGGATCTGGGACTGACTACTAGCAAGGCTATTGCGTATCTTTTAAATGACAGTGCCTATCATATAGTGTCCATCAAATAACTGTCAAATGGTTCCATTTTGTACTAAACCATAACCAACTTGACAGTTAATTCATGGACAATATGATAGCCACTGACATTTAAAAGATACGCAATAGCCCTGCAGATCGGGCAGTGTTTATGGGTTTTCCATCAGTAGGTGTTGTTTGGTTCTTATCCGCACTACGCGATGTCCGTATAGCTGTATAGCGATGAAAGCCTGAGTACGCCGTTTATTTTCAACCATCAGCGCAGAAGAATGAAAACGGGCATAATTTTTTATAAGAAAACTTCCAAGTAGATAAGTACCACCTTCTCCAATAAGTTGCCCCGACTCAAACGAAAAAAAGACAAAAGCCAATCGAAGATTCTAATATATTTTTATTCCTTTCTGGAAAGGTAAGAAAAGTGATTACGGTAAGGCCACATTACTGTCAGGCCAATGTACAGGTTCAAGGCCTCGCAAAAAGAAGGACGCGTTATAAGGAAGGGGATGGGCAGCGGACTATAAATCAGTGTCTTTTAGTACGAAGAAATTGGACTTGGATCTTTGTTTTTTCGTCTCGGAAGCATTTGTGTGCTGACGGGTTGAAATTGCGAAGACTTCAGATAACCTAAGAATCTATCTTAACGCTCATCTGACTGATGCCCATACAATAAAAACTTTTGTTCGGAAAAAAATGTTTCCACTGTACTTTTTAACATAACATCCTTGAGTCATGCAGAGGATTACCTATTAGTACGCCCACTTTTGCCAGTATTGTTTAAGTTTTATACAGGGTGTAAATTAACCCTTCACACATTCATCAACCAAGCATTCTGTACATCAAACTAAGAACCCCTACGCAAAAATTTGTTACTGTGAAATATCTGGTTTCCTTTGAAAAAATTCAGGAAATCATACCGATGACCTCGTGATGCGACTGCTCAGCTTGCGACCACAACTCCAACGAGGCAATCAATCACTAACAATTTGGGTTTCAAATTACTAATATTCGGCTGGTTATCAATTCACACAGTATATGGACTTCGAATCGGCATCCTCTCGCTTGCCAATGGGTCATTCATCAACATCGTTGACTTAAAAGATGATTTCCGTAGAGTCTAGGGAAATCTTATCAGCATATTGAATGTATAAGGCCTACCATTTAATAAACAAGCTAAACTACAAGCCGGCTTTAGAAGATGGCATCGGAAAATGTGCATCTGTCGAACTCAAAGCATTTATTGTTATAATATTTCTTCTTTTTTTTGGAGTACCTATAGGAAATCATGAAATTACTCTTCCCGCTCTGAACAAAGCTGTACGGAGTGTCAGACTTCTGCGAGAGGACCTGCAGCCTCGACAGGACCCGCAGCCCGTACAAGAACCGCAACCCCGACAGGGTTTCTATCAAACCATTACAGGCACTTTTGAATGTCAAAAAAACGAAGCTACTGTCACACAGTCCCAAGGCATAATAACTTACTGTAGTTACCCTTTCGAAAGTTTAATCTCCATGGAGTAGAATGGGCAAACAACTCCATGGATCTTCATGAAGGACATAAAATCAAATATCTCAATCGAAAAGCCAATACCATCCCGAATTCCCGATATCGGTTATCACAATTCATTAATAGTAATGCGCGGTCTACCTCAGTATCGCAATCTTATATCAGTTCCCATAAATAACTTGAAGGAAATCTTTTTTGTTTCTGTCTGTTATTGCTTCCATTGTATTGGAAATGATTGGATTGTATCGTCGCCAGGTGCCTTTAAGGGTTATTAATGGTTTCAAGAGGGTAGGTAAATTGTTTTGATTTTGTTTTTGTGAGGAAATTTTACTTTTTAGTTTTGGATTAAATTAAATGGTCAGTTTTTAAGAATATTTTACGAATAAGAGTTTGTTTCGAAGGTGCTGTACAGACAAACTTATAAGTTTATTGTTAATTAACTTTAATTTGTTTTGATTTAGTTTTTTTATTATTTTTGATTTATATTAAAATTTTTGATAATAGTCGTTTACTTTTTTTGGAATTGCTTACCACTACCCACCCACATTTTCACTCATACGTACTCACACCCTTACACACTCATTCACACACCCACCCACACTTTCACTCCCACATACACACCCATACACTCACACATACACACACTCACAATTTTTTTGTATTTATTTTTTAGTTTCTTTTATTTAATTATAGTTCCAAGTCTTGTCTTGTTTAAGTTTTATATTGATGAGCGGGATTTATTAGCAAAGGTATATTTTTTACTTATAAAAGGGGTCCCTATGTAAGAGTAACTGTAAAAGTTTTGCAAGTTTCTGCAATAAACCTGTTTTTTTAACTGATGTACTTTGAGTTCGATAATAATTATGTCATATTAATTATGAGTCTTCGTGTCTTCAATACATACAATGAACCATACCTACATAAGTAACATGCTCTCTTACTCAAGACAATGTTAAGCACTCATAATAGTTAATGACGAGAGGAGGTGTGACATATTTGGACCTGTCGAATTTTAGGAATAAATTGATCTTTTATTCTATTTCACTTTATTCATTTGTAAATACATGACTAGATAATAAAACATAGTAAAATGGTTACACGGTATTCATGTATTATTTTATTTTTTATTGATGCTATTTTCCTTTTGAGATAACCCAAAAATTACTTTGTAAAACTGACACTTTAATCACAGAAAAATAACAAAAACTGTTTAACCTCTATTCTATACCACATGTGAATAAATTGAAAATAAGGATTAAAACTGAATAAATAACATTTACAATACTACTTAATTGGACGATACGAATTTTAACACCTCATTACCAAAACCAACCAATAATTAACGGCTAATACAGACCACAACCAGTAACTAGCCATTCGATTTAACCACATGATACTAAACCAATTTATTACACACACGACACTTCATTATTTTCACAATGTTCCATTAAAACATATATTTAAGTACCTCTAATTTATTATTTACAGTACTAACAAGTATTTAATCAAGTGAAGAATACTAATAATACTACTACTGTCTAGTAATAATAGTAGTAATTACTAGTCACCAATAATGTGTGAGTCGAGGAACGAAACCCAAATAAACATTGAATAAATAACCTTACTCAAACAGAATTGGTCAAACCGTAATGACTACAAGATATTATCGTTTTAATAACGTTTCACTATCGTTAATGGCTCGGTATTCGTAAGTACAGCACTACTGAACGAAATGTATGCTCTGTTCGCACGGCCACTTGCTTTTGTTCGAGTTACTTGACTCTCATTTGTTTGTGTCCCAGTGACTGATTATATTATTTATGTTGATTTTGAAGAATAATGACTGTCGTGCCTACTGGCCATTAATCAAGCAAGTCACTGAAATAGGATGTTGTTCAGTATAGGTACTTTGTTCTTTATTTATGCTATCTATATAAGCAAACAGTGTGTATTGAACCGAAAAAGGCAGGCTGCCTTTTTCGGTTCAATACACACTGTTTTTGTAAAGGAATTACTTTGACAGCTCTGACAATTTAAAGATGGCTACAGTTAGGTATCTTTCAAGAGGTATAATGATACAATGATTAAAGTATTATGAAATAAATAGAAAAAGGAGTCAGAATCTAAAAAAAATATATTGAAATGGGAATTGAAGGTGTAAGATAGGTACACCTCTGATTCAGATTTATTTCTTCGAAGGCCTAACCCTTCGAGGAAATAAATCTTTATATTGAGAAAATTTACTAAAAACAGATTACTTTTAATTTAGGTATCGTCGCCTAGTCACCAAGGCGATCTAGGTATCTAGCAAAACAAATGGAGGTGTACTAAACACAGCATGACTCGAAATCAGGCCAGTCATGTCTCATAATATGGTTAGCTTGGAAAATGCACAGTAACGGTCAAAAACAAACCAGGTTATTTAATATAGTACTCAAATGTATTCAGGTTATTTAAAATTCTTGAATGTTATACTTGATATTAATCGTGATCGGGATAGGTGAACGAGACTTCAAGACCTTTGCCTTTGACTGATTTCCCACCTGATCTACAACCAATCCATCTATTATATAGTTACCAGTATCCGTTTCGAGGTCATGTCATGTGTTAAAAATTTTTTTTTTACTTGCCTACATCGTGTCCTACTGTTGGACAAAAGCTTCGCCTTTCTCGTTCCATACCTCTTTACCTTAGGCGATCTCAGACCATACTAGCCCCGCAAACATAATCAGATCGTCACGATAATTTCACAGGACTCCAAGTCAACAAGACAAAGAAAAAAGAAATTAAATTAAAATATTGTTGCCAATTTTCCCCATTTTCCTTAATTATATTTTCCAGAGGTATAAATATCGTTTACCTTTATGATAATTTACTTCAGTAAAATAATTCATATTTAATTTCCATTGTTATCCAGATCACAAAGAAAGCGATAAATCGGTATATTAACGAAAAGATTATTTTGTAAGCGAATTGACAAGACCGATCATGTGATTCAAATTATAATAATTATTAGCATTATTTTATTCCTAGAAAAATGTTATCTTAATAATGGGATCAATTGCGAAATTCATTTTACGATATTTTATTTTGATCTTCATTCATCTTCAGAAAATATTTTGACTTTGTGACTTGATTTGTATCACATAATTCTTTTTTTTAAAGACTTGGTTTGTTGAGACATGAGGTCGTGGGTTCCATTCCCCGGTCTGCCAAAGGTTTATTGGGTTTTTCAATCAGATTTTTTTCAGTAGCAGCCACGGATTTAAACGCATATATACGGGACATCACCGTTGCTCTCTAAAACGGTGAAGGAAAACACCTTACGGAAACCGGTATAATCTTAGAACCAAAAAATTCGAAGACATGTGACATCTACCAATCCGCACTGGGCTCTCATGGTGGATTCTCTCTCAAAGAGGCCTGTGTCTCAGAAGTGGGAACATTAATAGGCTGTTGATGATGATGATGATACGGGACAGGGTTGGAATTAAACATAACCGGCGCAATATAGTTCTACTATTAGGTACACCTCTGCCTTACCCTTCAGGTATTAAAGGAAGGGAAGGTATTGAAGGGTTATGTATGTAAAATCCTCGAGCCAGACTCCTCATTCACAACCCAAATTAATTAATTTGACAAACTTATTAACAGAAATTAATTAGAATTGAGTTAGAATCAATTTTCAAATGAAACTTGTACAATTTATCAAACCAGTCGACTGGGTCAGTAGTCAGCACCCGTTTCTATCGATCGTTAGCTAAAAATCTGATAAGAACAAACTTTCTTCCCTAAAGACTTTGGAAAACTTGGCCTCGTTTAGTTACCTTTTGACTCCTCGGACAGCGAACAGAATGTCAAATAAACATTTCGGCGGCATGATATTAGGGCCCCCATACACAGCCAATTGTGAAACACAAAGAGTTGTCTGAAGTACACAAACTTTTTGCCAGTATAATTTTACTTTCATAGACTTTATTTTTATCCGAAATTTTGAAAAAAAAAAAATTGCCCTGCACTAAGAATTTCTCCTGTATCGTGGGTGCGTTTACGTACGTATTGTGTCGATGGTACGATTTACGAATTGGGTTGTCAAAACCAATAATTCGTAGAAACAACTTAACACTTTATGTAGCCCTGAAAATCCGACTAATTTTCAATTACCTGTAAAATTTGATTTGAAGTAGCTTTGAGAACGATTTATTGAATTGGCAAATTAATGATGTCTATTGCCTATTGGCATACAATATTTACGGGGGAATCGCGTTTTGTCAGCTCAAAAAATCAACGTCTATTATTTTGATTAGTGGTGTCATCTACCCTATTAATGAAATAGGGTGACGGAACAACCATTTAGCATCTATGAATCAATGTCGAAAATCAATGTTTATAACTTATGTTTCTCTTTTTTAAAATTATACGCATTTTGGGTCCCGAACAGAAGGAAATGGCAACGCAGCAGGATTAGAAAGAGATGTCGGGACCGAACTTTGCAGGAATTCACGAATTCAAAAACAGCATTAGATAGGGATTAGTAGAAAGAGGGAGGGGGTCTGTGCCCTGCAGTGGGAAACAAAATGGCGTCTTATATATGCAGTTTATTAAACATTTTAACCGATGTTACGTTGATGGAAAGTCGGCTGTCTGTAAGCGACCTAATTCGCCTGGAGCTAATAAATTACTGCTTATCTTGTATACCATTCAAAAGAGATTCTGGGGGTTACTCCTTAATCCCAAATAATGGCGGCCAACGATTTTTAGACATAGCTTAAAGCTGTTTTCGTATGAAAAAAGGTTTTTTTACGTTTTAGTGCCACAGTTCTAAACTTTGGGTTCGAAAAGGTTTGTTTTATTTCTGGAGGCATATTAAAGTAAGAAGTTTTGATTCTTGTTGTTTAAGGTTTTATTCTATTTCAACTACTTTATAAACCTATTTAGGTTGATTGAAAAGGATTTTTTCGATATGATATGTTTAAGGTTTAAACAGTGTCTCATAAGTGTCAGCTTAATGCAATGTTTGAATTTTGCCGAAAATATTCAAACACAAATTTTTCTCTCATAACAAAAATAAATCAGTATCCAAATCACGCGCCCTTTTTTTTTTTTTTTTTTTTTTTTTTGGTGGGTGTAAAATCATCGAATAACCCCTCCCGCTCTTGGGCAGAGCGAAAGGGAGTGTTAGACTTCTACTGACTAAAAACCACCCATGTTCCTTCTTAGCCCTATAAGTCAAGGTTTTTTTTTTTTAAATCACGCGCCCTCAAAACAAAACCCAGCATAAAACCATTTAATCAAGCTTCGACAACCATCGGTAATGCTCGGCAATTTACGGCGATACTTTTTTATTGTCGAGTCAAGGCGCAATGATCCATCAGTCTGCCACATCCGTTTCTGAGTATAAATTCATCGCTATTTATGTTCCCAGTTTCATCCCAGCTTTACGACATCTCGTTGTTTTGTTTTTCCGAGTTTTCCTTTGAAATCTGTAATTTGGGTTTTTGAATTTTAAATTGGGAACGATTTCGGTTCGGCGTTTGTGTAGTTGTTTTTCTGACTGGGGTTTTGCATTTTTCTGAAAAGTAAAGCCGGTTGAGTTATGATTTTTACTGATAAGGTTTGGGTGCATGTCCTTCGAACTGCCAAGTCATTGGTCTCGAGGTCGAATGCAATACCCACAACTCTGGTTTTTTGGATTGATGTGCGTATTGTATAGGTAATTATTACTTAATATGGTGAAGGAAATCATGCATGCGCGATAGATATTTCACTTCGGCATTTAAAGCTAAGGGAGAGGCGCATCCATGGGTTCTCGAGGTGATAGTCCTCGCGCGCCTGCATGAATGGCGCGCGGAGGCACTGCTCAGGGGGGTCACTCCGTTGCCGCGGCAAATTGCTGTGCAGGGGACAGATCTCCGGGGTGATCCCATGGCGACATGCAGAGAGCGACTTTCGCAAACCCGTGCGGCGATAGCGGCGGTAAGTCCCCACTTACCGCCGCACAAAGAGGGGTCTTTGAGTGGCTGGAGAGGTGGCCAGGTTGAGTTAGGGTATTAAACCACACGGTAAAGAAAAGAAGAGTTTATATGAATTTCATTGTTACTTGAAAAACTGATGTACGGAGTGTGTACATGGAGTTTCTGGCCCGTTCTTCTCCATAGAGATACTCTAGGGAATGGATATCCACAGTACTTTCACAAGTGCCTTCGTTTATTTGTTTTTATGACATTCAAAAGTGTCTGTAGTGGTTTAATTGAAATAAATGCTTTGAGTTTGAGTTTTGTATTATTGTCATACAAAACAAAAGTTTTTATTTTTTTAACTTTTCTCGAATAAATGTATGATCAGTGAGACACATTCATTGCCTAAGTAGCTTTTTGTTGATGTTAAAATAAAATAGGTAGATAAAAAAATTAAATAGAATCAATATTTTCAAAAGCATTGAATAAATAAAATAAAAAAAATATATAAAATAAAAAAATAAAAATAAAAAAACATTCACAAATATAAACAAAAAGAAATAAAAAATATAAACAAAAAAAAAAAAAACGGAGTGTGTACATGGAGTTTCTTGCCCGTTCTTCTTCATAGAGATACGCTAGGGAATGGGCAACTACAGTACTTTCAAAAGTTATTATGCCTTCGTTTATTTGTTTTTATGACATTCAAAAGTGTCTGTATTAGTTTAATTTAAATAAATGCTTTGAGTTTTGTATGACAATAGTTTATTTTTACTTTTTTCGAATTAATGTATGATCAGTGAGTCACATTCATTGCCTAAGTAGCTTTTTGCTGACGTAAAAAATAAACAGGTAGATAAAGAAATCAACTAGAATCAATATTTCCAAAAACATTGAATAAATATTAAGTAAATATTCACTTTCATGTAAAATATCTTTGATTACATTTATCAATTTGCTTTTGAGAGAACGCGCGACGTCAATTAATAATTCACTTGAAGTTTCTCAGAATTTGTCTTTTGATAGACAGCTATCTAAATCTTAAATGATTTTATATTGGCCTGTCTCATTTTGCCCGTTAAAATAAACTTATTATGGTACTTCATAGCACGCAACGTTGATGATAGTGATACCATCAAGTCGATTTCGGTTACGAAGAGCCAATCGCTTAGCCACTGAGTTAACCGTACCGTCGCAGATATCACAGTCATGTCACTGAAATTTTGGTCCAAGGACATGTCAGTTCTTCACAATGTTTCTAGTTTTCAGAGAGTGCAAATTCTATTTAATGTTTAATTTTATTCCGCTAGTCTCCACCCACTGTAAAAATAGCCGTAGTCATTTTCACAGCGTACATAATACATGAATTATCTTCCCCTCCTACTCTTGGCCTTAACACACAAACATCCAACTGTTCTTTATCCTCGCAGTTACCCTTATCACTCATTCGCTCACAAACGGCCTTTACGTCATCGGGCCGTATCATGGAAACGCACTGATAAGTTCTACTAACTCGTCTTCTAGGGTTGCCGCCGTCAGGAAAGTTGTATACAGTGTGATTCTTTATAATGTGCACATATCGAAATGGGGGAATCTATGCTTAATTTTATCGACGGAAAAATTATTAAAAAAAATCTAAATATTTTTTAATATTTTATATGGAATTTTTAAAAATTTTGTCTGCTACTTTGACCCCAGTGTAAACAAAACGGTGTAACTTTTAAACTAAATTATCTATCGCGATGAAACAAACTCCATAATGATTGGAAGCAATTAGGCGTCCTCATAAATGGTTTTAATTGAACTCTTTTGTATTAATTAACATTCCAAATAAACCATCCTTAAGAGAATAATAAATGGCGCTTTCAGAGTGCCATCTTTTAACATTTGATAGAAAATGTTATGTTTGAGTTATAAACATGCCATTTTTAGTATTGGGTAGCTAATACGATGAAAAATACGTTAAAGTAATAAAAAAGGTAGGTAATGGGGGCGTCTTATTGAGAAATTTTGCGATTATTGTAAAAATTTATGAAAAAAAAAAGTTTTTTTGATCAAAAAACGTGTTTATTTTCAATTGAGGGTAGTTTTTTTCCACAACTTTCATTTTACGAGGACGCCTAATTGCTTCCAATCATTATGGAGTTTGTTTCATCGCGATAGATAATTAAGTTTAAAAGTTACACCGTTTTGTTTACATTGGGGTCACAACAGCGGACAACATTTTTGAAAATTCCATAAAAAATATTAAAAAATATTTAGATTTTTTTAAATATTTTTTCCATCGATAAAATTAAGCATAGATTCCCTCATTTTGATATGTGCACATTATAAAGACTCACACTGTATAAAAGCCGTTTTTGACATTCAATTGAATCAAAATCAAATTATTTTTATTTCAAATAGGCCTACATGAGTATTTCTAAAACGTCGATAAAAAGGTGCCTTTGCAATCAAAATGATTGCGTTTTAAAACCTATTTTAACATCAGGATGAGCTTTGTGGCCTAATAACAACTGCCACTCTCGGGTTGATCTTTAGGTTAGGCCGGTTGGTCTGTGGATGGTCGACCTATTACAGAACGAGTTTCCTCCATGCCTCGGAAAACACGTGAAGCTGTTGGTCCTGACTGCCATATATAGATCTTTGGCAGTCGTTATAGGTAGTCAGTGACCTGAAAGACTGAAATCCAGTCTTACCAAAGAGTATCGTATTACCCAGTATTAACTGGGTTGTGGAGGTCAGATAAGCTCCATTTAAAATCCTGGTATTCAGCTGCATCTGGTTAGACTAGAAGCTGATCCCAACATAAAAAAAGAAAAAGAACAGGCAAACCAGATGATGAGATTTATCAAAACTCGAGGCTCCGAGGCTTTAAATTATAAAATTAGTATCTAATAATTATCTTATTTTTTTCATTACGGGATGTGCTCCGCGACCTTTTTAAATCGATTTCGTTCACAATAGGTCCCTGTTTACTGACTTAAAAAAATACATATTTTTATTTATTTTTATCAAATCAATAATAATTGGCGAAGATAAAACGCGTCAAAGATTTCAGTGGGGTTTGTGACGTCACTAACCGCAAAAAATGTCATACTAATGTCTTAGAATACGTCACACGTGAGTTTTCAAAGCACTGTATCGTCTTCATTGTTTGCTTACGTGAAGAAATAAAAAATATGTGTCCATTATTATTTTGGAAATCTATCTGACGGATTAATTAGATTTTTTAAGTTAACTACCCTATTTAACTTACTCCTTATAATATCAGTTATCTGCCAGTAAAAGTTTCGTCAAAATCGATCAGCATTACCAAGGGGTATCATTTTACCCAGTACCAACTGGGTCATGGATATCAAGTAGGCAGTCACTGGAAACCTACCCTAACATAGTTGGGAATAGGCTAGGTAGACGATGATATACTTTCATTATCATCAACAGCCTATAAATGTTCCCACAGCTGTGACACAGGCCTCCTCTCTTTGAGAGGGAATGGGCTACTTTCATTATGCATTCAGTAAAAGCTATTATTTTGAAACATTTAAATCAAAAGTAACTAAGGAGTATTGATATCAACTTCGAAACAAATCACCGCCAAAATAACTTTCTACATCTTTTTAACCCCGTTAGGGGGTAACGTCTTCCGTCAATTCTGTTAAAAAAGGTTTTTGCAAAATTTTAAGTAGATTGAACCAAGGAATCACGTTGTCCCATACAAACTTTGCCCCTCTATTTCACCCCCTTAGGGGTAGAATTTCGGAAAATCCTTTCTTATCGGATGCTTACGTTAGACAAAGAACACACCCTTCAAGTTTCAAATCTCTATGATCAGCGGTTTAGGTTGCGCGTTGATCCGTCAGTCATTCAGGACAAAGCATTTTATGTTAGGGTGTAAAAGTACCCTTAACGCAAACGAAGGGTACTTGTTTTCCCCACCACTGCGATCATTTTTTGGTTCTTGACCATACCTGGGAACCCCCTAGTTACGGAGATATTGGGGGTCAAAGTTCCAAATTTTGCACAGCTGTTTTTGTAAATACTAGTTTGTCCGGTTATGACTTTACTTAAATTACCTCCATGATCCGTCTACTATTCAAAGCATCCACTAGCACAATGTTTTAAGAGTGCTACAATGAGTTTTACCGTAAAATGTGATTTTTGTCCCCAAAAAAAAATTCGTTTCCCAGCAAAAATTTTTGCGTAGGGGTACTTAGTTTGATGTACAGAATGCTTGGTTGACGTATGTGTGAAGGGTTAATTTACACCCTGTATAGTAGATAGATTACTAATAAACTTCAATGTTACTTATTTGCATGTATAGATTAGATCTTATCTCAAAGATGCAATAATAAAATTATTTGACAAGAAAAATACTATTGAATCTCATACTAAATATAGGTATTTATACATATAATATGTGTGTTAGTGACTGTCTGTCCCACCACAAATCAAAGAGAGCAGTCGTTTGTTGTGAATCGTGACGTTTTTATTAACGTTACTTGACACTGGGTAGGTAGGTAAGTATTATATTTATTTGAATGGATAGAAGAATGCCATTGTACCTTTTTTCATTCATGTGTCGTATAAATAAGTAGAGGGTCCTTTTGATGTGTATATAAAACATATAAAGTTATGGTACAGTAAAAGACAGGGAGACAATAACATATTACTTGAGCTAAGATACAATTTAAAATTAGATTATGGGGCTGCTTGTGGTTATTTAATTCAAAGCCCAAACTGCGCCAGCATGATAGCGTTTAGTCCACAGCTTCTCAAAGAGAGCCGGCGTAGTATATTAGTGTCCCAGCCGTGGGAACTAGGACAAGTGCAACCCGGTTTTATTATGGGACTAGAACGCGGTTCTGCATACCCTAGTTATGCAATAGGCTGTTTAGATCCAGTTTTGATGAGTATCATACTTTGTTTATGTTTGTAAAAGCGCTAACAAAATACTTGAGAAACCTGTAAAATGTATTTAAAATATTTGTGAAATGATATGGTTGACAGCCCTGCGCAGGCTGCCTAAGGGACAAAACACAAAAGTTGTGAGGTTCCTGAGTGAAATACATGGCCACTGGTATTAAAATATATAGTTAAACTGGACATACAGCAGTCCTTTCACAAGATTGTATTATTGGATTTCGTTTAGAAACTGTCCCTATGTTGATTCCATCAAAAACTTCTTGAACATTCTGTATAAAGGGTGTAAAAGTACCCTTAACGCAAACGAAAGGCACTTGTTCTCCCCACCACTGCGATATTTTTTTTGTTCTAGACCATACCTGGGAACCCCATAGTTACGGAGATATTGGGGGTCAAAGTTCCAAATTTTGCACAGCTGTTTTTGTAAATACTAGTTTTTCAGGTTATAACTTTACTTAAATTACCTCCATGACCCTTTTACTATTCAAAGCATCCACTAGCACTACATGTTTTAAAAGTGCTACATTGAGTTTTACCGTAAAATGAGATTTTTGACACCAAAAAAAAAGTCGTTTCCCAGCAAAAAAAATTGCGTAGGGGTACTTAGTTTGATGTACAGAATGCTTGGTTGACGTATGTGTGAAGGGTTAATTTACACCCTGTATTTTTGCTTTCCTGTTTAGGATGCAGATGCATGTCAGATGCAGCTGAATACCAGTATTTAACATGAAGCTGCTTATTTAACCTCCACAACTCAGTTAGAATAGAGTATAACGATACTCCTTGGTAAGGCTGGTTGTCATACTTTCCAGCTCTGTAATGACTGTCAAATATTTACAAAAGGGATGTTTACTGATTTAAAAAATATGATTCTAATTAGTCCTTCTATTAGATTATCGAAATATTGGATACGTATCTTTTGTTTTAACAAATCAATAAAAGTTGAAAGTTAAAACGCGTCAAAAATTTGAGTGAGGGTTTGAGACGTCACTAACCGCAAAAAAATGTCATTCATAGCACTGTATTTTCTTAGAAAATGACGTCACACGAGTGTTCAAAACACTGTATTGTCTACATTGTTTGTTTACGTGAAAAAAGAAAAAATACGTTTCTGAGGCACGGAGGAAACTCGATATGTAATAATAATAATAATATTCCACAACTATCACACAACGCCATCTAGTCCCAAGCTAAGCAGAGCTTGTGTTATGGGTACTAGACAACTGATAAACATACTTATATATTTCTAAATACATACATATTATAGATAAATTACACCCAGACACAGAACAAATGATCGTGCTCATCACACAAACATTTGTCCTGGGTGGGAATCGAACCCACGACCTGCGGCATAGCAGTTAGGGTCACTAACCACTAGACCAACAAGCCAGTCAATAGGTGGTCACCCATCCACGTATTGAACCTGATGGTTCACTTGAGTGACTATTATAATTTTGCTGCGAGCTCCTCTTAAGAGCTGGATATACGCCACTGACATTTCACCCTCCCGCAACCGATTTATTGGGCGCCAGAGGGGTAGGAGCTACGCGATTTGCGAGTTGCGATTACGTAAAAAAATCCAAATAAATTATGAAGACAGTTATTGGCAAAAATAAGCTGAAGGTCCCATCGGCATGACTTTATCTATTATATTATTGGCAATAAAAATATCCTATGATTGATAGTTTAGCAGAAAAATTGTAGTGAGTTAAAAAACAGAGGCTACTTTGAATATTTATCTAAGATGTTTAATTTTTTTTATTTTTTTTTGACTGAAGAGGACATGCTCTAGATTGTGTAGATTAACATATATTTTTTTGAAAAAAAAATACGTTGGTTGCGGAAAAAAATTGTTCTATAGTTCCCAAAAAAGGTCTATTCACGTATATCGACGCCTTAAAGAAGAAAATTGAAACAACTTATTTAAAAGCAGGCACGTTCATGTGTTACTTACACGGGCGTGACATCGCATAGTAATAGGAGATCCATCTTCAGTACATTATGTGTGATATTGAGGTTAAATAGATGTTCCTAAAATGGCTGACAGAGCTCAGCCAATACAGTCGTTACAGGCAGTCAGTGGCCCAAAAGTATGAAAACCTGCCCCGATGGTCCAGTGCTTGCACGCGCGACAGCTTCGATTCCCGGATCGGGTAAACTGTTATTGGGGTTTTTTCATTTGGAATTTTTCAGTAGCAGTCACGGAGAGAGAATTTGTGCTCACTTGATGGTAATAGGTTCACCGTATTTTTTTATGGGAATTAAAACATAAATGGTGAAATGTAAGTACGCTAATAGATACACCTCTGCCTTACCTTCTGGAGATAGGGTAGTTAACAAAAAAAATCTAATTAGTCCGTCAGATAGATTTCCAAAAAATATTGGACACGTATTTTTTCTTTTTTTACGTCAACAAACAATGAAGACGATACAGTGCTTTGAAAACTCGTGTGACGTCATTTTCCAAGATATTAGTATGACATTCTTTACCGGTGTGTGACGTCACAACCCCCCACTCAAATCTTTGACGCGTTGTGTCTTCGTAATTTTTTATTGATTTGATAAAACAAAAAATACGTATCCAATATTTTTCGATAATCTAAAAGACGGACTAATTAGAATCATATTTTTTTAAGTCAATAAACATCCCTATTGCAGACGTGATGATAAGTCTGTTAGAAGTATTATTAAAATATAATCATCTTTCAAGAAAATGAAAAAGAAGCTTATTTCCACAAAATTATGTTCAGGTCCAGGTTAACGTTATTTGAAGGTGATTCAACATTTATGGCACCCACTTTATGACAGATATGTATCGTAAACTGGAATTGCTATTTACGATTACTAAAATATTTAGTTTATGGCATATTTTATGATTTAGGTACCTATCTTGTTGTTAAATTGGCTTAGTCGGCTGTCTTTATGGCTGTAGGTACGTTATACTCGTAGTTCGAAGTTTTCGTAAAAAGTGATTTCGTAAATTGGTAAATTGTTTTTTTGTAGAATTTTCATATTTGATGCACTGCTAGGGCTTACTTCTGCTCTGCTCTTAATTTTCGCCTCTTTTTTTTGGGACAAACCCGCCTTCCTATTATTCCCAAACAATAGGGGATCGGACGAAAAAATAATAATTTGTCCGTCAAATAGATTTTCATAAAATATTGGACACGTATTTTTTTTTCACATAAACAAAAAATGAAGACGATACAATGCTTCGAAAACTCGTGAATTCCTCGAAAACGTCACATGGTAGTACATTTTTCACCAATAAATGACGTCACAACCCCCCACTCACGATTTTTGACGCGTCTTATCTTCGTCAATTTTTATTAATTTGATATAACAAAAAACACGTATTCAATATTTTTCGATAATCTAACTGACGGACTAATTAGAATCATATTTTTTTGACCCAGTCTGAATTGCAACTCCTGGAAACAAGAATCAACAGCGGCGACCACCAGAAAAGCGCCGAAACAATGAAGCTCGACAAAGGAAATGTGTTAATTCCACTTCCCTTCAAACCAGCAGGAGACAGAACAAACCAAAGCTACATTTATGTGCCTTAATTTTGACGCAAAAGGACCAGTTTCCCTTTTATACATAGTTAGAAATACAAAACTTAGGCCATAAAGTTCTCACAGCTGGGATACAGGATCTTCTCTCCGTAAAGAGAAGGGGCTATCGTCTACCAAGCTGGCCCATTACGGTTGCGTATATTTTACATCACATGTCACCATTTTCTGCGCAGTGTTTGATGACGACTTGTGATCACGAAAAAACTAGTTTTATTTATATTTTCGAACTGAAACAGTTCCAGAAAGTTGTATTTGGTCACAAGAATACGAAAAAAAAATTAACCTACTTTTTTAATATTGACTTCAACTATTCAATTTTCATTTTATAATTGTTTTCTATCTTTATTTCTATTGTGTGATGTATAATTTTGTGTTATGTTATTAATTGAATTACTGTATTTTGTTTAATTTTTGTATCTGTGGGCTAACTATTCTGTTTTGTTGCTCTTTGCTTAATGGATTGCATTTTCTGAAATAAACGTATTAATATTATTATGCCCTGTACCACCATCATGCGGAGGAATGAGGAAAATGTCGTGAGATAAGGTTTTGAGTATGAATGTGGATGGGTATAAGAGTAGAGGAAGACCAAAGAAACGATGGATGGACTGTGTTAAAAATGATAAAATGGCAAGAAAGCAGATGCGAGAAACAGAGAAGTGTGGAAAAAGTAGACATAAATAGCGCTATTCCCAAATTAATTGGATATAAGAGCGAGTGAATGATGACTTTCAGTTGTTTCGTTCTAAGGTCAATGTGAACTACTGGGCGCTATGCTTGTCCAGGTACTTAATCCTGTCATTTTCTATGAGATCTGCGGCGACGCTTTCTGAATGTGTCCGTTTTCTATTATTATCATCGCAATAGGGTAGTTAACAAAAAAAATCTAATTAGCCCGTCTTAAAGATTACCAAAAAATATTGGACACGTATTTTTTCATTTTTCACTTAAACAAACAATGAAGACGATACAGTGCTTTGAAAACCCGTGTGACGTAAGAGAGACATGTGTAGACAATTATATAGACATAATATAATATGTTATACTCTAAGACATAAGTATGACAGTTTTTAGCGGTCAATGACGTTACCAACCCCCACTCAAATCTTTGACGCGTTTTATCTTCGTCAATTTTTATTGATTTGATAAAACAAAAAATACGTATCCAATATTTTTCAAAAATTTTACAGACGGACTAATTAGAATGTCATTTTTTTAAGTCAGTAAACACCTCTAGTAGCATGACCGAATAATAAAAAAGTAGGCAAAGGCTAAATCCATACAAAAATTCAGCACTCATTGAAATTACCCCGTTCTATTCACCTTGAGCAGTGGTGGCACAGTGGTGGCGGCCCCGACGTACGAACAAGGAGTCGTGGGTTCGAACCCAGTCAGGCGCATCACCTACTTTGTGTAGTTTATTTCATCACAATTGCTCACAAAAAGGCAGCAATTCTTAGAACCCAAAAATTCGAAGACATGTGACATCGCCGTTTTGACGGCACGGTTGGTTCAGTGGCTCAAGCAATGGACTGCTGCGCTGCGTGGCGCGGGTTCAATTCCCGCACGTAACAAATATTTTTATGACCTACAGATAGTTGTTCCGGGTCTGGGTATTTGTGTATGTGAGTTTAAATGTTTGTGAACGCACCCACGATACAGGAGAAATTCCTAGTGAGGCGCAACATTTTTATCAAAAAAAAAAAAAATAAGAAAACTACCCACCCGCAATGAGCTCGCGTGGTGGATTATTGCCTATTCCCCTCTCCTAGAGAGGAGGCCTGAGTCCCTGCAGAGGGAACATTACAGGCTGATGATGATGATGAAAAGTTAAATCTATACAAAAATTCAGCGCTCATTCAAATTACACCGTTCCATTCACTTTGGGCAAAATGAATTAAACAAAAATCAATTCCATAAATTGATTTCCGTTAATTCAATTATAAAAGCTCTGTGAATAAATATAGATAGATATCGTTAAACGAAACGGAACTAATCCCAAAATAATGAACTACAAAGTCTGTCCGCGTTAAAAATAACTTTTTCAAAAGGTTTGTTAAAATCCGTTTGAATAATTCTGAATGGTCCAACGGTGTACAAATAACAGCGTCAACAATTTTGTTTGAAAAAAATCTATTAATAATTTGTTTCGATTTTGTACGATTGGATGAAGTTGAAGTGAACATAGATAACAGAAAATGCGAATATCTGTAAGCCCTAATTTTAATCGCAATACCGGGAATAACACAGGTTAATCAAACATAAACTCATTCTGATAAATTCATACATATATAAACTTAGACCATCTACTACATTAAAAAAAAGCTCTTATTTACCAGCTATCTACCAGTAAAAGCCCTGTCAAAATCAGTACTGCCGTTTCGGAGACGTACAAATATAAAATATTCTCTTGTCGCAGGTATCGTAAACCTATATATTTTCATAAGCATTCCGTAAAAATTATCCCGTGCTGGACCATACAATAGTGATGATGGTGTAGAGATGAAGTGAGTGACGCAGTCCTTGTTGGCAGTAACGAGAATGCCTGGCTGTCTTGAAAGCGCAACGAAAACTAAACTAAGTAAAATGAGTTGAAATGAACGTGGCGTAATCTGCTGAAATGCAAGTTGCACCGCACAGGGTGTTATTTCGAAAACAGACAGTTTAATTTTATTTATTTGTAGAGAAGTAAATATCACGTAAATACAAATAGAACTTTATTCGCAATCCCCAGAGTGCCACAATTTCCACATTCCATTCATCACAAATTGTCACACGAAAAGAAGCAACCCTGATAAATAAAATTAAAATTAAATCAGGCAAAACTGTACTTATAGCAAAAACGTCTGGAATACACGGTCCATTCCATCATACCAAATAAAGCGAGGCCTTTTTTCTGACGAAACTAACTTCATTTTTCAAGTACTCAGCCGTGAAAGGGGCGTTCAACCTTCGCTAAAAAGAAAAAACCCGTGTCGTTATTAGAATTTTGACAGTTTCCTTAGCACCACAGCCTTCTAGTTTATTGGAAAAAATACTGGTCGAGTCGGATTTTTGCACTAAGGGGTCCCGTGCTACCACAAATATTATGGTTTGTCTTTTTCCTACATATTTTGTGGTTTTAATAATGGGTGTAAAAGTACCCTTAACGAAGCGTTAAGAAACTTGTTTTCCCCTTCACTGAGATATTTTGTCAATCATTATCAAAAATTAACAGGAATAGTAGGGATCATAATTTTATTAAATACAAGTTTAAATGTTAGTTTTAATGTAGGAGCTCGTGGCTTAATAAGAACTGCCACTCGGGTCGATCTTTAGGTTAAGCTGCGCTTGCCTAGGTTCGATCTGTGGATAGGTGACCGCCCATTACATACCGAGTTTCCTCCGTGCCTCGGAAAGCACGTTAAGCTGTTGGTCCCGGGTGCCATATATAGATCTTTGGCAGTCGTTACGGGTAGTCAGTGACCTGAAAGTCTGACATCCAGTCTTACCAAAGGGTATCGTATTACCTAGTATTAACTGGGTTGTGGAGGTCAGATAGGCAGTCGCTCCATGTAAAATACTGGTATTCAGCTGCATCCGGTTAGACTGGAAGCCGACCCCAATATAGTTGGGAAAAGGCTAGGCAGATGATGATGATGACAAGTTTAAATGTTAAAACTTTACTTTAAATAACTCCACGACTGAATTCACATTGAATAGTAAGGGGGTACTATTCAATGAATACATCAGCACAATGTTTTAAGAGCGTTACATTGAGTCCTATCGTGAAACCACAAAGATATAGATAGTCATTTCTCACTAATAATTTTGCGTAAAGTTATGGCTGGATATTTGTGCATGTGAGTTTAAATGTTTGTAAACTCACCCACGATACAGGAGAAATTCCTAGTGTGCCAATGACTACAAAAAAAATCTGATGCTTAAATGGAATTTTGCTCCAACTTTATATTTGCACACTGACGTCGTCGTTGATAAAATACATTTGATTTTCAAATGATTAGGAACATTTTTTGTCATTTTATTTAACTATACCGACCATGTTCGCGGTTCAGAATATACAAAATGCTGACAGACTAACATAATAGACAATAGGCCCCGTTTAAATAGAATCGCGTTAGTACCCCTTTCGGTAAGGAACCCTAAAAAATAAAGTTTCCTCTCTTGGGTCCCTAAGATTGTTCAATTTCTTTTGAGGCTTTGTCAACCACTCGATTTCTGCTCAAGTACTCGTACATGTAATGGGAAAGTTTGAACTTCTTGTTTGATCAGTAAGGAGCTATTTTTTTTTCCAGGATTTTTATTAAATTTTAGTTTAGTTATTCGAATTTGTTTTTTTTTTATGTTATGAAACCAAAATTATGCGGAAAATCTCTTTACCCAACACAAGTACGTGTTTCTGCTAAGTCCTTTATAGATGTTTTATTATATCACTTATTTGACCTAGATTCATATTTTCATTGGGCTGGAAAGGTGTGAATATTACCGCGTGCACACTGATCATCATCATCATCATCTGCCTAGCCTTTTCCCAACTATATTGGGGTCGGCTTCCAGTCTAACCGGATGCAGCTGAATACCAGTATTTTACATGGAGCGACTGCCTATCTGACCTCCACAACCCAGTTAATACTGGGTATAATACGATACCCTTTGGTAAGACTGGATGTCAGACTTTCAGGTCACTGACTACCTGTAACGACTGCCAAAGATCTATATATGGCACCCGGGACCAACAGCTTAACGTGCCGCGTGTGCGTACCACGTGCACACTGATATCACAAGAAATAAATCCAAGATACACTCAGCGTCTCTTTAGAGACACACACACATCACATACATACTTTTCATGCTTTCCTTCTTACTTTTTCTTTTCTTCTTCTCCTTTCTTTATTCATACGTTTTAACGTCTGCAGAAAAAGTATACAAAAATTCGAATTGTGCGCAAATTGCTTTTCGGGAATTTAATTTGGAACGTGTTAAAACGTATGTTGTTAGCGTTTAACTACATGTCGTATAAGTTCGAATTTGTGTAGTCAGTCAGAACTTGTGATTTTTCGGTGTTTTTTAGTTTGTTTTATCGACTTACTGTTGTTTTTCATTTACACTCCAAAAAAAAAATTAATTGTTATTATACTGTGTGATATTTACGGAACCCTTTGTGTGCGAGTCCGACTCGCACTTGGCCGGTTTTTTTGTTACGTTCTTCATTGTCACATGAAATAATTTTATGTTATTGTTTTTTTAAGCGCACTCTCTTTTTTTTATGTAGGTAAATTATATCAAAATCGCGGTTCTTCGCCAGTGTCAAATAAAAAAATACCGATATTGTGATTTCGTAATGTAAACTTTAAAAGGACCAAAACAGTAATTGTCTATATCTGCCATATTTAATTTGTCTGTTAAAATTCAAAACAAGCAATTTTATTTTCACAAATTAATTTATAACTCGTCAACCCGAACAACTTCATCCAATTTTCAAAACTCTGGGAAAATTCTCTAAAATATACGCAAGTAAGGTGCAAAATATTATTTTATATTACGTAGATTTCAAGCCCGCAAAATTTTCATTTTGATCTCTTCAGGCGGTAAATTAAGCGCTAGATGAAAGGCTCCGAATTTTAGTTCTAAAGCTGTGAAGGACTGTTGTTTGGACTTTAGGTGTGGATAATGATGTCCCGTGCAATATTGTTTGTCCTTTTTGTGGGTAACTTTGACTGAAAATTTAGTGGAGGCATTCGAAATTTTTCAATTTGATGTATAATTTTACTAGGTCTGTAAGATTCCTAAAATAACATAATGAGTTGATGAGGCTCTTTTTAGGCCTGCCTATATGAAATCCACAACCCAATTAGTGATTGAGGCAGTACCCCTTGGAAGACAGGTTGTCAGAATTTCAAGCGTGTAAAACGCCTTATTAATTTTCAAAGCTTACAAATAACAACCAAATAGCATTAGGTTTAATATTTTGTGTATTTATTTTGTCTATTCTATACAAAAATTATGTACAACATGTGTAAATAGAAAAATAAAAGTTAATTAAAAACTTCGTATTATTTCCACACCAGCTGATGATCAAAAGAAAATCGTTTTTGCTATGTAATCCTTTGTAATCCAGTTCATAGTTCCGTCGAAAAATACAAGAATGAGAAGAATAAGCTAGAAGCAAGATTGTTATAACTATGCTTTAACACCCGCTGCATAAGCTCTAGGTGGGTTTTTCTTTAAAAAGTTTTCTTTTACCTCGTTAAAATGTGAGCAGAAATGTTGATTATAACGTTTTTCACTGATGTTTCTTTGTAGTGAAAAAGATCTTCGTTTTTTTTAGGATGTCGATGTCAACAAATTAATAATTAAGTTAGTTTTTGCCAAAATTCACATTCCGACTGATGTTGTCCTAAGATCATCAAGTGCGTAGGATTTCATTTTTGCAACGAGTCTAAAAGTGTCATTTGGAGCCTCCCTTCTTCTGTCATTTTTTTCTATTACTCGGTATTTCATCAGACACCATTTTTACATTATCTTGCCATATCTTAAAAAATGATAATGAGGGTTGTGTAAAGACACAGTCCTTCCATTGTTTGTTTGTACTTCCTTTTCTTAAATTACAGTTATAAGATATTATCGCCAATATTAAATAATCTCTGCCCAGAAAAGTATTACCAACAATTTCATGGCCCAATAGCAACGATAATAAACCAAGGCTTCTTCCGAAAAAATACGAATAAAATAAATCTATTTCCGTACAGAAATAGCACCAAAACATAAAATATTGAACAACAAAAACTGCGCGGTTTACAAAATTCCTCAAGGAGGACATTTATTTTCATTCGTTCATAGGTTCGGCCGAAACCATTACGCTAAAGCCGAAAATTCCCTATTCGGCACTCGGCCCAAATAAATGGCAGTGCAAATAATTTTGGGGACAAACAACGCCGAACTAAATTCTTGTAGACGTCTCTAAAAGTAGGAGCGTCGGCAAAACCGCAGAATAATATTTTATTTAGTTTAATAAATAAACTAAAAAGCAAATAAAAAATCGAATAATGTATAGGTATTATGAATTAAAATCGTTGTCAACGTGGTTGTGCCTGAGTGCTGGTCACATGACTAAATCAATGATTTACTCACAAATTCAAAGCATGACTGTACCGAACAATTCTGACTCACTCATGAACGGGTCATGAACGTAATTTAAGTAATATAATAACCTGAATAACAAGTATTTACAAAAACAGCTGTGAAATATTTGGAACTTTTTGGAACCCCTAATAGCTTCGTAAAAAAGGTTCCCAGGTATGGCCTAGAACAAGTAAAAAAAAATCGTATAAGTTTTTTTTTTAAACCATCTCTTGAACACATGAAAGTGGGGATGCTTTTTTTTCTCTCGCAAAGTTCATTGTGTGGGATGTCGTTGGTTAGGTCTACTTTGATAATATTCAAAAGAAAGTGACGGCATGCGAGATAAACCAAGTTTAGAGTTAAGAGTTAGTTGAGTTTAGAGTGAGTTGGTTAGACTGCTGCGCTGCGTGTCGCGGGTTCGATTCCCGCACGTAACAAATATATGTATGACCTACAGATAGTTGTTCCGGGTCTGGGTATTTGTGTATGTGAGTTTAAATGTTTGTGAACGCACCCACGATACAGGAGAAATTCCTAGTGTGGGGCAACGTTTTTTTTAAAAACAGCAAAACATACCCACGTTTAACCACTATTGTAATGAGGCCGTGCGAGTTTGCTCAAATTGTTATACGATTAATGGATTTGGCTTTACAAATTTACGAGTAATAGTCGACCAACTTATAAAATGTACTTGTATGAATTATTTTCCTATTCATAATGTAGAGCGCAGGACTCAAAACTGCAAAATATTTAAGATTGTTTTATTTTTACAATTGAAATCATCGTTCGGAGGCAGGTTAATCAGTTTAGTAAGTTTTGATGGGCCACTACGGAACCCTACATTGTGCGTGGTCCGACATGCACTTGGCCAGAATTTTTATATCTCATCAGCCTGTTTTCCTACCACTACAGGAAAGATATCAGCACTACTACATTATTCAAGTTGTAGTGACCATACCTTATATTGGGCGGCCGCGCTCATAGTTGGCCGTCCTGAATATTTTACCTGCCGCCCGCGTTGTCAATTTTACAGTAGCGCCCGACTAAATAAATAACGTTTCGCTGACAACGTATTTCGTATTTAGTTTACGATGAATGATGTTTAGTGTTTGTGTTTTTTGTTTATAACTTAGCTAGCGGACTTCACGCGGTTTCACCCGCGGAGTTCCCATTCCCGTGGGATTACAGTGATAAAAAGTAGCCTATATCACCCGGGGATAGTGTGCCGCCCAACGGTGAAAGAATTTATCAAATCGGTCCAGTAGTTTTGGAGCTAATTCGTTACAAACAAACAAACACATCTTTCCTCTTTATAATATTAGTGTAGATAAGTAAAAATCTTAGATGTTGATTTTGACCCCCTTTCCGGTATCTGATGATCTCGATTGAGCTGAAATTTTGTATACATGTTTAGTTTGAATGACAATGCGTGGTTAGTTAAGTAACGTCATTCTAAATCTACTACAGCGGACTAGTTCTTTTTATGGTTTCCCATGAAATGGGTATCACGAAAGCATTTGCTAAGTAGAATACAAAGAAAGAAAAAATATTGATTTGTCTCAGGGAAATATCGTAGGTAGTTACAAAATTACAATAAACAACCGGATGGAATAAAAAAGCTACCAGCTTGTACGTATCACTCGTGAATAGAGGTCTTCCCATCTGAGCACCGATTTTTAGAGCACCAAAGCTATTCCCATTAGAGCACCAATCAATATTTGGACGTGGTGCTCTAATGGGAACAATAAAATTTATTTAATTTTATTCCCATTTGAGCACCTACGGTGCGGTAGTTGCTATTGATGGGGTATATAATAAAACTAATCGATAATAATTTTAGTAAAGTTCCACAAACTACCAGTCGAACAGACATATATAGGAGGTACAGAATGGATGCTTTAAATAGTAAAAGGGTCATGAAGGTAATTTAAGTAACGTTATAACTTGAAAAACTAGTATTTACAAAAACAGCTGTTCAAAATTTGGAACTTTGACCCCCAATATCTCCGTAACTAGGGGGTTCCCAGGTATGGTTTAAAACAAAAAAATATCGCAGTGGTGGGGAAAATACGTGCCTTTCGTTTGCGTTAAGGGTACTTTTACACCCTTTATACAGGGTTATTTGTAAAACACCGTTAACCTCTCAGGACTAAGTTGCTAACATCATAATCAACAACTTTTGTTCTATGACTTTTAAAAATTCATCATATTTTAGCTCATCAGATTTACTTACAAAAATAAAAATATTTTAATTGTACGCTCTAAATGTTACCAAGTCTGCGAAGCAAAACGATAGTACAATAGCGAGGGGAGTGGGGTAAGGGCGGCGGGGTAATCGTAGCGTAGCGAGTTACGACAGTGCGCGACAGGCGTAGGTATGTACAGCAAAATAGAGAGTTGAAATGTGTTAGATAGGACAACGAAATCTTGAACGTTTGTTTTTGGTAAATGTATTATATTTTGTAAAATGTCATAGAACAAAAGTTGTTGTTTATGATGATAGTAATACAGTCTTGCAAGGTTAACGGTGTTTTAGAAATAACCCTGTATATAAATCAATGCCACTTTTCGTTGTAATTTTATAACTCATTAACGGGATCACCTATCCAAACTTGGCTTTGTTCGGACTATTTAGTAGATGGTTCATGTGAAGTTTGCACAATATCGGTCGAGCGGTTTTTCATTTATCACATTTCTGGTAAACACCTCCCAAACGGCTGATCCGATTGTGATGAAAATTTTCGTATGTGTTCAAGTAGATTCGAGAATGGTTTAGAGTTACAATTGGATTCAGTAGGTGGCGCTGCTGTCCGGGCAAAACGACGTCTGCCCGGTCCGCTAGTTGTATAAAACTTCTATGTCAGTAAAGTCTCACAAAGTAGCAGGAGGCCAGAATCGTGAAGTAGTAGTATCTTCATGACGAAGATCTTTAAAAAAATATAAAATAAATAATTGTTTAATCAGGTCCCCTTTATTTTAATTTTCAATATTTTACTTTAGCACTTTGTCGGCGTAACTTCCGAATTACAGCTTTCTAGTAGTAAGAGTCTTTGAGATATAGTGCGGAAGGACGAACAGATGGACTTGGCGAAACTATAAGGGTTCCATATTGACTACGGAACCCTAAAAATGGGACTCACTTGAAATCCTGGTCACGAATAGTAAATACGAACCAACAGCTACAGACGAAAGCCAACAATTTCTTTTAAAATGTCAGATGGTATCTTTTCACGAAACTTTCTCGCGTCCCTAACTAAATCCCAAAAATCAAATCTACCAATCACACGAATTATTTATCTAACAAATCAAATGGCTGAATAATTCATGTCCTAATACTTTGATGTAAAGAATTAGGGGATGAAATAAAGTTATTCTTACGAAATGGAGGATACAAAAGACAGGAGTTATTTCTGAAACGTCCAATTATTCATGAAGACGACGAGCTCAGATTGAAATCTTTAGATGGGCTCTCAACGTACTTAGATCACACCAAAAAGTGTTCACATTGCGGGCGAGTTCCACCAAACATGCTAAACGTAAAAAGAACATCAAAGCTACGTTCAAGAGCAGTCAGTATCATCATTGATATTGAATCAGTTCACTTTCTGAGAATAGTGCTAGAATAGTGCTCACTGTTCTCAGTAATAGAAAAGTATAAAGTACGCTTACTTGACAACAGGCTTATTGCGCTACTATTATATTGTAATATCGCCATTTGTTTTCACGATTCGTCTGTTTTATGTAATGGAAGGAATAAAATATGGCTCTTGTTTGCTTCGTTTATATTAAAACACTAGCGGACGTCACGCGGTTTTACCCGCTTAGTTCCCGTTCCTGTGGGAATACAGGGATAAAAAGTAGCCTATGTCACCCGGGGATAGTGTAGCTTCCCAACGTTGAAAGAATTTTTCAAATCGGTCCAGTAGGAGCCTATTCGTTACAAACAAACAAACAAATCTATCCTCTTTATAATATTAGTGTAGATAACGTTTTTGTTTGACAAAGGCAAGCTCTATTTTTTGTGTAAAATAATTTTATGATTTTTGTGCACAACTTCTGATACGAACTGCCCTGAAAAGCCTTAAGCCATCAAAGTTTATAATATTGTTTAACTTCACTATGTTATATTACAGTTGTCGACATAACTCACAGAATAAGTATGCTGAAGTGACAATGGCCCGGCCATATTAACCCTAAAACCGATGACTGCTGGGGTAAACGAGTTCTTGAGTCGAGACCGTGAATTGGTAAGCGTAATGTGTATGCCCTCAGGCTCGGTGGAGCGACGATCTTTGCAGGGTTGCTGGTATCAACTGGACGAGAGTTGCTGAGCATCGAGTCGATTGGCGAGCAACGCAGGACGCCTTTCTTTGGAGGGTGGAAAATTATCAACTGATCTGGACGGAGTGGAAAGGAGTATCACTGCCGTACTCAGAGATATTTATTAATTACTTAAGCCGTAACTTAGTAAAGGTTTGACATGTTTTTGTATGACAAAACTGTCAAAACCATTACTCAGTTATGGCCTAAGTAATCATTAAAGCTCTCTGAGTGCGGCAGTCAGACTTCTACTGACTAACTAGCTAAGCAGCCATTTGTCTCCGGGGCCAGGGTATCTCTTTCGAACAACCCGCAGCAATTCAGGAGCAATATGTTCAGCAGTGGACTGCTGTAGTCCGATGATAATGAAAACATTAATAATTCGTGCCGACATGATACAAAAACAAAACACAATTTTAATACGCGACCGTTAGAAGTTCACAAAGTATTATTAAGGCCATGCGACAAAGCCCAAAGAAATTTTTTAATTTAAGTTTTAAGTTAAAGCAGTATGTTATTCATATTTTATAGGATACACACAAAGTTCTGTTTTAGAAGCTTTTGGCTATATCTAAATATTTATAAATTATAAATCGTTATAGGGAAAGATACTTTCAAATATTCAATTTATTTGTAAGCTAAGGAATAACTAAGTTTCGATTTGTTTTGGATGGAAATTGTTTTGTTTATTTACTGCCTCGTTGGTCTAGTGGTCACATGCGCGATTGCTGTGTTTGAGGTCTAGTGGTCACATGCGCGATTGCTGTGTTTGAGGTCCCGGCTTCGATTCCAAGGTAGGGCAAAATTACATTGGGTTTTCCCATTACGAATTTCTAAGGAGCAGTCACGGAGTATATGGAGTAGATTTGTACCCGGTTGAAAGCAATACACTCGTATTCATCATCATCTGTCTAGCCTTTGCCAACTATATTGGGATCGGCTTCGAAACTAACCGGATGCAGCTTAATACCTGTATTTTGCAGGCCCTAAATCATCGGACCATATATGGGACCTAAAAATTATTATCGAAATGTGGGAGTTAGGGTTTATAATGTACACATTTGCCAATCCCTTTAGGGATTAACTCATCGTATGTCGAATCTATAGACACAATCAAAAAGCCATTGTGTCTCGCGTAGATCTACGTTCCGAGTTTCCGACACACGAAAGGTTAAAGGCGTGCATGGAGTTAGGTTATGCTAAACATGACGCCTTTCAACTTGGTCGTAGACGTGTTAAAAACTTCCAGAAGAAGGGAATGAACGTGGACGCCGCAAAAGGAATATGTAAGGATCGTAGCAGTTGTCGTTCTGTGGTTTCTGTCTGCCTAACCTGGGGTAGGTTGGGAAATGTGGTACAGTAAGTGATGTGTAGGATTTTACTATGTTTGACTAAAATACTCTAACTCTAAAACATTGAATAACGATCACATGTTTCCACAATATTAATCTTTAAGACCAGATAGTTTCAGTAAAGCCATTCGCTTTACTTTCTCCAACTTTGATCGCTAATGGGAGTTTTTCTTCGACCTATTTCTCTATAAAATGCTTTCAACTGTAATCTGTCTTTATCAAGACGACTGTCCATAATGTAATCAGTAGAGTCCCATAAATCTTTATTTGTAGTTCTTGTCTTATCCGTAGTCAGCTTTAAGGGTCATCTTTTAGAGATAGGGTTTGGATTCATATATTAATAACTAAGGAAGATGTCACTTGACGATGTTAATTATTATTCTTCACATTTTGATCTTACCTTTATCTCTTGTCTAATCAAACCCTCTATAAAATAAATAAAGATAAAAAAATAAAATAACGTATATATCTAACCAAACTAAAATTAGACTTGTCAGAATCACAATCGTCAATATGGTAAGGACGCGATGCTCGAAAACTCATGACATGTGACATTTCTAAAGACTTATTTTTCACGAACGCCTCTGGCGGCGAATCCATGTGCCATTTCATCATGCAGAATAGGAAACACGAGATTTGTCCGACTTGAGAAATTTTTTATCGAATTTTATTGTATTTCCTATTTCTACGTCTTAGTTGTTATTGTAACATATCTATTACTACTGGTCAGGAAGATAAAGTTTTTTTTGGATAGTGGAAATCATCAAATGTCTCCTCCCGCTCTGGGCAGAGCGGTAGAGTGTCAGACTTCTACTGACGAAAACCTACCTATATTCCTTCTTCGCCCTTTATGTCGAGGCCGCGGTTTCTTTTTCAAACAAGCCCCGAGCAGGAGGATTAAGCTCAAGCAAATTTAAATGAGCGTTCTATAATACCCAAGTAAAACGTTCTCTTAAAACAAAATAATTCATTCAGAATTTCATTATTTAAAAAAATATTTCACAAGACTCCAATTTAATTTATTCCAAGCCAATAAAAATAAATTCATCAGTAAAGTGGCTTAAAAACAAATTGAATACGAAATTGAAAACAACGTTCTAATTGAAAAACAAAACTGTACGACCGAATGTTGTTCCATAATGAAATAAAATAACATTGAACTATTTAGATGCAAGCTTCTGCCAGAGTACTGAATAATGAATTTGGGGACCAACCTATGAAAATGAAAATAAGTAAGGTTGCCAAAAATGGAAGAGGGTTTTTCGTAATATTCTGTTTTGGTAAAGGTACACGAAATATGTAGGTACTGACGGACCCAGTTTCAATGTCTGGGGTTTTTAGGCTTCAGGTGAGGTTTGTAAATATTTTAGTTCATTTATGATAAATTTTTCACCACCTAGTAGGTAGTCTCATCTTGGCCAAACATTAAGCTCATCTTATATTTTATATCATAGTCTAGCTTAAACCCTCGTCGGATGTCAGAGTCAGAAATTAACCCATTGAAATATAATTTAGCAGTGGGATAAAAAGTATCTTACGTGTACAATTATACATCCTGTATGGACAATTGTTCATGTAATCAGACAGGCCGACAGTGTTAATTTCACATTAATTGCCGCACTCAGAGACGTTTAATGATTACTTAAGCCGTCACTTAGAAGAGATTTGACATACTTTTGTATGACAAAACTGTCAAAACCTTTACTAAGTGATGGCCTAATTAATCATTAAAGCTCTCTGAGTGCGGCAGTTAAAATATTGCAGATTATATACAAAATTGACTTTAATACACTAATATTATGGTAACTTTATTTTCACTTATTTGCACTATATGTTTTTGTTTCAAACAATTAGCTAGCCTGTTTCGATAACAGATGAAATATGTTGTGAATTTTATCTGCCCGGAGAGGTAAACATCTGACACTTTATTTTCCTTAGTGATCTCGTCCTATGTTTTATCTTTGTTAATTTCATGGCTATGTTTATTGAAAAAATCTCATCATCATCATCAGCCACATTTGTTAAAAACATAGTCGATGGAGCAATCAGTCCTGGAATGGAGACAAAGTATTGGGAAGTGTAATGTGCGACCAGCCCGAACGGACAGAAAACTTTCAAGTGATATGCGTTATGGGAGAGACTTACAGCAGTATCTGCCGTACTCAGAGTTATTTGATGATTACTTAAGCAGTCACTCTATAAAGATTTCACATACAAAACCTTCACTAAAGTGTCAACATCTTAACTAAGTGATGGCTTAAGTAATCATTAAACGTCTCTGAGTGTGACAGTAAGAAGATCAAAGTGTAGGTATAGTTCTTCACCCCCCTTAGAAAAGGGAGGATCCTCTGACTATCTATTTATGAAAGCAGATAACTTTACAACGCGATTCAGTATTTGATGCTTTACGTTCTGCTCAAGGGATTTGGTTTCCGCACTTACTTCCTTCAAGTGATTGAACGAGAATTTGATGTTGGTTCTTCTTTTGTTTAAAAGATGGCGCTATTGTACTTTTTGTACTGTCCGCTACATGCCTGTCCAGCAGTTGATTGGTAAAGCCTCAGCTGAATGGAATCCCCATCAATATTAGTAGCACCATAAAAAGTCTTTTGTTTTTATTTGGTACCTTGTCCACCATACCATACCCATACAGCATAACGCGGTATCTAACAACTCAGTCGTACAAATGTTCAATTTGGTAGAACACGCAGCCAAATTGAATTCTTTGTCGTTTCTTACCATGTTCTGCGTATTGGTGGTGTTCGCACGCAACGTTGAACGACTTTCATCCACTTTTATTGTACTTACAGGAGACAGGAAAACATTTTTGTTTAGAATTCATAAGTGCTTACACAGTTAGTATTTTTATCTGTTTTTTTTATTTTTATTTTGTTTATTTGTGCCTATGTATTTTTTACTCGTAGCTGAGCCCTCAGCCCTTAAGGCTAATTAGAAACTATAGGTAGCGGGTACAACTATAGTTGTTAAAATATAAGGATCAGTACAGACAGAACGGAAAAATGCACTAGCAAACTGGCTGCATTAAAATAAAACCGTATTATAATTTTTAAAGGCGCACACTTCCGTATAGGTACATAATTAATTAAAGCATTAATTTCTCAACAAAAAAAATTAAAATGATTTCACATAATTGAGAACATTTTTGGAACGTAAAATATAGTGTTACATAAAACTTTGACATCCAAACTATGTAGGTAATGTATTTTCTTATAACAAATAATATTATTACATAAAATTAATAAGGCATGCACTGAATAAAAATAAAACATTAAACTGTACTGCATTAACAGTAAAATATGAGCCTAACGTACAAAGCAGTAACTTTAAATGGGCTGTCGTTGAAAAACATGTAACTGTTTAAGTCATCATCATTTCAGCCGAAAGACGTCCATTGCTGGACATAGGCCTGGACATAGGCCTGTTTAAGTAGTACAGTTTAATGTTTCATTTTTTTCAGATGATTGCAAGAGGTCCTGGGTTCGATTCCCGGATCTGGCAAAGTGTTATTGAGTTTTTCCATTAAGAATGTTTTAGTAGTAGCCATGAATAGAGATGTTTACAGACTTAAAAAAATATTACTCTAATTAGTCCGTCTGTTAGATTTTCGAAAAATATTGGATACGTATATTTTGTTTTATCAAACCAATAAAAAATTACGAAGATAAAGCGCGTCAAAGATTTGAGTTGGTTGTGACGTCACTGACCGCTAAAGAATGTCATACTAATGTCTCAGAAAATGACTTCACACGAGTTTTCAAAGCACTGTATCGTCTTCACTGTTAATTTACGTGAAAAAAGAAAAAATACGTGACCAATATTTTTGAAAATCTATCTGACGGACTAATTAGATTTTTTTTGTTAACTACCCTATTCTCTGAATTTAGAGTCTGGATTAGTGCCCGAATGATTCGGATTGTTTATTTGTTGATGATGAAAATAGGCTTGCTTAAAGTTACTTAAACACAACTGGAGAAATGTGAGCTTCCTATAGTATATCTCTGCCTATCCGTTCGGGGATTACACGCGTAATACTATGTTATAAAATAACATTCAAGTCTACAATAGGGCAAATGGTACCCTAATCGAAATACGAGCCCACCGTTATAATCAGGTGAAAGGTCTTGAAAATGGGCAATAAAGATATGGCCAATAGACAAAAATCTCATTACAATCCGAACAAGCAATATACTCGTATCGTCTTATTAACTATTAATAACATGGTTCACGTGTTTCTCCAGCTATAACTTGTTTTGTGTGTTATCATTACATCTTTCTTATATTTTCTTAGATGATATTATTCTTTATGTAAGATTGGGCGGGTTGAAAGAACTCTGTAGTACTACGTGGTACGAGTATTTGTTTCTTTGAATATCAAGTGGGGATTGAAACTGTTCTGTATTATTACATTTGTGGCAGTAAAACCGACTCTTATACCGTGACGAGATATTACATGAAACTGTCAAGGCGTGACGCTCCCTATATGCCAGGTAAAATCAACCTTTTCCCATTAAAATGAAGTGAAACTGTTTTCTGTATAATTACAGAAATTTTTGATAAGTAAAAGTTACTACTCGGTAAACGAATACTTAAGTGATACACTAATAAAGTCATAACTTGATTAAGCAGTCGAGACTTAAAATTAAAATTATTATTTTATTTATTAATGATTACGACTTATCTCTCAATAGATAGATACCTGTTTCAATTATATCTATACATATATATATATTTTTTTTTTTATACAACTAATTTATCTCAGAGAGTACACACATACGTTCACACACGTTCTATATTATATACATGTAGTCAACAAATGCTTCCTCTCTCCTGACTCACTTGTTCTTGCTGTGCCCGACAGGGTCCATATTGTGATCTAATTATAATTTTACCACCTAAGTTTATACATATGGAATGCAATAAAGTATTGAGTATTGAGTATTGAGTACATTTGTGGCAGTAAAACCGACTCATATACCGTGACGAAATTACATGAAACTGTCAAGACGTGACGCTCCCTATATGCCAGGTAAAATCAACTTTTTCCCAATAAAATGAAGTGTTTTGGATCAATTGTGGATCTATTTCGTTTTTTCAAAGTTTAACGCCACTCAATAGGGTAGTTAATTTGATTTCCGAAAAATTTTGGACACATTTTTTTCTTATTTCACGTAAACAAACAATGAAGACAATACAGTGCTTTGAAAACTCGTGTGACGTCATATTCTGAGACATTAGTATGGCTTTTCTTTGCAGTTAGTGACGTCACAAGCCCCCACTCAAATCTTTGACGCGTTTTATCTTCGTCAATTTTTATTGATTTGATAAAACAATAAATACCTACGTATCCAATATTTTTCGATAATCTAATAGACGGACTAATTATTGTTATATTATTATATTATTATTATAGCTAGCCTGTGTTGTCCCACTGCTGAGCAAAGTCCTAATTAGAATCATATTTTTTTAAGACAGTAAACATTCCAATTAGTGATGCAGTATTAGGTAAGGTCGAATGCAGAGTCGATCGATAGATATCGACATGAGAAAATAATGAATATACTATTTCTTGTGTAACATTACTATAATAAGATAGTAATCATGGATGTTTTACTTCTGTCTGGCAATCTGGCTTAAACCGTGTGCTAAAACTTTAAGTCCCTGTTTTTTATTGATGCTAGCTGGCCGAAATAGTCTGGTAACCTGATAAATTTTGTACAAAAAACAATAAAATAAATAAGAAATTTATAACAGAACAATAACACAAGACTAAGAACAACAAATAAAACGATGAAAGCTGCAAAAGTATAAACTTTAACTCAGCTAGCAACGCTCTTTTCTACATACAGATTGGTTTATTTTTTGGTACGTCTCGAAAATGTTTTTTCCTTTTATTTTCATTTCCTTACACAATACCTCTTCACAAATCTGAAGTAAATAACTAAATACTAATAATCACAAAAGGGTTGTTCCATCCAAGCGATCTGTAGTCTAGGGTCAACCCTCAACTGAAGCGGGTGAAAACCGGACAGAATACAAATAGGCTGCTCAAAAAAAGCCGATACTTTTGTCCGGAAAATATGGCCTCCGGATTATGGAGGATAGAGGACGGAGTAATGATTCATTGAGGCGGTATTTGGGGCTATGGGACGTAAAACTATGTTGTGTGTGTATGGTTTATGAGCGCGATAGCTATGGAGGAAAATACTTTTCACTGAAAGGAAATGTGTCAGTTAGTTATTTGGTTTGAATGAAAACGGGTAGATAGTTTTTCTTTTAGCATAACATAACATCACGCTTGTAATTGCCGAAGAGTCAGCCAAAAGTGTATCTAGTAGCACACCCATCTCCTATTAACTTATGATAACCTAGTACTGCATACAATAACAACCATTCTTTAATTATATTTTGCATTTCGGACCCAGGTTTCCCTATAATAACTATATAACTTAGTTTGCTATCACTACTTCATGCAAAAATTATGTACCTATGAATACTTGTGACGAATTTACACATATTTTTTATTCATGTGACGAATATACATTCAATGTATGGAGTTTGGAGAGAGCAGCGGTGGCCCAGTGGTGTCGGCCCAGACTTACGAATAGTAGGTCGTGGGTTCGAATCCGGGTAGGCACATTACTTTGTGTAATTTATTTCATCACCGCTGCTATCAAAACGATGAAGGAAAACATAGTAAGGAAACCGGCATGTTTTAAAATAAAAAAAAAACGAAGACATGGTGACATCTACCAAACCGCACTGGGCCCACGTGGTGGATTATAGCCCATCCCTCTCCTAGAGAGGAGGCCTGCAGTGGGAACATTGTAGGCTGATGATGATGTATGGAGGTTAAAAAATGCAATAACTTTGTGGCAAATCTACAATAACCCTATTTCAGCAGTTTTGTTTCATTCCTTGTAATAGAGGGCGAGGCATTGGCGAGCCTATTGCTGTGAAAAAGACAAACTGTGGCTGCAAACAAATTAATAAATAAAAATAATGACAAATTTCAGATGGTAATAACCAATAACATTTAGCCCAAACTGGAAATCAAATATTTCTTTTACCTCAGGACGTTAACAAAAGTTTCACAAATGTATACAAGTTAATAATTACAGATTAGAGTAAAGCAACATTAAAGAAACATATAAACTGAATATTTAAAAAAGAAATACTAAATCAAGAAAAAAGTAAATATAAATGTAATACAAAGATGAACACAGATGTCAAAACACTATAATAATATTTACATACGTTTGCGAATTTACTTATTCAAAGCAGTGAGTATTTCTGTTCACATATTTTAATATCTGTAAACTACTAATATTTTATTCAATATTGTAATTAAAATGCGCTCTTTGCGCATGGAACCACTGATCAAACACTGTAAAATATTAATTGCATATTTTCATTAAAACATTAATTATTAAAATACGCAATAAATAACAATAGCACTCAAAAACAAAGCGACCACGCTTGCTTAGTAGAAGCATCTTCACTTTGACCACTAAATGGAACGCTACCGTAGGTCAACCTCGTAAAACCAGCGGAAATGCATGCACACATAGACACCCTTCACGAACAGAGAGTGTAAATGCATGCACGCCTTGAAGTGCTGCCGTCACCGTACGTATTACGTACGTTACTTAGATTATCTATGATTTTTTTTTTCGACCATCATCGACTCACTTCGGAAACAAGAACGTGACGTCTAGGATATCATAGTACTCGCAACCGGTGTGCGTGTATAACCAGATCTATGAACGTGGACGAACTAGAAGGAGTATGTTAGTATCGTAGCGTTATGTGGTTTCTATATCTACCACCATGGGGAAAGGCGTCAGTTTATGTAAACTCAAGCCAAAATCAAGTAAAAAAACTTGCTTACATGCTTACTTACTTAAAGGCGCACGGGATGATACGTGAATATATAATCATATTTGGTGCAATACCAGAGCGCATTTCTTTTGTCGCTTTAAACTTCTGGAGTGGCGACCGCGAACTGGAAGACGTTGCGTTCGAATTAAGGCCTCCCACTAGGTGGACCGATGACTTGATGAAGGTCGCGGGGACCCGCAGGATGCGAGACGTACGGGACCGGTCAATGTGGCGACAGGTGGGAGAGGCCTATGTCCACCAGTGGACGTCTTTTGGCTGAAATGATGATGATGATATCTTTCTGTTTTAACTGCAAACCTTGCGAAATTTGTTAACCTTCTGCATAATTTTATGTTATGGTAAAAGCGTCTTCACTTTGACCGCTGACGCGCATCTAATACAATTTGCGCTCACGATGAAATGCACCGCTGAGCAGGCCCGTTTCTATTATTTATTGTTAGAAAAAGCAATATAGACGGTGAAGAAATAAGGGAAATATTACGGAGATATGATTGTTTGACGACTCATTGTGTAAGGGTAGCAATTACAGGGGTTTATTTTGTGAACTTTGGCGTAAAATTCGGTTTATCAGGCTGTAGGTGCGCCCTGTCGGGGCTGCGGGTTGTTTGAAAGGGATATCGCGGCTTCGGGCACAAAGGGCTAAGAAGGAACATGAGTGGTTTTTAGTCAGTAGAAGTCTGACACTTCCGTCCACTCCGCTCAGAGCAGGATGAGTAATTTTGACGATTTCTTGGTCGCGTAAAAATCTTCGCAGATGATTTAACTTTTGTGTTTGTTTATAGGATTTGTAACTTTGAATTTCTTTTAAACATTGAAGTGTCATATATTTTTGTAATCTCCTTTAAAACCCTTCATTTTGATACCCCACCCGATAGTAACAAATTTTTTTTTCAAATCCGCGATATGGTCCCCAAAATCCGCATGTTTTCTTTGTTTTTTTTTTTTTTTAATTTTAATGTAGCCAGTGACACTCGCGCCATCAAGACAAATCTAACGACTTATATTTTATTCAAATCCCTTCATCCGTTTTGAAGTCATGAGGGAACAAAGAAACAGACATACATATATACATGCATACAAACACGCCAAACACATAACCCTCCTTATGGGCTTCGCCGCAGTCGGGTAAAAAAGGTCTTCTAAAACAAAGCTCCCCCATTTTTGAATATTTCATAGATAGTCTGCCATTTTGCTGTAAAACACGAGAAAAGGATATCCTATGGACATACATAAAACCGAATAACAGAAGGAAAAACGTCGGATATTTCATTCCGTACCTTTATATGAAGATAAGTATCACACGAGCGAAAATGAACCTTAAAGCTGAGCAAATAAAGGTTTCCCATTCATCTAAGCTTACAAAGGCGTAATTTAGATAAGTTTGTACAATTCTGACGTTTGATCGCGATATGAAATAAAGTGGAGGTACTCTGAAGTACGCGCCTTAAATTATCACCCCTAAGGCATTTTTAGATGAAGAAGAAAATTAATATTTATTATAATGTAGGGAAAAGAGAAAGCTTCCATTAAGATTTATATTACTTACATTGCTAGTATCAAAATAAGCCTGAATGATTGTATGTGGGAAGGGCAAAGAAAAGATTGAAGGATTGTGTGATATGACAGAAAAAACACCTTTTTTTAAAACTTTACTCTAAAACTTTTGCACACTAATTATAATAACTTTGTATGAGTGTAGCGTATGCGTATTACTCACAACCGGCGCGCAGCGAGGCATGTATGACACAGAGCGGTAGAAGTCATTTGACGATTTCAAACTCTCTTCAAAGCGACAACAGAAAAAACATATTTTGTGATAAGTTTGTTTTTCATAGTCTTTGTTTAAATGACTACGTTATACATCTCAAAAACTATTTACTACACATATCGTTCAAACCAGTTCTGGTTGACAGTTTTATTGCGATCAACTATCTACAGCATATATATTATTATATATATAATATTTTTTTCATTTTTCAAACTCTTAGTTCAAAAGTTAGAGAGGACACACATTTTACCACTTTAGAAGTGTCGATCTTTCAAACGATTGTCTTAGGAGAAAAAATGATTTTAGAAACCTCAACCTTATTTTGAAAGGCCTATCTATAGACAACCCACACGAATAAATGTTTGATGTGAATAAAGTTTCAGTTCCATGTATGGGGTTCACAGAATACCTACTATATTTTTTAACTGTGTAGTCTTAATAGTTTCCGAATAAAAGGCCTGTGACATACGGACGGACAGACGGACAGACAGACAGAAATGACGAATTTATAAGGGATCCGTTTTCTGGCATTCGGCTTCGAAAGCCTTAAAAAGGATAATAGCAGATGGTGTTCTGTGGTTTATGCACATGGGAAATAGGCGTGAGTTTATTTCCTTTTTTTTTGTGTTTGTGTTGTATGAGTTTGGGTTGTGATTTCAAAAAGACATGTCACTGTACTGCCGAGATCACTGATGGTCTGCCATTTTTCAGCCTTATGTACCAACTAATAAGGTTGATAACATTGTTTAGTTTATTTATCAATAATTATAGAAATTAGGTACATGCCAAATTTCGAAAAAAAATAAAAATACTTTTATAGATCATACACGAACTATCATTTAGAAACACACAAAGAACTAATAAATAAATAATAGTTACATCAATTGCCTGAAAGCATTATTTTAGGTCATAAAATACCTGGTTGGTAAGAACACCATAAAGGCCTTATAGGTTTAGAGATGTCAGCAACATTGCAGGGGGCCCGCAAGAACCGACGCCTGCCGGGGCTGCGGGTTGTTCGGAAGAGGGCTAAGAAGGAACATTGGTGGTTTTTAGTCAGTAGAGCGGGAGGAGTCATTTGATGATTCCCCAACCTCCAGAAAAAAATACCTATAGGTTTAGCTTGCACAGTACGTATGTGCTTGAAGTTACTGTACCTCAATATAAGGCCAGGCCAAATCCCGTATGGGAGGAGCCCGTCACTAGTTACCGCGGCCTCGACATATAGGGCTAAAAAGGTACATGGGTGGATTTTAGTCAGTAGAAGTCTGACACTCCCTTTCGCTCTGCCCAAGAGCGGGAGAGGTTATTTGATGATTTTATACTCGCCAAAAAAGAAAGGCCAAATCGCGTCGGGGCAGCGGGTTGTTGTAAGAGATACCGCGGCCTCGACATAAAGGGCTAAGAAGGAACATGGGTGGTTTTTAGTCAGTAGAAGTCTGACACTCCCTTTCGCTCTGCCCAAGAGCGAGAGGGGTTATTTATGATTTACCGCCAGGCGAAATTCTCATCACACAACCCATATTACGGGCCCACATCGATGCCTGGTAAGGCACTCATTCCAAAACTTATCACGATCACGCCTGCAATCAGAAACTTTATTCGAGCCTCAAAATATTGCTACAATAAATACAGGTCGGGAGGGACACTGACGCAAAAATGGTTACCACGTATTCAGTTTAATTATCATACAATTCGTTAGTTTCCTGAGTTAAATAAATATAATTCTGTTTAGTCCGTCAGACTATCCAAAAATATTGGATAAGTACGTGTTTCTTGTTTGATCAAATTAATAAAAAAATACGAAGATAAAACGCGTCAAAGATCATGTTGTCGTTACACGAGTGCACTTTCGAAGCACTGTATCGTCTTTTGTTGATTACGTGACAGAAAACATGTGCCCAATACTTTTGGAAACAATACGGAAATCTATACTATTTTTTGTCACGTACCCTATAACATCACGCCCATGATGAAGGGATAGGCAGTGGTGAACCTATTCGTACACCTACATTTTGAAATAGGGGCAATATTAGCATCAAACGCGCACAAATATAGGCTATGTACCTACTACAGATTCCAATGGAAAAACCCAAAAACATTTTCCCCGATCCGGGATTAGAAACCAGGACCTCATGCCATGTATACAGGGGAATACCATGACGTTTTAAAGCAATATTGTTTAATGTCACTCTTGAGTAGAAAACACTCTTGAATCTCTCTGTTGCACTCTGGAGTAACATTAAAACAATACTATTAAAAAAAAAACTAAACTAACAAGAAACTATAAAAGGGCATAAAAAAACTGCTTCTCAACTCTGTCAGCCGGTAATTTGGCAAAAAGACTGTATGCCACGTTGTATGGCAACACTTACCCTCTGGTCAAGATAAAAGCCAGCCTTGGGGTCACGAGAAGCGTCAATTAAACGTTTTGAAATTTCCTTGAACAGGATATGAGCACTCTCTTTTTTTTTTGGCGGGTTGAAAATCATCAAATAACCCCTCCCGCTCTTGGGCAGAGCGAAATGAAGTGTCAGACTTCTACTGACTAAAAACCACCCATGTTCCTTCTTAGCCCTATATATCGAGGCCGCCGTAACTTGTGAACAACCCACAGCCCCGACGGGGATATGAGCACTCTGACCCTACGGGTCCCCACGGCCCAGAGTTTCAAAATATAATTTCAACATAGGCCACTCCACGCCATTTGAGGTTCTCTGCACCCGAAAAAAATACTACTTCAAGAAGTCACACCACCAGGGCGTCAACTGCCATTGAACACCACAATAGGTACGTTCTTTGCAAAAACGAAAAAGAAAGCGTTGAAATTCTGCAGTCAATCGACGCAGGTGTGAAATTCAGAGCTTTTCATTCCAAATGTTGAATGAGATTGTTTCGCTCGTATGTAGATTACACCTGCTACCCATTGTATTTACTTTATCGCGTACCATAATGTATTTAATATGTTTTTGGTAGGGAAATAGTTACACAAGTCACAATTATGGACCTTGTCGGGCACAGCATACATCAAGAGGAGAGAAGAGAGGAGGAAGCATTTCGAGAAAGAGACATTTCGGGAAGGGGTCATTATAGGAAATGGACGTTTCGTAAAAGGGACATCCTGGTGGACATTTTGGGGAGGGGACATTTCGGGAAAGGGACTTTTTGAAACCAAGGGACATTTTGGGAAAGGGGCATTCTAAGCTTGAGCGCTTCTAAGAGTTTCTTTCCTGTGCCAACTCGAACCAGCCCTCATGGTACGCGTCTAGATTGTCACGCCACCATTTTCTTGGCCGGGCCCGGCTAGTCTGTCTTCCGGCAACCATCGTGTTGAATGACTGTTTAATGTGATATTTTTTTCTATTAATTAGGTAATTCGTTAAATAAGTCCAGGATTGTCTTTTTATCATTTACGTTTACTTAAAGCAGCTATTAATTCAATCAGAAAAGACTCAATGCAACCAATAGAGTTCTAGTTAAAGATACGATATTATATATTTTAATACGCACACTAGGAATTTCTCCTGTATCGTGGGTGCGTTTACAAACATTTCGGGATTCCCCCCGCGGGCTTGCGCGCGACTACAAGTACTCACAGTGTGCTCGTATATAAAAAATCTATATAGTCACAAAAGCAATCTCCGGCCTTAAAATAATATTCAGTTGTGTAGCCCAGTTCACAAGTTATCCAGTGCGCGAAACAGTTTTACATAAATCTTAAGAAAACAACAGATAAACTTAGTATTAACAAAAATCGTTAGCAAAAATTTTAACTTTATGCTGCGAAGTGCGTGAGTCATCGTGTCATTGGCAAGCGGCTGAGCGATGTGCCGAGTTCAACGACCGGCCTAGTGCACGGACTATATCTTCAAGGTCAGCGATTGTAGCCCACTCGGAAATATTCGGTTGACGTAATTTTACGAAGGCGAGTGCGACACATAGTTTCTACGGCGCGCCAGCGCACAGTGTCTAAGGTGACTCATTATTTACTGCTCTGCATGATATCGTTTACAAAACTACCTGTTTGCTGCGATTGGTGATAAGCTAGCTCCGTGTTTTTGTTTTTCGTATTCATTGCGAAATAAAAATAATGATTCGTCGTTCCCCCCCTAAAACTACATCGTCACCGTCACTATATAATTCTGAGCCTAATTTAACTTCGAGTTCTGACACAAATGAAAGCATCACTCACAGGAAACGCAAACGTGGTGACGATGTGGATCTGGAACGGATGGAAAATATGATGTTGGAAATGAAGAGTATGTTTGCTGAGATGGTGTCGCAACAAACCCAGCAAAATCTAAAAATTGATTCTCTACACACTGTTCTTGAGAACATCAGATCACAAAACACGTTGATCACTAATCAAAACTCTGAGATTAGAACACAAAATGATGATATTAGAGCTTCGGTTCAATTTCTGTCAGATAAATACGACGATGCCATGATAGAATTAAATCACCTAAAGTCGGAGTGTTCTGATAATAATAAAATCATTAAAATATTAGAACTTAAAGTCGACCACCTGGAGAAAAATTTAAAATCAGCAACACTTGAGTTGAAAAATATACCCAGCACAAACCCTGAATCTCAACAAACGCTCTTGAACTCAGTTCAAAAACTAGGAGATATCATAAATCAGCCAGTGCAAAACATTGACATTAAAAACATTTTCCGCACAATGGGCAAAAAAGACTCACCGGGTACCGTCCTTGTAGAATTCACATCTCCATCAATCAAAGAGAAGTTCCTGAAGTCGACAAAAAACTATAATAAAGTCAATAATACAAATCGCCTTAATACTTCCCACCTGCAAGCTATGGGACCAGAAAAGCCCATATATTTCTCGGAAGCACTCACGACCATGACAAAGCGCCTGCACTATCTTAGCAGGGAATTCATCAAAACCAGTACATATGAGCAGTGTTGGATTGCAAATGGGAAAGTCTATGTGCGCGAAAAAGAAGGCATGCCCAGACGGCTCATAAAGACTGAAGAGGATCTTGTCAAGTTACGAAGAGTTAAATGACTAGTATACATCTATCAGTTCTACAGCCTTCTGCCTACAGTTGTTATCCACTACTTTTTTCAATATTGTAAATCATCATTACTAATACCTGGTACTAACAACCCTCTCTTACCCTCTCTCTCTATACTTGCTGTTCCATTATTTTAATAAGCTACACTCATACTTACAACTTACCACACAAGAAACTATTTCCACCCATCTATATGGTTATTGTAGACACATTACTCACCCAAGTTCTTTAAGCAGTCATATACAAACACACCTACATACTATTATACACTCTCTTGTCGTAACAACTGCTCATCTCTTAAATGTTCAAAGCCGTTCACTAATTATTGTAGCAATACTGTCAGCCAATTGTGCATGTGTACCATTAAATTATATAATTATCTCTACGAAAATCACAACAAACTGTCCATGTCGAAAGGTACATTATAGAACTTATTACAATAAAATTCGATAACGCACAAAATAATACTGCTAACATAGACTCTGTCTCCGTGTCTGACTCATCTACGTGTGATCTCGATAACTGTTCTCTGCCTAACTTCCCGTCCAATCAATCTTTGAAAATTCTCAATCAAAACATTAGGAGTATAACTAAAAACATGCCAGAGTTCCGCACTTTGCTCGCTAGAACAAAAGTTGATTGGGATATTCTCACTCTGACAGAATGCTGGCTTCCTGGCACGCACTTCATTCCAAACCTGGAGGGCTACAACTACTTTAAGACAGTTAAAAATCTCACCCAAAACGAAGGTATTGTTGTTTATGTACGTGAAGACCTTCAAGTCTCGGTGGAGGAACCTTTACTTCTGGAAGCTAATTCTCTCCAAATAAAAATTGACCGCAATACTGTCTTACTGGTAATTTATCGTCCTCCAGGCTATAAAGACGTTAACATTTTTCTTAATTCATTAGACACAACTCTTCATAATATAGCGAATTATAGAAATATCATTGTTTGTGGTGATATTAACATAAATATTCACGACCAGAGCCACGACTCAGCTAAAAACAGCCATCTAAATCTACTAGCATCACATGGTCTCCTGCCCGCACATGTCCTACCCACACGTCAACATGCGTGCTTAGACAACTTTATACTAAAAACATCTTTACCTGCTATGACATTGGTTGCCCACTCCGCTCTCACTGACCACGAAACAGTCCTGTTATTTCTTGCAAAAAGAAACCCTAAACTTCCAGCAAAGAAATCAGTTGATCGCATTAATCACGATCAGCTGGACGTAGATATTAAACTAGTTGACTTTAGTGCGGTGTATGAGTCAAATGATCCACATGTTGCGGCAGATTTATTGATTGGTCTCATTATGCGGACCATTGAGTCAAACACGAAAACAGTTAAAGTACCAAACCGTAAAAAAACCATGAAACCATGGATCACCCGTGGCCTTCTTCGCTGCATTCGACATAGAGATAATTTGCACAAAAAGCTTAAAAAGGAACCTGATAACTTAATCTTGAAAACAACATATTCAAGATACAGAAACTTCTGCAATAAGTTGTTAAAGCAATCTAAAATTGAGCATGATAGCAAAGAAATCAGTGATGCCGGCAACAACACTAAACACTTGTGGACGGCTATAAACAATATAACGGGTAGGGTCGAAAAGAAAGACAGCTCTTCGGAATTGCTACCGACTTCATCAACCCCAAAGCAATCGGTCAACGAAATTAATAACTTCTTCGCAGATATTGGTAAGACCCTTGCTGAAAAGTTTGTGAGTGGGGCGGCTTTGTCGGCAAGCTATGCTTCGTGCAATTACTCACAATCCATGGTACTGTTACCTACAGACGAAGCGGAGGTGACTAAATTGATACTGGGCCATCGCAATGACTGTGCCCCTGGATGGGACCGAATATCCAATAATTTTCTTAAAAAACACATAGCTATCATAGTCCCTCCTTTGACTTACGTGTGTAACCTCGCTCTCGATACTGGCCTGTTCCCCAGTGCATTCAAAAAGTCAATTGTTCATCCGGTCTTTAAGGGTGGGGACAGAAGCCGTGTCAACAACTATAGACCCATTGCCGTGCTGCCAGCGCTATCCAAGATACTCGAAAGGATCATGAACGGTAGACTGGTTGATTACTTGGAGAGCAATCATCTTTTATCTTCCTCTCAATACGGTTTCAGGGCCGGAAAATCGACGTCTGATGCTGTTCATGATCTCACTAACTTTATCGTCACTAACATGGACGCGGGTCGTAAGGTCTTGGGGATTTTTCTGGACCTTGCGAAGGCATTTGACACGGTTTCTGTGCCTATACTTATTCGGAAGATGGAACGCCTTGGAATAAGGGGGGTTCAATTGAAACTCTTTGAGGATTATCTGAGTGGGCGTACTCAGAGCGTGAAGATAGGGGAGTGCGTCAGTGACGCACGCCAAGTTACCTACGGCGTGCCTCAAGGCAGCGTACTGGGACCTACCCTCTTTCTTATATACATTAACGACCTCGGTATGCTAACTATCCCTGAGGGTAAAATTATAACTTTTGCTGACGATACTGCCCTGTTATTCAGTGCGGCCACGTGGAGTGAGGTCTACGGATTTGCACAGCTGGGCTTCAACATGGTATCGGGTTGGTTACAGAATAATATTCTTACCCTAAATGCTGCGAAAACCAATTATGTCACTTTCTCCATAAAACGTAACAGGCCTACCTCGACTACTGCTCCGCTTTCAATCGTAGCTCACTCTTGTCCGATGCCATACGCCACTACTTGTACTTGCGCTCACATTGATAAAGCCGATAATGTAAAATATCTGGGCATTATCATAGACAGTGCACTAAATTTCCACAAGCACATTTCCGTATTGAGTGGTAGGCTGCGGAAGTTAATATACGTCTTTAAGACCCTTAGATGGGTGGCTGAGGAAAAGGTCAAGAGTTTGGTGTATCTTGCCCTCGCTCAATCTTTATTGACATACTGCATCACATCTTGGGGTGGTGCCCCAAAATCCACTATTCTTGAATTAGAAAGAGCTCAGAGAGCCCTCTTGAAAGTGTCATTGTGCCTTCCTTTTAGATACCCTACCACCCTTCTATATAAGGAAGCGAAGGTCTTAACAGTGCGGCAACTATTCGTTCAACAAATAGTTTTGAAGCAGCATGGTCTCTTAACATATTCCTCTTCTCTTTCGCGTGGCAAAAGGCGATACAACCCCGCAGACAGTTTTCGCAGCCGTCTTTTGACCAAGTTTTCGCAACGATTCTTCTGCCACCTCGGCCATTATCTCTACAACAGTATCAACAGGTCTCTGCCTATCTATGACCTTACTAAGACTAAATGCAAAATGAAAATTACTTGCTGGCTTCAGGATTTAAACTACCTTGAAACTGAAAAAATCTTAGCTGTCCCGGAGTAGTTTACGACATAGTAATTAATTTTAATCAAGGATATATTTTAATATTATTCATCAATTTTCTTGACATGCATTGACACATATACACACACACAAACTCCCTGTGCGCACACTAAATTTTAGTTTTATTCTTGACATTGGTTTTAATTTTGTTTGTTATTTGTGTTTTTATTTAGATTTATATTTTGATTCGTATTTTGTATTTTGATTTGTTTTTGATTTGTATTTTGATTTGGTTTTTTTTATTTCTTATATTGATTTTACTTATTTGTTTTTTGGTTTTTTGATATTGATTTTAATTATTTGTTTTTTGATTTTGATTTTAAAATTAGTTTTGATTTTAATTTTGATTATGAGTTTGATTTTTAATTAAATTTGGATTGATTTAGATAGATTTATAGATTTTGATTTTGATTGTGTTCTTTATTCTGATTTTAATTGAATTGATTGTTTAAATAGCTGCGACTTAACATTTCTAACCCTACACATTCCTCCATCCCCACACATTACTAACCATACTAACACTATATAGATATTTGCCATAAAATTGTTAAATAATTCGCTACTACGGTCTGAAGCATTCTAATGTTATAAAGCTTAAGGGGGGGACCTGGTGTCCTGAAATACAGGCCCCAAGCCTAGTTTAGGCACCAGTCTCCCACAATATACTTATTTTTTTTGTCACTTGAAATGTATTGTGTATTTTTATGTGTATTGTGGCGAGAAATAAATCTTATTATTATTATTATTATTTAAACTCACATACACAAAAACCCAGACACGGAACAACTATCTGTAGGCCATACAAATATTTGTTCCGTGCAGAGATCGAACCCGTGACACGCAGCGCAGCAGTCCAATCACTCAGCCACTGCGCCAACCGTGGCGTCTATTTTTTATTATAAAAGAATTAGTTTGTAAAACTATTTTGACCCATTATTCTTAAAGACTAACTGAAGAGAATTTTAAGAGCCATTCCGTCTTATATCTTGACAATCGACCTCTTTAAACTAAACAAGTAAGAGATACTTTTGATCTGAAAGTTTTAACTGGCACTACACGCTATACAAAAGGCTGTGTACTGACTCAGAGTAGCACAGAGAGCCATAGATGGCACGGTTGGCGTACTGGCTCAAGAAATGGACTGCTGCAATGGGTTTCGCGGGTCGGATAACGTAGATATTATGTTATGATGAGCATCTACGAGTACGTTGCAGTAGAAGGAAGAGAATTGCTTTCTAAGTTGTCAAACCAAGGCAAGGAGTTTGCTTTGAGTTATTTATTTCAAGAAATTGAAAGAATGCTCTAAAATGAGCTTATGACATTCAAGAAATGGCAAATAGACTTATTTATTTTCATTGCAAATATTGAAACGGGTTTGTTTACATGCGAGTACCTTTGTTGACTTGAGGTTTAAGGTCAAAAACACACAATGTCACGCACAACGATATGTATAGACTTGACAAAGTTCAAACGCGATTTTCCCGTGAAATAAGGATAGTAATTTTGGGATATGAGCTACTTTGTGATGGTTGAAATTGCTTCTGAACGTTGCCGAGTATATGCATATTGGTGCAGATCACTGCATGCTTACCGTACAACATTGCAGCACAATAGCAAATTGTTCTGGCCGTAGCAATGTGCTAGCAATGCATGAGTGAATTTGCAGTGTTTCTGTTTGCATTCCACGTAGTTAAAATTCATTGACGTAGAGTAAAATAGAGTCAAGTTACAAACGGTTACCACGTATTCAGTAGGTGCCAATATTACACCCACCATTGTGCCAATATCACACCACCCAACATTAAAACGTTACATCGGATAATAAAACAAAAGTGGAATATTTACATAGACAAAATGTACCTATGTCACAGATTTTTTTTGTGACTTTTCTTTGACTCTGTTTATACAAGGTGTAATTCAATTGAAAAGATCTCAGGTACTATTATATTCATTACTATGAACCACTTGAGGAACACTAATACCATGAGGACAATAGTGCAGTCAATTCAAGAAGAAAAGTACGTATATTTACAATAATTGTATGCAAACAAAAGTCCCAGGCGGGTACGTACCAAAATCCCGAAATTTAAAATACCGATGGACGAAATCCTGAAAATTTAAACGCCGAATGGTTGTTTGGTCGAAAGTTTAAAATCCCGAAATTTCATAATATCCAGGCACAGCTATTACTAATATCTAAATCAATTTACCATATTCAATTCAACTTCAGAATGGTCGAAATGTCAAGTCTACAAGTGAGTTTTCTGAGTAAAATTATGTAAAGCTCGTAAACCAACGATATTTGAATCAAACCAAATAGATGAATTACTCGACTCAATTTGCATTTTGTTCCGTCAAATGTTGGGTTAAAATTTAATTTCCAAAATGGTGATATTATTTCAACGGCAGAAGAAGATTAAAGATTCAGGTGCTCTTAGAATTGGAGATCTGGGTTGGTATAACTGGGTGGGATTGGGTTTCCAATTTTAGCTCTTTAGAGCTATATCCTAATGTCGGCTTTCGACTATGCTATGTATTATATATTACATCTTGAGCTATATATTACATCCCGCGATTGCTGTTCACACTGTAAGAAAGAGTAAGATATAAATAGAACAGTTTCTGCTTCGGTCACCGCTGTGCCATGACATTCTTTATCGAGAAGGTTGAATTCTGTAATGGATAACATGGAGACTGTTTTGCTTATTTAACATCTATGGTAACATAAAAACGAAAATTCGAAACACGTGATCAGTTGACACGTACACACGAACATCACTATTCAAACTTAGGGCGATGCAGGGGGAGGCGCGATGTCCGGGGACGTGATGTAAAACATACACCTTCAAATGACCTCTAAATATCGCTCAGTCGGTCGAAAAAATATTTATAGTTTGATAATTAATAGTTTGATTTTAATATTTAATAATAACAAATCCACGTTATCTCATTCGAACAGGTTCATCATAATTATTTTACAGCATAATATTTTCACTGATTAATTAAATCCTGTATTAAGGGGAACCGCTGCACCACTTTATTAGGACGATCAGTTTGGACCAAATATTTGTATCGGTGGTACAATATAAAAACAGATATTTACTAGGAGTTCCTGTATCACACATAGACCGCATCTAGGGTATTTTTCGGCATCTAGGGTCCACTTCACTATTCCCAAACCACTGTAACTCCTGTTTACCAGAATCAACAGTGGCGACCACAAGAACTGCGCCGAGACAATGAAGCTCGACGAAGTCCCAGAGAAACGATTTAACTGTCTTGGATCCCGCAACGAAATTAATCAGAAAAGAATAGCGGAGGAGTAGAAAAAAACATAACTTCCACTTCCCTCCATATCAGCAGGAAACAGAACAGAACAAGGCCAATAGGCACACAGGGGCGTATACAACTGGGACAAGCCCAGTTGCCTAGGTTGCATCTAGGTTACGTATAAGTAGTTCGTTTTACAACATAATTATCATCATAATTATCACTATTATTCCTAAAGGTTTATTCAGAGATACACTACAGGACAAATTATGTTTTAAGTCCCGAGTAATAGGAGGTGAACATATTGCTAATCAACCGGTATAAAACTAGGCTTCATGGCAGATACTAAGAAGCTCCTGATAAAAAAATCAAATAACACTTTGCCCGGCCCAGAAATCGAACGCAAAACCTCATGTTCAGCAGTCGACTAACACAGTAGCGGCTTTAATTACTAGAATTTTCTGTACATTTGCTAACATGAAACCAGATTTTATATTACAAGTGTAAGAAATTTCTCAAATCCTCGCATTCTTACGTCCTCACCCATATCACGTGCAACGTGATCTGACAGGCGTTTGTGCCTCAAGGTGAAAAACGTTATCCTGCCTTTTCGCCGAAAATTGTTTGGCAGATTATCACTTGCCAACCACTTTGACAACTAATGATAAGCAAATTTTTATATGACAACGTTTCATTTGGTAGAGATTATTATAATGACACAAAACGTTTGGGGACATTATCATTTGTCAAACATTTCACTAGGCCACACAACTATTAGACGAAATTGAATAACGTTTTGTCAGTGTAACAGTTCCCTTTTCATACATTGATAATTACAGTTATAAAAAACTAGCAGACCTGGCAGACGTCGTCCTGCCCGTCCGGACAGCAGCGCCACTTACCGAGTCCAATTGTGAATCTAAACCATTCTCGAAACACACACGAAAATTTCATCCATTTTGGTCTAGCCGTTTAGGAGGAGTTATATACAGGGTGTTTGGAAGGGAGCTGTACATACGCCTAGGGTAGAAACTAGGGATAGTCTGCTACCTACCCCCGCCCATTATATTGACCTTGGCCTCAAGGTTTTTTTTTAATTTATTATTATTTTTTATTTGACTTTTTGACTAAAACTACCTGTAGCTCAAAATCTATCCATGGGACCGGTCGGCTAATGGTCTTGTTTTAATCGTTAGAGTCTTAGGGTCCTGCAAAAAATTATTTTACACCAGAAAATTGTGGAGAAGAAAAGTTATGGGGCCTGAAGTACCGTAGTAAGGTAAAGAAATAATTTTAAATTAAAAAAAAACCTTGAGGCCAAGGTCAATATAATGGGCGGGGGTAGGTAGCAGACTATCCCTAGTTTCTACCCTAGGCGTATGTACAGCTCCCTTCCAAACACCCTGTATAAGAAAAATATATATAAAAAGATAAACTAATTTTTACACGCAGTTTTACCCCGCTACTAGGAAAACTTGGATGCAAAAGAGCGAGCGAATCGAGCTCAGGACTTGGGTCACCCCGCGCTCATTCGAACCCGCCATCCCCTTCGTGACTAAGAACTGGACACGTGTAAATAAAGCTCAAACCCCTATAAGAACACCACAAATGACCATGACCCTGAAGAAAAGTCCATTATCCCTTGGCCCCGTCTCTATCTACCCTTCTTATCCCATATTTTTGTTTTCACCCCATCATTAATATTTTACCATAATACGAGGTCTGTTAGCATCAAACTTGCTTCCTTTCTCATCAATCATCGACTTTCAAAACATCCCTTCGACTAAACTTCTTATCTTTATCTCCTAATTCGACTCTCAATCTTAACGTTACAGATATAGGGGCTATACTTGCTTAGCACAATATTTATCGTATTACAATTTTATTACAGGATAGTTTCTAAAGTGATTACAGCACATATTTTGGTTGCTTTATGGCAAACAAACAGCAAATATGGCTACCTTAATTTAGTGTAGAATAATACCAGTAAATTAAGTAGAAGCCCTGAGTAAAGAAAAAACTTCAAAGGCGTTGTTGTTCAAATATTATTGACCTTTTACTCAATTAATGGAAGTGCGTAGGATGGGTCACAGTAAATAAGGAAAAGAATTTTCATGACATTGTTTTGTAAAAATATGTCAAGTCGATTCCGTAAGAATTTTCGATACATCGCATTGTTCAGTCAACATGTTACCGAGTGGGTGGATATTCATATAAAGCTGCAAACACCAGAAAAATATTGACTCTTAAAATTAACAAGTAAATTTAAAAGATATAGTGATACGAGTATCAAACAATTAATCAATAAATAAAATAAAATAAGAAATCTTTCAGTTCATCTAAAGGTCGATTCTACACGATCAAACTTTACGCAAGACACGAAGAATTAATCATAAAACTAATTAAAATTGTATCTAAGATGCCACACATAAACTAGCCAATTGCAACTCGGACTCGCACATGAAGGCTCCGTACCATCGTAATAGGGAAGCCCTCTTTCATTTGTATTAACTCTCTTTTTTTTTGAGTTGTGGAAAATCATCAAATAACCCCTTTCGCTATTGGGCAGAGCGAAATTGAGTGTCAGACTTCTACTGACTAAAAACCACCCATGTTCCTTCTTAGCCCTTTATGTCAAGGCCACGGTATCTCTTACAACATCCCGCAGCCTGCATCATCCCGCAGCCCCCTATTTAACTCCCTTAGGGGTTGAATTTAGAAAAATATGAATACTAAAACATTCCCCGAGAACCACTCTATCTGTTGGTGAAAACAGTATGAAAATCTGTGCAGTAATATTCGAGTTTATCGCGAACAGACAGAAAGACAGACGTGCCAGAGGACTTTGTAGCGATAATAGACATTTTGTAATAAGTATGTTATTCACAGTGTTTGTATGAATGACAAAGTCATATTTGCGGTTTTATAATAGGCTATATCTCAAAAACCGCTGACTATGTCTCGGACAGACAGGCATGACGAATCTATAACGGTTCCGTTTTTTGCCATTCGGCTACGGAACCCTAAAAATTTGGACTGGATAATTTTTATATGAAACGTGGCTTGCCCATAGGCCTGCCTAATTTAAGAAATAGCGGCTGTGTATAAAACCTAATAAAGCATAATCTTTGCCTTAAATCTTTATTATTAGCTATTGATTAGCTGGCATCAATACAAACAAGGAATGAATAAAAAAAAACTTTATAATATGATTTATCATCATCATCATCATCACCGTATAATGTTCCCACTGCCGGGACTCAGGCTATAATCCAACACGCGGGCCAAGTGTGGGTCAGTAGCTGTGTGTGAAATTTTTAGTTCCAAGGCATGGTGGTTTTCTCACGATGTTTTCCTTCACCGTTTAGAGAGCAGTGGTGATGAAATAAATTACACAAAGTAATGAGCCTGCCTGTGTTCGAACTTATGTCTTACTGTGTATAAGTCGGGGCCGCCGCTACTGGACCATCACTGCTCTGACTACAATTAGAAATAATCAAATACATGTAAAGACAATACTTTGTTGTATTGCTTTAATTTTAAGGTTGTATATGTTATCTATGCTATTTTTATGTTTAGTTTTTTGTTGTCAAAAGGGAGACTTTAGACGTTTGATTTAAAAATATGTTTTGTGGTTATAAGAGATAAGGAATTGCGAAGGACTGAAATAATAAACTTTAAATGTCGTTTCTTTGTTTACAGGTATGTGTGTACATAATTGGTTTATAATATAATTTTGTATCATAGTTTAGTTTCGTTGTGTTAACAATAAAATCTTTGTTTACAGAGCAACACACGTTTATTATAATTAGTACCTTCGTGTAACAAGAAATAGAGAGAAATAGACTTATAAAACGACATTTTTGTTTATAAACCTTGATAAAACATTAAAGATGGAAAAACTTCGTTTTGAATTCACAATACTTCCGGGGAGTGACGGAAAAACAAATATCTGTTGTATAACATCAATAGCTACTAGTGAAAATAAAGTATACGCTATACCAGAAGAATTTCAAACTGTCACTCATCACAAAGAATTAATAAAAACAGCAGCATTCACCAAGGTAAAAAACAGCCTAAAGAAAAGATACCAGACGCGAAGAGTCTGGATAACAGTAACAGGAGAACTTAAGAAAATCTACTTAGATGAGGATGATAATATACAATTTGAGAATCAGTACTTAGAAGAACTAGAACAAGTTCAAAGTGCGACTGTACAAAGTAGAGAAATACAAGACTCTAAGCAGAAAAACTTGAAACACATAGCAGAGAAGTTTGTGATTGAAAAATTTACCAGCAAAAATTCAAATGCAATCCAATGGATTGACACTTTTGAAAAAGAATGCCTACGCTTTGATGTACCAGAAGACGAGGAAAAAATTGAAATACTTAGATTGTTCATGGATAAAAGTTGTATAGATTGGTATGGTTCCATGATTATAAAATTGACCATGGATTCGGAATGGAAAATATGGAAAAACAAATTCTGTGAGTCATTTGCGAACAAAGGATGGAACCAAGTAACCTACGCTTTATTATTCAAATATAAAGACGGATCATTGGTGGATTATGCAATAAAGAAGGAAAAACTGTTACTGGATATGAGAAACACGATTGATACAGGTACCCTGATAGATCTTATTGCAGCTGGTTTGCCGGAACACATACTGAACAGGATTGATAGAGAAACATTAAGAGATTCAGTGGATCTTTTTAATGAAGTGAGAAGGTTTGAACATTTATTAAATAAAAAGAATAGTTCGAACTATAGAAAATATGGAAACGCAAGAGAAAACTATAGAAATGAAAATAAAAGCCCATGTTAAACTTGTGAAAAGTTACATAAAGGAATTCGCTATCACCCCGAATCTGCTTGTTGGTTTAAAACAAGAGAAGATGATATAGCAAAAGAGAAAAACATTAAACATGTAAACAACTCTGTGATAGAAGCAGAGTTACATGAAACCGAACAAAAAAACTAATAGTGACACCATTAATAAATGTCAAACTACTATTAAATGATACATTAGAAATTTATGGAGTTTATGATTCCGGTTCAAATGTTTCTTTAATTAATTCGAAGTTATTAAAACTAAAAGGAAAAGGAAATAGTTTGAATGAAGCAAGTTTAGTGACAATTAATGGTGTCAAAAAGGCAAGTGGTTTGACAAATTTAAAAATAAAAATCTTTGAAATTGAAGAAAATACTGAAGTGTACATTATAGATGAACAAAATTTCAAATATGATTTTTTGATTGGATTAGACCTGATAATAAAGTTCAAGTTAATACAAAATGAAGACTTAAAATTTTGACGACACGGTTGGCGCAGTGGTTGAGCGATTGACTGCTGCGCAGCATGTCGCGGGTTCGATTCCCGCACGGAACAAATATTTGTACGACCTACAAGTATTTGTTCCGAGTCTGGGTGTTTTTCTATCTATAATATGTACGTATTTACAAAAAAAAAATGTATATAAGTAGTTTATCAGCCATCTCGTTACCATAACACAAGCATTAGGTTGCTTAGCTTGGGACTAGATGGCGCTGTGTGAAATGTCCAAGGATATTAAAAAAAAAAAAAAAAAAAAAAAAAAAAAAAAAAAAATTACACAGAAACAAAACTTGAATAAAGCAAAAGTAGAAGGAATCGCTACAAATATAAAAACGAATACGGAGGAAGAAAAAATAACAAAAGTAGAAGAAGTTTTTACAAATTATACAAAAGCTAACGCTAAAGAAGAAAGAATAAAAAACATAGAACAAAGAAAGAAAGAATTTATGATTAATTTTAACGAACATGTAAGAGAAGAAGATTTCGAAATAAAGATAAACCATTTAAATGAATATCAGAAATCAGAAATAAATAAACTGATTAATAAATACAATTCAGTTTTTGCAAAGAATAAATATGACGTTGGAACTGTTAACGAATATGAAGCCAGAATAGACTTGTCAGTAGACAAATATTGTAGCAAGAGACCCTACAGATGCACTATGGAAGATAAAAAAGAAATAGAAGAACAAATAGGAAAATTATTGGATAATAAACTTATAGAAGAATCCTACAGTCCATTTGCTGCACCTGTCACATTGGCTTATAAAAAAGCAGAAAACAAAAAATCCAGATTATGTATAGACTTCCGAGACTTAAATAAAATAGTAGTACCGCAAGCACAACCATTTCCATTAATAGAAGACTTAGTGACTAAGACAAGGAATTGCAATTTTTATTCAACTTTAGATATAAATTCTGCTTTTTGGTCTATCCCTTTACGAGTAGAAGACAGAAAAAAGACAGGATTTGTAACACAGGAAGGACATTTCCAATGGACTTGCCTACCGTTTGGACTGAAAACCGCACCAGCAATCTTCCAGAGGATATTGAGTAATATACTAAGAAAGTACAAACTTACAGATTTTGCTGTAAATTATATAGACGACATCCTAATATTCTCAAAATCATTTGATCAACATATTCATCATCTAACACAGCTGTTGGAAGCGATTAAAATAGAAGGATTCAGATTAAAAATTACAAAATGCACATTTGCATCAGACTCTGTAAAATACCTGGGTCATATAATACAAAATAATTCTATTAAACCACTGAAAGATAATCTGATTTCAATAAGGAATTTCCCTACTCCGAAAACGCAGAAGAATGTAAGACAGTTTCTGGGGAAAATTAATTTTTATAATGAATATATACCAAGAAGTGCGATTATATTAGATCCGTTACATAACTTACTGAGGAAAAATCAACCATTTATTTGGTCTGACCAATGTCAAAGGGCATTTGAGAAAATAAAAAATCTCTTATGCTCTCAACCAGTTTTAGAAATTTTTGATAAAGATTTACCAATCAATATTTACACGGATGCTTCTATAGAGGGTGTTGGAGCCATTTTAAAACAGACACAGCCAGATGGAAAAGAAAAACCAGTAGCTTACTTTTCTAAAAAACTAAATGGAGCCCAAAAGAAGAAAAAAGCGATATACTTGGAGTGCTTAGCCATCAAAGAAGCAGTGCGATACTGGCAGTACTGGCTGATAGGCAAATTATTTACAGTTTATTCAGATCATAAGCCGCTAGAGAACATGAATTTGAAATCGAGAACCGATGAAGAACTGGGTGATTTGACATACTACTTATCACAATATGATTTTATTATAAAATATGCACCAGGAAAGAAAAATTTGGAAGCGGATTGCCTTAGTAGGAATCCTGTACTGGAGTCAAATGAAAATACAGACGAACAATTGAAAATTGTGAATTTGGTTAACCTAGAAGATATATTAATAGATCAGGATAAAAATGAAGAAATAAAAAAGAATAAAGAAAAAATAATTAATAAACAAAACATCTACTATAAAAAAGTAAGAAACAAAGAAAAAATAATTTTGTCAGAAGAATTCAGTATACAATTTTTAAGAAATATACATGAGAATCTTTGTCATATTGGAATAAAACAAATGTTGAAGACAATTAGCCCACTGTACACAGCAAGAAATTTAACAAAAAACATTAAAAAAGTATGTAGGGAGTGCAAGATTTGTATAAGGAATAAATCAAGAGGACAGTACAAATTTGGATTTATGTCTCATCTGGGTCCAGCGACAAAACCATTTGAAATAATCTCTATAGACACAATAGGAGGTTTTGGAGGGTCAAGGTCTACGAAAAAATACTTGCACTTGTTAGTAGATCACTTCACTAGATACGCATTTATCTTAACTTCAAAAACTCAGAGTGCAAATGATTTTATTAAACTAGTTAAAAATATATCAGAAACAGAAGACATTAATATGCTGCTCACCGATCAATATCCTGGTATAAATTCAAAGGAATTCAAGAAATTCTTAAAAGAAAAACAGATAAATATGGTATTTACTGCAGTAAATGCACCATTCTCAAATGGTCTCAATGAGAGGCTAAATCAAACATTGGTTAACAAAATCAGATGCAAAATTAATGAAGATGGAAATAAGAGGGCCTGGACAACAATAGCTCATGAATGTGTGAGTAAATATAATCAAACTATTCACTCAGTAACTGGCTTCTCACCAAGTTATATTTTGTATGGTACAGATGTCACGGTTTTACCCAAGGAATTGAAGCAAGAAAAAACACATAATGACTGGGTCAGAGATAGAGCAACAGCACTTCAGAATACAATAAAATCACACAACTACAACAAAACATTATTTGACAAAAATAGAAAATACCATGAATTCAACGTTGGAGATATGGTATTTGTGGAAAACGGCAATAGGCTAAATAGGAAAAAACTAGAAGAACTGAAAATTGGACCATTTCAGATTGTTGAAAAAGTTTCAAAATCAATATATAGAATCGACACAGGACACAGGAAAACAGAGTCAAATCTTTATCATATCACAAAACTTATCCCAATACCCATAACACAAGAAGAAGAATCAGGAGATGAAGAAACAGAAGAAAGGGAAGAGTTTTCTTGAAAGAAAATTTACTTGTGAAAATTTTCTTCTCCATGGGGGGAGATGTAAAGACAATACTTTGTTGTATTGCTTTAATTTTAAGGTTGTATATGTTATCTATGCTATTTTTATGTTTAGTTTTTTGTTGTCAAAAGGGAGACTTTAGACGTTTGATTTAAAAATATGTTTTGTGGTTAATAAGAGATAAGGAATTGCGAAGGACTGAAATAATAAACTTTAAATGTCGTTTCTTTGTTTACAGGTATGTGTGTACATAATTGGTTTATAATATAATTTTGTATCATAGTTTAGTTTCGTTGTGTTAACAATAAAATCTTTGTTTACAGAGCAACACACGTTTATTATAATTAGTACCTTCGTGTAACAAGAAATAGAGAGAAATAGACTTATATACATAATCTTTAAAAAACAAACAGCCTGTGCCTTTATTTTAGAAAAAAATGAGCAAAGCTTACCTCACGGCAAAAGATTTTTCTTAAAGAATAATACCTTATGAAAAGTTCTAAGTTCAGCCGCAGACAAACACTTTAAGTTTACGAGCTACGATTGCTTTAGATCAGATTAAAACGAAAAGACATAACAAAAGTCTTATTTGTTCATTCTTTCATTTGTTTTAGTTGAGTAATGTCCTTTCAGGCGTACTACATACATACATACATAAACTCACGCCCTTTTCCCACGAGGGTAGGCAGAACCCACAGAACGCCACTTGTTACGACCCTTATATACGCCTTTTGCTTCGTCCACATTCATACATCTGGTCACACACGCACGCCGGTTACGAGTACTTTCTGAAGAAGGAGAAAGGTGTAAAAGTTCCCTTAACGCAAACGAAGGGGATTGGCTCTCCCCACTACTGCGATCATTTTTTGGTTCTAGACCGTACCTGGGAACCCCCTAGTTACGGAGCTATTGGAGGTCAGAGATCCAAATTTTGCACAGCTGTTTTTGTAAATACTAGTTTTTCAGCTTATAACTTTACTAAAATTATCTCCATGAATCGTTTTCTATTCATAGCATCCACTAGCACAATGTTTTAAGAGTGCTACATTGAGTTTTATCGTAAAATGTGATTTTTGACCCCAAAAAAAAAAGTCGTTTCCCAGCAAAAATTTTTGCGTAGGGATACTTTGTTTGATGTACAGAATGCATGGTTGACGTATGTGTGAAGGGTTAATTTACATCCTGTATGTCTTTCTAGGGCGTCCCCTCCCGGCGTTGGACTGTATGGAAAATATACAATATTATGGTAGCATTCAGTGAGTTCAAAATGTTAGTAATTGTATGTTGTAATAACATAATACCTTAAATCCCTGAAGGGTTAAGTAGAGGTGTACCCATTAGTACTACCCTCCTTTTTATGATATTTCATAAAATAATCGTTACAATTTATGTAAGGTCTTAAGATTAAGATTTACTGATCTGAACAATGTTTCTCAATCCTAGAATATGAAGTATGAGAAAAGTCTGTATTATTCATACAATCCAAATACAGTCCTTAATTAGTCCAAAAATGTGACTATTACAACAAACACCAGCTGAAATCCACAAGTCTGCATCAAGGATGTAAAAGTAACGAAGCCAAAAAGCACTTGCTCTCCCCATCAATGCGATTTTTTTTTTCTAGACTATACCTGGGAACCCCCTTGTTACGGAGATATGGGACTCAATGTTCCAAATTTTTCACAGCGTCTTTTTATTTAAATACTTGTTTTTCAGGTCTTGTTTTCCAATTCAATGTTTTAAGACCGTAAAAAGTGGTTTTTACCGTTTTGTGACCGTAAAAAAAAAGTCGTTTCCCAGCAATATTTTTTGCGTAAGGTTACTTAGTTTGATGTCCATACAGAGTTGATATGAGAGAGGGGCATTAAATTACACTACGTATACTATACGTGTTTAGTATTAATTCGATACGGTACAAAAATAAAAAGCACCAAAACGGAGGATTTTTTTTCAAACAAACTAAATAGCTAACAAAACAGAGTAAAACGCAAACATCCTTTATAAATAAATTTAACTGTCGCGTCACGGTCAAAGCTGTGCCGGTGGCGCGGGCGGCGGCGGCGTCAGAGCGGCAACAACGCATCTCAGATTTATCGTTTTAAGGTGCATGACCTATGCGTATGACATAATAAGCTGTTAAGAAAGATACATCGTGTTCAAACGGGGCAAAAACTTAAAAAATCATTTGCGTCTAAACTACTGCTCCTATTTAATTTATTTTTGGTACAGAGCTTAAAAATGGTTCCTAGTTTATGCTGTTTAAAGGAAAGCCTCTCTGTCGTATCAACTCTCTATAATAATGCTTGGTTGACGGTTTCGTGAAGGGTTCATAAACACTCTGTTAAGTCTGTATTTATCTCTGAATCGTAACCACGATTTGTATGAAGTTGATCTTCTGTTTCATCTGTTATACAAAAAAATCTCTTATGGATAAAATTGCAAAGACTTTCAGGTGACTATAAAATACAGAACATTGAACTAAGTGGTCGTAATTTAAAAGCATTCTGTCGAGACTGCACACTTTGTTCGATATGGTGCCGAATTTCAATTTTGTTTGATAGCAGACGCAATTTCACGTGAAAAGTTTTGATCCCTTCATCTGATGTGGAAGATAGGAGGAAAAATTGTCCTCAATAAAGGTATTTCAGAATTTGGTGAAAGAAGAAATTTATAATATTTTTAGCCACGTACGCGTAAATCAAAGACTTAAGTCATGTTATTTCTTTCAGATAATCTTTTATCTAATTTATAGTCACATTTATTTTAACATATCCAAATCCTATGGAGAAATGAATGAAGCTATTTTGATAAAATAATAAATGTCGAGACGAGGTCTACTGCTACGCGAATGCTACGGCGTAGCTCTTGATATTGCTACGCTTACTGCTACGTCGTAGCAGTAAACACCGCTATGCACTGAATCGACTTTCTTTTTTACTTCTTCCGTAGGTTGTTAACAAGTTTGTTCCAGAAACAAGAAAAAGAAAGAAGAAAAGAGAAGTTGTTTGTTGTTGTTTGTAGGATAACCTAGATATAAATCTAAAGCGTTATCGTCATTATTTATTGAAGAAGTCCAAACATTGAGTGTAAACCGAATTAATCAAATTACCGTATCACTGCAAACCCAAGACACGCAGCTCTGGATTTTTCTGGGTTATGTCCGTATTGTACAATTATCACTTGCTTCAGTGAAAGAAAACATCATCATACTCCACAGTACAGTAGAATCCCGATTATCCGGATCAGTTAAACCAGGGGTATTCCGGTTAAACTAAAGACTATCGATTTCTAAGTGAAATAAAACAATAAAATAACTGTTCGTTATAGAGTGTTTCACATAGGTACGCCATACTTTATTATGCAATAGAATATAAAAATACGGTAATTAGAGCCATAAACAATGAATCCGGATAATTGAGGTTCGGATATTCGGAATTCTACTGTATTATATTTCTTTATGAACGGCTATACAACAACACTTCTACACTAATATGATAAAGAGGAAAGATTTGTATTTTCGTGTGTGTTTTCTGCGCCGATTTAAAAAAATCTTTCATTATTAGAAAGCTAAATTCACCCTGAGAAACATAGGCTAGCTAGCTAGCTAGCTTTATCTATGTATTCTCAAGGGAACGGGTACTACGTAGGTGAAACTGCGTGACGTCCGTTCGGTGTGAATACAAATCCACAACTTGGCTTTGTACGAGCATGTTCTCGTGAACTCAGTCATTGAGCTATTTGACTTGCTTTGTCTATCTTGATTGGGTATTTGCTGACAACTTGTTAAGACACAAGGACAATACCAATGAATTCTGATGTCGCGAGGTGAATTTGTAACTAGTGAAGGTGAAGTAGAGGAAGACCAAAGAAACGATGGATGGACTGTGTTAAGAATTATATTTATTCTATTTATATACTAGCTGTTGCCAGCTGCTTCACCCGCTACAACTCAAAAATTATCCCACGGGAAGATAAAATCGGGATAAAAACTATCCTATGTGTCAATCCAGGTTATAAACTATCTGTGTACCAAATTTTATCTAAATCCGTTTAGTCGTTTTTGCAAGAAGAAGCTACAAACATACACACACACACACTCACAAACTTTCACCTTTATAATATTAGTGTGATGTGATTAGGGACAAAAAAACTGTTACATGTTAAGTTTAACAATTATGATTTGTTACAGAAATAGGCGTTTGCCTATTTCTGTAACTGTATATAACCCACACCATTGTCCACGGATTAATATATATGAACAAGTTAGTAACGGATATGAATTAAACGAATATAAGTTAAGATTATGGTGAAAGAGAATTTATAGCGAAGGTCTTAAATTTTATACTGGAAAGAGAGAATATATCTATGTCGATGAAGTGTGTTATAGGCCTCCACAAGTTGACGAACAGGTACTCGTGCCCAGGCGTTAGTCCTGCATGAATCTACATGAAACAACGGGGGCACGCGTGCCGCCCGTCTGAAAACGGTTCTAGGTACTGTAGAGCGTAACTAATTTGTGATTTCAATACAGTCAAATATATTGTTACACAAACCATGCAGCATCATGGCTCCCAAAAGTAATCGTCGAGATTCTAAACTTAAAACATTATGTTGCTGTAGTAATTGTGTTTAAAAATTCCTCGAATGGTAACATTTATAGTTTACAGTACCTACGTAAAAATATATGGATGAGATATGGTAAGAAAGGAGGTGTGTCATTACATGACGAAAAACAGGGAAAGTATGGAAGAAGGAGACATGCTGCTCCGACACAAGGAAGGTAATTAACAAATAAAATCTAATTAGTCCGTCAGATAGAGTTCTAAAAAATATTGGACACGTATTTTTTCTTTTTTCACGTAAACAAACAATGAAGACGATACAGTGCTTTGAAAACTCGTGTGACGTCATATTCTAAGACATTAGTATGACATTTCTTAACGGTCAGTGACGTCACAAAACCCAACTCAAATCTTTGACGCGTTATAACTTCGTAAATTTTTATTGATTTGATAAAACAAAAAATACGTATCCGATATTTTTCGATAATCTAACGGACGGAGTAATTAGAATCATAGTTTTTTAGTTAGTAAACATCCCTATTGGGATAAGGCCAAGAGAATGATGATTAATGTGGATAATGTTTCTCTTGAGAACCGGCTTTGGCCACAAATCGAACTTTGTCGAACACTAAATACAGTTTCCACTATCCCGATGCTGTTGGTCTTGTAATCGCATGAGCGTGGGATCCAGTTTTCGATTCCTAGCATGGCTATTGCGTGTCTTTTTAAATGTCAGTGGCTATCATAGTGTCCATCAATTAACTGTCAAATGGTTCCATTTTGTACTAAACCATAACCATTTGACAGTTAATCGATGGACACTATCATGATAGCCGACATTTAAAAAGATACGCTCTGCAGATCGGGCATAAGTGCTATTTTCTTTTCCATTGGTTTGTTACTAGCGCCCCGGGTTTTGGAAGTTGGGGGTCTGATACCCCGTGCCTCGGAAGCACGTTATGGCGTTGGTTACCGTTCCATAAGACTATGAGAGTAAAATGAACAGAGGGTGCACCTGTGTCTACGCACACACTGACCGAGAACGGAGATATAAATACAGGTCTCCTTTCTGTGATTATAGATTGCCGAGGCTAGAGTCCTTAATTTCAAGGCATCCACAGGAGAGTCTGGTTAAGCAGTAGCCATTTTCTCTAAGGTGAACAGCGAGATGCCAATAATAAAAAAAATGTGTTTGTAGACATTCAATATTTTCTTACGCAGTTATCAAAGCGATAAAATAATGACTGGGTTATTTTGAATACACCTGGTTCTCTGTCCTATTCGACCACTACTAATGACCTTAACACTGGCGCTAAATTGAGCCATTCTCACCTGATTCCAGTACATACTAATTGAATTGTCCGGGCTTAGCGCGTGATTAATCAGTGCTAATTGCTATGCGGGGTACGGGCCACCTACGTATTCAATATTCGTTAGTTAGTTTAAAGTGTACCATTGGGTAATAATAGGTCACTTATTCAACGCACTTGGTTTTACCCGCGTAGATGGCAATAGAGTCACTCCCAATTGGCTATTAATTTGACTACTGTTAAACATTCACGAAAAAATTATGTTATTTCAAAAAACCACCTAACAGTAATATCACGATGTGTGAAAAAAAAAAACGATCAAAAAATGGTTTAGTTTTAACTGATTGTAAATGACGTGCTAGACATTCTAGACAAAGACAACGCCACAGAAATGTGACGTCACATTTCATACCGCCATAGTTCCGTAGTACAAATGGGTGTTTCGCACGACAAGGATAGAAAATGCCCCCACCAAAAACTTCTAAAGCATGTAGCTACTCCATTTCTTTATTGATTTGATTACCTTTTTTCACACATACCTACAGAGTGTAAATTAACCCTTCACACATACGTCAACCAAGCATTCTATACATCAAACTAAGTACCCCTACGCAATTTTTTTTTCTGGGAAATGACTTTTTTTGGTGTCGAAAATTTCATTTTACGGTGAAACTCAATGTAGCACTCTTAAAACATTGTGCTAGTGGATGCTTTGAATAGTAAAAGGGCCATGGAGGTAATTTAAGTAAAGTTATAACCTGAAAAACTAGTATTTACAAAAATAGCTGTGCAAAATTTTGAACTTTGACCCCCAATATCTCCGTAACTAGGAGGTTCCCAGGTATGGTCTAGAACAAAAAAATTATCGCAGTGGTGGGTAGAACAAGTTACTTTTTCTTTTTTTTAGCGTGTGGAAAATCATCATAACCCCTCTCGCTCTTGGGCAGAGCGAAAGGAAGTGTCAGACTTCTACTGACTAAAAACCACCCATGTTCCTTCTTAGCCCTCTATGTCGAGGCCGCGATAGCTAATGTACAACCCGCGGCCCCGACGGGGGAACAAGTGCCCTTCGTTTGCGTTAAGGGTACTTTTACACCCTTTAGTGTTATTTGTATTAGTTCTTTAAATTGACATTTTCATGAATTTTTAATAGTAGCCAAATAGCCAATTCCATTGCACTTAAACATATCTGGCGAAATGTGGATTTTTGTATACCCCTGCCTAACTCTTCGGGGATTACAGGCGAGATGTTCTGAGCGCACAGTTACTTTCTAAAACAATCTTAAAAATCCAAGTATCTTGATTATAATTACCGAGTCTAAAACAGTCTCCCAACAATAATAATTAAAATATCCTCTTTCCCTTCCTATTGTTTTAGCTGCAAAATTAGTTACAGTATTACCTCGTTAAATCTTAGTTAACTTCAATTATACACCTATTACGGTTAGTTTGAGACAACTTAGTTTGAACCAGGAGCACAGTTAACTTTCAAAGTTGATCAACTTGTTTGAAACTGACGTAATAATGCTGCTGCATTTGAAACTCGGAAGAGCTCGTGGTTAAATTATAACAACTGCTCGGTTAAGCCGCGCTTGTCAAGGTTGGTCTGTGGATGGGTTACCACCCGTTATATATCAAGTTTCCTCCTTTCACAGGCGTAACCTGTAGTCAGTGGGAGTGGCTTGAAAGTCAGACAACCAGTCTTACCAAGTGGTACTGCATTACCCAATATTAATTGGATTGTGGAGGTCAGATAGGCAGTCGTTCCATGTCTGATAGTATTTAGGTGCATCCGGTTTGACTGGAAGGTGATCCCAAAATAGTTGGGAAAAGGTGTATGGAATGAAAAAAACTTTAACATAACAACACAAAAAAAATTAAAATAGTCAAAGTCAATTTTATTTGTGTAACATACGTAGTGAATACAGTTCTTAAATTAATAATAGGTCGCTATGTTATGCCAAAAGGCTTACAAATATAAGGTTGCATAGCATGCGAAATAATAACAGAAAAATGCATAATGCGAGAGGTAAACACAAATGATTTGGTAGGTATGACAAAATTAATAGAATTATGATAGAAACAAGTATTATAAAATGTCACATTAAGAAGTAAATACTACAGTCAAATCAGTCAGTCAATCTAGTACAAAAAAAAAACTTTTATACATTGTATGAAACGTCTCTTTTCGCGTGTGCCATCATATCATATCTCAATATTTGAAAAGTATTTTAGACACGTCTATCAATAATAATTATCGGCGGTAACTAATAGAGCATACGTGAGACCTTCATCCAATATTGGTTGTAAAGCCTAGTTTACACTTATTCCTTACTAGCGGACAACACACGATTTCACCCGCGTAGTTCCCGTTTCCGTGGGAATACAGAGATGAAAAGTAGCCTATGTCACCCGGGGATAGTGTAACTTCCCCAGAGTGAAAGAGTTTCTCAAATCGGGCCAGTAGTTTTTAATTTTATTCATTACATACAAAAATACAAATCTTTCCTCTTTATAATATTAAGTGGAGATAACACTGGCTCAAAGGAACTGGATGAGAGATATCAAGATCTGAATTTGGCCTTTTTGGTTCATGCCCGGAGGTGGAATAATGTAGGATGATGATGACTCACTTATCAAAATCTGTATATAAATATACAGATCTTGAATCTGTATCTCAATCATAATTTAAATTCCAACCATAATTATTTCAGCAGGACTATTTCATTTATTTAATTTGAGTAGGTATATTCTGAAATTTTAATCTATAGTTGTTTGGCAGCATGATTGTTTAACATTGTATGTACTCCTAATTTTACTTTCTATTAAATTGTGTATTTAGAGCATGTCATTGTGTACTCGATAATGTTGAGTAAGCTGTGGTTACCTGTTTTTAGTGTACGTTACAGGACTATGCATTCTGTATTAGTTTGTTTGAATAAGATAAATAATTTTAATGTAACTTTTTGGTAATCATAAATAAAAAACTATGAAAAACCAAAAAAAAAGGAACTATGATGAACGTGAACGCAACTCGAGTCAATCACCCGATACTTAATTTAAATCGATTCTAGCCGATCATACCCGATCGTACCCGAACCGACAATAGGACCATTGTCACCCTCACCGATCTCAGAGGTCATCGGGACACACATGGATCGAATTAGTTATTAACATACCTATGGAATTTGTGGGTGAATTTGAATGTAAATTGCATTTGAATGGGAGTTATGGTATTGTCGTGAGTCAGGGTAAGACAAAGGATGTCACATAGATAGGTGTTGTCAATAATTCAGTTGATAAAAATAATGATTCATTGTTCTATTTTTATCTAGGGTCACAGCTTCATCATTACCATCTACGGTGGCACGGCGGCACGGATGGCGCAGTGGCTGAGCGATTAGACTGTTGCACTGAGTGTCGCGGGTTCGATTCCCACACGGGACAAATATTTGTACGGCCTACAGATATTTGTTTCGAGTCTGGGTGTATTTGTGTATGTGAAGTTTAAATGTTTGTAAACGCACCCACGATACAGGAGAAATTCCTAGTGTGAGGAAACGTTTTGTAAAAAAAAACCTTATACCAGTTTAACCGGATGCAGATGAATCCCAGTATTTTACATGGAGCGACTGCTGATTTGATCTTCACAACCCAGTTAGTACTGGGTAACACAATACCCTTTGATACGACCGGTCATCAGGCTTTCAGGCCCCTGACTACCTTTAACGACTGTCAAAGATCGACAAATGATATTGGGGCTTAACGTGCTTTCGGTGAAACTTAACACACACTTACAGTTACAGTTAGCATTGCACAGCTGCTCCCAGTCTCTGGCGATCTGTCCCTGTGTAAGCTCACTCTTACATAGAAACTGTGGATGCGAGCGTTAGCACCCGACCACGCGGGCCCTAGACGTGTCTTTGAGTTTTCAGATCTACGACGTTTTCTGTCAATTTTTCGCATCAAAAGTTTTGAGGACAGTATTGATACAATTAATAGGGTAGTTAACAAAAAATCTAATTAGTCCGTGAGATATATTTCCAAAAATATTGGACATGTATTTTTTCTTTTTTCACGTAAATAAACAATGAACGATACAGTGCTTTGAAAACTCGTGTGACGTCATATTCTAAAACATTAATATGGCGTTTTTTACCGGTCAGTCACAAACCCCCACTCAAATCTTCGACACGTTTAATCTTCGTCAATTTTTATTGATTTGATAAAAAAAGGAATACTTATCCAATATTTTTCGATAATCTAACAGACGGACTAATTAGAATCACATTTTTTTTTGGACAGTAAACATCCCTATTACACAAACCAACGTGTCTGACTGAGTCCGATCTTAGATCCTCCCAACTCGCGGTTTCTATCAGGACACTGCTCGTCATCTTGACTAGTTTAAACCATTAGTTTTCATGATTATACTTACGGACCTGCTCTAGATGTCACATTAAAACCGGTGAGATAACACTTACCTTAAACATAAAAGAACATCACGCCTGTTCTCACCGAAGGGTTAGGTAGAGGTGTACCTAATGTTACACCCACATTTTGAGTTATGTTTAAGTTCCCTATTGGGGGCGAGTCTTTTGGCATAAACGAGACACAAATTCCGACTCCGTGACTGCTACTTAGACATTACAGATTGAAAAACATGTTCAGTAGTCGTGCTTCCGACTTTTATAAGGAAAGTTCTATCCTTACAAAAATCCTAAATTCATCACCATCAACCAGTGTAAACACGACCTAATCCTGCCAATCATTTCTATCAGAATACCTCTCCAATGAATGAAATTAGTTGGAGCAGGCTCACTGGCGCAGTGGCGCCGCCGTGTGGTGAATATTAAGCACATGGGCGAATAATACAATGCAATAACGGAATACTGAACACGTATAGCGGCTAAGTTTCTTTGTTGAAGCGCGTGGAATGCTTTTAAAAATAAAGGGATCCTCACAGAGTTAGTGCCACTTCACTCAGATAAGCCACACACCTTCGAGAAGAGCACTCTACTCCATCGATGTTCGTTACTTCCGTGCCGTTTTGTGGGAATATAATACTACAAATTCCTTTTAAAAATCGTTCCTACAATGGGCAAGTATAACACCAAAAAAATACCTATTTTAATAATCTATTTATTGAGGAAGGAATGAAGGCTATACTCCACCCGGACGAAGTCGCGGGGCAGATTAGAACAATTGATTTGAATTTGTATTACAAAAAGTGTATATTTAGGCATATTATTTCTCATACAATAGTATTATGAGTGCAAGCGAACTACAACTAATATGCATTCAACAGTAGAATATAAGTTTAGTAGGGGTTTTCACAATAATGTGCTAATCAAGGAAACATATTTATCTGTCGCAGAAATATTATATGATGAGCATACAAAGAGTACAAAAAAAGCAGTACAAATACAAGCAACAACAAATTTTAAGACAAACACAACAAAAAAACACAGTACAACAAAGAAAAAACAAAAGTTTACAAATAGCAAATATTAATAAATCAAAAAATAAAATGTTAAAAGATTGCAGGTCGTGACTGCGACAAGACGGTTACGTCTCAGCATGGTGCTGTACTATGGGGACCCACAGCACAGCGCTGATTTTCAGCGCATATCATAAAAATACCTACCTAGAACGCAATAATATATGAATACCTAAGTTATACATAGGTCAGGTAGAAATCTACACAAATAAAGACCACAAAACCGCATCCACTGCAATCCTGCTGTCTCAGGAGACGAGCAGAAAGATGGCTTCGTCTCACAAAGGAACCGTTGTAGTAATAAGCTGCCTCAGTGAAATATACGTTTTTGAATAAATATTAATGCTCTGCATTTCCCTTGGTGGGTTTAGTTGGTAGTTTTAGGTTTTGTTTGCTTTTTGCGTTTTTAAGTAATCAACTTAAAAAATAAGGCTAAAACCGGTTATGCAATAAAGATTACATGTCATAATCATCATCATTATCATCAACAGCCTATTAATGTTCCCACTGCTGGAACACAGGCCTCCTCTGCTTGAGAGGGAATGGGCTAAAATCTGCCACGCGGGCCCAGTGTGGATTTGTAGATGTCACATGTCTTCTAATTTTTTGGTTCTAAGACATGTCGGTTTCCTCACGATGTTTTCCCTCACCGTTCTGAAAGCAGCGGTGATGAAATTAATTACACAAAGTAATGTGCTTGCCTGAGTTCGTACCCATGACCTACTGTTCGTAAGTCGGGGCCGCCACCACTGGGCCACTGCTGCTCTTATCACAACAAATATGTTTTATCAGAATAAAGTGATACAATCAATATCTTTTTTTTAAGAGGATGAAATTAAACTTTTTACTGCCACCTTGGTCTAGTGATTGCAAGCGCAACTGCTGAGCACGAGCTCCTCGGTTCGATTTCGGTGTCGTGCAAAGTGCTATTGGGTTCTTACGTCAGAAATTCTTCAGTAGCAACCATGGAGTCTCGTTTGGGCCCAGTTGATGGTGTTAGGCTCGCTCCTTGTTACACGGGGTTTTAAGATAACAGGTGCTATGTGGTTGTTCTACTAGGTACACGTCTGCCTGGCTGCGGGATGTAGTAAGAGATACCGCGGCCTCGACATAAAGGACTAAGATGGAACATAGGTGGTTTTTAGTCAGTAGAAGTCTGATACTCCCTTTCGCTATGCCCAAGAGCGGGAGGAGCGTTCCTGCACACGATGCCGTCACCGCGCCGTCGCCGCGCCGACGCCGCGCAATAACACTGTAGATACGAGTAGCGCGAAGACCGCCACCGCGCCGCCACCGCGCCGCCTCCGCGCGCGTTCCCTCTGTTTGATCCATTCCATTACCGGCCGCGTATGAACGTGCACGTGCGTAACTTTTTAAGAAATTATCATGGAAAGTTTTGATTACGAAACGTTTATAAGTTTAGTGGAGGACAGAGAAGTGTTATGGGACAAAACTTTGGAAATATATAAAGACAAGCGTAAAAGTTTAAAAGCTTGGTTTGAGATCTGCCATATAATAAATGAGAACTTTGCAGAACTACCTGATACGGAGAAAAATAAATACGGTATTTTTATACAAAATTTTATTAATTCTTGTCAATGTGTTTCTATCTAGTGGGGACAAGACACGATCAGTATGTTTTTTATTTAAATCGTAATGCAACAGAGGGTACCTTTATATATTATATAGTATGTGGAGAGTATATCTTGTGAGCAATTTCGTGCGGTAGGTACCTATATTAAACAAGCAATCACTTGCTACTAGTAGTAGCTTGAGTATTCCTGCTAGATAGAAACACGTTTCGTGCTACATATTAGCAATAATTATTTTGCCATGGTACACTGCCATATTCAGAATTAAAATACTCCTTATATTTGTCACGTATATCATTAGCTGTTGTAATAACTATTTCTGTTGAATCAAATGGCAAAAACTCCTCTAATTCACACCCGCTTAGAGATTCTTGCACACCTTTTACGCCCTCCTCTTTGTGTATAAAATTTTGCAGTAAACAACAAGCTTTCACAACATCAACAGCCAAATCCAATGACACATTTAAAGGACGATGAAAAATTCGCCACTTATTGGCCAGTATCCCAAAGGTACATTCTACATATCGTCTCGCTCTTGTTAACCGATAATTAAAAACGGATTTTTCTGCATCAAGCTGTTGACTATTATATGGGCGCAGTAAATTCTGATGTAGTGCAAATGCTTCATCGCCTACGAATACATATGGCAAGGCAATGTTGGTATTAGGTAAGGAAGCGGGTCCTGGCAAGTTCAAAGTATTGTTAATCATGTTGTGCCAGAAAGATGTATCTTTAAAAACACCTGAATCACAATCCTTTCCATAAGCACCGACGTTGATATAAATAAAGTTGTAGTCACTATCGGCGACTGCCATCAATACAATCGAGAAGTAATGTTTGTAGTTCAAAAACATTGATCCACTTTTATTTGGTTTAATTACTCTGATGTGCTTTCCATCTACAGCACCGACACAATGAGGAAAATTAGCAGAAACTTCAAATTTATTTGCTATTTCTAGCCAATCGTTCATACATGGCATTTTCATATATTTTGGGTAAAGTTCAGACCATATTAGAGAACACACTTATCGTATGATTACGCTTAAAGTTGATTTTCCCATTCTAAAACGATATTCAAGATCGGCTAATGAAGTTCCGGTTGCTAAATACCTGCAATTGAAAAAAACATTATAAAAATAAAATGGATTATTAATATTAATTATTTCAGGTAAAATAATATCTCAGAAATGGAAGAATATAAGAGATGCGTGGATGAAATGCGACAAAAAGATACGTGAATCGAAATCTGGAGCAGGTGCAAAACCAGTACATAAATATCAATATTATGATAATTTACAATTTTTGAAAAAAATTACCCCACGGCCAGCCCAATTTGGATCAAACATGCCGGAAGAAAAAAAATCTGAAGTTACTAATGTCAACAAAAGAAAGAAAAACGAAGAAATAAATCCTGTAGATAAGAAAATGATTAAGTTTATGGAAACGTTAGAAAATCATGACGATAGTAGAATGATGTCTTTTTTTAAAGGTATAGCTCCTACCGTGGAACGCTTCAAAGACGAAGACATTGTTGAATTCCAGTATCAAGTATTGAATATTATAAGAAATATTCAATATAAAAATAGTTATAGCGCTCCACATCATTCACGCACAGCAGATGCAATGGACAGCCCGGCACACTACGGTTACAATACTGCTGCTGGACCCAGTACGAGAGTTCAATCACAGGCTTCGAATTATAGCATTGAAGGCGATTCATTACAAAGCATCCCAAGTCCATCTACTTCAAGCTTGATTGATTTTGATTTTTCTACATTACATCAGAATAATTAAAAAATATTTATACATGTTACTTTACCTTAATGCAACAACCAATCTCTCCTTAGCAGATATACTTGCTCGCATATTTGTATTTGTGTGTTGCAGTTTGTTCTTTAATAAATCTAATAATTTATCAAATGTCTTGTAATTCATTCGAAAATAATCACAAAACTTGGCCTCGTCTTTTCGGAGATCTTCGTAAAGTGTATGAAATTCACCATATTGCTCCCGTGCCGATAGCATAGGATGAACCCACAACTTTCTAACTCGACGTTCTTTTTGCCATTTTCTATACATATAGTAAGCAAGCACAAACTTCTTTTTTTTCGTTATATTAGACATGATTGCGTCACATGCGAACTCTAGGCGTGCACGTTTGTACGCGGCCGGTAATGTAATGAATCAAACAGACAGGAGGGGACACGCGCGCGGTAGCGGCGCGGCGGCGGCGTAGTGGCGGGCTTCGGGCGACTCGTATCTACAGTGTAACTGTGCGGCGTCGGCGCGGCAACGGCGCGGTGACGGCATCATGTGCAGGAACGCGGAGTTATTTGGTGATTCGCCAGCCCCAAAAAAAAAACAAGGAAAAAGTACACCTCTGCCTAACCCTACGACAATTACAGACATAATGTTATGTGAGTTTCTATAAAAAGCAAAGGGCTTAAAAAAATATTGCCTGTCATAATAAAGTAGAACAAACAATATTCTACATCTGCAATGCCGTTGGATGATGATGAAACTAAACCATAAACCCCGTCACAATAGGTTTCGAGCTAGTTTTAAGATTAATGGTGACATGTGAATGCACTTTCATTTTGCAAAACAAAAGATATATTCCTATTTGCCCCACCGGTTTGTCCACACCGGTGGCAGATGCAGTGAAGTTTAGTGGGAGCGGTAGCCGTCTAAGAACTCTAAGTATATCAACTTACACCTGAAGAAAGGAGGACGACCTTTCTGAGCCCAGACATCAATTAGTAAACCTACCTGTCCAATTCATAGATTTAGTGGATGAAAAATATTCTAAAATGTGTGTCTTAATAATCGAACATGTGACATTAAGGATCAGACTGCACATGGCTTTCGGCCGTAGGCGAGGATCTGTAAATGGTGAGCTAGCCTATTGGCTAGCTCACCCTCCGTCCGTCCGTTTTATGACGATGACAGGCCGTGTTTCCGGTGTGTTCGTGATCTACACGCGACTCAAAGAGAGTTCAGCGACATTGCAGGAGCCCGCAAGGGCTGACGTTTGTCTGGGCTGTGGTTTGGGACGAAGGGCTAGAAAATGGGTGGTTTTTAGTCTTTAGAAGTCCGACACTAACTTCCTCTCCGCCCAGGGAGGAGTCATTTGATAATTTGCCACACTCTAAAAAACACGTTCGGACTACATCAAAGCGGAGACGAGACGAGGGGACAGGAATGTGTTGTTAACCACCAATAGAATTTCTTTATTGACACGTCATGTCCCCTCTTAGCTTTAGTGGAAACGCGGTTTGCGTTGAACGGTGTGCGCTGTGCTGTAAGCTGTGTGCCACTTTTCACATCTTCCGTCTCTGCTTCGCACATCTCTATGGAAGTAGAGTTTTTTTTTATGGGGGGGGAGGTAAATCATCAAATAACCCTGACTGTCAGACTTCTACTGACTAAAAACCACCCATGTTCCGTCTTAGCCCCTTGTGTCGAGGCCGTGGTATCTCTCGAACAACCCGCAGCCCCGCCGGGACGGAAGTGGAGTCTTAAGAACATTTCAAATATGATGCAATAGGTACCTATATGTCTGGTCAATTTAAGTTAATGTTTGAAGTGCAGCAGTTAAGTGTCAGAACTACTACAAAAGCCAACATCTACATACCCAGCAGAGCTATATTTCTTTCCTAGTAACAAAACTAAAAACTAAAACACATAAATCTTCTCTCCGGGCATCCAGTCGAAACACATTCGACATTTTAAGACCTTTTACGTCCCCTTTCACTGACTGTAGTTACGTAAGGTTAAAGTCCCACTGTCTACGAGGAAGTGACTAGTTTTCGACTGTTTTCTCAGTTAAGATACGTACAATAAATGTAGATTCCGTATCAGTAAAAAAAGACACATAATTATTATTTTATTTTATCAGTAATAATCGCTGATTTTCCGCAACGAACGAGTATCGACTTTTGTTGGTTGAAATGAAAATAGTTAGCTGAGTAAAAACTCACTCAGTGACGCTCGCTTAACGTGTAGAACATTCGCATACCTCATGATCTGCCTAGCCTTTTCCCAACTATGTCGGGGTCGGCTACCAGTCTTACCGGATGCAGCTGAATACCAGTATTTTACTGGTATATAGCTGCATCCGGTAAGACTGGATATCTATTAGTGGCAATGGCTGTCATGTTAGTGGGCACGTGACCGATGACCCAGTGATAAAACTACTATAGGTACTAATATTTCACTGATAGAAAGATATATTATTCATGGTTAGGCTGTAAATTGGCTCTTATGATATTATAGGAACTCCAAGTACAAGAGCCAGGGCTACACTGATGTTGGTGAGTAATGACTAGTCAATAAATAATAATTATTATAAAATTATATTTATGAAAACGAAGTTCTTGATTTTATACGTCTGTGATAACACCTTATTTATTGTGAACTCGTTTGAATCTGTGGAACTCGCTGTCATATTGATACTTTTACAGAATGACACAGTCTTGTAAAAATAAGGTTATGTTAAACACGTGACAATAATATCATATTGAATATTTAATTAATAAAAACTGGTGAAGCAATAGCTTTAAATGTTGTTTCTCTTTTCAGGTGAGTTTGTGATTAATTAAGATTAAATAATGTTTTGTAACTAAAAGTGTAAAACTGGTTTATGTAATAAAATCCTCTCTTTTCAGAGCAATTCAATCTTGGTTATAGTTTTACTGTTCACCATAATATTCAAGGATAATAAAACACATTATAATTATATATATCATGCATGTTAGTCGAGCTAAGTCACAAAATATAGTAAGAAGGTAGGTAATTAAGACGTCGTGGGTGAAGTGTTAGTAAACTATTAGTGGTTGCTCCGTGCTTGCCAACTCCATTCTAGCACTACTTGCTTGTCGCAAATCGCCGGCGTTGGGACTGTTCCCAACATAGGTGGACATAAAAGTAGGTCCCGACATTGGTACTCATTGGGGTTTTATTTTTGTGGCCTGGATGTGGGTAGAATTGTATAATAAAGCCAAATGTGGAACTATACTATGTACGCGAAATAAACAATATTAATGTTGAAGTTTAGGTTAGAAAAAAGAAGAATACGTTTTGGGCCCACCCCAAATAAAAAGGGAGACAGGAAGAAGAAGATGAATGTTGACGTTTAAATAAAAAAATACTTTCAGATATTTTTTTTGTGTTAGTAGTTATGTAATAAATCTCTCATTACTCAAGAACTGTTTTTTATTAGCTACAATTTCTGGTTGAATGTAGTCATAATTGAAAGGTAGAATAACATATTATTTTGGTCAATAGTCCATGAGACACTCAAACCTACTACAGCTACCGCAAAAAGATGCTGGTACTTAAGGACAAACCAATCAAATTTATTGGATGCCCATAACGTTCCTTAAATAACTTCTTATACCGGTCATCTATATATCTATATCTATACTAATATTATAAAGCTGAAGAGTTTGTTTGAAACTCAGGATTTACTAGTTGGAATTGAAAAATAGAGTAGTTAACTAAAAAAATCTAATTAGTCCGTCAGATTGATTTTCAAAAAATATTGTACATGTTTTTCTTTTTTCACGTAAGCAAACAATGAAGACGATACAGTGCTTTGAAAAGTCGTGTGACGTCATTTTCAAAGACATTTGTATGTCATTTTTAGCGGTTAGTGACGTCACAAACCCCCACTAAAATCTTTGACGAGTTTTGTCTTCGTCAATTTTTATTGATTTGATAAAACAAAAAATACGTATTTTTCTATAATCTAACAGACGGACTTATTAAAATCATATTTTTTAAAGTATACATCCCTATTGTTTTTGTTTTAGATAGTCCATACATCGAGGAAGGTTTTAGGTTATATAACATCACGCTACGACCAATAGGAGTAAATCATAAATGAAAAATGTTGCAAAAACGTGACTCATCAACGCCCATCCCCAACCCTTGGACTTGGACCCTTAAAAAGTTGAAATTTTGCACTAAGGTTTCTTTTATAATGTAGATTAAAAGAGAATTAAATTTCAAATAATCTTTTGTCACTCCTCGTGAGGATGGATTTTATGAAATTCAACCCATAAATGTGGTAAATAGAGGATGAAAGTTTTATAAAAATCGACATTTTCGCGGGCGAAAGCTAGTATATGATGTACAGTATTCACTGCATCAGTCTGCAGAGTGCTGTCCCTTACACCCTGCATAAATCAAAATATATCACGAATAAAAACATATATAAACAGTTATACTGAAACAAAAAATACAATCAATATGAAAAACATAAACACTGTGACAATACTGCCAGCATTTTACGAGTGTGCTCGCGAACTCCTTATTCAATTTTAGAGTCAAATATCTCCCGTTGAGGCTGCGGGTTGTTCGAAAGAGATACCGTGGCCTTGGCACAAGGGCTAAGAAGAACATGGGTGGTTTTTAGCCAGTACAAAGAAGTCTGACACTCCCCTACCGCTCTGCCTAAACGGGGAGGAGCCAAAAAAAGGGTCAAATGTCAAGGGTAAAAGCTTTTTAAGAGGAGCTCATGGCTTTATCAAATCTGCCACTGATCTAAATGTCACTGGTTAAGCCGCGCTTGTCTAGGTTGGTCCGTGGATGAGTGACCGCTTATTACATACCAAGTTTCCTCCGTGCCTCGGAAAGCGTGTTAAGCTGTTGGCCCCGGCTGCCATATTAGTAGATCTTTAGCAGTTGTTATAGAAAGTCAGTGACCAGAAACTCTGACAGAAATCGGCAGTCGCTACATGTAAAATACTGGTATTCAGCTGCATCCGGTTAGACTGAAAGCCGACCCCAACCGGCCTCGACATAAAGGGCTAACAAGGACATGGGTGGTTTTTAGTCAGTAGAATTCTGACACTCCATTTCGCTCTGCCCAAGAGCGGGAGGGGTTATTTGATGATGTTCCACGCGCCAAAAAAAAAGGCTAGGACAACATATATTTTTTTTAAATACAAGCACTGGCTACAGATTCCAATTCCAGCACGGTTATGCATGAATTTCACTTTTTATTACATTTTTTTTTCCTTTTGTTGCTCTTTTGTTAATCATGAAGGCTATGGCGGCTAAAAGGATGAAAAATATCCTCGTTTCTACGCGATATATCGGTGGTAAGAAGCGGCGTGCAAACAACAATAATTAATCAACTTAACCTATACCGCCGTCGCAAGCACTAGAGAAAATACACATGCACATTTTCCCATAGAGGTAAGCAGGAACCACAGAAGGCCACTTTCTACGATCCTAACATACTCCTTACAAAATATTCCCTTACTAAACAAAAAAGGCGCATCTAGTATAGGGAAAAGTTGTTCCGGCAATAATTATTGAGTACAATAATTTTTTGTTTACAAAATTTTCGCCTTTTTTCCATAATATACTAATAAATTCAAATCATCATCATCCATGGAAATATATAAAATTGGATCACAGCACTTTCTACCCGTGTCGATCATTCTTTGGGCCCAAAAACGTGCCAATCGAAGCCTGTCCAAGTCACACCAATTAAAAACATTAAAGAGCAAAAAACCAAATACAAAATTCACTGAACGTTTGAACGTCGTGTGGTTTGAACGTTCAAAACAAACAACATTTAAATTCATCACAGGCCAGCACAAAATTCCTAATTCAGTCCAACAATCCCAAACATCGAACAGAAAACTTTTTCATTAAAATTCCCGGGAACATCTTGTAGGACTATGAAAATGTATAAAAACCGCAGTTGAGTCGTTAAGATAAAAGTTGACTCGATTTATGCGACATCGGGAGGGTCAAGAGCTTCACAAGAAAGGTTTAGGCGGAGAAGACGAGATAAAACCGGCTGTTCGCAGTTTAGAATGTGGTTTAAGACAATGGATCAAAGCGGGGACAAGACTTCGATCTCTGTTGTAAAATAGGTACTGTGTAGATTAAGTTTTAAGACCAAACTTTGGGAGAAAACTTTCTTGAGTATGATTAATAAAAAGAAATGTCCAATCAGAAAAAGCCGCGTTCGTGTTATGAAAAATCAAGATTTTATTTATTTTTCAGTGTGTGCCAGAAGACAGGCGTCATCTCCGAGGAAGGCCTAGAAAAGACTAGGGCACGCCACAATAGTGACGGTAAGTCCGCTCCTTGAGGATCACATGCCGTAGAGGTCTGCCTCGATTGGGCTGGCGGCGCCCCGCCGTGTTCTCGTAGCGGATATCGGCGGCGGCGACCTCTCGCGCCCGGCGCTGGTGCAGGTCCGGGGCTAGAGGGCATGGGACACCGTGGCCTCCTTCTGCGAAGCAGTGATGCTAGCGAAGGAGGTGGCGGAACGTGAGAGGGAGAGAATCTCTCTTACCAGCCGCCGCAGGAGACGCTCCGGGCTTCGAGGGCCACGAGATTTCTTCCGGCCACCGTAGATGCGGGTCTGTGGACGGTGAGTGATGGGCTAGCTCGCCGTCCGCCTGCCTTATGACGACGACAGGCCGTGTTGACGGCGCGTTCGTGTTTCACGCGTGCCTCAAAGAGATGTCAGCAACACGACAGAGAAGCCCGCAAGAGCCGACGCCCGCCGGGGCTGCGGGTTGTTTAAAAGCGATACCGCGGCGTCGGAACAAGGGTTAAGAAGGAACATGGGTGGTTTTTAATCAGTAGAAGTCAGACACTCCCTACCGCTCTGCCTAGAGCGGGAGAAAAGCTCAGGAAGGCCGTTGCCCAGCAGTAGGGCAACAGAGGCTATGCAAAAAAAAGTAAGTATGCAAACAACAAACAAAGCAAATTATTTTAAAACTTTATGTTTACTAATCAGTGACTATAACTTAAGTAAAACTATTATAATGGGTGTAAAAATTTCCTTAACGATGCAGAAGAAAAAATACATGATCTTATTGGGTTCGTATTTTTTGTTCTCTACCATACCGTCTAGTTACGAAAATATGGGAAGTCATTTAAACTTTTTTAATCGGTTTTTTTAAACATTAGTTGCCACCACTTTAAATACTTCATTCTACTTTATATTTATTACAGAACAAGAAAAACAGAAAATTCATGCATCCATAAACACAACGTTTTAATTGCGATACATTGAGTTTCAAACGTTATTTTGCACGAGAAAAAGTCGAGGAATATCCAGGTAAGACACATACTCGGTACAGAATTATTAGTTGACAGCTTGGTGAAGGGTCCGTTTACACTTTATGTAACACATATTCCCAAAATAAAACAATACTCACATATTATAAATTATCACAAACTCAACAAAAACCTCTTTCCACCCCGCTTTCAACACCACCGAAAAAAACGAGGAAAAATATTAGAGAAATAGTTCGACAACAAACCGCCTCCCCTAACTTGATCTCTAATCTTACATATCGGTCCACAATGAAAGTATATCGAGTAGAGGCTTTCGCTCGATACAATCGAGATTCAATCCCAAGCCGTGCCCGTGAGGGTAGTCAGGAATTCAGTTGCGAATACGTGGTTAGAATATAAAAAAAAATGTGAACGTGTTAGTGATTGGCAGTTGTTCAGGTTCTTGAGGGGAAGTAAACTTGGTTATGGGGGGGTTCGGAATGTCTATTTTTGCCTCGTTGGTGGCCGCGGTCCTTCGATTCCTGGGTCCGGCAAAGTGTCATTAGGTATTTCAGTAGCAGCCACGCTATCTGGATTTATGCCCGGTTAATGGCAATCTGCGGGTTGTTCGAAAAAGATACCGCAGCCTCGACAAGAAGGGCAAGAAGGAACATTGGTGGTTTTTAGTATTTCGCTCGATACAACCGGGATTCAATCCCCAAGCCGTGCCCGTGTGGATAGTCAGAAATTCAGTTGCGAATACGTGGTCAGAGTATATAAAAATAATGTGAACGTATTAGTGATTGGCAGTTGTTCAGGTTTTTGAAGGGAAGTAAACTTGGTTATTGGGGGGTTCGGAAGGTTTATTTTCTTTGCGGAGTGTTTTTTTGTTGCTGCCTCTTTGGTCTAGTGGCCGCAATCACGAATGCTGAGCAGAAGGTCCTGTTTAAGATAATAGGTTCGCCCTTTATTGCATGGGACTTAAACATTATAAATTGTGGGTGTGCTATTAGGTCAATCTCTACCAAAGCCTTCGGGAATAACAGGGGAATGTTGTGTGTTCATCATCTGACTTCCCGACTAACCTGATGCAGCTGAATACCAGTATTTTACTTGGAACGACTCAAATCAAATCAAAGTCATTTATTCAAATTAGGCTGATAAACAGCACTTTGCGAACGTCAAAAATTACTTTACCCATTTACAAGAGACAGTCCCCCAAAACGCCCACACTTCGACTGCTTATCTGACCTCCTCAACCCAGTAGGTACTACTGATTAACTGGTAGGTACCATTCATTGGTAAGACTAGTTATCAGTGTTTTGAGTCACATATAGCAGCCGGGACAAACGACTTTACGTACTTTCCAAGGCGCGGAGAAAACGTGCATAAAACTCTTTTTCCGTGAAATCATCACAAAACTGTATAAAAAAAATTAGTTTAAAAAACTTAAACCCGACTACGCAAAAAATCGGAGACTAATAAAACCGCGGTCTTAAAAGAAGAAACACATAAAATACACCTTTTTTTTTGGAGTGGGAAATCATCAAATAACCTCTTCCGCTCTTGGGCAGAGCGAAACGGAGTGTCAGACTTCTACTGACTAAAAACCACCCATGTTCCTTCTTAGCCCTATATGTCAAGGCCGCGGTATCACACATCATAACATACCGCAGCCCCTAAATACACCACAGCAGAAAATACACCTTAAATTAATTTTAGTAAATAATGTAATAATAAGTAAAATTTTATTCACCAGCAACTTGCCTTGAAATATAAACTTGTGGAATCAGAGGTACCTTACCACAAGTATGTGCCCGACCCAGTTCTCGAAAAAGACCATGTAACGCTGTACTGGGTTCAGTCTATCATCACTGACAGGACTATTGTTGTCAATAAACCTGATATAGTGCTGATAGACACGCGCCGTGCGCCGTGTAATGATAATCGATGTTACGATTCCGCGTGACGAGAACCTTGTGAAAGATGAGAAAGAAAAACAAATAAAATATCTGGACTTGGCACACTAGGTTGTCGACATGTCGAATGTGAGCTCGGCTATCATTGTGCCGATAGTCGTAATGGCCAATGGCCTTATGGCTAGAAGCCTGGACGGTCATTTATCAAAACTTTCGCTTGGTGGTTGGATCAAGGGCCTGATTCAGAAGGTATTACTCCTCGACACGACCTGCATTGTGAGGAGGTTCCTGTCTCTGGACCACTAACCACCGGCAGCTTGAGCTCCGCTGTCGGTGTACCACTATTTTTTATATTTTTATTTTTTTTTTTATAAATTTTATATATTTAAAAATGTAAATTATATGTTGTAAAATAAATAAAGGAAATAGTAAAATTATAATAGAGGACAGCCGAAGTCGCATGCCACTGATGTTTGATGCTCCTACATGGCGTTCTCATTGATACAGTCAGTTGCTACTGTTGCTAGTTGCCATTAACAAGGTGGCATGCGACTACGACTGTCCTCTATTATAATGTTACTTACTTTTATTTTCGTTATTTAATTTTATGCTCCTACCATGATTTTTTTTATTTTTTACACTATGCAGTACATAGAAACGTTATCAGACGGGGCGGCACGCGTGCCCCGGTTGTTCCATGTAGATTCATGCAGGTCTAACGCCGGGGCACGAGTGCCTCTTCGTCAACTTGTGGAGGCCTATAACACACACTTCATCGACATAGATATATTCTCTTTTTCTAATATAAAATTTAAGACCTTGGCTATAAAGTCTCTTTCGCTTTCAATCTTAACTTACATTAGCTTAATTCATTTCCGTTCCTAACTTGTTCATATATTAATCCGTGGACAATGTTGTGGGTTATATGTTCACCTATTAGTGTAACAAATCATAATTGTTAAACTTAAAATGTAACTGTTATTTTGTCCCTAGTAAATAAACAAATAAAATTAGGTGGTTTGGCTAGACTTGAGTCTAACAAAAATTTCGCACTATCGCTTAATATTTCACAAGTGTTTAAGCAAACTCGCAATATTTTTAAAGACCTAACTAACGATATCCTAAACAATGGGCTTCACGAGAAATAAAAATCCTCCCCTTTTTAATGTGTACTGGACATATAATAAAAAAAAAACATTTCCAAAAATGTATTCTACCACTTTGTATATTCATACCAAATTACAGCTTTCTAGTACAGTCTTTGAGATATAGTGCGGACGGACGGACATACAGACAGGCTACGGAAGCCTAAAAAAATGTAACAGAAAGTATACATAATTAACTGCCAGATAGATAAGTTAAACGGAAATTAACAGGATGTGTTGGAAAATCCCGTAAATCTTCTCGGATCTGTGATCTGCAAAACAAAATGTTATTTTCAATTATCGGTTTGTTGCTGTTCATAAATGCACGGCTTGAGCGGTGTTTACGTTCCTGAAACGGTGACAAACACAGATATAGGTGTACCGTCCAGCGGGTTGTTCAAAAGAGATACCGCGGCTCCGGACACAACGGGCTAAGAAAGAACATGGGCGGTTTTGTAGTCAGTAGAAGTCTGACACTCCCTTCCGCTCCGTCCAAAGCGGGAAGAGTCATTAGAATTTGATGATTTCCCACGCTCAAAAATTAATTTATAGGTATAGCTGGATAATGCAAGCCATTGCTATTTTTAGCTATCAGTGAACGAACTTTTTCTTCGGTGGGCCAGTGGTGGTGGCCCCGATTCACGAACATTAAGTCGTGGGTTCGAACCCAGACAGGCGCATTACTTTGTGTAATTTATTTTATCACCACTGACCAAAAACGGTGAAGGAAAACATCGTGAGAAAACCGGCATGTCCAAGAACAAAAAATTCGAAGACTTGTGACAACTACCAATCCGCACTGGCCCGCGTGGTGGATTATAGCCCACCCCTCTCCTAGAGAGGAGGCCTGGGTCCCTGCAGTGAAAACATTATAGGCTGATGATGAATTCAGTTCATTTTGTTACTAGTAAGTTTCTATACAGCCGTCTAGAACATTAAGACAGAAGTTAAAGAACGATCAATACCTTGATTTACTTTTATATCTGTACCATAAAATTCTTTATCATTAACTGGACAACAAATAAAGATATACAGTCCATTTATTAATTTACGAGGTAATAAAACAGTTCGTTATCAAGAAACTACGTATATTCCACGCCTGGCCTAATGCTCTCGATATTGTACAGTTGGCAAAATAGTTTAGTACTCACCAAACTCCACTACTCTAGTCTATCACGAGGAGACGAGAAACAAATATTTGACTGATACTGGCTTATCAATAAAAATCAAGAAAGAAGTAATGTTACGCAAGTAATTAATGTATCTGGGACGAGACAGTATTTTGAAACTACAGTCCAAGTGGTTACTTTAAAACCATAATATAAAGGGTTTAAAAACTTTTTTTTTTCAGAGTGTGTTGTCTTATCTGTGTGTTCTCTTGATGTTTAGTCTCATTGTGCTTGCATCGATTGAGGACCACCAACTTAAACTTTCAGTATACTAACTAATAAATACTACCATCAAAAAGTATGGTTTTTACAACTCTTTCACGCAGAAACTACTCAACGAATTTCGATAATTTTTAATTATATCCTCTAAGTACGTACGATCCCGTTAGACAGTCAACATATTAGTATATAATATTAAAACCGCATGCACTAATATTATAGTAAACCTGTTTACTTACCTCTTCTGTCGACAGTACGTCATTATTCCCAAAGTTCAGTATTTTGTTCACGAAGGATTTGTGTAATCGGGTCAGATAGATAAAATAGCGATTCTGGCCTTAGGCCCTGTTTACATAAGGGCCGTGACCTCTCAAGCAGCAACTAAATGCTCGTATTTACTCAAATAAAAGGTGAAAGTACCGTTTTTTTTAAAAGAAAGAAAGAAAGCAAGTTTCAGGTTTCAGTTATTTGTAACACGTGGGACTAAAAAGGGATTTCGGATCAGTTTTGACCTTTTAGTTAGACCTCTTAAATTAATTAACATTACATTTTAGAAGAGCTCGCTAAAGGTGTAACTAAACAAGAACTTTCGCAGTTGCAACGCTGCTACAAGCGTAGCAATTTTGCTACGAACATTGCTACGAATTCTGCTATCATAAGAAAAGTAAACAAACGCTTTCTAATATTCAAGCACAACTCAAAATTCAAAGAAACTTTTGACCGATTTTAATGAACAAAGCTGGCAAACCCTCACAATTCTACCAACCTCATAAAAACGAGCAACCCTATTGAAAGCTGTGTACAAGTCCTTACTCCATCTCTCTACGCCCGAAATGAATTTTGTGCATGACGTATTCACTGTTTATTCTAGTTTTATTCGCATGAAGATCCCAAATGGTTCGGCAATCTCCGGAAATCTTCGGGATTGTGTCGTTCGTTTGATTGATGTTTGTCGTTCAGCGCGGATCGTCACACGATTGAGCACAAATTGTTTGTTTTGACATATCGTGAGACTGCGGATTCGGATCATGCTAAATGGTTTCCGATATTTATTTGGGGCGTAAGGTTTTATTTTGGGTAAAAAGATATTGGTTCGCAAAAATATATCATCGATGGAAGAAATTATTCTTTGGTAATATAATATTAAAGAGATTTTCATGTCCATCGAACATGATGGTAATCTCAAAATAATACTTGGTGTTAGTGCAGTTCAGTTCTTTGGTAATCTAAAGGATGATCACGATATTAAACGAACAAAAAAGCACATGGAATGTAGTGAGGTTAGTAGTAACTTGATCTGGACCGAACGTTAGCTCCGTCCGACTTCCACAATTCGACCAAATGTCATCCCACTAATATTATAAAGGCGAAAGTTTGTGAGAGTGTGAGTGTGTGAGTGTGTATGTTTGTTACTTCTTCACGCAAAAACTACTGAACGGATTTAGATAAAATTTGGTATATAGATAGTTTATAATCTGGATTAACACATAGGATAGTTTTTAACCTGAATTTATCTTCCCGTGGTATAATTTTCGAGTGTAGCGGGGGAAGCCGCTGGCAACAGCTAGTAATATTATAAACGCGAAAGATTTTAAGTATGGATGGATGTTTGTTACTCTTTCACGCAAAAACGACTGAACGGATTTGAATAAAATTTGATACACGGATAGTTTATAATCTGAATTAACACATAGGATAGTTGTATCCCGATTTTATTTTCCCGTGGCATAATTTTCGAGTTGTAGCGGGCGAAGCACACCTAGTCTGTCATAAATATAATGTCAACTATACTTCTGCTACTGTGTTTTTTTTTACTATTTATAATATTTTAATGTGTAACCGTTTGTTTACCCAAATAAATAAAATAAAATAAACTATCCGCCGTAATCTGTCAGCCTCAGCCACCAGCTGTCACTTTCAGACTTCAACTGTCACCTGCCGTTGGTAATCGCATCACAACCAAGCACACTCAAGCAATATTAAAATGTTTGAACTAAACATTTAATTATCATCCTTCGAAACTGCTCTCTGCGACATACATATATTGGCGACATTACTATCACTTTTCAATATAGCTGAAATTACTTCCTACATAATATTGTTGCTGTGTCGGAATTTCACCTGTAGCTTGTGCTGTGCCGTCGGGGCTGCGGGTTGTACACAAGTTACCGCGACCTCGACATATAGGGCTAAGAAGGAACATGGGTGGTTTTTAGTCAGTAGAAGTCTGACACTCCCTTTCGCTCTGCCACAGAGCGGGACCCCATTTGATATTTGACATAGTAAGTATTCTTGTTCAAGCCACTCATAATCTCTCCTTACTTGGAATGTCAAAGCAACCTGGTATTTACAAAAAAAAACATAATTTTCCTCAATGCACAAGCTCCAATGACTAATTATAACCCCAGTTCACACGGCATAAATTGATTCAATGAAAAAGGGTAAAAACCGCTTAAACCCATAAATTTTACGTATTTTAAAGGTTGAAAAGAAGAGGAAAAACATTTTTTCCAGTATCACGCCTAAATCAACGGATTATTAATTACCCTGGTAACCTTTTTATACATCTTTAATTGTATATTTTGAAGCCTCTGGGGTATTAACCGCGGCTTGCATCTGGCAGCTGTCAGAATATTTATAAATGTTTTTATTCGTTACTTAATCCTTGAATTAACAAAGGGAAGTTAAGCTAATAAGCAGTGAAAGGATTCTTAAATACAATAAAAATAAAAAAGAAGAAGCTTCGTTGAAACTGGTAAGACTGGTTGTCAAATTTTCAAGCCACTGATTACTTAGCGACAGTGATATACAAATGACATCCGCGACGGCTTGACGTGCTTTTCGAGACACGTAGGTAAACTCAGTATGTCGCGGCTTAACTTGAACATCGACCCGAAATGTAAGTGCACTATACGTTGGCCTGACCAATTATTGCAATCAAAGATAAAAGCTCACAACTTAGGACCCAGTAATATTAATGACAATAATATCCGTGGTGCTAGGCTACTGGGCTTATCCCAGTTGTATACGTCCCTGTGTGCCTATTGGCCTTGTTCTGTTGTCTCCTGCTGATATGGAGATAAGTGGAAATTATGTTTTCCTACTACTCCGCTATTCTTTTCTGATTAATTTCGTTGCGGGATCCAGGACAGTTAAATCGTTTCTCTGGGACTTCGTCGAGCTTCATTGTCTCGGCGTTTTTCTTGTGATCGCCACTGTTGATTCTGGATACCAGAAGTTACAGTGGTTTGAGAATAGTGTGGCGGGCTCGACCTAAAATAAAAATACATGGCCTTACTCTTCGAGGATTCCAGGCGGCATGTTCTGTGTGTATGTTGAATATAAAGAAATACAACTTTAAATTGAGGCTTTGAATATATATAGGTTCTCATTGGAGTCATAAGTATTCTTCGTCATTAATTCTTTCAACATTTGAATGTACGCACCTGTGCGAGGCGTCTTTGCTACAATAGGTACATGATTATTAACAAAGTTTACGATGTACGTGTATGTAAAGGTAAACGTATTGTGTCATTCAAGAACAGATGTGGCCATATAGAAATATAAAAAGAAGAGAGTATTTAGACCTGATATACTTTAAGTATCATTGTGTACATAAAACAGGAAATACAATATTTAAAAACTTAACAAGTTTACATCCACAAACCAGCCATGGGTCAACCAAACTTCTTGATCGCGTCTGACCATCTTACAGTTGTCTTGCGTCTGTTTACCTTCTACCAGGCCCAGTGTTTTAAGTCTATCCAGATAATTCCTAGTCGAAAAGGCATAATATTTCCTAGAAGGCCAAGCAGACTGTGGAAAACAGTTTGGACTCATTAGCTCTTAATACCATGGACCGCTCCATGATATATGTAGCAGCTTCACATAAAATAAAAATAAAGAGCGTACATACAAAATACAAAACTTATTGTTTGAAAGTGTGTCATCGAACAATACCAATAAAATTACCACACTCAGAAGCAGATGGTACAAACTCTAAAAAGAACTTTGCAAAATAATCCATCAATATTCTCAATACATTACCAAAACACCGTTCCATAAAAGTTTCTCCCTCAATTTTCAATACAAGCATATGTAATACGACAGAAACTTGGACGGTGCGCTGTTCATATGCTAATATGGGAGTGGACATGGCCAGTGCCAATTGTGAGATGCAGATTACTGCCTTTGTCGCACGTCTGGGACTGGCCGAAAACTATTATAATATACTAGGTGTTTCTTGTGGTTTTGCTCGTTGTAATAAATATTTTTGAAGACTAGAGTAACTGATGGGTGTAAAATTTTACTCTGCAGCCTTTTCGTTTACATATCATCACTCGCGGAGACCATCTTTTGGTGAATATCCGTTCTTATGAAAATTGTATTGTATATTCATAGACATCTCCGAGGAAATTGTCATAAATACAAAAATATGAATAATTGATTTAACAAGGTATATCATTAGCCCAGGAAGCGCTTCCCAGCCGTCGACTCTCTTGTTCCCTTATATTGGCAATAACTTTCTATCATATAAGGCTTGCCTGCCCCTATAACTTACCCTGCAAGATGTAATCTCTGATAAGTCTGCAAGGCATGCTACTGGTCTCTGAATGGTTTATTTATCAGAAGATGTCACAGTCAAACGGAGGGGGGATGTAGGTTGTGGGGAGAGATGCCGACGATCAATTTGCCGACACATAGGAGAAGCCTATAGCCAGCAGTGAACGTCTTTTGGCTGAAATGATGATATAATGACTTAAAAGCTATAAAGAGAGCAACATAAGTACAATTTGTCAAAAATAAATATTCTTGAATCGGTATATTAGAAAGTAGAAAACAGAAGTGAGTCGTTTCCTAAACAAATTATATAACTCAGATTATATCTCTTTTCAAAAGTAAAAATTCTAAGAAGATACGCAGAAAACAAACACATTATATTTTATTTAGTTAGAATCGGAAAAGAATATAGAAGGTGTTTTAAAATAATATTCAAATAAAAATTTCAAAGAAAAGCAGGAAATTTTTACCGGAGTGAAAATTTTAAATCCAGAGACAAAGGTAATGGGATTTTCAGTTTTATAAAAGACACATCAATGGAGACAACGCTTTTAACTAATGAATATAGAAGAAGTAGATTTTATGCAATTTCTACTTGTCCAGCATTTTTAAATAATCGGGGATATTTCCTGACTAAACAAAATATGATTCTGTTTAGCCCGTGTAGAATATCAAATAATATTGGTTAAGTGTTTTTTGTTTTATCAAATTAATAAAAATTGAATAAAATAAAACGCGTCAAAGATCATTAGTGGGGGGAGGGGGCTTTTGACGTCACGACGTGGTAAAACATGCAGTGCGATGTGACGTCACACGAATTTTCGAAGCACTGTCTCGTCTTCATTTTTTGTTTTTGTTTTTGGAAATTTAACTGACGGACTAATTAGACTTTTTTGTCAACTACCCTATTATTTATTTAACTTCACACCTTTAATCTCCGAAAGGTTAGGCAGAGATGTCCCATTAAAATTAAGAATAAATAAAGGAACACCGATAAATGCTACTTAATTCCAGTCTTTGTGGGACTTAACATTCACACAACTCAGTCCCGACTTTAAGTAATATCAGGCTTGATGTTATGTTTGTACGTAAGGAATCTCACTGGTGCATATCCGCGGGTGTGGGTTCGTGGTGTCTTTCGACCAAGTGATATTATTAAGTTTTCGCGCCATTTTTTTTTAGCGTGTGTACAATCTAATAACTCCTTCCGCTCTTGGGCAGAGCGAAAGGGAGTGTCAGACTTCTACTGACTAAAAACCACCCATGTTCCTTCTTAGCCCTTTATTTCGAGGCCACGGTGTCTACAACTACCCGCAGCCCCGCGGCCATTGCAATTACTATTGTATTGGCAACACGAACGCGCCATCGACACGGCCTGTCGTCGTCATAAGACGGACGGACGGCGAGGAAGAAATTTGGATTTCTCCGCGGTCTGCCGCCACCCAGGACCTCATGTACCGCAGTCGCACTTGTGACCACTTGACCAGTTTCATTATAATCTTTTGATTCAAGTTCTTCCTATTTTGAAGTTAGATTTGAACGAAGTTTATAATTATGCAAGTAATATTCATCATTCATCATTATTCTATTATTTATTAATTTTAAAAAATATAATAAAATCGTTTTAATAATAGTCTTCTTCGTTACATGGATTTATAACTTCTGCATTCCGTTCACATATGAACAAGGTCTCCATAACATAGCAATCGGTGTTGATCAGACGTCCATTGAAGAACATAGCGCCGCAGTTTTCATTCATGGTTTTTTCAGGCTGGTAGCTGTCGAACCACAAGTCGGCATCTACATTCAATGGTGCTCCTGAAAAATTACATTTTAATATAAGTGTTGAAGCTTTGTTATTGCAGTCGAGTTAAAATTCACATTCGGGTGTGAATTTCACCTCGACTGCAAAATGACTTGTAAAACCTATTTGCACAATAATCATCATTTATAATACTCGACTAATTCTAAATACTCTCTCAGAAGCTCAATGAGGAATATTCTCAATTATTATTGAACTAGCTGGTGCCCGCGACTTCGTTCGCGTTGAAATATGTGTAAGTAATTAATAAGTTTTTAAATCAAAGAATTTCTCTGTAAACTACATTATTAGTCTTTCCCGTTGGGGCTAAAACAAACAATTGCTCAGCGCTACTTACTCGTGAACATGCAACATATAACTGGCCGTGAGAAAAGCAGTTGGATCTTAGATCCACCCCAGCGGCCCTAAGAGTTTGACCTTGGGATTTGTTAATGGTCATTGCGAAGCACAGACTTATAGGGAACTGTGTGCGCTTGAATTCGAACGGGAAATTGTTGGGAATGAGTGGAATTCTTGGTATAAAAACAGTTTCGCCCGCGCCACATCCAGTGAGAATCTCAGCATGTATTAAATTTCTCTGCAAAGCACTTACTTTAAGTCGGGTGCCATTGCATAATTTGGGTGGAGTTAGATTTCTCAAAAGCATTATGGGCACTCCGACTTTCAGTGTGATTTTGTGTGCAGGAAGACCACTTGCTGTTAGAGAGCTCAAAAACTCTACTGGATAGTTTGTAGCGTCGTCCTCGTTTACAACGCTGTTATAGGACGTGTAAACCACTTCATCTCCAACAATTCCTGCCAAAATGTTTTGATTTAATGCAGAAGCTTGTTCGTTTTTCGGTGTAAGTATGGCGCGTTCACATAACCAGAAATTATCATGATGCAGAATACTTGAAACGTCTCCAAACACTGAATTTATCAGCTCATCTTCGGACGACACAACTCTGCCTAAAACTTCAGGAATAGCAACTTGTCCTTCATCTTCTGGAAGAGTACCCTTTCCAATTTCCAAAAGAATATTTGAAAATCCTTGTGCCTGGAAATTTCCGCCTAGTTGTGCTCGCATGTTTATTGTAAGACACAATTTTTTTATTTGAGGCCATAGATATGAACGCTTCAATGATGCATTGATTTCATCGGCTCTGGTTCCCCGAGTAACAACCGGAAGAGTTTGCCGGAAATCGCCAGAGAATAGAACCGTCACATTCCCCATTGGACTATCGTTTCGGCGAATGTCCCGCAGTGTTCTATCCACGGCTTCAACAGCTTTTTTATTTGCCATTGTGCATTCATCCCAAACGATAAGACAGCAATCCTGAAACACCTTTGCTTTGTCGCAGTTTCTTGTAACTGCACATGTTGGTGTTTCGGTGTTATATAAATCGATTGGAATTTTGAACATTGTGTGGGCAGTTTTACCACCGGGAAGAAGTGTAGCTGCGATTCCGGAAGATGCTACAGCCAAAGCTATTTTACCTTGTCGCCTGAATTCAGCAAGAATCGCTTTTGTTAGGTAGGTCTTTCCAGTACCACCTGGAGCATCTAAGAAAAATATCTTCCCATCATTATTAAGTACGCTTTGGACGACGATGTGAAATATTTCCCTTTGTTCTGATGTAAAATTTTGTAAATTGTCATTTACTACAGCGGCTAGGTCAGTGGAACTATAGTTTATCTCCGTAGCATACTCACGATTGATACGCGGTTGATCAGGTAGCATTTGGGGAGATGGAAGACTGAAGTCACTCAAAGATTTACCACTAATTGATAAGAGGATCTCCTGAATAGAAGAAAGGGAACTATTAATCACTCTTTCGTCATTTGGATCAATTTCTTGATTTAAATTGCGCCTTAAAGAACGATGGAAGTCTTCAGAAAGATACGTCTGATACTTTTCCCATTACATTAAAGGGTCTGAAATACCACAGAACACTAACATGACAGCAAATAGGTGACGTAAGCGTTTGGGACTGTCGCTGACACAGGCTTCTTCGAGAGTGGCATCCCAGTGTTGATCTCCTTCAAGCAGTTGAAGTGCTCTGCAAGCTTATTGAAATGTGGGATGCTCAACGTCATTAACTGTTTTTAAAAACTGGAATGAAGTTGGTCCTTGAACATTGTGCAATAGCAGCCGCAAGTAATAGCATTCCCCACTACTGGGGTGAACTGTATATACTCGACCTAAAGCAGAGTCCTTAAAAACACCAGGGAATCCTTCAACTGGTTGACCACGTCTACGTCTGTTAAAGACTCCTCTTTGCTTATCAAAAGTGTAATAAGAGGGTACCTCATCATAGGTTAACGTTTTAGCGAAATCGTCTTCTTGGCACAACCTGAAAAATGCTAAAAGTGTTGTCTGGCGTGGGTTTTCTACACGGTTTCGTGCGTTATCTGCGTCGAAGTATATTCTTTGCCCATTTTCTAAGTGGACATCCAGATGCATGACAGTAGGATGTCTTTCATGAATAACAAATCCCAAAATGCGCCATATAGCCTCAGAAGTACTAATGTATCGTCCGGTTTGGTACCTTGTAACTTCATCTCGATCGGTTCCTTGCAAAGCAAATGTTGCTTGGTCGTTGCCTTTATTGACATATTTGCAAATGTATTTTATTGCCTCCACACTATTGCACATCTCAACGTTAATGTGGGCGCCGAAAATTTTGGACAATAAAGGTGAGTATGGCACAATCCAACTATTATCTACTGTTAGCTGGCTACTGTTTGGAGGTTAACTAACCCAAAATCAGGCCTACCTGCGAATCTAGGCAACACATAGTTGAATCAAAAAGTTTCACCTAAATTGGTTAAATAACAATGAGAATTCAATTTCCTGCCTACCCCCTAAGTTAGGTAGCGTGATTATTTGTAACGTAACTTTGAGTCCAGGTAACACACAGTTGAATAAAAAAGGTCCATCAAAATCGGTTAAAAACAATCCAAATTCAATTTCCTGCCTACCCCCTAAGTCAGGTGGCGTGATTAGTAGTATCATAAGTTTAAGTCTAAACAACACTTAGTTGAACAAAAAAAAATCTATCAAAGTTGGTTAATAAACAATCAAAATTCAATTTCCTGCCTACCCCCTAAGTCAATTGGCGTGATTATTTATATCCTATTTTACTCTCCAGGTAATACTGAGTCAAATAAAAAAAGTCCCATCTAAATCGGTCCAGTAGATTCTGAGATTAGCCCGGACAGACAGACAGAAAGACAGACAGACAGACAGACAAAAATTCTAAAAATGGTTGTTTTGGCTTCTATTGCTATAATTAAGACCCCCTGTAACAGTTTTTCATAAAAATCTTCAATGTACAGACATCGGCCTTTTACAGTTTTATTATATGTATAGATAAATGGTAATGCAAACTTTCGGAGTTCCGTACTTCGCAACAATGAACATTCTGAATACAATACTTCGTAGTAGCAAACTTTCGGAGTAACGTACATCGGAGTAACGAACATTCTGAATTCCGTACTTCGTCATAGCGTACATTGATTTGACTCACGTTACTCGGACTCACAAACTTTCTGTATACCGACATCGGTATTTCGAACTTCGGAGTAACGTAAATTATTGCGGAATTATGATTTCAATTGTTCTTTTCAGTAGTTTGACGAAAACAAAGAGCGGAAAAACGCAAAGTGGAAAAAAGAGAGCGGGGAAGCAACGGTATGAACCCGCTACACAGGCTAGGTCATCATCATCATCATAAACAGCTTATTAATGTTTTCACTGCTGGGACACATGCCTCCTCTCTGGAGAAATGGGCTATAATCTACCAAGCGGGCCCAGTGCGGATTGGTAGATGTCACATGTCTTCGAATTTTTTGATTCTAAGACATACCGGTTTCCTCACGATGTTTCCCTTCACCGTTTTGAGAGCAGGTGATGTAATAAATAACACAAAGTAATTTGCCTGCCTGGGTTCGAATCCACGACCTACTGTTCGTAAGTCGTGGCCGCCACCACTGTGCCACCGCTGCTCCTGCACAGGCTAGGTACCGATGACAAATCTGATATAAGTCGTATTTATTTTTTGTGTTTAGACTTCAAAACTCCTCATTCAACCCCTAAACCCCACACGTGCTTACCTTTAACTGTGTACCAGCCATGACTGAATATGTAATGAAACCCCAGGTGATATATTCCTCTTTGGTATTTGCTATTGATCCGTAGAGTCGACGTGGATTTCGTCATGTTCACAAGGGCATCCGCTTCCATATGATTACTGATCGCTGCCAGCATCGCATTTTCTGTGCGACACACATCATATGCTTCAGCCCAGTTCAATGGAGTTGAGTGGAGCTTGTAGCATTTACCGGTGTCTTTATTGGGAGTGTAATCTGAAATAATTAAACATTTCTATTTGATTATACTAAATACCTACCCATTTAAACGTGTGTAAATGTGTTTGGAAAGTATTTTATTTTTATTTACGTGACATAACAACACGCGTGACGTAATATCCGAAGGGTTGGGCAGGGATGTACCTTATTAGGTAGGTAGATAGTACACCCACGTTAGCAGTTATGTGAAGTCCCATGTTACAGCAATGCAATCGAGCACACATTCTCCGACTATTACTACTAAACATTCTCCGTGGCTAAGAAATTCCACATGGAAAAATCTAATATTACTGAACCCGATCGGGGAATCGAATGCAGGACCTCATGCACAACAGTCGCACTAAGCCAACGAGAGTTTTGCTTATAAACCGTAGAAAAATACATACAATAGGGTAAATAAAAACAATAAGTAGATTATTAAAGACATTTCAACATACCTGAATTAGCCATACCGCAGTGATAATTCCTCTCCAGTGACTTCCTCTCCAGACGCTTCTTACAGATGAAGTGGGCTGTTGAGTCGCATCGGTAGTCATTTAAATATCCTAGTATGTTCAAGTGCACACAGTCTTCATTACCACAGTGATTGTCCGGCTGAAATATTTGCCAGCTGCTGTACACGTCACTAATTGGCCTTCCTAAAAAATAATAAATAAAGAAAGAAAGAAAAATTATTTATTGTTTCACACAGGACAGAACAAATACAAAAAAAAAACACAAAAAAAAAACTACTGAAATACAAAAAAAAATACAACAACAACAAATATTTCTTTTTACAATATATAAATACTTATGAAAGCATGATTATTTTATTTATTAACAAGTTTATTATATAAAGAAGTGAAAATATCACGCTTAGTTTAAAAAAAAAATTGGAGTTATATTTGGGAACCGACTTGTAATATAAGTGCTGCAAATCTAGATGATACACTGATTTGAAGTTTTAGTCACTTTCAAGTTTTTAGTAGTTCAAAAAACTTCAAAAACTAATAACTTTAAAGTCGGGCTGTTGATTATGATAATGACGGTTTATGATAACCTATATACGTACCGTCAACGGTTTCAAAAAAACCTTCATTCTGTATATCCGACAGCCCTACAAACACCCACAGAATTCCAGGGTGTTTATCGACCCAAAACGATATCACAGCGTTTGCTTCACCTTCATCTTCTGCGTAGAACAAACTGGCTCCTTCTAAAGCACACATTTGCTTGGCATCAGCAAAAGTATGTGGCGTCGTGTGGACCTTGTAGAAACTCTCTTGTGATGCTATATACTTGTAGTCTTTGCGGAAAAACGGTTCATTGTTTTGTCCATCTAGAAAATGGAAAATATAAATAAATACAGTAGGTCTAAGAAGGCTAAGAATGAACAAGGGTGGTTTTAAGTCAGTACAAGTCTGACACTCCCTACCGCTCTGCTCAAGAGCCGGAGGAGTCATTTGATAATATCCCTCTATATACCTATCCCTCGAAAAAAAAATGTGCAATTATTATGTTTCTGTGTATCATTATAAACAGTTTGTCTTTAAACGGTGAAGGAAAACATATTATTAACAAACGCTTAACATTTTGCTACTTGCATTGAATAGTTATAACAAAGGTCAAGAAGTTTTATAAAGTAAAGTTTAGAACCTAGAAGGTTCCCAGTTATGTTCCAGAACAAAAATAATAAATATCAAAAGTGCCAAAGTGCCAAAAATATCCACTTTTTCAATCAAATTTAAATTTGCTGCTAAACGAAGGTCAAGTTAAAAAAAAATCTCTGATAATGAAATACTTACACGAGAAATCAGATAGAAAGTTCGCTACAAGAAATACAAACACAGTTTTAGAAAACATTGTTATAACTCAACGAGACGAGTCTCCTTCAGAAGCCCAAATACTTATGATCGTTTACAATTGCTACAAAGAACAGTAACTTAAGTAGCTATCAAAGTAATTGTTATTTAATTACTACAATAATAGTGATAATAAAATTAGGTTTGACCCCAAGATTAGTTGTGAATAATACGTTTTTTTTTTCTAAATTGAAGATAACGTTAGCGGTAAATTCGCTATTGAATTGACGTCATTCATGAATCTATGAGTACGGTAATCTAAACAAATAAATACAATTCAAATGTCTGTTTGTAATTTCAAAATAACAGCTTTTTACTGAAGGCATATAAAAGTAAGTACGGTACTTATAACAAATTCACATTATATGTTTTTGTTCGTCTGTCTGTTTCTTCCGGCTAATCTATACATAATTATACGTAATTCAAGAATATTTTGACAAATTGGTTTTGACGCGGCAAAGTTAGAGCTAGGTAGGTCTATATTATTTGACAGAAGGTGTTACAGTCATCTCCAATTCAAATCTCCCTACCGCTCTGCCCAGAGCGGGAGGAGTCATTTAATGATTTCCAAAACTCCAAAAAATTACAGTCACTTTGGCCTGAACTTGAACTGAATTTAAAAACGGTTATAGTCAAGGCCATTGCCGAGGCAAAGACCTATCAAGCTTCCAGTTTAGCGTCCAGTTTAAGTCCCATATCGTGAACCCACAACCGCCGCTCATGATACGACGTCGTTGACCTTAAGGTTATCAACGCTGTGTTTTTGTCTTCTTTTATATGTTTTGGGAGTTTCCCTAAAATTGTGACAAACAACTTATGAAAACATTACATGCATAAGTTTCTTATTAAAAATTTGTCATCGTCATCTGACTAGTGTTTTCCCAACTATGTTGAGGTCGTTATCCAGTTTAGTTTAGTTAAATTTAACTGGGCTTTATCCGCACTTAGCTTCTCGATTAGGCCATTGTGCGTGATGTTCAAAGAATACCTACTCCAACCAACATAGGTCGTCCCGGAATTGTAGCAGCCTTCCCCGACTGCTGCAGGCTTCCGGGAGAATTAATGGGGATCGTAGTTTGTGCCCGGTGATCTGCCACGCTCCAGCACTCTAGGAGTACGTGCCGTGGCGTTTCCTCCGCCTCCATACATCCTCTGCACAGTGGGCTGTCTGTTATACATCTATGTTATATAGATTATGTTTGTTTAAGGAACAGTGACCTGTTAAAATTCCTATGATTTTTTTTATTTTTGTCCCTTTTAAGTTTGATGAGATTGCGAGTAAACTTCATTGATCGTCGTAATCCAGTTTATCCAGATGCATCTGAATACCAATATTAGATGGCAGTAGGGTCGCCCCATATTCCAAGGTACTTAAAACATCATCATCACCATCATATTATGCCTAGCCTTTTCCCAAAGACATTTATTCAAATGGGTTAAAATAGAACTGGCACATCTGCCGCATGTCGGAGGAGCAATGGGCAAAAGTTACCACTCAGTGGATACCACAGAGCAGGAAACGACAACGCGGCAGGCCCAAAAAGAGATGGCGGGATGAGCTAGACACTATATTTACATTAGTAACACTTGATACTAAATATAAACATTTACATTTAGAATCTTAATTAATCCATTTAAACTATGTTGGTCCGTTTCCAGTCTAGCCAGATGCAGCTAAATACCAGTATTTTACATGGAGCGACTTTAACATATCTGGTGAAATGAGGGTGTCTGTTTTACTCTTCAGGATTTGCAGGCGTGATATTACGTTATGTAAACTGTAGCTATGAAGGCGAATCCTCTCCTATAAATGTTTGGTATCTTTAAGGGTTATTATTTAAATGACTATCTTACTCGTAAAGTTATCCTAATCATCGAGGACAATACATACTGTATTGTCCTCGATGATTAGGATAACTAAGTGTAGATGTTTAAAGACTAGTTGTAAAATCAATTAACATTTATATAAAATCAAAAAGCATTCATACAAAATCGATAAGCATTTATATAAAATCAGTAAACATTTATCTAAAATTAATAAACATCCAATTAAGAATAACTGGGTCGCTTGTGTGATTAGCTTCCAGTCACATAAATTATATTTTAATCCACCAACCTGTGAATTTTATTTGTGAAGGGGGTGGATTCTCCTGGCCACCCGCAATCTGGTGAAAAAAATTTCAAATGCAGCAGGCATTTGAAATTTTGAGAAAAAAAAACCGTTTTAAAAAAATCGTAAGATAATTTCTCTATGCGACCGTTCTGAAGGGTTGAGGAAACAACGGGTTGCACTCCGGGAGTGCCGGGAAAGTGAAAACTTGAACATTAATATTGTGCATTTCGACTGGCCTGTTGGTCTAGTGGTTAGTGACCCTAACTGCTATGCCGGAGGTCGTGGGTTCGATTCCCACCCAGGACAAATGTTTGTGTGATGAGCACGATCATTTGTTCTGTGTCTGGGTGTAATTTATCTATAATATGTATGTATTTAGAAATATATAAGTATGTTTATCAGTTGTCTAGTACCCATAACACAAGCTCTGCTTAGCTTGGGACTAGATGGCGTTGTGTGATAGTTGTGGAATATATTATTATATTATTATTATTATTTTTAAATATTTTGGAATGGTTTATTTTTTATTTATTTATTGCTTTATTTATCAGCATAAAAGTACTATCATTTATGTGGTTAAGACAATATTCATTTATTGCGCTCTCATACACAAACATGACAATTTATATTACACAAAAAATTAAACACTTCAGAACTACTACAATTAAATTACATTAAAACGTTTATGTCTCAGAAAAATCAACTTAATTCTTTTTTTGACAGTAATTTGACACACACGCACAATCGCTCAAACGCACTGCAACGTCTTACGGTCAGGAAACGTGACCATCTGACGCGAGTTTAACAATTTTTACCCATTCCAAAAAAAGTGCATAACGCCGCTAAAGAAGGTTCAAATACAATGATTCGGAACGCGTACTGCCTCTGCGAACGCATCGTAACGTTTTACAAGACCCCCCTTCCCTTTAAAGTTGCGTAATACTTGAACGCTCCCTAAGCTAAAAGTTCTAAGTAGATAGTTTCAACGTAACAGCTTAGTTTTAATTTGAAAAACACCAAAATATGCGAATAGAAGTTTCCTAAACAAATAAGTAGACTTAATACATGAAAGAATAAAACAACAACAAACAAAATCTATTTTCCTTATTTAGTTAGAATCGTAAAAGAATACGGTAGGCGTTTTAAAATAATATTCAAATAAAAGTTTCAAAGAAATTCAGGAAAACTCACTGGTGTGGAAATTTAAATCCGGATACAGACGTAATGGGCGTTCTAAATTGTATAAAAGAGGCATTATATCTACACACATCAAAAGTGGTGTCTAGGGATCAAGCATTTTTATGCGGATTTCTTGAGATTGAGATGTGGCTTTGTAATAAAGGAGAAAGAGCAAAATGGTCTATGAGCGGCCAACAACGAAATAGGTATTAAATGAAAGTACTATTACTAAGGACTAACTTTTACTATGAACGTAACATTGCAGCTCATTTAGAAAAAAAAATACATATAGGTAAAATACTTAGATAATAAGTGCAAGAAAATGTGCAAACCCATTTTATAAAATACTTATTAACATTAGTTTATGTCTTCAAAAGTATTTCAAAACGTTGTCAGCATACCTACAGTCTACACAAATACGAAAATCTATTAAAACCGTTCTTAATGGTGTGTTCCGATGGGCATATAATTGATGTTTGCGGGCCCTATGCTGCTACCGACTCAGATGCCAGTATTTTGGAAAGAATTATAAATGACGAAGAAGGCACATTTCACTGGTTTTACCGGGCTGGCGACATATTCATTTTAGATCGTGGGTTTAGAGACGTCTGTGGCGATTTGGAGCGATGCAACTACAGTGCCTATATGCCAGAAACCAAAGACCGCGGTGCAGACCAGCTTACTACTGAACAGGCCAATAGAACTAGGCTGGTAACTCTATGCCGCTGGGTAGTGGAAGTTATAAATGGCAGGTTCAAGCGAGATTTCAAATTGTTTAGGCAAGAATATTTTAATCGCGCCTTAAGTCACATGTTTGAGGACTTTCAAACCGCAGCGGCACTCATCAATGCGTTCCAAACACCAATACAAGATAGTATTCATGCATCATCGTTCGTAAATATAATTAATGAACGTTTTGAAATACCGAACCTCTTAGCGGACTATGTTATCCGTCATAACATAAATAGACAGAGGGCATCATTTGAAAGACTCAGCAGCGACCAACCTATTTTTGAAGACTTTCCGGTTTTTTCTGAAGAAGACCTAATTCTGTTTGCACTTGGCACATACCAAATCAAGTTGGCTCGCAGCTACTACGCTGAACACTTAATTGAAGGCTTATACAATATCGAAGTATACCGGGAGCGACAAATAAGTCAGCTCAGAGATTTTATTGAAGAAGAAGATATTTGGTTATTACGTGTGCGAATACAATCTAGACATGTAAGGTCCAGAATATATTATTCTTATATTGTAATTAACCGACAAAGACAAAATAGAGAAGCAATTGCTCATTTTTATTGCAGTTGTTTGAGTGGAAGGCGCACAATCGGTTGTTGCGCACACGTTATGTGTGTAGTGTGGTATCTGGCATGGGCTAGACATCAAGACGAGGATATTTTATTACCGGCATCAGAACTCAGTGCTATTATTGTACATTAAATGTATGAATGTGGACGAGGCAAAAGGAGTATGTAAGGATCGTAGCAAGTGGCGTTCTGTGGTTTCTGCCTACCCCCATGGGAAAAGGGCGTGAGTTTATGTATGTAAATGTATGTAAAATAAATGTATTGAAGTAAACAAGTCATTTTATTTTATTTCCTTATTTTTAAGACTAAATCTTAGTAATTAATACGCTAAATCACAGGCTTACATATCTAAAATAAAAATGTATTTAGTTCCATTATTAATGACACTACAGATATAAAACTTCTTGAACCCGTTATTGTAGGGTGATATTAAACCAAAAAAAAATAAAATGTTCCTGGCCGCTGATAGACCAAGTGCCGTACGATTTTGCCCATTCTCCATGATTTTATAAATTTATATGGATCCTTTTTGGTGCATTTCATAATTTGAATCAGGAACTGTGAATCAAATTCGAGTAAAAGATGAAAATCAGCTGTCAATATTTTCCCTATAAAAACATACAACGCATTGAAGACATTATTAGTGCTACTGTTTCCCTACTACTGATTAAAACCAACGTTATTATGGAGCGGCGACGTCATTTAAGCAGGGAAGAAATGCTCAGAGCCGTGGGAATGATAGAAGCTGGTTCCCGGCAACGTACTGTGGCTTTAGCTCTGAATACAAGTCAGAGTGTTATCAGTCGACTTTGGACACGTTACCGAAGCACTGGTACCGTGGCTGAGTGCCATGGAGGACGGTATCGCTGCACCACACGGAGACAAGACCGATACATTCAAATCTTAACTCGAAGAGCTCCAACAATAACCGCCATGATGTTAGCCGTGAGGCTTCATCACTCTTCAGGGAACTTAATTAGCGACCAAACAGTCAGAAACCACACAGCCACTGTGGCGTAGTGCTTTTTGTGGTAGGTAAATGAGACAAGGAAGACTTAGTTATACATTTACTTTTGCACTACACTTACAAAATAGGTTCTAGGGTCTAAGGTTCTAGGGTCTAAGGTCACGCACTGTCACTGAAGGTAGGAAAACGGTACTGCCCTGAGCAACCAGAAGACGTCGATCGCCACGCACGGTAGGTAGGCCGGGTCTGGCGGCCTCACGCGTCGGTAGGGACGCGCGGCAGGGCGATCGCCACGCACGGTAGGTAGGCCGGGTCAGGCGGCCTCACGCGTCGGTAGGGACGCGCGGCAGGGCGATCACCATGCACGGTAGGTAGGCCGGGTCAGGCGGCCTCACGCGTCGGTAGAGACGCGCGGCAGGGCGGTCGACCAGGTGGGCAGCGGGCTCAGGGCAACTAGCCCTAGGCTGCGTTGGTGGTAGGCAGGTAGCGGCAGCGCAGACGGCCAGTAGGTAGCGGCGGCAGGCCGCTGTCTACACGGCCACGCCGTCGTCTTGTGCCGGACGCGTAGGCGTCACAGTTTAGAGGCGGCACGCGGTAGGGCGGCCGTGCAGATGCGTGCTTCTCACCGCGTTGGTAGATGCGCGGGAGCACAGCAGAGCAGCAGAACAGTGCAGCGTGAGCGAAGCAGCCATAGTTGGTTAGCCAGCGCTAGGCGCTTCATTCCTGAAGACCGCTACGGGTACCACCTATAGCAATGCACAATCGTAGGATTCGATATCAATGGGCTCTTGAACACAGAAATTGGGCAGAAGAACAATGGCGTTTCGTGTGCTTTTCTGATGAGTCTCGTTTTGGTATGAGACCGGATACAAGACGTATACGACACTGGAGAACCCCTGGACGCCAACATAGTGTGTCCATCCTTATAGTGGTGGAACCATCATGGTATGGGCGGGTATTTGGATCGGCGGAAGAACTGAGTTGATTTGGATCAGAGGCAACCTCAACGCTCAAATTTATGCTGAGACGATTGTATCAGACGTCATCGTTCCTCTACAAGTGCAAATCGGTCCCTTATTTCAGTTAATGCATGATAATGCACGACCGCACACCGCAAGAGTTGTAAGACAGACTCTCGCCGCAGCTACATCAATGTCCTGCCCTGGCCTGCTCAGTCGCCAGACTTGAACCCGATTGAGCATGCTTGGGATATGCTACAGAGAAGAGCTCTGCCGAATATGGAGGGTATCCAGTCGCAAGAAGACCTTTTTTTGTTGTTGCAACGAACATGGGCGGCCATTCCACAGCGTGATTTGGATGAACTCATTTTGAGTATGCCAAACCGATGTTCTTGTGTTGTTAGTGTTCGCGGTAGAAACACGGATTATTAATTGTTTAAGTTACCCAATAAAATTTTAAAGAAAACTGTTATTTCAGTCTTTTTTTCGAACTTTAATGTTAGTGGTTCAAATGTCAAAAATCCCTTTATTAGGAAAATGGCAAATTTCTTTATTAATGCAAAGGTGACTTGGTTTATCGTTACTGTGACAAACGAAAACACTTTATTTGATGAATCCTTAAAGAAAATTTTAATTAATACCAATCAGGAGAAAAGTTATTGCAAAAATATATGTTGATCCCTAGACAGTTTTGATGTGTGTATATATATAACAATCAGTGCCACTTTTCGTTGTAATTTTATACCTCAAGAACGGACTCACCTATGCAAACCAAATGTTTAGGCTTTGTTCGGACTATTTAGTAAATGGTTTTTGTGAAGTTTGCACAAAATCGGTCGAGTGTTTCTTCATTTATCACATTTTTTGTAACAAATGAAATCAATAAATAGCGGATCATTTTGATAATGGGGATTTTGCTGTCAAATGATGGTGTACGTATGTATGGTAGGTGGTAGGTAGTAGGTAGGTAGTAGGCAGGTATAGTAGGCAGGTATTAGGCAGGTAGTAGGCAGGTAGAAGGCAGGTAGTAGGCAGGTAGTAGGCAGGTAGTAGGCATTTAGTAGGCACGTAGTAGGCAGGTAGGTAGTAGGTAGGTAAGGTAGGAAAAAGGGCATTGCAAGGCATTGCGGGTTCAGCTAGTATACTATAAATATTTTGTAATATATGATGGACTAATAAGATTTTTTTTGTTAAGGGTAGTTAACAAAAATTAACAATTTCATAAAATTTACAGAATACCCATTAAAATTCTTTAGTCGTTGTGATGGGAAGTCATCATTCGCCAGCCTTTTTTCAACTATGTTTGTCTCGGCTTTCAGTCTATCTGGATGCAGCTGAATGCTAGTATTTTACATGAAACCTGTATGAGCTCGACAACCACAGATATACATAGACTTAGATAACGCAAGTATCATGAGCTGTATGACAACCAAGCGTGGCATTTTTCCCGTCGGGGCTGCGGGTTGTTCACAAGTTACCGCGGCCTCGACATATAGGGCTAAGAAGGAACATGGATGGTTTTTAGTCAGTAAAAGTCTGACACTCCCTTTCGCTCGGCGGGAGGGATTTTCCACCCGCCAAAAAAAAAGCGTGCCATTTTTTTGACTACCTCTTATGATGGCACAAGCACTATTTAGTGATGGAAAATCGAAATATTAAATCGATTCCAAGGCGCCCCCTTCACCCTAACCCACGCCTTTTGCACCAGCGCGCGCTATACCGATGCAGACTGAACGCGGAAGTGGCTACTTACGATTTTTGTACGTAAGCTAGGCACGCGAAGTGTTGCTCTTGCGTTATCTAGATCTATCTACATCTGTGTCAACAATCCAGCTAATACTGGGTAATACGATGGTAAGACTGGTTGTCACATTTTCAAGCCACTGACTACCTTTTACGACTGTCAAAGATCTTCAATTGACAGCTGGGACTTATAAACTTATATATATACATAAACTTATAATATGTAATAGCAGGTCATCCATCCACGGACCAAGCTAGGCTATCTCGGCTTTGCCCTGAACATCGACCCGAACAACTGCTTTTATTTAGCCTTGAACTCATAGTGGTAGGACGTATTATTCTTGAATTCCCGAAAAAATACACAATCGATATCATCAAAATACGACACGTGGTGATGGAATCCTATGTAAAGAACTAGCTTTCGCCCGCGGCTTCGCCCACGTGGATGTCAAAAAATATCCCAACAATCTTTCATGCCCTATTTAACTTCTTTAGGGGTTGAATTTCAGAAAATGCTATATACTAAAACTTTTCTCGTGAACCACTCTATCCATTGGTGAATACAGCATGACAATCGGTACAGGAGTTTTTGAGTTTATTGCAAATAGACAGTTAAACAAACATTTTTGTAATATGTAGTGATATGAAAAGATATAACTAAGTGAGCTCGTGGCTTAACAAAAACTGCCACTCGGGTCGATCTTTAGGTTAAGCTGCGCTTGCCTAGGTCGATCTGTGGATGGGTGACCGCCCATTACATACCAAGTTTCCTCCGTGCCTCGGAAAGCACGTTAAGCTGTTGGCCCCGGGTGCCATATATAGATCTTAGCCTCTCTAGCCAGATAGGCAGTCGCTCTATCTAACTTACTGGTATTCAGCTGCATCCGGTTAGACTGAAAGCCGACCCCAATATAGTTGGGAAAAGGCTAGGCAGATGATGATAAAAAGATATAACTAACATGATAGTACTTAGCACTGTTTATGTCATCATCTGCGTAACCTTTTCCCAACTGTATTAGACTCGGCTCCCAGTTATTCAGAATCAGTACCTACAATACAAGTATTTTACGTAGAGCGACTACATATCTAACGTTTCAAATCTTTGACGTGCTTTCTGAGGCACGGAGGAAACTTGATGTGTAATGGATGGTCACCCATCTACGGACCAACCTTGGGAAGCACTGCTTTGTTTTTTTTTTTATTCAGCTGTTATTCTTTAACTACGAGCTCCTGCCATTAGAACCCATTTTGTATTTCCTATTTTATTTGACCGCATTAAGGGTTCATCTTAAACAAACACAGTAGCTGCAGCTCCAACAGAGCTCTCAAACATTTTTTTTTCGATTTAGTCGTTTAATATTAATGCTCACAGTGGTACCGCTGCTACCATTACCCAAAACGTGACCAAGCGTAATGTTTGCACGGGAATTCTGCTATTAGTTTCAAGTTTTTAACAATGTTTTTTTTTAGATTATTTCACTTGTAAGCTACATAACATCACATCTTGGACCCCAAAGTTTTAGGCAGAGATGTAGGTAGGATCGAAAAATATTGGATACGTGTTTTTTGTTTGATCAAATTAATAAAAAATGGCGAAAATAAAACGTGTCAAAGATCACGATTGGGGGCTTTTGACGTCAGTTTGTGAGTAAAAAAGTACTAACCTTGTGACGTCACACGAATAGACACGACTTTTCGAAGCACTGTATGTATCGTCTTCATCTTTTGTTTACGTGAAAAAAGAAAAAATACGTGTCCATTATTTTTTGGAACTCTATCTGACGGGCTAATAAGTTTTTTTTTGTTGAAATACCCTATTCTACACTCACATTTCGTTGTCGCCACATATGGGTCGATTCATTGCCATCAAGTGGGCACAATTACACTTTGCCCGACTCGAGAATCCATCCATCGTTTCGTCTTCCTCCACTCTTATAGCATCCACATTCATACTCAAAATTATCCTCACACCATGTTCCATAACCCTCTGCATCACAAACCCATAGCGCTAGTATTAAACTGAATTAAAAAAAATAAAAGTGCCTCTCTGGATTCAGACCTACGACCCACGCCAAGTTAGTCGATGCCATTACGACTAAACCACTAGTCAAGAAAAAGAGACCAGAGACCAAAAATCAAGACAGCCTTTAGGTTTCACTGTTTAATTTAGCCCGTATTAAAACAGCCCTCTACAAAATGAATAACTCACCCTTTCCGATACATAGAATATTCCAGAAGTTGTTTGACTTAAATAGCGATCGACCCTAACCAATAAAGGATGAAAGGAACCCACGTAAGACTCGTAGGTACCAATTCCGAAAGGACCATGATACTGGAAGCTACGTGAGAGCATTCAATATTGAGATCCTGACGTACTTACCCTAGAAAGCTAGGTACCTACATTTCATTTTTACTGGCAGGGTTTTGTAAGATGAAATCATTTGTACCTAAGGTGTTTCACTTTGTTTTTTATTATTGATTTGTGTCTGTAGTAAATCTAAATTTAACTTACGCCTTACTATTGTATCGAGTCTGGTCCTTCTAACCAACCTAACAGACAGATGTGTTGCTGGGGAGTTTGTTCCGCCACTTCTTCTTTCCAGCTAAAACACTAGGAAGTGCCGAAGGGTGGGCGTTTTGGGGACTGTCTTTTGTAAATAAGTAAAGCAAAGTAAATTTTGACGTTAGAAAAGTGCTGATTATCAGCCTAATTTGAAGAAAGGACTTTTGATTTTGATTTTTGAGTGTCAAACCAATAACAATGTACTTATTGTTTATCCACCACCTGTAGCTAAATAAACTATAATACAAAAACTCACATGCAATTCATGAACAAACGTAGCTTTTCATACATGCATGCATCTCATGATCGTACATCTACCATTGTATCAACAGATTTTAAGACTTTCAGGCCACGAACTACCAATGGACTTCTACCAATGGGACCAACAGCTTCCGAGGCACGGAGGAAACTTGGTAAGTATGGGTGGTCACCCATCCACTTACCAACCGCAAGTGCGGTTTAACCTGACGATCGATCCAAACACCTGTATTTCCTACATGAAAAGCCACGAGCCCATTATTAAGTAAACCAAAAAAAATACAGGTTTTGTTTCAAAATCACAGCTGTAACAAAAGGTTTTAACTTTTATGTATGGAAGCGATATCGACCCACCACCATTTAATTTTTTTTTCGAAATCGCGGTTTCATAATTACGTGGTCATTGTACTTATATGTCGATCTTTACACAACAAAAATAAAAAAAAATATATGTGTTTATAAAAATTAAAAAAATAATCAAAACAAAAAATTAACAACACATTTTTTTTTCTTACTAACTTTTTTTCATTTAATTAAAAAAAAAATTGTTCGCCTATGTCTTCTATGCATGCGTACCACTTTCATCGTGGACCGCGATTTTGAAAAAAAATAACAAAATGGCGGGCAGGTTGCTAGGCCACATCGGTTCTATCCCCTTTGGTTCTTCTTTTTGTTACAATAAAATCACGTTGATGAAAATTAAGGTTAGCAAAATAAAATTGTTAACACCTCTAAAAGACATTCTCAAAAGAGCCGCGAAAATTGAAGTTAGGGAGAGTAACCAATCCCTAAATCTTGGGATAATATCGAATATAAAATTCAATTGAAACGTAAGACTCAACACGTAATTCGTTTATGAGGTCTAAAAATAATGTAGAAGACAGAACAAAGAATTTTTACTGTAGTAAGTCAACGTAAATTTAATACCGAAATTTTATTTTTGTAGTATCGTTATTAAATTTGCTACTAAAATAGCTTATGTCCGTGGCAAGGATATATCCATGTCGGCAATTTTACTAGCCTTGAAAAACATATCAAAATTTCCATGCAAACGAAGTCATGGACAACAGCTAGCTCACTCGTTTAAACATCATCTAATTTACAAATACGCTTTTAATAATAAAGAACTAAGGGCCGCTTTAATTGCACAGCCGGTATTGTTTATATCACAATTAGCATGGTTTGCTAATTATATAAAAAATCCTTCAGCTATAATCATGGCGCTGTAATACCTACTGTTCCTCGGTTTAATAATGAAGTTATAAATCACCGCAATGAATTAATAAATATATTTAACCATGGAATTAATATGTATGTTGTTTAATCTACGTATATTTACTGTTTTTTTAATTGATAGGTTTTTGTAATAAATCTCTACTACTACGTCAGAAGGGGTGTTTTGTTTTTTTATATGAAATAAGCACCTCTTCTCCATTGCATTTAAATTACATAAATTGACAAGATTGTTTATTGAAACACCCGTCTATAAAATGGTGGTATAGTAAGTTTATGTCACTACCACTTGGCAATGATTTGTCACCACAAAAAAATGGTACATCTCAAAATTGATGACCCAAAAGCAGACGTGTATCTCTGTAAGCAGACGTGTACTTACAGTATCTTCACCTTTTCCCAGTTATGGGTAGGTTCCACATTGTAGGGGGCACGCCATGGAAAACCCAATAATAATAATTAGCCCGAAATTACAATGTCAACGCACCACAACCAGACAATCACGATTACTAAGATATTAACGTCTGCCTACACTGCTTCTGCAACTACACAAACAAACAAAATAAAAAAATATATAAGCCTAACGGCCGAATACTGAAACGCCACTCAAATATAAATAGCGCTCAAATCTAGTACTGTCTCGGTCGCTCTATGCTGAAGTAACAGAGACAGAACGAGTTTTAAGGGCAACTTAAAATTGAGTAGCGTTTCAGTATTCGGCCGTTAGAAAACCTAACCTACGAAAAAATATTTATAGACTGTGCTTCAAAAACCATTCTTCCTCAAAACCGCGACTACAAGCCTTCTAAACTAATCAACTATCCATCAAAAACAACTATCCTTTTAACAAGAGCGAAACAACATCTTCCCAACACGATATAGCGTTCACAAAATGGCGACGTAAACAAATAAGGCTAAGCGCAACCGGGGTAACAGAAAAGGCCATAACTTCATTATCCTACTGCGCTTCCCTTATTACACACCGCTTATGAAGGAAAAAACGTTTCCCTCTACAAAGCATATTGCTAATTTAAAAAAGTTATGAACAATTTTGCTTGTTTCTCGGATTATTTTTTATGTTTTTACAGTGGTGGTAATTGAGAATATAACTTATTATTAAAAATCTAGAGACCGTTTTGTGTTGAGTATTGCCTATACGGGAGTATAGTCATACTTCTTGTGTGGTTAGTGCCTTATAAGCACGTAGCTATATAAAAAACTAGCGGATGTCACGCGGTTTCACCCTCGTAGTTCCCGTTCCGGTGAGAACACAGAGATAAAAAGTAGCTTATGTTACTCAGGGTGAATATAGCTTTCTAATGATGAAAGAATTTTTGAAATCGGCGCAGTAGTTTTTGAGTTTAGTTAGTCAGTGTAGATAACAGCCGCTCTGAGTCGATTTTCAGGTTAAACTGCGGTTGCCTAGGTTGATCCGTAGACCCATAATTTCATACTGAATTTCCTACATGTCTAGGAGAGCTCGTTGATGCCGGCTGTCAGTTATGTAAATCTGGGACAGTCGTTAAGAAGTCAGTGACCCGAAAGTCTGACAACCAGTCTTACTAATGTGTATCGTATTATCCAGTACGAAATGGGTGGTGTAGGTGATGTAGGCAGTCGCTATAATATGTAAAAGCCTTCAAAGACAATCGACGTCAGAAAATTTTCGAGCTGGCCAATACTTCTTATGCGTAGGTACGTCATTCACTCGTATATCAATTGCATCCAGTTACACGGAAATTATGATGAATAATAACAAATTCAATAAACCAAACCACTAAGTTGCTTATAGAATAATCAAACTAACCTAGACGTTCAAAACAGAATAACTTTATGGTTATAAAACTGTCTACAGGCGCAGTAAAACCGCTTTGCTGGTAGGCTATAAATTTTCTAGTCTGTAGGCGATTTTTCCCTCCGTGAGCGCTTTTGCTTTTACCGTAGTATATGTATCAATCAAGTTTTTAGTCTGTGGTAAACTGTTACAAGCAATAAATTAAACGAAGCAAGGATTTATTTTCGTTAGGATGTTTTGAGTGACTAGAATAAAATTTATGTTAGTAGTGAATTTTTGTTTTTTGTAGAAACAAAACGTATGTTATGGCTACAAGAATATTTTTTATGATGATTGAATTATATTAGCGATATCAGGATTTTTATTGGGGGCGAGACGGGCAGACGATATTGTTGCCATTGCGGGAATATCCTAGATGAGGCTGGTACAAGAGCGTGGAGACTTGGCACAAGAGCGTGGAGTCTTGGCACAAGAGCATGGAGACTTGGCACAAAATCGTGGAGCTTAGCACAAGCAAAGAGAGGCTCATTGCCTGTACCCAGTAATGGTTGAAGTCGGGCTATAGGGGATCGGACAAAAAAAACACTAAATGAAGAGAATACAGTGCTTCGAAAACTCGTGAACTCCTCAAAAACGTCACATGTCAGTACATTTTATACAAATGACGTCACAGCCCCCACTCATGATCTTTGACGCGATTTATCTTCGTCATATTTTATTAATTTGATAAAAGAAAAAACACGTAAGTATCCAATATTTTTCAATAATCTAACTGATGGACTAATTAGAATCACATTTTTTTGACTCAATCCGATCCCTTAATCTTGTTTATACTCGGACAAGCCGGGGACTTCCGACCTATGCTAGTATTTGACCTTTCCTTCTATACAGCCAACCAAAGCCAGAAGTATCGAATTACTCAGTGAAAGGGTCGTTAAACCCTTATAGAATTACAGATACTCAATATGAAATACTGGTAGGCAATTGCACCCGGTTAGACTGGAAGGCAATTCTAACATACACTAGTACAAAAAACAGATGATGGTTCTGCATACGTAAGTACCTTTTAAGATGCTTGAATGTTAAATTTTATTTATGTTGCTAGCCTACTGCTTTTTACAGATATCAGCAGCCTCAATATTTTTTTTGCAATTTAGATTATCTTTCGAGGAAATCCGGCATTAAATAATAATTCAATTAAGGGACATAAGAGAGGGAAATAATGAAATGGTTACGAAATTATAAAATTCTCACAGATTTTATTTTTACTCTACCTGCTGAATACAAACTTTTTTCTTTGTAGGCTATCGACTGAGACGTAGGATGTAAAACAGTGAGGTTTCTCACGTTAACTGATTCAGTTGTTTTCAGTCACGCATTCGTGAGTAGTGCGACCGAGGATCTCGCATTTATTTGGATTCAAAAGGACGCCAAGCCGTATCCAGTTCGACTAGAACCGACTTCAAAATAGTTAGGAAAACGCTATACAGATAAGTATATAAGAAAACCGGTAGCTAAAACATTAAGAATTCCGATTCGTTAGATTAGTAGCCCCACCGAACCTTATCATAAGTTAAGTATGATTTTATTCATGGGCAGCACACAAAAGTCTGCTAACTCAAAAATATTTCCTGCATCTAGACATTGAAGCTCCTACAATATTCTTGTCTGAATTTTTCATGTTCGTTCTGGCTTTCGTCCAAACTAGGCTATTGAAAAACCAACTTTCATTGCCTTTCACGAATGTTCTGGTATAAAACTTTATACCGTATGTTGTAGTAGTAAAATTGATTTTTGTGCGAAGGTGAGTCGGGTAAAGGTATTTATATTTTGGTAGAGGTGCGTTATAAGTTGTCGAAACTCCGCCCTTGATATTTTGCCAATACACGTAGATGTCAAAGTTGGTAGACTTTGATCTGAAAAAAATGATAAGTTGTCTATTGCTCATAAATACTTGAGAATGTTTGGATTGATTGCCAGTGGGATTTGATGGCTATATTTTTTTGTTAGAAATCTATCTTTGGGAATAATTTGTTTTTCGTAGTAGTTTGTGTGGTTTAGAGTGCTCGAGAGTCAGGTAAGGAAAACTTGAAGTCTAATAGAAATACCTTTAAACTATTCGGAATTTCTCTGTGTCTTAATAGCGACGGTACAAAATAAAACCCTGTGCGATCTGTGGTGGGTATCGATATGAGAGTTAATGTATAATGTAGATAAATAAAAGCCCCGGTGAAAATTATATAGAAGTAATAAAATGAAGATACTTGCATGGTAATGGCAACACAGGGGTGTTAGTGATGACACTTCCGTCGCTTCTCGAGTAGTGATGTAATGAACAAACAACTACTAATGCCGAAAATTATGCTGTAACGTTTTTAAAGTTTTTTAGACTTGCGGTGAACAAAAATCATTTCACGTTAATATGTTTAGGTACTAGATTTTTAGGATCAGCACCAAACCCAAACAAAAAGTAGGTCTTCTCGAAGAAAATATAAGAAAATTGCTTTCGCTTTTAAAATAATTTCGATCACGACAAAGTTAGGCTGAACACCGTAACTTCAAAACAAGTAAGTACAACAAAACTCGTGATATTGTAAACGATCTCCAACAAATTTAATTAAAAGTAACTTAATTAATTATTGAACTGTACGATACCCATACGTATGTACCGAAGTAAAACTTGGAAGTATTAAGACTTTGAAAAAACACAGCACAAAAATTGTTCGATTCAGATTTTAACGAAGCTTGTAACTACCTACCAGGGGGTCTAAAATGGGCACTTTAGCAGATCATAATATGAATTGCGTTAAAAAGCGTAAAATTAGCCTTTCATATTAGTAACTGTATCTGTGACCATTTAGGTCAACAGATCATAATAGGAAAATAATATGAATTGCGTTAAAATTCGTAAAATGGTCACAGACACAGTTACTAATATGGCAGGTCCATTTTACGCTTTTTAACGATTAATTAAAAACGGCTAAAGTGAGCAATTTAGTATTATTAATATTGAAAACGGGATATTTACATATGTTTACTTTTAGTTTTGAGTTCCCTATATTTAGGCGCTTTTACAAGCACCATGATCACGAATAAACTGAAGTCATTGCGGGTGGATGTTTATATTATTTTCGGGTAACAAAGACCCATAGATAAATACCTTAACCTAAATATACAAAGCTAGCCTATATTGTCCCTGTAGTGTCACATCCACGATTCTCTGCTACTTCAATCTAATTCTCAAGGAAGATATACATTTCGTTTCGACATCTCCTTCGTGGTCTGCCGCGGTCCGTGCCACTGCTTTGGTGCATCAATCCTGAAATGTGTAGCTTTTACCAAATATGTTATGTCCGAAGGTCTTACTTCCTTCCGATCTCACCAAATGCAGCTGAATACCAGTCTATTCATGAAGGGGCAGCCTATCTGGTCACCACTAATTTGAGAGACAAATGAAACAAATCTGTCTCAAACGAAACGAAACTCCATTTAATTTAATACACCCCAACATTCATTCGTTAATAAAACAATGAGCTTAGTTTATGCTAATTGGCATCAGATAGCAGACACAATTAGTGTGCCAGTGTCTTTGGCATAAAGTGAAGGACAATAGCCCTGTGATTAGGCTCGCTTACTCGACTTAATACATTTACAGTAGGTACTTGTTCAAAACTTTGTGTTTGTTTCACTTACAGTATATCTTGGCAGTGGTCGTGTTTTGATTTAAAGCTATAAGCAATAATCATACATTGTGTTGCTTTTGAGCTTCAAACCTTAAATATTCCGTCTTGCCTCACCGTCTCATACGTCTCATACGTCAAAAACAAAGTACTCTTCAGCCAACTTATCTGTGTAGGCGGGAAAATACATAACTAAAATAAATGTACTAAGTTCGACACATCGCTGCAGTTTTCTTTATAAGCTGCGTCAATTTGAACTGCACGCGTAAAGTGGTCATACTGTATGGACGTGAGATTTTAACAGTGTCAGTCACTCAGTCAGCCAAAGATCAAACACGCTGGGTGCATACCTCACCATCTTCATCTTTACCGAAAGACGTCCACTGCTGGATATAGGCCTTCTCCCAAGTGTCTCCACATTTACGGGTTCCGAGCATACCTACCTAGTATACGGTGACGTCACGGTTGTCGCAGTGGCTCAAGCAGTTAACAAATAAGTATTTGTATGGCCTACAGATAGTTGTTTTGGGTCTGGATATTTGTGTATGTGAGTTAAAACGTTTGCGAACGCACCCACGATACAGGAGAAATGATCCTTGTGTGGGGCAAAGTTAAAAAAAAAAAAAGTATTCTGGATCTCCAAGTTAACATTATATTTAGCTTTTTAAGTGCGTAGGAAGGTGAAAAATTGAGTCAACATTTCATTTCTTCTGTTACTTATTTCAAATTTCACAGGCTTGAAATGTCAATTAAGGCAATTTAATTCTACACGGGTGAAAAATCTTTATTCTTTTTAATAAAAAGAGATATCATCGCCAAAACTAACTTCAAGCTAAAAATAATCAGAAATTGAGACAAATTAAACACTAGTTCTTTACTCGTGAACAGTGAGGCCATTTTAATATTAAATTAGTCGTTCCCAGGAATGGTAAAAAAAAATTGATACGAGAATTATTTTGTTTACTTTGTTGGTGCCAGAGTCAATTCCTCGAGACTTGATGTCCAACAGTTATACAGGGTGTAAAGTAACCCTTCACACATACGTCAACCAAGCATTCTGTACATCAAACTAAGTACTCCTACGCAAACATTTTTGCTGGGAAACGACTTTTGGGGTCAAAATTCACATTTTAGGGTAAAACTCAATGTAGCACTCTTAAAACATTGTGCTAGTGGATGGTTTAAAGAGTAAACGGGTCATGGAGCTAATTTAAGTAAAGTTATAACCTGATAAACTAGTATTTACAAAAACGGCTGTCCTAAATTTGGACCTTTGACCCCCTATATCTCCGTAACTAGGGGGTTCCCAGGTATGGTCTAGGACCAAAAAATCTAAAAATGACCACAGTGGTGGGGAGAACAAGTGCCCTTCGTTTGCGTTAAGGGTACTTTTACACCCTTTATAACTGCTGAACATCAAGTCACGAGAAACAAATAAAGAAAAAAAAAGTATTTTGAAGTTAATGGAACTTTAACAAATGGTTTGTGGGTACACGAGGAAGACTATTCTAAGTTTTCAACAGCGAGGACCCTGTACTCATTTTTGGTAATTATCTTCCTTTTTTTGGGCTCCGTAACTCAAAAGGAAAAAAACTAAACCCTTATAGGATCACTTTGTTGTCCGTCTGCCTTTCAAAACCGTTTTTCTCAGGAACAAGTGGAGGTATCAAGCTGAAATTCATATCAAATAATAATAATAATTTATTTATTTCAGACACAGTCCATACATAATACACGTATTAAAATGGCAAACAACACAAACATTACATTAAAATAACCAATAAAAAAAATTTACACATACACATTAGAATTATATAATCAATGTCGAGCAATCAATAAAAATAAATCCACTTTAAATCTGCTGTCCCTTGATTTTTTTTTGTTTTCCGTTTCCATTGTTGATGTCTTACACAACCTAATGGGGATGTTTACTGACCTAAAAAAATATGATTCTAATTAGTCCGTCTGTTAGATTATCGAAAAATATTGGATAAGTATTTTTTGTTTTATTAAATCAATAAAAATTGACGAAGATAAAACGCGTTAAAGATTTGAGTGGGGGGGGTTGTGACGTCATTGACCGCTAAAGAATGTCATACTAATGTCTCAGAAAATGACGTCACACGAGTTTTCAAAGCACTGTATCGTCTTCATTGTTTGTTTACGTGTCCAATATTTTTTGGAAATCTATCTGACGGACTAATTAGATTATTTTTGTTAACTGCCCTATTAATACTGTAGACTGAGAGGCACCGAGGTGCTAGTGCACTATTTCATTTGTTTTCAAATCTAACTATTATCCAATCAGTTTAAATCTCACCATGAAATTAGATAACGCCAAGCTAACGTTCATATCCGACATTTAATAGGCACTCGAGGCACCTCCGACGGTGACTAGGGTACCCTTCCAGGATGTCTATTAGGCATGCTACATACATACCTGGGTACGAGAAGTTTGGCACACTGCCCAGGTATATAGGTACTTGAAATTCCTTTAACGTTTGAATGATTTTAGAATTGGTTTCGTAATATCAAATATTTAGCTCAATTCAATAACAAAATAATAAAAAGATAAAAGAGGCCAACTGGGTAGAATTCTCATATTTTTTAATGAAAAAATAAAAGCTTTTAAAATTGCCCCCCAGTATGAACTTTTCCTGTGTGGGTGCATGTACAAACATTTAAACTAACTTGTGTACAAGTATAAAGGGTGTAAAAGTACCCTTAACGCAAACGAAGGGCAGTTGTTCTCCCCACCACTGCGATTATTTGTTTGTTCTGGACTATACCTGGGAACCCTCTAGTAACGGAGATATCGGGGTCAAAGCTCCATGACCCGTTTACTATTCAAACCATCCACTAGCACAATGTTTTAAGAGTGCTACATTGAGTTTTACTGTAAAATGATATTTTTGACTCCAAAAAAAAAAGTAGTTTTCAAGCAAAAATTTTTGCGTAGGGGTACTTAGTTTGATGTACAGAATGCTTGGTAGACGTATGTGTGAAGGGTAAATTTACACCCTGTTTATGTGAGTTTAAACAGTCCACCCGGGACAACTACCTATAACCTGGCCTATACTATTCTGTTCCACTGGTAGAGCAGTGGTGGCTCAGTGGTAGCGGCCCTGACTTACGAACAGTTGGTCGTGGAATCCAGGCAGGCGCATTACTTGACGCTGTGTAATTTATTTCATAACCACTGCTCTCAAAACGGTGAAGGAAAACATCGTGAGGAAACCGGCATATCTTAGAACCAAAAATTCGAAGATATGTGACATCTACCGATCCGTACTGGGCCCGCGTGGTGGGTTATCCCACTCCTAGAAAGGAGGCCTGAGTCCCTGCAGTGGGAACAATATAGGCTGATAATGATGATGATGATGACTGTCCCACTGACATAGATCTCCCTCCATAGGTTCCACTGATTACGATACTCGACTTGTCTTCCCATCTCCATCGACGTCCGACGAGGAATGGTGTTGCTGTTTCACTGCAGCAAACCTGTGTTTTCGAAACGCAGCTTAATCGTATTTTAAGTAAAATAACAAATCTCGTTAGGGCTTAAAACAGCACTGAGGAAGGATTTAAAAAAAAAACTCTTTTTTTATCACGAAAGCTAGTACGGAAGTTCACAATTCTTGCTTTCTCCTGATTTGTATGTTTATTACAAATAAACTCAAAAACTACTGACAGAATTAAAACATTTTTTACCATTAGCATACCACATTATCCCTATACAATAACATTTTATACCAGTTTAAAAAATAAATTAGCCGTGAAGGACCGCTAGTTATTTTATAACACGCAAAATATTCTTATCGTACAGTACAATCATTAAGAAAGTAAATAAAAATGTATACTAAATCACATTTCAAATCTAACATCAACATTATGAATTTGCATACAATCATTTATAAATGTCAGACTTAATTATATTACGAGTGGGTCCTTACAAACTCATTAAAGTTCATTTTCGTCAACATTTATATGTTGTCAAATGACAGAACAATAAATCAATGTAACTTAAGTGCTACAAACTGCCACGAAAAGGATAATATTTATTGAGGAGGGGCTAAAAAGAGCGAGAAATTGTATTTATTTAAGTTTTCTGCAATTTGTTAGTCACAATTTTTGCCATATTGAACTTTTATTACTGTCAAGCTGTCGCCTTTGGTGACACTTAAGATAAATCGATTGACGTAAGACCGCCACAGAGGAACAATCATACATCAGTATGTGTGTTTATTATGTATGTGTGTCTAATAAAAAAATTACCCTGCTCAGTCGGATATAAAATATTGCGATCTATTGTAGCCGTGTGGGAAATCGGCGAGTTAGTCTTATCAACATCAATAAAAAGCAGTTAGTACTGCATAAGTTTAAGTATACAAATTCAGCTCTTTGTAAAAATTTCGTCTTTGAAACTATAGTCAACCGCACAGCTTTGGCATGCTTTTGGCAGCGTCTAATTTATTTCGGAGCAGGAAAAGGCTTTTGTAGTACAAGTTTTCTACTTCTGAAGCTTGGTTATTCGTTTTTACTACCGAAACTATTTATACCGCTAGCCAAAGTTTTCGCTAAAAGTTCAAGAACCGTGTAATGACGACATCAAATGTCTTGAGAATAAATGTCATGATGAAAGTTTTGATAATAAAAGTGGGTGGAGTACAGGAAAGCCAACGAAACGACGACGGAGGGACAGTGTGAGATGACGATTAATGGAAAAGTATGGAAAATAAAAAGGAGTGCTGCAGTGATAGCAAAAAAAATGGGAAATGGGCAGGACAAACGCTTATGAATATTACCTAAGGTAAAGAAAAGTTTCTATTAATACTGCTATAAGTAGAAAAACAAAACAACTTGAAACCGGTTTAAACAGTCAAACAAACGCCTGCAAATATACAGGAAGAAATGAACCAACCCTCTCGCAATTACGAGCTTACTACGAGCCACTTTCGCTTACTACGAGTACTAAGCAAAGCCCAAAGAACGAATGACCCCAATTTATTTTGACCCAAGAATCCGCCAAATTAAGTTCTGTAGTGAACATACCACTACTAATTTTACTCAAGTGGTCTCAGGAACTTGAAAAAAAAACAGTAGTCGTGGTAAATAACCTGTTTACAGTGTTAAAGATAACCTTGAAAGCGGCTTAAACGATCACACGTACGCCTTCAAAATATAGAAAAAGAAATTTACGAACCCTCTCACAACAACCACTCTCGCTTGCTACTCTAAGCGAAGCCAAAAGAATTAATGACCCCAATTTGTTGTTACCCAAGAATCCGCCAAATTAAGTTCTGTAGTGAACATACAACTACTAATTTTACTCAAGTGGTATGCCAATGGGCTTTGGTAATACTATTTACTCTAAGGCCTTGTTTATTCATGAGGTTAATTGAAGGAATAAATAAGAGTAAGGAGCTTACGCAGTGCGGTGGATTTCGCAATTAGTAGGGGCGCGAGACAAATTAGGATGCTGTTTGAAGGACGTAATTTAACATACAACCTTGTTGGTCTAGTGCCTGCTGAACATGAGGTCGTGGGTTTGTTTCCCAGGCCGAGCAAAGTGTTACTGGGTTTTTCTATCAGGAATTTCTCAGTATCAGCCATGGAGTCTGGAATTCTGCCCAGTTGATGGCAATATGGATTATGTTTAAAGGTTACTGGTTTTATCAAAACTGCTAAAAGTTTTTGTCCCCATTTTAACGAGTCATAAACTATATCCAATTGTATTTTTTAACAATTAACCTGTAACTAACAAATATCTTAGACAGTTTTGACCCAGTTCACTAAAAGGGTTTTCTCAGAAGGCAATACTTACTTCACACCTATAAAAGCTTGTTTTCAATAAAAATTGTTTTTGACTATAACCTTGTTCAAATCATCTAAGGACTGATATATATTTTTGTGTACTTTTCTACGAGTTATAAACTGTCCAACTGTCCAGGTTGTGTTTTTTTTTGTTATTCGTAAAATATCAAAAAGATACTTTTAAACATATTTAAAACTACAATTCTAACATATTGCAGTGCCTGTCTGTTATCTTTACACGCCTTGGTGGTGGAATGGATTTCGATTTATTCAGCAAATATCATGTTCTAGTATCCGGGTACCAGGTATGTTTCAGTGAAATAATAATAAACATTCACTTGAAAGGTGGAAAATCAATTATGAAGAAGTAAGTCACGATCCCATATTATTATAACCTACACAGCAGTTAAATACCACATTACTGGCGAATAAATAATTCTATTCAGGTATCTATCTAAAATGGTAACTTATTTCATTTCCGTTTCCATGATATTCTAGAACGATACTCGGTCATGAATATCGATTTTGATTTATGTATTTAGATTCGTTTCTCGATTATAAGCAGTATTAAACCTGCATATTTACGTATTAATATTTTTAGAGAATATTCGGGCTTAAAAATGAATGATGAGTGTGAACGATGATATATAATTATGGAGTCTGAAGAAATAAAGAGTAGAGTAGAGAAGTATTTAAGAAAAAGACGCCTGTAGTCCCTTAAGGGTTACGCAGACCTCTGCGTAACCCTTAAGTTGTTGTTTAGTTAGCAGATTTGAAAAAACCAGTGATCGAAATCAACTCACGAACACTCAAGTCAATGAACCGTCAATCGAGACGATGTTTGTTGATTGAAAGTGTACAGTATTCAATGAACAGCGGTTTTTCTTTTTTAATCTATATATTTTCTGATTTCGAGACTCAAACTCATGTTATTTATGTATGGTTCATTGTGATTATTCTTTTGTATTTTGTCGCTAGTTCTAAAGAAACCAATATATGTTCTCCGAAAAATAGCAAAGGTACAAAGTAGGCTGAAAGTCTGACAGTCCCACCCGGTACTGACTGGGTTGTGGACAGCCATTTAAATGACCAGAAGGAACTGGCTAGTCTTGACACAAAACCACCAAAAGTAAAGAAATTTGGAAGATACCTAAACACAATATTGGCTGGCCAAAGGTTGAAAAATGAAACCATCGCGCACTTCGTAATCTAGGTCATTTAATTCGATAATCAACTAACGATCGAAAACGAGCTGACTCGCCAATTTTTGACGTTTCTAACAAACAAAATCGTTCTCCCGCTCAAAATACAGTAGATTTAACAAACAGCCTATTGCAGAATGTTCCAGAAGGTGGACTGAATACAACACGTGAACGCATTCAAAAGTACGACTGTACGATCTCAAGTGATAGTGCTTCAGTGGATATCGTTTTACTTAAATATCAGCAAACTGCAAACTACCATAAAAAAAGTAGAGAGAAATTATAACATGGCCTAATACAACAGGTATGGCATCTCACAAGGAGGTGTGTTAGGTCCTTATTATTCCATTTGTTCACACAATTTATAATTAATCCTACTAATATTTTAAATGCGAAAGTTTGTGAGGATGTCTGGATGGACATAGGATACTTCTTATAACAGTAGTATGTATGCCGTGGGACAAGCATCGAACTCCACGCGGGCGAAGCCGCTGGCACAAGCTGGTTAATAAACCAACCAATATTAGCATTATAATCATTGTATGACAAAAACATGTGTGCTCTTGTTATTTTTAACCATGTTTTAAACGTTGTTTTGTTTAAATAAATCTTCTTCTGTTCTATTCAAACAAAGACGAGAAGTGTATCTTAATGTGCTTGCGCTCTCGCAAATTGTCTGAAATCGACCTTCTGTCCTTATAGTCATTCTATGGCCCTGTTAAGAGTCCCGCAAAAATATTCAACCACCCTACAAACAACACAAGTTTGCCAATTCAAAGACGTGATAACAATTTCTGAGAAAGAACTAGATTTCGCTTTTAAAGCTTCAGCACTTTGTACAAAATATGTATATTAGTTTTTTCTTTAGAGCTGTTTGGAGTAAGTGAAGTGTTTGTGTGTTAGATTGAGGATGATTACTTTTTCGGGGAAATTACATTTGCTGTTTATGAATTTAATTCAGAAGAACATAACTTTATATTTAAACGGAGTGATTTTTATGTAGATCTTTTTGATAATTGGGATAAGGGCTGAGGTGATTAACGGGGTTAACATGGACAGAAATCTCACAGAATAGAGACGAACGAAAGGTGAAAGGGATGGTATATCAGCAAAGGGACACAGTGTAGAATGGTAGAATAAAAATAAGTTTATATAAAATAAGTAGGAAACTGTTTAACGTCCGGAACATTACTATCTCAGGTACAATTGAAAACCAATGTCGGGCACCAGCTGCTCGACAATATGCTGAACTGAGCCTATTTATTAGGCGCAGCCGTGAGTCACACAAAATTATTACTTTTCTGTTTAGATTTTAATTTCATTTTTTATTGTGTGCATTTGTGGCGTGTGCCAAATAAATATTTTTTCGTTCTTTCTTTTATTTTCTTTTGATACACGTTTTTAATTAATTACCAACTTTGTAATTAAAATATTATACTCTGGGGACCTGAGTCACATCATCGACTCTCGTCAGACTACAATTCGATCAATCATTGTTCCACGCTGTGAAACGCAAACCATTTGACTCGTTTACCCTAACGACCTCTATGCTAACGACAAACACCTACCTAACCCTCAAATTCAGACAAACACTCCTTCAGACAAGTATCCTTTGCTCAAGTACAATTGGATTAAAACCAAACACCAATCAAGCCCAGCATTAGCAGTCGAAGGTCTGTTAAACTTGTGCTCTGTGGTGCCGATTTGTATGCAAACGGGTGATGAGGATATTTCGCCGGGGCCGCGGGTTGTACACTAGTTATCGCGGCCTCGACAATTAGGGCTAAGAAGGAACATGGGTGGTTTTTAGTCAGTAGAAGTCTGACACTCCCTTTCGCTCTGCCCAAGAGCGGGAGGGGTTATTTGATGATTTTCCACCTGCCAAAAAAAAAAAAAGGATATTTCGTTTGTGTGATAGTGTTTCTGTTAGTTGGTGACATATTAAGCTATAAATATCCAGTAAAACCTGACGTGAAGCCCATTCAAAAATGGGCTTCACGTACAATTAGAGATCGGGTTAATTTGGTATTGCATAGGTTGATTGACCGTTGGGCGTACATACACCGTGTTTCATTTTTTTTGGAAGTTGCGAGTGGGTTCAATAAACAGCATGAGTTCCCTCTGTATTTGGGACCTTAATGTGGAAAAAAGTGAAACAGTACCTACCTACAAATATCTTAAGGAAATCTCTCGCCGATTTGTCGCATCACACGCATCGCGTAAGTGTTTTTCTCTTAAACTTAGCAATGTTTGTAAAGCGGTTTTACCAACAGTTCGTGAATGTATGTTGGTAGGTTTATATTTCTAATGCACATTTGGGGGGCATGAGGAGCAGGGTGTAAAGTTCCTCATCCCCCATAGAAAAGGGAGGATCCTCCGACCAGACGGGTGTTGTGTCTGGTGGGCTAACTGCCCGACATCTGTAAGTCGGGATTTTCTATATACGCTAATGTGGCGGATAACTTTGATAACGCGATGCAGAATTGCCAATGTTAGTTCGCATCTGTTGCGATAGATGGCGCTGTCGCCACATCACTCCCCTCCGAGACCGGAGGTCGATTGCAGGCTGAGTCTTGATGCTTGCCAGGCCAGTAGAGGGTTCAGTGAGTCGGAACCGGATGCCGCATAGTTCACGGTGAGTCGGAACTATCTGCGGTGATACCCCAGTGAGTCGGGGTGATGCTGCACATATGCTCCAGTGAGTCGGAGTGGTGCAGTACTGCGTAGTGGCTGGCTACTGCGTCGACCAGGAGAGAAGGGCGTCTCTGCTTGTTGACCGGCCGAAGTGCAGTGTGCTGTGCCAAGGTCGCTGATGAGGCTGAGGGTGATGACCAGGAATGCGCTTCCGCTGCATGCTGGTGGTCAGGATACCCGATGAAGCCGTAGTTGCTGGCTGACGGTATGACTCGCTGCTCGAAGGCTTGAGGAAGTGATGATATTGAAGAGTTGCACGAAGGCTGCGCTGACGTTCATGCTCGGGGTCACCAGTTTGGGGGGCATGAGGAACAGGGTGTAAAGTTCCTCATCCCCCATAGAAAAGGGAGGATCCTCCGACCAGACGGGTGTTGTGTCTGGTGGGCTAACTGCCCGACATCTGTAAGTCGGGATTTTCTATATACGCTAATGTGGCGGATAACTTTGATAGCGCGATGCAGAATTGCCAATGTTAGTTCGCATCTGTTGCGATAGATGGCGCTGTCGCCACACACATAGTTTTTAGACAAACCTCCTCCTCCTCCTTCTTCCTATTTTCCTCAAAAAGAAACCACAGAACTCCACCTGCTACAATATTAACTTAAGCTGCAATATTAACTTATGCGCCCACTTGTTTAATCCAGTACATGACCAAACGAAAACATAATATCTTTTATAAAACCTAAAATAATCCAGACCACAGACAAAGCCTATTAGGCAATAGACAGACATAATACGTTTTATCCTATCAAAACTTTCTATGAGGCAAGGAAAATAAGGCCTGCGGTTTAGTCCGCAAAAAGGTATTCTACCTAGAGGTATTATCAATGGATTATCTCCTGTATAATATGTAATCCTATATTCTAGTAAAATTAAACCTGACATTAAAGTAAGCAATCTGTTTTCGGGGTTCCGTAGCCGAATGGCAAAAATCGGAACACTTATGAATTCGTCACGTCTATTTGTTTTTAATATAATTGTATAACTAACATTTTCTACTAATACTACATATTTTCTTCTTTCTTACTTTCTTCTCTACTTTCATAAAAAATCATGTTTTTTTTTCAACAATAATAAGTCAATTAATGTTGAATACATTTTTCTACTAAAACATCATGTCATTATTCAAATTAAATAAATTATTTCAGTAAAACATTCGAATTCTTAGTTTGGTTCAAACCCATGAAATTATGACAAAAGATCACTTCTAGACTTCTAACTACAAATCAATGTGATCCTACACTTTATACCCAATCTCCAAAACCGGACCAATGTGCTTTTAATCCTTCCTTAATCCCTGGGAATACCCGGTCCGGATACGAGATATTCTTGCAGTAAATTCCGGTCCACTGACTCCGGATTATCCTGTTAAAATATAACCAGTTGTCAAGCGAACCGTGAAATGCGTACCGGATTGAGTTTACTATGAATTTTATTTACGGAAGTAGTTTTATGGAAGTCTGTATATCACATTTAAGGGGTTCCGGAGGATTGTAGGGAAATGTATATGATTTCATCGATTTTGCTATGGAAGTTTATTTCTGGGAATGAAAATGGAGTTATTGGTTGAGATTATTCCTCGGATTGAATAAGATGTACTGTGTGCGATGCCTATACAAATTTTATAAAGTGCAAATCTCAGGTAATTAAAAACATATTTTTGTGTTAGATAGTCCATTATCGAGGAAGGTTTATAAGCTTTAATAGACCGTATGTGACGTTGACGAAGTTGCGCGGGTCAGCGAGTCAATTATATCTATGAAGAAATGGTTTTAAGTTTACCCTTGCGAATGAATGCAAATCAATTATATTTATAAGTTTGGAATTCAAAATTGCCTTTTAGTGGCCTAATTAAAATGAATAATTTGACTTTAACTTTGATTTTTCAAAACACTCCAATAGTAATCTAAATTGAGTCGACACAAAGTCTTACTACCTCGAGTTGACTGCCTCTTTGGCCTAGGTTTTGCCAGTGCAACTAAACAGCGTGGAGTCCTGGTTTCGATTCCTAGTTAGGGAAAAGTGTATCTGGTTGTTAGCTACAGGCTCACCCCATGTTACATGGGGTTCAAACAGAACTGCGAAAATGTGGGTCAAGCTACCCGAAACAGCCATTTTTTCCCAATCGACTTTGAACCTAATACTTTATATATGCCACAAATGCGTGATGTACAAGACTGTCGAGCATTCACAGAGATATTACATGTTCAGCCATGAATACTCGCCTAAACTTTCAGTTTATTTTTGCTGAACATAAACATGGATTACTTATGCACCGCAGTGTATTCCAAGACTGAACATTTCTTGGCAACGACTCTGCACCTGCTTAGCAATGGCACTGTGTAAGAAGCACGTTGTTATTTCCTTCTTGTGTAACATTGAAAGCAATTTTCTGTTTCACAAAATCTTGCCTTCCATAAAAGGATTAAATGATATTCAATTTTAAAAACCTTTGCATCAAACTGTTGTATTACGCCTAGCTATTATTATAATTAATTCTACGTCTATCAAACAACTGGTTCTTACATTGTAAACTCTCTAACTTAACTAACTAAGCAACGAACAGACAGACCGGAAGAAGTATTGTTTTTAAATTATATTAAATAATTATAAAATAAAGAAGTCCGATTTCCGCAAAACAAAGTAAAACTTTGCCTGAACATAGAGCGCCAACAAAAGATAATAACAAAAGCATGACTTGAGAAAGTTGCACGTAATCCTTGCTTCGGTATGAAGCTAACAACTTTGTTCATTAGACAGCTGTTATAAACCAAATAATAGAAATCAGAACTTTGGTATCATCAGTTGAGAACGTGACTGTACTTTCGTATCAGAAGTGGGATTGATTAGAAACCAAGCAGTGTGTTGTGATAAAAAGTTGGTCCTGGTGTTGGAACAACTTAGAAGTGGAAAATGAAGAATAAAAAGCAGCCCACATTTGGGCGGTCCGTGCCGCATTGCAACAAACATAAACGCCTTTTTCTTATGGTGGTAGGCAGATACCACAGAAGGCCACTAGCAACGATCCTTACGTACTCCTTTTAGCTTGAGAAACTTGCACGTAATCCTTGCTACGGTACGAAGCTAACAACTTTGTTCATTAGAGAAGTGTTATAAACCAAATAATAAAAATCAGAACTTTGGTACCATCAGTTGAGAACGTGACTGTACTGTTGGATACGAAAGTACAGTCGATTGTGTTGTGATTAGGAGTTGGTACTGATAAACTGGAAATATGAGTGGGCCACGCCCCATTGCAGCACGGACACGAAACTTTTTGTTAACTTTTCATTTTAATATCATCATCATCGTCTGCCAAGCATTTTCCCAACCATATTAGGGAAAGGGATTGAGGAAATCTTTACATTTTTAATGAGAGGCTGTTTCTTTAACAGTTTTATTTATTTTCTAAATGTTCAAAACATTTTAAGGATGCACTAAAGGGTTTGGAACTTGTTGACCTAACCTAACTGACCAACCTTTTTACCACAGCACAAAGTATTTTCAGACGTCCCGTATTACACACACATTGTCATCAGATCCAATCTACACAACTGGAAGTAACATGGCATTCTGTAATCTATTATTCTATCCTGTTATATTGCCCTGCACAGATTAGGTGTGAAATTGAGAGGCCATAACTTCGCCAATCTCCAAAGAATAATCTTAGAAACCATTGGACGGAATTTGATGGTGATTTTATCATTCCACAGTTTATTATAATCAGTTTCTGGGCTATAAAAATTCACTGTCTTCGGGTGAAGACAATGAGTTCTGACGTTTAAGTGTCAAAGCATAATGAACTTTGATGACTCCTTGGTTTTAACTTAAAATTATTTTGATTACAGAGGAGTTTCAAGCACGCAGACAGTAAAGTTTAGGCTGATCAGCCTTGATTCTTCAATTTCATTATGTGTGTGATTAAAAGCTAGTTTCGAAGAAAGAACCCAGGTTACAACCCTAGGTCTGCCAAAATGTTATTAGGACTGATTGACCCCCAAAACATGCTAGTTAAACACAACAAGAGATTGAGGGTATCCTGTCTACATCTGCGTACCCCTTTCATCATCCTCGTGCCCTTATCCCAATTTATTTGCTGTCGGCGCAACATGTCTTTTTTTCCATACTTCTCTATTTCTCGTCATGTCAGTAGTCACCTCTTTTCTAGCCATATCATCTTTCACACAGTCCATCCATCGTTTCTTTGGTCTTCCCCTACTCTTATACCCATCTACAACCACCCACTTGCCATCTGTGTACCCCTTTGTAGACTAAATATCAAGCGTGTATAATACTGTACATAGAACAGACATAATTATTATCTCTAACTCAATTTGTGTTGCATGTAGTTGGCACATACGACAAGACGCTAGCAATTATATCTATTGACATATACTATTCACTAGACGTAGGTTTTAACTGTGACAGTACGTGGTGAATCAGTAATCTATACCGCAGTGACTTCCTTGTGTACTTAATATAACGCCAAAGTATGGTACAAAACAAAAAAAAATTGTATCTCAAAGTCAAGGAGAACAAGTATCCTTCGACTTCGTTAAATGTCTTTCTACACCTTTTATATAAGGCACTGCTGAAAAAAGGCCGTTTTGTACTTCCAGCCCACTTTCCGCACCAAATCACCTAAATAGCAGCACAAAAGCTAACATATTCGTATCACAAAAAGAACCTTTTTCCACTAACCTCACACCCTGAAAACACAATTTACACTATTTTAAACGTGACTACCGGTCAATGCACTGTCGGATATGACCCGGCTGGCCATGTTAGACGGAAATTGGTCGTTAGACCTGAACTATATTATGGACGCGCCTTTTGTACTTAGACTAAGGCTATCTTGCTTTTTTTAAATTATTTTAAAGGGATTTGGTAAGGGTAGGGCTATTATACTCGACTTTTTAACGTTTGGATGACAATTTAAATTGAGTCAAATACAAAGAATTTCATGATTCAAGAGTTTTTTGGCGACGAGCACTTACAGTAACCACAATCAGCTTCTTTGACGTGGAAATAACGACAGAACAGGCACGACATACATCTGCTGCGATCCCTCATTATCATCATCATCATCATCATCAGCCTACAGCCTCTCCTATTGTATGAGAATCGAACCAACCCACAGCCATCCAGCTGATACTAACTATCCTGCGTGCATCATAGCTGTACCTAGTCTGAAGGTGTTCCATCTTGCCGATCTGCGGTCACCAATAAATAATCGTCAACCCCAATGGCTCCTACATACTTCTCCTCGGTCATCCGGTCATACACGCACGCTGTAAACATTACCTAAATAGTAGATTATTCACCAAGGGGATAAAGTAGTGTCTTATGTAGCGGGCGCCGTATTGAATCCCGAGCAAAACAAAGGATGCTAGCGTTAACTCCCAAGCGGAGCGAGGGAGCTTAGAGTTAACTTATACTTATCTTGGTGTATTTGTGTATGTGAAGTTTAAATGTTTGTAAACGCACCCACGATACAGGAGAAATTCCTAGTGTGGGGCAAAGTTTTTCTAAAAAAGACAAAAAGAAAGAAAGAAGAACTTCCGAGCAAAGCAAGGGAGTTAAGACAAGAATCCTGAGTTCAGCGTGGGAATCAAGGTCGCCCAAGACAACACAATCGAACAACATATCATATTTTAGCATCGCATCAAAACACCGTCTTTACAAGCCAAACCAATCGAATCAATATCTATTCAGCCATAAGTAAGTCCATAATATCAAAGGCCGTTACAGAACCAGTTCTATAACAGTACTGCAACGCTTTGCTATGTTAATGTTGCGTCGAAGTGCATTTGGTATTCAATCCCAACGCTGTCTTGGGTCACCTTGTTCTGTCAAAGGATAATATTAGGGGACGAACCGTCTGAATTTGTGATGGTTGAAATAATAGAGGCGGTGTTGATATTGGTGGTACTCAAAATATGTTCGGTGTTGTACTTTGATATCGGGGTGAGATATTTCGGTAAAATATTAGTCAGTTCGTCACACACGTTCGTCTGCTACGTTATCAAAATTCAGTATCCATACAAAACAACCTTGGCTCGGAAAACCTTAATTCATTTGATAGCACGTATAACCTCCTCCTTTTTTATTGGAAGTCGGTTTAAAACTTATTTTCATTAAAGCAGTAATTATCTCTACCTACATGTTCACAATCGTAAAATCCATCCTTATTATCTTATCTTAGGTGGATAAACATAAGAAGCTATTTCAACAAAAAAATCTAATTAGACCGTCAGATAGATTCCCAAAAAATAATGGACACGTATTATTTCTTTTTTCACGTAAACAAAAGATGAAGACGATACAGTGCTTCGAAAAGTCGTGTGAAGTCGTGTAACGTCACAAGGTTAGTACGTTTTTACTCACAAAGTGACGTCACAAGCCCCCACTCATAATCTTTGACACGTTTTTTTCGTCAATTTGTATTAATTTGATAAAACAAAAAATACGTATCCAATATTGTTTGATAATCTAACAGACGGACTAATTATTTTTTTTTGGTGAAATACACTATTATCAAACCATAACTATTTATTTAGTGCAGTAAACGTTTCTTTGCTTGGAATATAACTTAACGCCTGTAATTCCCGAAGGGTTAGAAAAAACTGTACCTAATAGTACACCCACATTTCGCCAGGTATGTTTAAGACACATATAATAGGGTTCTGTTGCCATCAACAGGACACAAATTAGGTCTCCGAGGCTCCTACTAAAAAATACTTGATACCTAAACCCTAGACAAACGAGTCACTCAAGTAGAATATAACAAACAGTCCAAAACCACCCATAAACACGTGGAAACTAAGTTCACAACTTTATAACACACATTCGTGATCACTCGTCCATTCAGAACTGCAGCTCATTAAGTCCTGACGCGTCCCGCAGACATTGATATACGCGATGCACCTCCTGAAGCTTTTAACGGTATACTATTGCATTTGTGTGGGTGACACTGACTAATTTGACACCATTTCAACTGAACCACGGCGGTAAATCTCGAAGGTACTGGAAAAAGTGTACAGTTTATTTTTGTTTTTTGTAGCGTTCGAAGTTTGAACGCTTGGTCTGAGGAATAATGCGTTTATTTACGTGTTTGAAAAAGATTTTTCATTATCCATACTCTGAAAGCAGCTCATAACATGCCAGCGGAGCGGGTTGAAAGTACTACTTTTCAGCCCTAAAGAAAATCGCTTTCAACTGACAGAAAAAACGCTACGCAAAAGCTGTCAAAAAAAACTAGGTCTATTTTCACATTATTATTGAACCATGTTTGATGTTCCAACTTTTTATACAGCCACTAAATTACAGCGCGATTTAAAATTAAAATAACGTAAAGTTAACTTAAGAATATAATTATATTATGACTTTAATATAATTTAGTTTTGAACTATTTTTCTAAAATAACATAGATTTCGGCAAAATCTTTATCAGTTTTTTTTAATGGGAAACATGAAAAATACTGGCTGTATAGCTGGATGACCAGAGGACAAAAAAAAACAAAAATATTTATTATTTATTTAAAACACACACTATCACTACAGGCTAACCTTATACAACAGTGTAGTTATAGTTAAAGTTTACCAATGAGACATACATTTAACAATCTAGACTAATTAAGAACCTAAACATCAATAATAACTATAATTGTTTTTCAATAATAACTAACAATCTAGACTAATTTTAAAATAAGCGGGAAAGCGACAACATCCGATCAACACTAATTTTTTCTTTAATTAATAATTTATGTTCTTATTTTCTTCGCATTCGTAATGAAAAGCACAGTGTTTACCTCGGGTAAATTAGTTATTTAGTCCCTCGAACTTTTAGCGCCCTCACTACGTTACGGGCGCCAAACCCCGTCTTGGGACTAAATAAGTAACTTTCACCCCTTGGATAACAATGTACTATTACGGTTGTATTGTAAGGTTATAATGCATGACAGGATATCTAATAGAACAACAGTTATTGGGTTTTCCCATCAGAAATTTCTCAGTAGCAGCTAAGGAATCTGAATTTGCGCCCGGATGATGGTCATAGCCCCCCCCCCCCCTGTTACATGGGACTGAAACAAAACTGGTGAAATGTGGGTATACTATACGGTACATTATTACTATTATTATTAGTACTATTACACCTCGAGGACGACAGGCGTGATGTAACACTTTCGTGAGAAAAAATATGTGTGTTAGTCTCAAAGGCCGAAAACGCCCATTGAGAGCAAAAACCGACCACGAACCGCGGCGGACATTGTGGAATTTTCGCGTAGTGGCTCTTTTAGAAACGACCAAAACGCGTTTTATTTTACTTTTTCCCGATTATCTTAAATTGTAATCAAATGGCAAGCAAGGTCTTTAGACATTGCATTCCAATAAAAATGCATTATAAGATATATCTACACTAATATTATAAAGAGGAAAGATTTGTTTGTTTGTTTGTAACGAATAGGCTCCGAAACTTCTGGACCGATTTGATAAATTCTTTCACCGTTGGGAAGCTACACTATCTCCGGGTGACATAGGCTACTTTTTATCCCTGTATTCCCACGGGGACGGGAACTACGCGGGTGAAACCAATAAGATATATTACGGATAGTATGTCTAGCAGTTAATTTGAAAAGGTGTGCTCCTGCATATTGTGACAGCAAGACGAGTGGGTTATCTCTCGAAGAGAGAAATTATTTACTACCGAGAAATAGATCTGGGTATTTTCTGGCAAATATAATATTTCCACTTCTTATACCACCTTAGTTAAAGTGCATATTATGTGTTAACACGACAATGAGCGAAGCGTAACTTCTCACTTCACCCATAAATCATAATTAATATCACCGGGAACAATTAATTCACGAAGATAATTACGACACAAAGCTAAATCCATAATTTAAGCCGACGCGGCGCCTTAGAGAATGGGGCTAAAAACTCCAATTAGTGCCGCGGCGGGGGTGAAACAATAGCTTTTGATGAAACGACTTCAAAGATGTGCACCGATATTAAGACTTCGAAAACGGGACGACTTCAAAACGGGGCGAATTCGAAATGGGTCGAAAGGGAAGCAAAGAAATGGGGCTATATTGCCTAATGGTATGCAAGAATTGAGGATTTTGAAAGCTTATTACGGCTCAAATGGAATATTGATTATGGGTAATTGATGAGATAAAAGATCGCTCTTTTTTTGAGATTCACGGTCAATTTATACATTTTGCTGGAGGATTTTGCTACTTCGTCGGTTATAAATAGAATGATTAATGTTCTTTTGGCTCACTTTGAAAAGATTGTTCGTGCATGGATATAGCAAACGGTAATACAGTTCCAATAGAAACAAAAATCACTTCGTATTCACTCGTAATTATCAGAAAACATCAAAGAGCATTAAAGCAAACCCCAAAATATTCAAAGACAATGTTTCTCTGAATTCCTTCGCGTTACTCCCGAATTCTGGCTCCATTGAATAATTCATTTGGAACGTTTCAGGAGATGATGAAATTAAAAGTACCCGCATACTGACTTGGTCACAGAATATACATATAGATGTAGAAGACCAGCTTTATACAATGACCGAAAAGTGACGCGAGTGCATGTGTACGTATATTCATATCTGTGCGTGCGCGCGTTTTGCCACATCAAAATTTAATGAAGTTCACCCAAGAGCTCACGTTAACACATTCCATATAAAATGGTCAAATAAATGATAATTTATAATTAGTGGTCAGTTAGTGGGCTTGATCATCAGAGCTTTGATTGGTTACCCAAGGCAGATGTAAAACGCTCACGTGTATTTTAGGCGGCTAGATCCTCCCTACAAAATCAAAAATAATAACGTCCATGTTTCGTTGACATTTGAACAGAACTGCTTCGCTCACTCATCCCGAAAATCGTATCTTCATCCTTCCAGCTCACCTTTCTCATCGTTAACACATTTTCGCCGTGACTACAGTGAAGGCACATCTAACGATTTAAATCTTTAACCTTCTGTACGTTATCTATTCAGTGCACCAGTTTTGCGGGTGGCAATATAATAGATTAAATTTCTCTTTGACTAATTCGCGTTTTCCTATCCTATTAACGTTTCTTCTCTGCTCTGCGAAATCTGTTAAGACTTGGACAATCTTTTTATGTTATTGTTTGTCTCTTTTTATGCTTCAAAGGAGATGTTAACAAGTTTTTGCGCTAATCTTGTTGTCAACACGATTTTAATGGATGTTTTGGAACAGAGTTATTTTGTTTTGACTTAATTTTGAATACAATGGAGAAAAAAAAGTTAAAAAGCCGCAGTTACACGTTTATAGGTGTCAGCCTGCGGCTTTTCTTTTTCTTGTTTCATACTTTTTCTGCGTCGTTTCTGATGTCGTTGTCGGGTTTTAGTTTTTAAACTTTATATTTTTTAACAATTTGGGTGTTAAATATTTTTAACACGTGACATTTTATCCGCTAGAGGGCGTCACTTTAAAATTGAGCAATATTTTGGAAATGAACAGGTGAAGCCCTTTCAAATGATACCAAACACGGCATATTTATCTCCATTTTAATTTTTAACACATTATGTTTTGTCTGCTAGAGGGCGCCATATCGATTTTTGTGACACATCACGTAGCCTATGTTCACAGGACAATTAAGACGGTTCTAATGGTATATTTTCTTTTTTTTTTGGGTGGTGGGAAATCATCGAATAACCCCTCCCGCTCTTAGGCACAGCGAAAGGGAGTATCAGACTTCTACAGACTAAAAACCACCAAAATCAAAATTAAAAGTCATTTATTCAAATTAGGCTGATAATCAGCACTTTTCGAACGTCAAAATTTACTTTACTCTACTTATTTACAAGAGACAGTCCCCCAAAACGCCCACCCTTCGGCACTTCCTAGTGTTTAGCTGGAAAGAAGAAGTGACGGAACAAACTCCCCAGCAACACATTCTGTCTGTTATGTTGGTTAGAAGAACCAGACTCGATACATAGTAAGGTGTAAGTTCATTTTAGAGTTACTACAGACACAAATCAATAATAAAAAATTATATAATTATAAACAATGTAAAAAATAAAAAAGTACATAACATATCAATTAACAAATTTTTGTAATGTAGGTAAGGCACAAATGTTGATATCAGTGCTGTAACTATTCGTACCAAAGGGCGTCTGGATGATTAAAAACCACTGTAAAAGAGAGTAATTAATGGAAGAGAAAAAATAAATAATAAAATTGAGAATAGTTAGAGACATCCACAACTTTGTACCGGCTAAGAGTTACCAGGGAAGCCGCATGCGCAGAAGCTAAAGCCAAACTTTTTTATCTTCGACGTGGTTCTTGATTTTATAATATGCTTTTTGAATAAGGACACGTTTAATGTAGTTTTTAAACTTTCCATCGGTCAGTTCTATAACTGACTTAGGCAACTTGTTATAAAAGCGTATACTGTTTATAAGAAAAGACTTGCTAGTTTTCGTTAATCTGAATTTGGGTATTACTATTTCGTGTTTACTGCGAGTATTTAAATTATGAAAATCGCTTCTAGTTTTGAAAAGCCCACGGTTTTTGCGGACATACAAAATACACTCTAAGATATAAAGTGAAGGCAGAGTCAGGATATCAATCTGTTTAAATTTTTCTCTGAGAGACTCGCGAGGGCCCATCTTATAGATCGCGCGGACTGCCCTCTTCTGTAAAATGAAAATTGAATCAACGTCCGCTGCCGATCCCCACAGCAGAATGCCGTAGGACATAATACTGTAGAAATAAGCATAGTATACTAACCTAGCTGTGGCTACATCAGTTAACTGCCTTATTTTCCTTACTGCGTATGCAGCTGAGCTTAACCTACCCGAAAGAGTTCTTATGTGTGCGCCCCACTGCAATTTTGAATCGATAGTAATCCCTAAGAATACCGTTTCCGCTATAACTTCAAGTTTTTTGCCGTCAAGAGTCAAATTTAGGTCACGTTGTGGTACATTTGGTAAAGAGAACTTTAGACATTTTGTTTTGTTCGCATTCAGTAAAAGATTGTTAGCTGCAAACCATTTCGAGAGAACAGTTAGACTTTCGTTGACCAGTAAGACATCCGTATCTTTCCTAACTATTTTAAAAATTTGTGAAGTATCATCAGCAAATAGAATTATATCCGAGAATTTGGCCATCATATATGGGAGATCATTAATATAAACAAGAAAGAGGAAGGGGCCGAGAATCGAACACCCATGTTCTTTCTTAGCCCTTGTAACGGCTACTTTAGACATAACAACCTTGTCTACTGATGACACAAACAGCGTTGATATCAAATATCGCTTGTATGTGTCAATTTTTCTTATATAACTTAGAATCATTTTTTTTATATTTTAAATTATACATTATTCAATTAACAGTAATTACATAATTATCAATTATAAAAACAAGCATTAGTACTTAATACTAAAAATATTGTCACACAACTTGTACCTACAACTTCTCTTTTGGAATTTATAGCTTATATATCAATAATCTTGTACTTGTATACATTTGACCTGGATCACTAATGTTCCATACAGTGAACGTTTTTTATTGTTGACAACTCAAAAGTACAGTACTATTACTTTGATTTACCAGCTGTTTCCAACAAGTGTTGAACCACAATTCCCACCTACTAACTGTTAACCAATCCACTAACCAACCAACCTATTAACAGCCTAACATACCAACCTACCTAATAACTCCCTAACTTACCTACCTACTTATTAATTAATTAATTATCCTACTAACTGTCTACCTGCCTATTAACTTGATACCACTTGCCTTGTTTCTGAGTTCAGTCAACAGCAAAAATTTGTCATTGGATGTCAATAGTGACTCATATTTTAATTTTCATAACTATTATTGTCACCATTTTCAGAATTTAATGGCATAAGCGTACACATTAGTTGCACCGATTTTTAAAAAAAAAAAAAAAATATTTAAATTTAGTTTACTAACTTCAAACTTTTTCAAAAAAAAAAAAAAAATTTTTTTTTTTTCCTTTTCTTTTGTAACGTAGCTTCCTTCACTTCACACGGACAACAACCAAGACGTTTAATTTCAGTTTATTTTGTAACAGTCGGAGTAATTGACGCTCATCATACCTTGCTGATTGCTATCCAACACTTTCCAGTCTTACGGATAACTTAATATTTATACATTTAAACTCAATTTGAAGTAACAACAAATTTTTCTTGTTTAAACTACATTGAATATGGCACATCCGGTAAAATTCATGTCGTTGCAAAAGGCAGAGCTCGAATACGAAGTAGCTATCAGAGGAGAAACACCCGCCACTACTGTTCAGGAATTGCGGAAACAGATTGCAAAATGCGGACCAATGTTTCCTTCTGAGGACATTCTTACGAGTCCATTCGAAGTATCGGTAGATTTAAGTGGAGTTTTAGAGGTTTTAACTAAGGCAGCTACTAATTTAGAATCATCAACTACAGATAAACAGTCACTACTGAAAATTCAAAATCTTTTAAATCATGCTTACCACAGAATAAATAGAATAACTTGTGGAAGTGTTAACAAAACGGAGTACGATGAGTGTGTAAACTTATATAAGTCGATGTTGGTGAAATCAAGTGAGCTGCTCGCATCAGCTTCTGACCCCTTATCACCAGTTAGCAATCAACCTCCATCTACACATAACTTGACTTCTCCAATTCACGTGACGGTGTCATGCGATGGTGGTCAACATAAATTAGCAAAATTAAAATTCGAGGGAAATTCTTGCGTACGTTCCTTCTTACAGCGGGTAAATGAACTTTGTCACGCCAAAGGAATGCCAACGGATAAAATCCTCACTCACGCGACCGAGATTTTTACTGGCGGCGCGCTCCACTGGTACAGAAGTATTAGAGATTCAGTATCTAGCTGGGATGAACTTGCAAATTTATTAAAACGCGACTTTGATCAGTCAGACTATGATTATAGACTCTTAACTGAAATCAGAGCGCGAACACAAGGGGAGTCAGAAAATATAGTTATTTACTTGTCAATAATGACAGGCTTGTTTTCGAGGTTGACAAAAGCACTATCTGAGGAAGATAAACTAGATCTTCTTCTACATAACATCCGTCCATGCTATGCTAACATCTTATCGTCAGTGGCCGATATAAAATCAATCGAACAGCTAAGGACTCTTTGTCGTAATTACGAAAACATACAATCGCGCCTTGCTCAATTCAGAGAACCACCAAGACCCTCATCAAATACTTTAGCACCCGAGTTTGCTTATTCAGGAATTTCAACGGATAATAAAGGAAACAATAATTATAATAAAAGGTTTAATCAGTTCAATAAACACGATCAAAAGGATATTATTAATAATAAAACAGTTACAAATAACAGTAACGATTCCTCCATATCCCCTAACTATGTTCATGCCATAGATAAAGGTTCACATAAGAAGATTCCTTATTGCCCACGTTGTCGTAGTAACGAGCATGCTTACAGGAATTGTACGGTAAAGACTGACGAGATCTTTTGTTTTGGCTGCGGCCAGAAAGACATAAAACGTCCAGCTTGCAAGAAATGTAGTAAGAACAGTTCAACTAAGAAAAAAAAACTAATCACCGAGAATTGTGTCGTAAACAACTTTGACAGACAAGACTGGGAAAAGTGGTTGCACACAGTTAAATGGTTCCACAAGTCTTACAAAGTTCACAATTCTCGATAGAAAAGTTAATTTAGATAACAGACCTTACGTATCAGTGCAGATAGAAGGAGTTCCAGCCACTGGACTCTTGGACTCAGGTTCGGCCGTCACAATTTTGGGCAACGGTGCTCATACGGTTTTATTGGACCGGGGTATGTCTCTTATCACGGACGACTGCATTGCGGTTAGGGCAGCAGGCGGACAAAATTTACAAAGTATCGGTTACATTCATATCCCAGTTCACTTTGAAAATCAATTCCACATTCTCAAAGCTTTTGTAATACCAGATATCAATACAAATCTCATTCTAGGTGTGGATTTCTGGCGAAAATTTGAATTATGTCCCAAGTATGTTGGTAGTGTAATGATTTCAAACAACTCATTGGAAAACTGTACTCTAGAGAGCTGCAATCGCACCACAATTACGGGTTACAATAACTTAGAGGAGTCACAAAAGCATTTGGCTGATAGTGTAATTAAACAGTTTGAAAGCATTTCATCACAGCACAAGGGTCTAGGAGTAACCGATCTAAGAACTCACCACATTGATACAGGTGAAAGTCAACCAATTCGTCAGCGTTATTATCGACTATCTCCTGAAAAACAACGCATCCTGGTAGAACAAGTGGACGAGATGCTTTCCCTCGACGTTGTCGAGCCTTGCGAAAGTGCGTGGTCATCTCCAGTTCTCCTTGTCACCAAGAAAAACGGTCAACCTCGATTTTGTTTAGATAGTCGAAAGCTAAATTCAGTCACTAAACGCGATGCTTACAACTTACCCTATATCTCGGAGATACTAGATAACCTCAGAGACGCGCGTTATCTTTCCAGCATAGATCTATCGAAAGCTTTTTGGCAGATACCGATAGCTGAGGAAGATCGCGATAAAACAGCATTTTATGTTCCAGGCAGGGGCACCTTTCGCTTTAAAAGGACTGCTTTTGGTCTTACGAATGCCCCGGCCACTCAACAGCGTCTAGTTGACCTGCTGTTCTCTGAATTTGATCTTAAAGTCTTCGCATATCTAGATGACATTATAATAATTAGTAGCGATTTCAATAGTCACGTGAACTTACTTTTACGGGTACTAGAAAAGCTCAAAAAAGCGAACTTAACCATTAACCTTGAGAAATGTAATTTTTTTAGTTCGCAATTAAAATATTTAGGCTACGTAGTAGATGCTTCAGGTTTGCGGACCGATCCTTCCAAAGTTGATGTTATACTAAAATATCCAGCACCAACCAATAAGAAAGAACTTAAGCGTTTTCTAGGTACGGCGACCTGGTACAGACGTTTCGTTCCCAACTTTAGTACTATAGCTGGTCCCTTAAACAAATTAACATCAACAAAGAAGGGTACCCCGCCATTTAAATGGACCCAAGAGGCCGACGCCGCTTTCCAGAAATTGAAGGAAAGTCTAGTGTCAGCCCCAGTCTTATCATGTCCAGATTACAATAAACCGTTTGAGGTGCATACGGATGCAAGCGATTTTGGCCTCGGCGCAATGCTCACCCAAACAATTGATGGAAAGGAACATCCAATTGCCTACATGAGTAAGTCATTGACCGGGGCTGAGAAAAATTACAGCATTACCGAACGCGAGACGCTGGCCGTCGTAACCGCCCTAGAATATTGGCGTTGTTACATCGAAAATGGTCAACAGTTCACTGTTTATACTGACCACAGCGCGCTCAAGTGGTTTCTCTCTATAAGCAACCCAACGGGTCGGTTAGCTCGTTGGGGAGTTCGTTTATCAGCATTTAATTTTGTTCTTAAACATCGGCGTGGCGTGGATAACGTCATACCAGATGCCTTATCTAGGATCGTCCCTATTAGTGCCATTAGTACTTCCAACTCTTATTTGGACACTAAAGACTCTTGTTACAGGAATATTTATGACGGTTGCCTAATTGATCCTACTAAATTTAAAAACTATATTGTTAAAAATAACGCGTTATATCGACTATCGAAGAATAAGTACAATTTAACTTCAGAATTCGCGTGGAAGGAGGTCGTGCCAACCGAATTACGTGAGCAAATCGTTAATGAAAACCATTCAGTGCCTACGGCTGGTCATATGGGCATATTTAAAACATACCGTAGTCTTGCTTTACGCTACTACTGGCCAGGCATGTACCAGTCAGTAGTCAAATTCATAAGTACTTGCGACAAATGTTTAGCCTACAAGTCTCAAAATCACCAGACACTGGGAGAAATGGGACGTCCAAAAGATTGTTCACGACCATTCCAAATGTTATCAATGGATCTCATGGGACCACTTCCAACTTCGCGGAAGCAAAATAGTTACATATTAGTTATTACATGTTGTTTTTCAAAATATTGCTTAATATATCCAATTAAATGAGCTACCGCTGAGATCATTACCAAAATCTTAGAGGAATCCGTGTTTCTTGTTCACGGCGTACCGCAAGCGATATTGATGGACAACGGTACCCAATTCACAGGGAAGGTCGCAGATGCCTTGTTTAAGAAATATGCGATTCCAAACGTATTTTACACCCCAAAATGTACCCCTCAGGTCAATTTGGTGGAACGTTACAATAGAACAATAATAACGTGTATTTCAACTTATGTGGATGATGATCACAGATCCTGGGACTTATATATCCCAAAGGTGCAATTTGCCATGAATAGCTCCGTTAACGAGGCCACTGGATTTACTCCAGCTTTCCTAGTCTTCGGTCGCGAACTTGTAACCTGCGGTACTCATTACACGGACAACGACCTCGGCAACGAAATAGTGTTTTTGCCACGTGATGCATACGCCGAAAACTTAGGTTGCCTTTCTAGCGTTTTCGATTCGGTGCAATCCAGACTATGGCAGGCTCATGTTAAGAACACCTCGCACTACAACTTGCGTCGAAAATTTGCCGAGTTTAACGTTGGCGACGTGGTCATGAAACGCGCTTATTTCTTGAGTGACAAGGGGAACAGGTTCTCGAAAAAGTTAGCTCCCAAGTTTATTAAAGCAAAAGTCATAGCCAAGAAATCACCATTGGTCTACGTTCTTCAGGACATGAAAGGCAAAGACTTGGGTTCCTGGCATATTAAGGACTTGAAATTAGTAGGAGTCAATAAATAATCTCAATTTTTTTTTAACTTAGTTATATTTAAGGCACTGAATAACACAGTGAATAAATTTTTTCGGCCTCCTTATTCAGCCCCGATGGAGAACCACGCTCACTTGATTCTGTCATGTGCCTTACCCGTGGTCTCTCCTCATATTATCGGAACCTCTGGATTGGTTGTTGCCAACTCGGTACGTTTTACTTACCGGGAGTTAATATTTAAGAGCGGTTGCAACTCTTTAAATAAGCCAATGCAGGAGCGGGTAGATACTCCTTAAATAAGCCTAAATCCATTTCAATAGTATAAACCCAGTAGGTTCTTTGCTTCCTTAAAGCCGAATGTACGTCTGTTTTGCGCGAGTAACAAGTCAACTACGGACATGGAACTCTCACATAGCTGCTAGGGCGCGGACTCACCTCTTGTTAAGGTAGCCTGCCAGTATGCAAAGATTACGAATATGAGATATGATGGATGAATGATGAAGAATACAAGGGGTCGTAATTCAGATGGAGGTATAATAGGAGCAAAGGATTTTTACTGAGGTAAAAACCCTCACCAAGCGGCGGGGTACTGTAACGTCGCACGTTACATTTTGCACAAAACAAAACATATAAACTAAATTAACAATAAAAACAGCAACATTCCAATGTTTACTTTCATCCACCTGTCAAGGAACCGCAGACGTCAAAATATAATAACCATAGAAAATTACAAGTAGTGCGGTAGCAAATAGTAATTACTAAAAGCACAAGATGCATCAACTATCGGGCGCGCGAGTGAGGATTTATCTATGGGCTCGCGTATGTCCCATCTCTATCCAACGCTGCCAACGCGATCTTTTCGTTTGACATTAGGAATTTTGGTTTTTCCCGAAGCGGTCACACGTCTCACCATATCTAAATTATATGTGATTTCACACGTGTCTTAACTCGCCATTATCCGGGCCTAAAACAATTGCCTACCTAATCAACATAATTCTCCGCCATCGAGCAATTAAATTCGGTGTCTTTGAAACCCCCATACTGGGTAAGTGTTGGATAGCATGATATGTGTATATTTTGTGTTCTTTGTCCTTATAGGTTAACTTGGCATGTATGCTTAATTTTATCTATTTTAGTGTACGCTATTTCATGTATTTCATTTCAATCTAATGCCTTCAGCTCAATGCATTTTGATTTTTTCGTGCTTCACACTCAAAATGTGCTATCATGCCTTATTTTCACTCTTCCCACATGTAAACTCCGTCTGATTGTGACAATCCACCAACACCTTCATTAGTGCATTATTATTGCTGTTCGCTCTGCTTGGCTTGGTGTCGCAATCGGCGGAGTTGGCCTTTGGTCATCTCGTGACACGCTGGACGTCATGTTCCAGGGTCCAAAGTTCCGGCTAGAACACCCTCAAGTTCGCGTTAGTTACGCGGCTGGTTCCGTCGTGCGTGATAAAATCGGGCCGGCATCGGACTTCCCACCTGTTGGCCATACTTGCCACGTGGGCCGAGCCGGGCCGACGTAAAGAAGAGCTGGCCATCACCCCTACGCATCCAGCGTGGCACCTCGCTGCGGTCATCGCCACGCCGGCTATCAGGGCAGTACAGCACATCCCACAGGGATGCCTTAGGAGTTTGTGTCCGTAGACCTTCCCACACCCATTTTTTTATATTAATATATTCTATGTAGACTGGTTGCGTGGTCTTATTTAATATAACCTGCGCCACGCACCCCTTTTCCGTCACACCCTATACGTCAAGGCCGCGGTATCTGATACCTCATAAGTAGACAAGGAGCTATGAGGGAACAGATGAACATACTCACATACTCACATACATACATACATACATAGCCAGTCAAAATCATAACCCTCCTTTTGGCTTTGCCGTAGTCGGGTAAAAATGATGTCGTGACGTCTGACAGGGGAGAATAAGAAACATGTTGCGACAACCGTAAATAGACTGGGACAAGGACGGGAAGATTTTGATGATGGTGAATTTCATAAACATTGCTACAGGCTTGGTAAGTATTTTGTGAAATGTATTTGAAAAAAAAAATAAAGGCGCTAGGTAGTTCCATTTTCCACGCTCCAAAAGTTCTCTCTTTTGTAATAACAACCTACCAATAGATACCATAATTGAATTCTAGTTACAATTATAATCTCGGAATATTCTATAATTTATTCCAAAATATTTCGCTTTTAATATCGTAAACAATAACCAAATAACAAATAAACAACAAGTTGAACGTGGGCGGTTATAATATTTGTTTAAGACAAGAAATTGCTTGTTTAAATCTTTCTCGAAAAGGTCAAAAGGCGGATTACAAAGTCTCGTTAGATTGAGATTACATTGGCTTATTTTTGAGGCACAAGATACTGTTATTTTTTTGCGAACATGTTTTAGGTAAGGATGATGAACTCGTCGTAAAAGAGCTCGTGGTTCATTAATGACAGATACTGGAGTCGATCTTCAGCAGGGCTATTGCGTATCTTTTAAATGACAGTGCCTATGAAATAACTGTCAAATGGTTCCATTTTGTACGAAACCATAACCAATTTGACAGTTAATCCATGGACAATATGATAGCCACAGTCATGTAAAAGAAACGCAATAGCCCTGCAGGTTAAGCTGCGTTTGCTTAGGTTAGTCCGTGACCGGGTGACCACTCATTAAACACCAAGTTTCCTCAACTACTTATACCTACCCATTTTAATTCAATTTCGCCTACGTATTTAAAAGTAACCCCACTTTAACACATAAAACACCCTGCAAACAACCAAGTCTATAAAAAACTCCGAATATAAAAAATCTTCCTCAATTTAACCTAACCTCATACATTTTAATATACAAGTACCGACGGTAATATTAATAAAAATGACGGTATATCAAAGGTCGGCAGCGTACCCCACAAGGCCTCTTTGTCTTCCGCCAGTCCGACGCATAAAGGAATGCAGGATTGCAGGTCGTTGGATATTTTTATAAAGGATCGTTGAAGTCTGGAAATGAAATAAGCGATTTATTTTCTCGTTGGTTTGTAAGTGGTTTTGTGTGCTGGAAATAGGAGTGGATATACTGCAATTAATAAGGACCTGCTTTCATCAATACTAAGCGATATATAAATTCAACAAAATCAATCTCCTAATTTATTTGGGGTTGGCGCCACAATCTATTGTCTTCTTTTTCTAAACCTCCGTATTCCTCGTCATTTCATCAGCCATATCATCCTTCACAAAGTCTACCCATCGTTTATTTGGACTTTCTATACTCCTTCAACCGATATTAACATGATTACCTGAATATTGTTACTGTATAAGTCCTGCAAGGCCAATGCGTATCTTTTTAAAGGTCAGTGGCTATCATAGTGTCCATCGATGAACTGTCAAATGTTTCCATTTTGTACTAAACCATAAACATATAAAAAGATACACAATAGCTCTGCTGATAGTTGAAAACCAGAGAGCTTTAATTTAAGCATGCATTTTTATGGGCCTTCTTTTGGTGGGTGGGAAATCATCAAATGACTCCTCCCGCTCTGTGTATAGTGGTAGGGAGTGTCAGACTTCTACTGACTAAAAACCACCCATGTTCCTTCTTAGGCCTTTGTGTCTCCACCTCAACGTCAACGTCTCAACCTCTTTCAAACAACGATTTTAAGTGCCTATTTTTGGGGTTGGGAAATCATCATGCTTTGCGGGGGGAGTTCCCCCGCAAAGCAGGAAGGAGCGTCAGACTTCTACTGACTAATAACCACCCATCTATTCATTCATTCAACATTATTATTCAATGTAATTTTGTTAAGTTTATTAAGTCGGTCTCACTTTGCCAAATACTTTTTACCCGACTACGGCGAAGCCAAAAGGAAGGGTAATGATTAACAAGTAACGAAAGTAAAAAGATCGTTCTAAACAATATAAATCACAAGTAATTCAATACTTCAGTTCAAGGAAACGTTTTCAAAGGTAAATAAGTTTTACTCTATTCAATTAATGTGTTTCTCTTAAAACTTAATTCTTAGTTTTCTGTTAAATTGTGAGCTTGATATAATTTAATTGGAGTGGACGGACGACTTTGCTGGAGTATATAATTTATTTTGTATCTAAGCACTTACGTATTCTGACGTCCTGACAACGAATGAATGTTCATTGCCCGATAGTGAATAGTAGTAGTACATAATAGGGGATCGAACTGAGTCAAAAAAATATGATTCTAATTAGTCTGTCAGTTACATTATCGAAAAATATTGGATACGTGTTTTTTATTTTATCAAATTGATAAAACTTGGCGAAGATAAGACGCGTCAAAGACCATGAGTGGGGGTGACGTCATTTCTATGTAAAAAATGTACTAACTTGTGACGTTTTCGAAAAGTTCACGAATTTTCGAAACACTGTATCGTCTTCACTTTTTGTTTATGTGAAAAAAGAAAAAATATGTGTCCAATATTTTTTGGAAATCTGTCTGACGGACTAATTAGTTTTTTTTTTGCCCAATCCCCTGATTCGCAATCCGAAGAATTGTCACGAAAGTAACTTTATATTATTTTAAAGTTTGCTTGTAAAACAGAAAATAATGGAAAACTGAAATTGTTACAGTCACCAACCACAGGCATTTTCTTTTGTTTCAAATTCACTTTGTCTGCTATTTATTTATTAATGGCAAAGATCACTACTTAAGACATTGCCTGCATTTCGGATCCTTAATAGACATAAATACTATAATATATTATGACCGTGTTACAATAAAAGTCATGAAATTACCTACTTAAAATGAGAACTGTTGATAATATCATTTTTTAAATTACAATACACAATTAGAACAGTTTCACAATTATATCTATTGGTTTCATTTTAAGTAATTTAAATAATTTGATACAGAGAGCGGAACGCAAAATTCAAAACCATTTATGATAAAAATATTAAGACTACATATTTTAAAGAACGAGAGACACAGATCGCTAAACATTTTACGACCAAAGAGACTATTAATAAATAACCTAAACTGCAGATCTTTTGCAAAAAAAATCTAGATATTTTATAATATTCCGAAGGCAATACCAGCTCATATGTTTTATTTATGTACCAGCAATCGTCTAGCGAGGTTGTACGGAAATACATTTGAAGTGATGGCCGGTGGCAAGTGGCTACTTCCATATTATTGGTGGTTACGACTTCGGGGTAAATGTATTGCCTCTCGATTTATCTAAAGTGGGATATGTTAAGTTAGTTGTGTACTTTAAAAGAAGATTTATGCTTGACCCTGCCGAGTTTGAGCTTAGGTAGGAATATGCGATATTGGAAAGCTGCAATTAATTTTGACTGGCCCATTATGCAAGGTTTAGGACGAAACAGCCTTACAACTACACTGTACTATTTCATACACGCATACATACACTTACCTACCTTTTCCCACGGGGGTAGGTAGAATTCACAGATCCCTGCTATAATCCATACATATTTTTTTGCCTCATCCACGTTCATGCATCTGGTCATATCACGCACGCCCCGGTTACGGTTATATTCATGGTACCTATAGGTTATCAGTAGAACTGATGTCATTATATCATTGGCATAGCCTTTTTCTCAAGCTACTGGGTTATTCGGTGAGTTTCAGGCCACTGTAACGACTGTTAAATATCTACACACATATCTACACGCAAGGATTGTTGTTCAAAAAAAAATTGATATTGTGAATGTGAGGACCATGTGGGTCTTTCTTAAATTTTAATTGTTGTGATTGTCTGGCAGTTTGAGTACTTTAAGTGACCCACCCAAATGTCCTTTCTTTGGTATTGTTCGTCGTGACGTTGAGCTCCTTGAGTTATAAGTCGAGCTCCACGATAACTGACAAATGCTTGCACTGACTGGACGAGTCCACTCAAATCTGTGTGGTGCTTTCTTCAAAAGACCATCTCAGACATTAATCTGCATGGTCTTCATGTGTGTATTATACCTTATTGTTAACCCAAACGATTTTAAAAGATTAAAAGAGTAACCTTTGGAGTTTCTTGCCGGTTCTTCTCCTTAGGAATCGACCAATGCACCGAACCGTGCCCCTTTTTACCGACGTTTTATAAGTGCTCATGTAGGCCTATGTGAAATAAAAATATTTTGATTTTGATTTTGATACAAATTACAGCCGAGACCAACGACTTTATGTGTTTTCTTAGGCACGGACAAAACTCGGTACGACATGAATTGTCTATTTTGAGGAGTTTTGTCTCTTCAATAATATAGAACGTTGTTATTTAAATTACTTTGATTTTGACAGTAAAAAAATACATCGACTGCTCGAGTGGTAAGCTAATGAATTAAGTGTCATGGCGCCGCGCCTGCAATGTAATGCAATGTTTTAGGCAATTTCCCGTGCCGGCACACGCTATTAATGGTGGGCCTGAACACAGGGTATACCAGCATCAGCAGTCATACTTGCGATCACTAGACAATGAGGAAATCACGATCTTGGAAAATATAGATATTCAGAAGGACAGTGTCACCGATCCACCTAAAACAGATTCTATTCGTGTCTGATTAAAGCTTAGTTTGTTGTTCAGAAAAAAAGTAAACTACTTACGTTAAGTACACCAAGACCAAAGATATTAGAATGAACGAACAAAAATAAGACAAACACAAAAATACTTTCATTCATTAAAGTACCCGCCTACGTCGGACCATAGCGTGGGTTGTATAGCACCTCATTTAATCAACACTTTCAATTCTTCCAGTACATAAAATTCATGGGACTATACATAGAGTCAATAGCCTAAACAAAGGGTCTGGAGAATTTCAAGCAGTTCCGAATAGAAATTGTCTCGTTGTCTGAAACGAATCCACGAAATGGATTGAGGTATTTTTCCTTTGTCTTTCTTTATTTTTATTTGCTTTATTTTTATTGTGCTGTTCACACGCGTTTGATTTCGTTTGTTTCCAGTTTTTGTTGGTCCATGGTGTAAAAGTAAAACTACTATTAGTAGCATCGATATCTATTTACTCTGAAATAATAAGCTGACATCACGCCTGTAATCCACAAAGGGATGGGCACAAAAGATCTTGTCCCGTATCAAACTGTGTCAACATCAAATTAGTTCTTTATTGTCTACATTTATCATTTTAACTCCTACAAAAGTTCTTTTTGTAAAAAAAGAACTTTTGAGTTAAAATGTTTACACTAAATCCGAGTTTCGAAGTCATGTTATAAAATCGAAAATAACCTCAAAACCAGGCAAGTAGGTATTGTAGGGAAACCTTTTCGATGCGAAGTCAGTCGAACTGTTAAAATCAACTGACAGATCTACTTTTGAACTGGTTGTGTGAACGCCATGTATAGGGAGTAAAACAATATTCATACTTTTATACTTTAAATTAAATTCCTTCTTCATAAATCAAATCCCAGCCGCATAATGTCGTACTAAAATATGAAAATAATTACTAAAACATTTTGATCTTGAAACTCGAGAATTCTTGGTACGAGATTCGGTCATTGTATTTTAACCAAATCGTACACCCACATTAAGCCAGTTATCTTTAAGTTCTATGTAATACAGAGAGTCTTTTGCCATCAACCGTTCACAAATGCAAAATTTGAAGCTGCTTCTGAGAAATTAGAAATGTCTGTTGCATACACCCAATAACACTTGGAAATCGAACCGAGGACTGCTACCTATGGGAGTCAGCATTCGAGCTTGCGGTAAGTAGACCAAAGAAAATCATACTTAAAAAAATAATAACTATTTTCATTCAATCAGAACCAGGATTTTTATTCGGAATGAAGAAAAGTTAATAAATAAAAGAAATATTAATAATCATTTTACTTTCAACTAAGATCCATCGGGTTAGTAAAAAAACCTTAACCTTTGTTAGTACTTTACTGAAAAAAAAGACAGTGTACAGGTACAGTGTACAGGCTGAATGACCTCACCAACGGGATGTCATGCCTCCCGACTATGGCTCTCAGAATGCTGTTAGGGCTGCCACGGATTCTGTTCAGCAGCGAGGACACTTTCTTACGCCGTCCGTACCGCATTAAAGCAGTCGGTACGTGGATGAAAGGATGAAGGAGGTGTCGTCATGAAAGGTTTGACTATGATTCCTCTATGGAATGATGAACTGAAACATGAACTTACGATATTGCCCCTTATTGAATCATTTGGAATGTATTGTTTGAATATCTATTGAAATCAGCACCGCGACAAGAGTTTAAGATATACTGGGCGTTCCAGGGGCGTTTTTGGAATAGAATCACGAGGATTTTAATTAGTCTTCAGAAGCAGCTTTATATCTTAACATCTAATTTGGAAACCTTGTCTTATAGTAAGTAAAGTTTTCTCATTAATTTTGTATTTTAAAATAATAATAATATACTGGAGATAAAAATAACGCTTCGGCCCTCAAGGAAACCGGGGTTTTGTAACTTCAGTCTACTATTAACAAAAATGCTTATAACAGGAACAATATTAATTTATTTTTAGACATCTTTGGCCAATAGATAAATACTAACATAAATAAATGATGAAATACAATTCGTGATGATAAATAGAATCTTAAAACTATGTTAGTTACACTTCACGTAACTAACAAAAGACTTGTTACTCATACTGATAGTGTTAGCCTGTATCCTCCCACTGCAGGGCAAATGCCTCTTCCCATGACTTCCAGTTATTTCGATCTAAGGCCAATGTGGACCACTGGTCGTTGGTCTTGTCCATATCATCTCGCCTTCTTCTACGAGGTCTACCGCGACGCCTTCTGACTGTGTCAGGGCTCCAGAAAGTGGCTATTTTGGCCCACAGCTCATTGGGCATGCGGCAGACGTGCCCTGTCCAGTCCCACTTAAGCTTAGCGGCTTTTTGAGCAACGTCAGCAATTTGTGTTTTGGAGCGCAGTGTTGTGTTGCGTACACGGTCTGTTAGTTTGACGACTAGAATGCTGCGCTCCATTGCACATTTGAATTAAATAAATACTTGTGTATGCAAGTTTAAATATTTGAAAACGAACTCATAAAAGAGAAGAAATTCCTCCATACTTTTTCTGGTTTATTAATACTTACGTACTGCTTTTCACACAGAAAAGCAGTTTTACACGTCTTGTAACGTCCACATTTCTGTAGCGATTGTCATTTATTTTAGGACTTAACGTGCTTTCCGATGCTAGGAACCACCGGTCCACGAACGAGAAGCTCGTGGTTTAATTCTCTCATAATGCTAAATAGGGATGTTTCTTGACTAAAAAAAAAATGATTCTACTTAATCCGTCTGTTAGATTATCAAAAAATATTGGATACGGATTTTTTGTTTTATCAAATCAATAAAAATTTACGAAGATAAAACGCGTTTGTGACTTCAATCACCGGTAAAGAATGTCATACTAATGTCTTATAATATGACGTCACACGAGTTTTCAAAGCACTGTTTCGTCTTCATTGTTTGTTTACGTGAAAAAAGAAAAAAAAAGTCTCCAATGTTTTTTGTTGGTAATCTATCTGACGGGCTAATTCGATTTTTGTTAAGTACCCTATTGCTAACAGTCTCTCGGGTGGGCCTTTCGGTAAAGCCGTGGTGGCCCACCCATCTGTCGGTATCATGCGTGTGAAAAACGCCTAACGCTTATATAAACACGCTATTTACTAACCTTACATTATCACAAAACTAATTCAGCTCCCTATATCAAAAAGTTAGAAAGAAACCTCTCTCATACATAATTCCGTATCCGATCTATTTCTCTTCAGGAATTCCTCAGAATACTTCGTATATTGCTTTCCTGGGATTGAGAACTCGGAAAAAGGCGTCGAGGTAACTAATAAATAAGTTTCGATGTCAAAACTTTGTGGGAGAGCCATTAATGTGACCATTGCATCTCAGAAAATAGGGACTTGACCCAAAAATGTTGGCAGGGTTTCGATAAGGCTTGATTTATTCGTTGTATCTACTTATTCTTTAGGAATTAGGGAGAGAAATTATTCTTTGTAGTATCGATAAGAAAACGACACTGGTAAAGATGGATTTCTGTCCGGTTACGGACATAACAAGATACTTCGGTGTATGTCAGCTTCTGGTGTCGCTGCAGCTCCACTCCTCTTCTCCGCTCCAGTGGACAGGAGAGGAGCTGCAAATTGCATTACAAAAGCAAATGTTTACCAATAGAATTGCAATAATAGACTGCACCAATGGACTGCTAAACACGATGTCTTGGGTTTGATTATTTGGTTGGCCTACTTTTTAATTGAGTTTTTCATCAGAGATTTATCAGTTGATGGTAATAGGTGCTACTATTAAACATTTATAATTAAACTATTAATAATAAAATAAAAATACCACAGAAATCATTAAAACATCAAAAAGCAGATATAAATAAAAGCAGCATAAATAAAAATCACAAAAACATTCCAAAATGACCTACAAACACATTAAAATCATCAAAATATCAATAAAATGTCAATCATCATCTGCCTAGCCTTTTCCCAACTATGTTAGGGTCGGCTTCCAGTCTAACCTGATGCAGCTGAATACCAGTATTTTACATAAAGCGACTGCCTATCTGACCTCCACAACCCAGTTCATACTGGGTGATACGACAGCCTTTGGTAAGACTGGTTGTCAGACTCTCAGGTCACTGACTACCTGTAACGACTGCCAAAGATATGATATGACAGCCGGGACCAACAGCTTGACGTGCTTTACGAGGCACGGAGGAAGCTCGGTATGATCTAAACATTGTGAATGTTTATGCGGGGTACCACAGGGCGGTGTACTTGCTCCATTATTTTTCATAATATATATTAACGACCTGCCTAAATTAATTAATAATCCCATGATCTTATTTGCAGACGATAGCACAATATTATTTGAAAGTAAAAATGATGACGCACTAAAAAAAGAAATAAATGACAACCTTAATGACATAATATCCTATCTAACAGAAAATAACTTAAAAATTAATCTAAATAAAACTAACTACATCTCATTTGAACAAAAAACAAATAATAAAAAACCGGACGTTCGATACCGTGTTACAAGTATTCAGGAGACTGATCACATTAAATTCTTGGGAATTTGGATAGATAAGGGCATGAACTGGAAAACGCACGTTGAGTGCGTGTGCAAAAGACTTAGCCAGTGCTCCTATGCCCTTTATAACCTAAGAAAAGTTTCAAGTCAGGCCACCCTTTTGATGGCATACCATGGATATGTGTCATCAACCTTACGCTACGGACTGATGTTTTGGGGGAAATCTCCAGACAGAGAAGTGGCGTTTAGGGCACAGAAGAAATGTATAAAGGCAATATGTGGCCTACAATCTACAGAGAGCTGTAAGCCACATTTTCAAAAGCTTAAGTTACTTACACTTCCGTGTCTTTATATTTATGAAGTAGCTACTTTTGTCAAATCAAATTTTCAGTAAAAATCTTTTAGGCATGGCACCCAGGATCTTCAATAAACTACCCAAACATATCATAGAAACTAGCAATACAGATCTGTTCAAACAATGGTTAAATGAATTTTTAGTTGAAAAATGTTACTACACAATTAACGACTATCTAAATGAAACTTGCTAGACCTACTACATCCGATTTATTTGTATTTATAACATTAGTAAAAACTTGACATTGCATTGAATTCAATTATTGAAATAAAACTGTTTATAATTATTACCCCTATGTTTTATGTGACAATTAATTTGTGTGTGTGTAAAATTATGTAACTGTAATAAATAATCTAAATATTAATTTCTAATTGCCTATTCTGACATTATGTATTTATTGTAACTTTAATTTTCATAGAAACTGATTGTAAACATCAATTTAATTTGTACGCTTAAACGCAAAACATAGACGGAACTTCTATATTTAACTGTAACACCACTTCGAAATGTGGGTGTACCTATTTTTAGGTACACCTCTACCTAACCCTTCGGGAATTCCAAGCGTGTTATTTCATGTAAATCCTATGAAAAATCTCTTTTGTTTTAGTCTTAATGCCTGGCCACCACTCCTCCAGTGTAAAGTTTAAAATCCCCTTTGTCATCGTTCAGACTGTCCTGAATGATTGATTGTAATACTTGATTATCTTACTTTGTGTTACGCCGAGAAAGTCCTGAGCCTTTTGGGTCACCCTTGAAATGGAGTAAGCTGATTATGTAGCTAAATATAGATTTTGGAGAAATCCTCGTTAATTTTTTATGTATGTAGGTTTGTTGCTGAGTTCTGAGGTTAGTGTTCAAGGGAGATATTCTGTAATGAATCTGGTTTTATAACTTGATTTCAAAAGAGATTACTCTGTGGTTGTGGTTTTATTGAAATCTGACAGTTTTATATCGGGATTAGAATTAGCAACGTTTTAGTTTGTCCTAAAAGTTTTAATGTCGATTCGTAAAATATGATTAAAATGTTACTGCTACATTGGTGTAGTGAGCTCAAACGTGGTCCTAGTTTTGACACCCGGGTCGGATAAAATGTTATTTTGTTTTTTCCATCAGGAATTTCTCAGCCACGGAGTCTGGATTTGGGCCCGGTTAATGGCAATAGGCGCACCTATATAGCTTACGAGTTAAATAAGGCGAAATTTTGGTTTACTGCTAGGTACAGTCACAAGCAACCATATGTATACACTTAACAATTTTAAAAAAGCTCGTGCATTTAACACGTTTCTGTGTATCTATCCCGCACAACGTGAAATAACTTATAACTATAAGTAATAACACAATTAAGCATTGCCAAACTGACACGAACTCCTTGTGGTCGTAGACGCTTTTTTCTTTTTATCTCTCATTTATTTTTGAAACAACACGGTTTTATTAAATTCATTTCGATTGTTACCAATTTTAAGCGCGCAAGAAAAGGTGCAAGTGACTCACGAACTGTCCTGTTTATACGGAAAAAATATTTAAATGCAAGGGCACAACTTGCACTGGGCTGCGGGATGTTGTAAGAGATACCGCGGCCTTGACATATAGGGCTAAGAAGGAACATGGGTGGTTTTTAGTCAGTAGAAGTCTGACACTCCCTTTCGCTCTGCCCAAGAGCGGGAGGGGTTATTTGATAATTTCCCAAAAAAAAAAATATCCGCAGTGTGCCAGTTACTCGTATATGCCAGTAACTTTCATGCCAGCTACTTTTCCGATCTACTGGCATGTGAATCTTTAACAGGGTAGGAGCTGCGATTATCCATACGAATAGACACGTCTTTGTCATTTCCGTTTTTCAGCTACTAATAAGTAAAGAAAATATTGGGATTAAGCTGCATCCGGTTAAATTGGAAGCTGACGCCAACATAGTTGGGATAAAGGCTAGGCAGATGATGACCATAGCGCAACCAATCAGAAGCCTATTAAGATACCCACAAATAATAAATATAAACAATGAGATATAAATTTTGTCCGCTGTGCCCATTTTCTTTCGACACAGTAATGTCCCAGTGTAATATAGCACCAAAAGTCATGTCTGTCCTTCTTGCTGTCACGTGAATCACCAAGATAATAAATTACCCTTACCGTTTATAAATAAAACACATAAAAGGGACATTTTAGCGTTCCCAAGCCAAATAAATGGCGCCGAACGTAATTTGTTACGTCTCACTTATGCGACGTGAAAGTATAACAAAGACTAGCGTTACACAGCTTCCTAGATATGGTATAAAAGCTATGTTAAGCAAAAATATGAAAGAGTTTAAATGTACAGAGGCCAGGCACATCCAGCTATTCAAAAATATCAAATCTAGATCAATACAATGCTTTAGCGATCAAGTTGAAAATCTATTAAGGTGAATGCGAGAAGGTAGCTCGCGAATTTCGAATTTTCTTACGTTTTTTTGCAATTTACCGATCAGTATCAAGTTGTATGATAAACAAAATATGATTCGCAACCGTAACAAATATAGCTTTACTGATTAATAATAATTAAAATCACCAATACAACCGTCTCAATTTATATAAGTGTCTTGAGTGACTATTTGATGAAAAAGGCATTCATGACAGTTAGGTATATGAACTGAGACGGTTTTGCAAAAATCGTAAGAAAATTCGAATTTATCTGGCTACCTTCTCGCATTCACATTAAAGAAAGATAGATTGCAGTGCAATTACTAGCTATCGAAGGTGGGCAAATTTCTACTCTTCTGCACTCTTGGCGATCTGAGCTACGCCTCTAACGCGACAATGGACTTGGCCATCTAATGGACCCAAATAAAAAAATAAAAAAAAACAATCAATAAAATCAAATAGAAAGATACATGGCGACAGCACATCAAGTTACCCGAAACCATAAATTATGTCAATCAACCTTAAACATACTGTTTGTGAGGTCTTGAGGCGTATAAATAATTTGCGACTTCTTTAAAATTGAACTTTGATTTATTTCATTTGCTTTACAAAATTCGAGGTGCGTTGGGTTCGGGAACAATAGCGTATATAACGGTTTTGGAAAATAAAAAGATGGCGATGACGACGACGAAATTGTGGGCCTTTCATTGGCTGCCGACAGATATCACGTCATTTTGAACCAATGAGAAGTCTTGAAGATGATGTGATAAAATGATGGTCCCCCACCGTTAGGGTTGCTAGCTGGAGCGTAGGGTTGCTAGCGTAAACACATACTGTTTTAGCTATTAAATTGAAAATTCAATGGCAACATATGATATATTTGATCTACTGGCGTCTGTACTAATATCCAGCAAAGAAGTTCTCATCTCGTCGCCTTCTTTTCACATCCATGCTTCACCTAGTACAAATGAATACATAACTCAAGGCGTCACAGTTAATAACACTGCCCTCTCTCTCTGCTGTCTAGTCCCACTACATATAATATTTATTCTAATACTATAAATGGGGTAATATGTCACTCTGTCCCGGTATTGTCGAGGTGGCACGTGTCTACGATAAATATGAATGCTCTGATGTGGCCCAAGGTTTAGCTGGCTGTTTATACATTTAATTTATTTAGCAGTTCTTGAAGATATAGTGAAGTCATCATCTGCCTAGCCTTTTCCCACCTATGATGGGGTCGGCTTTTAGTCTACACGGATGAAACAGAATATCAGTACATGGAGCGACTGCCTCGTTGCGATTTGACCTCCACAACCAAGTTAGACTGGATAATACGATACTGATTTTGGTAAGACTGGTTGTCAGACTGTCAAGCCACTTTCTGTTCTAGATAGATATTGCGAAGTATTAAGATTTATTACCACCCCTCACTGGGCCCGCGCGTGGTGGATCCCATCCTTGTCCCGACTCCCTGCTGTGGGAACATTATAGACTGAAGATGATTACGATTTATGTGTATCTTAGGCGATTCGACACGTCATGGTCACCGCGACACGTCCGCGCTTTCTTGAAGCTTCATCTTCAATTGGCGCGAGAAGCGGCGTTATTATTTTAGGTCTTCTTGAATTCACTTAATACTCTCTTTCCTACAAACACCAGCTATAAAGATCTGACTACCAACTGTCTAAGGAAATACCCATAAGAGAGCATTCCCTTCTTAGCCTTGCACACTACTTAGGCACAACGCCAACTCCAGCATGTACAGACGGCAGCACATTGGGCTACCATATTCTGTCAAAAAACAATGTTCATGGATATATGGTATCCCGTAGCAAGCTGCATCACAATCAAACTTTGTTTTTTATTGTCTACACTTATCATATTGACTCCCACAAAAGTTCTTTTTTTATGTAAATAGTATCAGAGTTTCGGAATGATTTTATAAAATCGAAAATAACCACAAAACCAGGGAAGTAGATATTGTATGGAAACCTCCACGATGTGAAGCCAGCCGAACTGTCAAAATCAATTGACAGATCTGACATAACGACTTTTGATCCGGTTGTGTGAACGCCATGTATGGAGTAAAACAATTTTCATAATTCTATACTTTAAATTAATTCCCTATTCAAAAATAAAAATAAATAATTGATCTTGACGCACGAGTGTTTTTCGCACGAGTTTTGGTCATGGTGTTTTATTTAATAACTGTGTACATTAATTAAAAAACTAGTAAATAAACTAACAAAAAACTATAAAAAGGCATAATGGCTATTGGAATGGAAAGAGATGTTAGCAAAATTGAAGCGGTTCTGGGCTGCGAGACTGTTCAAAGGGGATACCGCGGCCCCAGAACACAAAGGGCTACGGAGCAACATCGGTGGGTTTTAGTCAGTAAAAGTCTGACACTCATACCGCTCCGCCCAGAGCGGGAGGGATGGGAAATAATCAAATGATTTCCCATCCGGAAAAAAAAGTGAGAATTAAGTTCCAAACGTTGCTAAGTAGTCTGTGTCTAGAACATATTGATACAGCTGACTGTACCTAAATGCACGTCTATGTAAAACGACATGTACGTTTTAAAAGCAGGATTAGGAAAGGCGGCACGGTGATGCATATAAGTGGATTTCTTCATACTAAGTACGTGTGCTTGGGTTCTGATAGAGAGGAATTATTTCCTACTAGTCTTTTCATCTGTTTTTACTTTTGTTATTTACTTTGTCGTTAGATATTATGTTAACGTAGTTTGTTATTATTTTAGTTAGGAAGAAAAACTTTGATAAAAGCGCTGAAAAGTAAAGTGCAATACACAATTTAAAAGAAGGACAAAGCGTACAAATAGATTCAGCATTTTTTTTTATTCTGGACCATACCTGGGCGGTTTTTTATAGGGATATAACTTTAATTTAAATACCGCCAAGACCTGTTTACTATTCAATGCCTTCATCAGCACAATGTTCCGAGTGCTTAACATTGAGTTTTACCAGGGTTGAAGATTACGTGACACCCCAAATTTTTTTTTAATATCGTTTCCTAGCAATATTTATTTCATAGGTACCTACAGTTAGTTTGATGTGAAGTGTTCGATTACACCTTTTATACGCTATTGAATGCCTTAATAAACCGTCAAGACACGACGACACACAACAACAAACACGATACACGACACACACACACGATATACAAAGTTTTGCGATTTTAACCTCTTTTATTTTTAGAGATGTTATCGATTTTAATGACTGCCAATCAGGTGATGATAACCAAGCAACTATTCTGATTTCATATAAAATACTTTAAAGTTTTTGAATTTCGCTGATAACCGAAGCGACAACAAGTCTTACTTTACATACACAAACACTACATTAGGTCGTTGTTCTTTACACTGAAATAGTAAACATAACATGCAAAGCCAATTCATATTTCAATAGCAAAGCTATCCAAACTCACCCGTATAATCGAATTGAAACATAGAATGGCGTCAAAAAATAAAACTGATAGGATCAAAATAAAACACTAGGGTTGACATTTGACAACGTGAAAAATCGTATTGTAGTATCTTTACAAAATGTCCCCTGGTTATTTATGTGACAGCGTTTGTCCATGCAGAATGTTTAATTTCCGGTTAATAGGAGGTCACTTCTCTTATTTTTTTTCATGTTTCAACTAAAGGGCTTATTTTGAAGGTACGTACCGTAATAGGGTATTTTGCCAAATAAAACTAATTACTCCGTCAGCTATACATAATTATATCCAAAAAATAATTGACACGTAATTTTTCTTTTTTCACGTAAACAAAAAATGAAGACGATACAGTGCTTTGAAAAGTCGTGTCAAGTCGTGTGACGTCACAAGGTTAGTAACATTAAACGTTGGATAAAGTGACATTAAAAGCCACCCACTCTTGATCTTTAACACGTTTTATTTTCGTCAACTTTTAATAATCTGATAAAACAATATTTTTAGATAATCTACAGACGGACTTATGGAATAGACGGACAAATCAGATTTTTTTGGCGAAATACCCTATTCAGTTGCTAAATACGGAACCCTTATGGAAGGCACTTTTGTTGTCCGTCTGTCCAGGCCCTTTTTCTCTCACGGGATTGCGTGAAATTAATATGAAATACTTTGAAAATGACCTATCTATTAGACACCCCACCACAAATAAGTTCGATGAAAATATTTTTTTTTATAGTTTCCGTTCCCTCAATCTATTTTTTTATTTTTGTATAAAAAACGTAAAGCGGGTCACAAAATACATTTTTCATTCCAACTTCCGACAATCTATAAGGGTTTTTTGCCATTTGGCTACGGAACCCTAAAAAGGCGCATAGCCAAAAAACACTACACTTTAACGCGACATTACCCGTCGCTCAGTACAGTTTATTCAAGTCCCACGCTATAACACGAAGACCTAGGTATATGACGCAGTAACTATAACAATTACGACAATGGGCGACGTTTCCATAAAATTTCAGACGCCTGCAATAGACCGTAAACGTGCACTGAATTACAAGAGGTCGCAAATGCTGGTATAAACGATCGCTCAGGTCATGCCTTTATATTAGGTGGAAGGGACATCGAACGCACAAACTGTTAGCATGTATTTAGTACATTATTTCAACCCCACATTGGTTATAAAAAAAATAAGTTCTTTACAAGTTAACCGCGTAGGTAGTAGGTGTTACACTATTGTAGGAAACAGTATTTTTTAAATTACTGGTAAAAATGTTGTTGAAGTGTAATGCGAGGGTAAGGCGGCCTTGACATAAAGGGCTAAGAAGGAACATGGGTGGTTTTTAGTCAGTAGAAGTCTGACACTCCCTTTCGCTCTGCCCAAGAGCGGGAGGGGTTATTTGATGATTTTCAGCCCGCCAAAAAAATAAAAAAAAACGGTAAAAAGGCAAAGAGATATATGTTGATTTCGTCCGTGCGTCGATATCCATCCAGTATACAGCACTTTTTAATTTAAGATAACAAGCACTTAAGTGGCAAATCTATTGGCCGAAACTAATTTAGCTCAAACCGAACGAAAATAAACTATAAGTGTATCAAGTTAATGTCCTAATTATTAAAAAAAAAAAACTTTTTTCATGACAACCCTGCAAGTGAAAATCGAACAAGATCAAGGCGATACCTACATGATTATCTTCAGAGACATTGAAACAAACGGATATTACAATCGAGCGCTTGAAATTTAAAAAAATATCCTCGTTATTTTATTTGATGGAAGCATAATTTGCGTTTTATTCTTGTCTTTGATCTGAAAAATCGTTTTCTTTGTCACTGATGTTTATTGTAATTATCATAAAAAAACGTTACAGGTTATTTAGAATAATGAGACATTTTCGTATCAATAGGGTATTTCACCAAAAAAATCTTATAAGTCGGTCTGTTACATTATCGAAAAATATTAGATTACTTTCGGGTTTCTTCTTTCATCAAATTAAAATTTACGAAAATAAAACGTGCTTTTGACGTCATTTTGTGGGTAAAAAATTACTAATCTTGTGACGTCACACGATTTGACGCGACTTTTCGAAGTACTGTATCGTCTTCATCTTTTGTTTATGTGAAAAAAGAAAAAATACGTGTCCATTGTTTTTTGAAAATCTATCTGACGGACTAATTAGTGTTTTTTGGTGACATAGTTACCCTATTGCTACAAGACAGACAAACGACTTGGAAAAAAAAGCCAATATACAAGCCAATGTGAATACATATAAATGGACGTGTAAAAATATCCTTAAAGTGTTATTCGGTTTTTCATCAGGCATTTTCCAATAGCAGCCATGGAGTGGATTTGTGCCCTGTTGATGGCAATAGGCTCCCCCCCTATATATAACACTAACGGACGTCACGCGGTTTTACCCGCGTAGTTCCCGTCTCCGTGAGAATACAGAGATAAAAAGTAGCCTATGTTGCTCAGGGTGAATGTAGCTTTCCAATGGTGAGAGAGAGAAATTTTAGAAATCGACGCAGTAGTTTTTGAGTTTATTCATTACAAATATACATGTTGTAACATCACTATTTAGTTAGTAATTAGTGTGTTTGTACCACTAGATATAATCTATGGGTCCGGCACTGCTATGTCTGATCCCGTCTGTAATACAACTACCAAACTGTCTCTGTATTATAATGTGTTCCTCGTCTTAATAAACCTAGTCTAGTAGACAGTATCTTTTATTCCAACAAATATAACAATACACACACACACAAAAATGCAAATCTTTCCTCTGTATAATATTATATTATATTATATTAGTTAAAAATAACTGATAATGGTGATGAGAGTTATGTTGCTGCATAAGCCGCATCCTATTAGACGAGCTAAGTTAATCTAACATACATAGTATGAGACGAAACAGCAGAACAATTTTTGCAAAATTAATTCCCTAGAACGAAAATTGCCTTAAAACGTAAAAAATATAAAGAAATAACTTTCACAAAAATATTTTCACCACAAAATCCAACAAACTTATTCAGGAAACGAAGTAACCACACAAACTAAATAACTTTCAAGTTGGCGCAGTCAAGTCTTCGAATTTTCCGTGATTGGACTTCTTCTTAAACGGTCGTTTCATGCAGCTGTAGTTAGGATCGTAACTGGCACTTTAAAATTTTGAATTTCAATTGGTCGTTACTGTTAAAATGGCGGCTTGAGCTTCCCGGAAGCAGGGTTGCCACGATAATATAAAATTTATATAAGTCAGTACAACTTTTGATCATGGGCACAGACCAATTAGCTTATCATGGGGTTCCTTCTAGGCGTCATTTACGGAGACGCGGGGCGTCGCGCGGCGCGTTGTGCGTTTTAAATTCAAGCACAACGCGATGTATGTCAACGGGAACGATTTCAAACGTAGATTTTGCGAGAAGCGATTTTTAAAATGTTAGTTTAAAATTTTCCGTTTGTTGCGGTCGACCCGCCTCTCAGTAAATTAATAAAATAGCACGCGACCAGCCTTCGGCACGCGCCGCGCGATGCACCGCGTCTCCGTAAACGAGCCCTTAGAAGTGAGGTTCCCGGGTCGGGGAAATTGTTATTGGGCTTTTCGATCAGAAATTTCTCAGAAGCAGCTAGAGAATCTGAATACGTGCCCGGTTGTTGGCAATGGGCTCGCCCGCTATTACATTGAACTTAAACATAACTGACAAATGTGGGTGTATTATTGGGTACATGGCTGGTGGAAAATCATCAAATAACCCCTCCCACTCTTGGGCAGAACGAAAGGGAGTATCAGACTTCGACTGACTAAAAACCACCCATGTTCCTTCTTAGCCCTATATGTCGAGGCCGCGGTATCTCTTACAACGTCCTATGTCTAATCCTTCAGTGATCACAAGCATGATGCCATGTCAGGTTTGTAGCAACCAGTGTTTTGAACTCGCAAGAATTGAAATGGAAGTGGGCTGACCACGGAGCATTTCACATGATGAAAAAAGGGTTTAAATAACCACCATGTGACCTGTACTAAAAAGAAAAAAAACAGCCGCACTGGTAGATCTTTAAGATTAAACTTTGATTGTCTAGATCGGTCCATGGATGGGTGACCATCTATTACATACTGAGTTTTCTCTGCGCCCATCACTCACTTATCTACCTTACTGCCATGTCGCTCCCACTCATAAAGGAGTCTTATCGACCTGCACAACCAAAGAGCATGGTACCTGCGACATTGTGGAGTCTATGTACTTAGACAGGGCTATGTTCAAATGACAGTAACTCCTAAAATAATTGGTTTTGAGTTAATATTTTGATATCATTTTGTGGCTTGATTCAAATACCTAAGATTACTCATAAAAAAAACCAGAGGATCATATGTGTTTTACATAAATCCTGACACTGACCCGCAAATTGCAAAAAAACGTAACGAAATGTATGACGTTTTTCCATCAAGCCTCAAATCAAATAACAGGCCGATGAAAAACTAGAGCGTCTAAAAGGAAAAATCCAAACACACACAAATTTCCTAACAAAACGCCTAATTTGACGAAGAAAGACAATAAACCAAACATCAAGGTGGATCCTGTAAAAACGAATGTTGATTATATTTTTACATCAGGCATTCTCAGTTGCAACCACGGAGTCTGGTGCTGCAAGGCCCAATCCGAAATAGGTTCTCTCCCTATTAGATGGAACTAAAACTTAACTGACGAAAAGTGGGTCTTCTAGTAGGTACAGCTCTGCCTAATCTTTCGGGAATAACAGAAAAAAATAGAATTTCGCGGGCTACTCTGTCACTTCCTTCTATGGCGCAAGCAATTACTAAAACAATCACTCAGCCGCAAGCTGCCCATAGACACGGAGCAACGGCTAGCCATAGCCATTGTGTGGTGGACGAATGGCCAGTGTGTGCGCTACGGTACATTACACTGAACATGTCGACTGTCCAGCGGGTGTTGGGATGAATAAACACGAGAATAATAGTCTCGAGGTCATTCATGGACTTTGAAAGTGTATTGTCGCCCTCGATATTATAAACAATATCTCTTCCTATCTATGGTAACTTACACGCCTAAACCACCTTAACTAAAGTAACGATCTTTATAAAAATTGTCAGAAATACAGAAATTGATAGTTTTGAAGAAATAAGTGTTTTTTTTTTTGTGGGTGGGAAATCATCAAATGACACCTCCCGTTCTGGGCGGAGCGGAAGAAACTGTCAGACTTCTACTGACTAAAACCCACCCATGTTGCTTCGAAGCTGTTTTTGTTCAGGGGCCGCGGTATCTCTTTCGAATATTCCCGCAGCCCCAGACAAAGAAGTCCTGAGACATGAAGATAGATGTAGGCTAGCTCTCGCCAAAGACCTTATCTCCCTTATCAGAAAAAGTAGTGTCCATCCAACCAATGGCCTAAATATTTTTCTCTTAACATAAAATATTATTTTCTGTAAAAATATTCCTTTGTTTATGCTCCGTCCTTATTTCCTATAAGTACAACTTTATGATCCTCACAAAATATGTTATAATAAAAGGACATAATAACATTGAAGATAGTCTCGTTATTTTCACAAATATATTTGAATTTCCTGCGTCATTTTTCTAAAATACGTCAATAGTCGTAATAGCGTAGTCCCAGATAATAGGTAATTTTCGCTTCCGATTAAATAACGTTGACTGTTAAAAAAATAAAAATAAATGTCGAAAAGACATAATTAAATTCTGTTCCGATTAAGTTTTACTAAAGCTCTTTTCCAATTCCTTCCAAGTTATTTTATATCTGTGGAATCAAAAAAATACGTCTAAGGCCGTAAATTCGGAGACGCGTTTCTTGAGCCGCAAATTCGGAGAGGCGTGCAGCGGAAGCGGGGCGTTGAATGGAACTTCAATTTAACCTTTACGGACTGACAGTTCTTGTACGGGTAAACTGTCAACCAAGAAACATAGACAAACTGGAATAATGACAATGGAACTCAAAAGCGTTTCGAACGAGAAAACATCAAAATAGTGGATGTCATCTCTTACAGTTGTTAATGTGATGAAAAAGTTCTAGCACCCCACACCCCGCTTGGCATTCTCAACAAAATCGAAATTATTCCTCGTTTTATATCTGGCATCGAAAAATCTGCGGGTTTCTATCTATCTGTCTAAAATCTATCTGACGAACTAATTAGATTTTTTGTCAACAACCCTATTTACCCGATAATTTTCCTTATAAGGCGTAAATTCACGCTTCGTAATTTTGAATTAGCTCTCCACTACCTCACCTAGCTCCTAGCTTGATCGCACTATCCAGATTCCAGATTTGATGAGCTATTAATGACTAGGTTCTAGTGTAGGGTCTAGTGCGACTGCTGAGCGTGAGCGATTCCCAGGTGCAGCATCATAGGGCAGTGTAATGAGTTTTTCTATTAGGAATTCTCAGTAATAGCCACGGAGTCTGAATTTGTGCCCGTAATTAATATTTTTCGATAATCTAACTGACGGACTAATTAGAATCATATTTTTTTGACCAAGTCCGATCCCCTATTGGCTCGCTTTAAGCCCTTGGCCTTAAATATAACAGGCCACTGTGGTGTGAGTGTACTATTAGGTACACCTTCCTAACTCTGCAGGGATATGGGATAAGATATATGCGTACCAAGGCTTCAATATTATGATGTTAATTGACGCACTCAGAGTCGTATAATGATTACTTAAGCCATCACTTTTAGGTAAAGATTTTGACACTTTAGTGACGGTGTAACATGACAAACCGTTAATCCACGGTTGTTAAAAAGTGATTAAAAAAATGTGATTAAAATTGCGTCGGCCGCTGTTTTACATGCTTCCATTCATGGCACAGTTCTAGGTAATAAGACTCTTGTATTTAGACTTTTTTCACAAAATATACTCAGGTAAAAATTACCTCTCACTCCGCTGCTTATATGTATGTTTAATTGCCCTGCAGGAATTATGAGGGAACAAAGAAACAGACATACATACATAAACACATACACGGTAAACACATAACCCTTTTTTTTGTTGGGGGGTGGGAAATCATCAAATAACCCCTCCCGCTCTTGGGCAGAGCGAAAGGGAGTGTCAGACTTCTACTGACTAAAAACCACTCATGTTCCTTCTTAGCCCTATGTGTCAAGGCTGTGGGATCTTTTACAACATTCCGCAACCCCGACAGGCGTCGGCCCTTGCGGGCCCCTTCCTTGTTGCTGACATACTTCGAGGCGCGCGTGGAACACGAACGCGCCGTCGTCACGGCCTGTCGTCTTCATAAGACGGACGGACGGCGAGCTAGCCCGTCACTCACCGTCCACAGGCCCGCGTCTATGGTGGCCGGAAGCCATCACGTAGCCCCCGATGCCCGGAGCGCCTCCCGCGGCGACTTTGACGAGAGATACTCTCTCTCTCGCGTTCCGCCACCTCCTTCGCCAGCATCACTGCTTCGCAGAAGGAGGCGACGGCGTCCCATTCCTCCTCGCCCCGGACCATGGCTTGCACCAGGGCCGGACGCGAGAGGTCGCCGCCGCCAATCGCCGCTACGAGAACACGGCGGGGCTCCGCCCAAGCGGGGCACACCTCAACAGTGTGCTCCACCGTGTCCTCCGGCCGATCCTCACAATGGTAAACACATAACCCTCCTTTTGAAATTCACCGCAGTCGGGTAAAAAGATACACTCGGAACTAAACTGGGTCTTTTCCGACTCGATTTAAAAACGGTTCACATTTAATTTACAACAATACTTTTTCCTGTTTGGCATTTGACACGCGTACGTCAAAATTATGAATAAATAGTTTTGAAGTTTTATTTTTTCTATCATATTCCGGTTGTCTACTTATTTACCAAATAAAATTTTTATGGCTACCTAGTTCATATGTCTGTAATGAATTTATCTATTACAAACTACATATATGTTCAACCCGTAGTACGAAAGGCTGCGAAGATATTCCCTAAAAATCAAAATGTAAGATTTCATATTCCTCAAAGATATTACTCGGCAAAAAAGGATACCCCACCAGCTCCTAAGAAGGCGGTTGACCCCCGAAGAGTGTTTAAAGTATACCGATTTGCAGGAATACAAACAAAAGAACAGCCAAAGATACAAAATTATGAACTCGACATTTCCAAATGCGGACCAATGGTCCTCGATGTGTTAATAAAACTAAAAGATATGGACCCAACCCTCACCTTTAGAAGGTCGTGCAGAGAAGGTATCTGTGGATCTTGTGGAGTCTGCCTTCAGGGACAAAACTGCCTAGCCTGCATCACGGCGGTCCCGCCGGCAAAGACCATCACCATCTATCCGCTGCCGCATATGTACGTGCAAAGAGACCTGGTCGTGGATATGACGCACTTCCTCGAGCAATACGACAGCATTCGACCATATCTTGTAAGAACGAGTGGACCGCCTGCGATAGGGCAGAGACAGTTGCTTATGAGTGATCCAGACTGGCAAGTGTTTGTGGGTCTGTACGAATGTGTGCTGTGCGCTTGTTGCTCTACTTCGTGTCCCAGCTACTGGTGGAACGGCCGCAGGTTCCTGGGGCCTGCTTCATTGCTGCATGCGTACAGGTGGATCATGGACCCGCGAGACGAGGACACGGCAAATCGCATTGACAATTTGCGTGACGACTTCAAGGCTTTCCGCTGCCACACAATTCTGAACTGTACCTTAGCGTGTCCGAAATTGCTAAACCCAGGTCAAGCTATTGCTAGATTAAAAAGAATAATTGTTGGGTTAGACAAAAAGCCGATACCTCAAATGGATCCCATGGGAGGCGGTGGCAGCGGTGGCGGTGGCAGCTGTGGCAGCAGCTTAGAGAGGTGTATCGCCAAAAAGAAATAAGACATTTTTGTGCATATAATAAACAATGTCTCGTATTTATTTAGTTTATTTTTTCTGTTAGATTGATTAATAATTAATAATATTTTTGTATATGTCATATGATGTTTTCTATTTTTCTGCCAACTGCTAAAACAAAGTAGCGCATCTTCGTTTCTATAACAATAAGTCTTGAGATAACCCAAGCAGGCACGCAAGTTTGAGTAATTTATTTTATCACCACTGCTCTCGCTCAAAAGCGTGGTGTGTCGACGACGACAATCTTCGGTTCTAGACCGAAATTCGAAAGACATGTCGCACGTGTGTGAAGTTGATTATAAGATTATAATGAACTGCGTGAGTACATTGCGGGTTGGTAGATGACACATGTCTTGCATAGAGCGAAGGCCTGTGTGTCCTAGTACTGTTGTACAACTCTCCATGGAATTAAGTACATTATGCATGTTTTTTTATCACTCCAAACAATTTATTTACGTCAGAAATAGCGAAGTAACATTATTTTTTAAATATTTATAAATAATACTAAGTTTAAGCATTTCAAACTGCTGATAAGACAGAGAAATCCGATAACTTTCATGACGTTATTGATCACGATCGACGTACAAAATCCATACTAAATTTCCTTATCTAGATAGAGACGGAAACAAAAGTTTTATAGGTTATAACTTTTGTGTTGTTTCGCCGATTTTGGTCTTGTTGTCACTTATATTGATTATTATTTTTATAGTATTTTGACATTCTGTATCGAAACAAACAAAAAAGAAAATTTGTGCATATTCCCTAATCATATACCGACGAAGTATGTTCCCGCACGCTTCACTCTAAACTTACTGATAACAACTAAAAGTAGCACACGAAATAATTAAAATAATTTTAGCTCATCATTACCAGTACGAGATTCAAAAAATAAGGTAAGGTGTAGCCTGCGGTTGACATTTGTCCGAATGGTCGCTGTCCCTGTTTATTTCGTATTTAAAACTTTTAATTAATAATAATATAGATATTTCAAATAGTTCATTTTATTTTATTTATTTACAGTCGTAATTAGTTCTCGATGTGTGAACTGAATAATTTTAATTAGTTTAGTATTTTATTACAGGTTTTCCACCGACATTTTTTTATTACAGTATGTCAGTGGCGTCTAACTGCCGTACTCAGAGACCTTTAATGATTACTTAGGCCATCACTTAGTAAAGGTTTTGACAATTTTATCATACAAAAATATGTCAAATCTTTACTAAGTGACGGTTTAAGTAATCATTAAATCTCTCTGTGTAGGTACAGCAGTAAGAGGCTCAAAGACACTTTTATAAACCACCTCAGTCATTCGCCATGGTAATATGCATACTTCATTTGTAGTTAACTAAAAAATCTAATTAGTCCGTCAGATAGATTTCCAAAAAATATTGGACACGTATTTTTTCTTTTTTCTCGTAAGTAAACAATGAAGACGATACAGTGCTTTGAAAACTCGTGTGACGTCATATTCAAAGACATTAGTATGACATTTTAAGCGGTTAGTGACGTCACAAACCCCCACTCAAATCTTTGACGCGTTTTTTCTTCGTCAATTTTGATTAATTTGATAAAACAAAAAACACGTATGGCAATATTTTTCGATAATCTAACAGACGGACTAATTAGAATCATATTTTTTTAAGTTAGTAAACATTCCTATTATATCAGTCTGTCAGTGCTTCTAAGGCCACTAACATCTGCCTTATCCCTTTTGTTAATTGCCTTTCACTCATCCTGTCCACATGACCAAACCATTTTTAGAATATATTTTGAAATATTTGTCACTACGTTATTTTAAACCGCTACGTCGTCGTATAACATCATTCCTCAATTAAACAATTAAGAGTTACGACACACATGCTTCGAAAGGAACGCATTTTCACAGAACTAATTCACTGTTAATATTAACTGATCTTCATTACTGTGTACCATGGAGACGGACAGACATATCCAGGATTACGCACGTAACAGATTAGGTGTACAGGCGTACACTACACCAAACTGTGTGCCCCGAGAATTCTCTAACGTGCTACGTGCAAGACATTCTTGACACACCGTGAGCCCGTGGCAGTACCTAAACTGTAATAGACAGAAGGCTAGGTGTGAGTTTCAATAGTAAAACTGATCGTGATCACCACATCGATATCGCGTTTAAGAACTGTCACTGTCAATTTCCATAGCAATAGTGACACTGACAGCTCCGGAAGGCAATATAAATGTGAAGTTTATTTGATGGAATTGGCCCTTGGCAACTGTGATTTGTACGCCATAACAGGCTGGTTGCGTTTAGGACTGCCCTAGCGCTTTTCTTATTTTTGTACAAATTCCGGACTTAGAAGAAGAATTTCCTCCGCATTCCGGACACTGGGCTCAAATTTTGGGTTTGCTTGGAAAAACCTGAACGTATGGGAGCCCGAGGTTAGGCAGACGTTTACCACTAGACCTTTGCACATAAATAGGTTAAATTAAAACTTATTTAAAGAAGGCAATTCGCCTTCTGCAATCCACCTACCACCATGCCCCTGAAACGACAAAGAAAAGCTTCCTTGAGTGATCGATGTCTTCGCTCACATCAGTCTTCGTGGGTCGCTATCGCCTACGCCAATTATTACTACAAAGATATTAATAGGCCGCTATTAGATTACCTTCTTGATGAATAGGATTGGAGCCTTATAAGGATAATGAGATCTATAAGAAGGCAGGGATAGTATGGATTAATACTGGGTAATTAGTTAGGTTTGAGTGATATACACACACACGTTACCGTGGCCGACTTGGAAATCTCTAAGCCGACTTCGAAACTAAGTCGGCCAGAGCAAAGATAATCTCTGTAAATGGGGGTTCATGGACGGCACAGACCTCGAGTGCATTTTACCATGAAATAAATGGATTTCATTTTGATTTTTTATGAGCCATCTCCCCATAGATAATGGTACACCTTTCATCTTGCACCGCAGAAAGGCGTGATGATAACTAAGGATGTGTTATATAATTAAATACCCATGGTATGTATACCATATCAAACTGAACAACTTTCTACATTGGAACAACATCCTAAAAATTGTACATTGAAATTTTCTGACAAGGTCCTTTGACCAAACCATCATCTGCCCAGCTAGCTATGCAGATGATGGAACTATGTTGAGGTCGACAACCAGTCTAAGCGGATGCAGCAGAGTACCAGTGTTTTACATGGAGCTACTGCCTTTTGTGACCTCAACAATCCAGTTAGTACTAGGTAATACAATACCCCTATCTATCTATCTATCATGGGGTTTAGGTTTCCGCACTTAGTCCTTGAAGTGGACCATTGTGCGTGAGCCATGGTGGCCGATTACTCCAACCAGCCCACCTCCCTCCAGAAGCAGATTAGACTTCTCAGTCTCCTCAGAGCATTCGCAAGGGATCTTGGTGTTCCCAGGGTCCCCTCACGAATCTTGGTAACGCCTGTGCACTCAAGGAGCACATGCGCCACCGTTTCCTCCGCCTCCATGCGTGCTCTGCACAGGGGCTGTCTGTGATTCTTAGGGTGTGAAAGTGTTTATTCAGTGAGCAGTGTCCAGGGATCACCAGACGCAGGCTATCTCTGTCCAGGGGCAGATGGAGTCTGGTCAGCTTTATATCAATACGATACCCCTTGGTAAGGCTGGCTGTCAGACTTCGGATCTGTAACGACTGACGAAGATTTTCAAGTGGTAGCTGGGACCAACAGCTTAAAGTGCTTTCTAAAACACGGAAGAAACTCAGAAATAGGGATTTCACCAAAAAAATCTAGATAGTCAGTACGTTAGATTATCTAAAAATATTGGATACGTGTTTTTTGTTTTATCAAGTTAATGAAAGTTGACGAAAATAAAACGTGTCAAAGATCATGAGTGGGGCTTTGAACGTCACTTTGTGGGTAAAAAGTACTAACCTTGTGACCTCCCACGACTTTTCAAAGCACTGTATCGTCTTCATATTTTGTTTAAGTGAAAATAGAAAAAAAAATGTGTCCATTCTTTTTTGAAAATCTATTTGAAGGACTAATTAGATTTTTTTGGTGAAACACCCTATTATATAATGGTTGGTTGTTCATATACAGAACATCTTAGAGGCATGCGCGGATAAAAAGTTTACTGAAGTTTTATTCGCGTGTCTTTTATTATTTATCCACGAGTTCCTCTTTTGACCAAACATTTTGTCCAAATCACTAACATACAAACAAAATGTCATTCTTATTCCCCAATTTTGTCTACAACATTGTGCCTCTCAACAAATCATTATGCCAATAAAAAACCAGTAGTTAACCTTAATGTATTAAAGGAAACAACGGAACCACAAATCGTGTGCGCACGCAGTCGGCTGAATGATTTATGAAATCTTGACGGTACCTTAATTTATCACCTGTTAACCTAAAACGAAAGGTGTTCCTTCTCCGAGAGTAATTAGGACAAGCCGGGGAAATTAGTGGCCTGACTGACTTTAAAATTGTAACCTCGGAATTAAATGGCCTCAAATAGTTGGTGGTTTAAGATTTGAAATGGATGGACTTGGAAATCGTCAGCATTGTTTAATAATTTTTTCAGTGTTCGTATGGTTTTTGTTTAAAACAAAAATGTAATCGTGGTACATTGTGGTCGTAGTGGACATTGCTGTACGAGTATGTAATGTAAATGTAATTAAGGTCTGTAGTCAACTTTAAGGCACCAGTAGAAAGTTTATTATTATATCACTGTCACCACTGCATATTATAAAAAAAGTCCTCCACCGCGTCTGTCTGTCTATCTGAACTCAAAAACTACTGGACCGATTTTCATGCTGTTTTCACCGATGGATGGAGTGGTTCTCGAGAAAGGTTTTACTTTATAATTCGACCGAAATTCACGCGGGCAAAGCCATGAGCATCAGGTAGTTAATTATATTATCATTGTTAACAATTCTAGGACAATCACAGTTTCAGTAGGTACGCATGAATTGCAATGTTTTTTCTTAAGTTCACTTATTTATATAATTTTGTTTCATTTTTAATTTTATTTATTTATTTAAACTTTATGCACAATAGTGATACATAGGCGGACTTAATGCCACAAGGCATTCTCTACCAGTCAACCTTAGGGTCAAACAAGACAATATTGTGGTAGGCTACAAACTAATTAAAAAAAAAATCAATATCAATTAAAATATATACATACTTATATTAATACTAATACATATATAAAAATAACAAACTAATATAAATTTTATTTCGTAGCAGGTGGCGTTCTGTAGTTTATGACTTCCCATAATGGGAAAAGGGCGTGAGTTTATTTTTTTTTATTATTATTTATCTAACCTTTTTTTGTTTGTCCTGTAGTGACCGACCAATAAATACTTTTTTTTCATCCAAATTAAACCAAACGCCCATCGTGAAACGGGCAGATTGTGTATTATATTAAATCTACAGAAAAATTTTCTTTCTTAAAAAATCCAGAGCTCATTTCCCTACTGTGCCCTTGCTTCCTTATTGTCAATAAAAAACATTGCAAATGCAATATTTCACCCTCACCCTCATCTCGACTGAGTTTTATTAAATTGACTACTTTGAAGTTATTAAAATTTTACACGTACTGGTACAGATGCTAAATTCCGTTCAATAACTATTTTATCAAAAGGTCATTTAATGGGGACTTAAAGGATATTTCATGATTATATTCTGTAAACATAGGACGCGAACCATATTTTCATCAATGTACAACCTGACACTGACCTGTAATCTGCAAAATTACGTTTGAAAATTTTAATATGTAGAGCTACCTTAGCGCTTAAACCTTATGGGAGACGTTTTTGTATGGAAACTGACACAGAAAGATGGGTGACTTCCTAATCTGAGAAACGTTCTAGTGTAGAAACATTCTAAAACTCCGGACTCACTACTTAATCATTATTTATTATTAAGTTAAACTCTGAACACAATACTTTATACCGGTACGTACTTATTTATTGTACTTCAAATCCTACACGCCCGACAAAAATTCCCAGACCAAAAACCCGCGCAAATACGCTTTCAAAAACCATAGTTTCATCACTCGCTGAATAAACAATATATCGATTCCTCCAATCGATTCTATCGCCATTCGGCTTTTGAATCAAAACATAGATAATTAATTTAGTATTTTCTTAAAAGTGATTTGATAAAATAATACAAATATAAATCATAAACCTTACCGTACTCTTGTCAATTAAGACTTTGATTTCTGATTCAAAACTTAATAGTTCCTTGTCAAATTACAGTCGTCTGGGTAATCGTAGCCTCATTAAATCTGTAATACTCGTGTAACTGAGGCGCCATCTGTTGAAAACTTTGAATTACTTGTTAAATGACGATAATTTATTATTCAAGGCGATTTAGTTTTGTTCGACTGTAAATTAGTCAATCTCTTTGAGTGTGTCCAATAAAAATAAGGGCCGACAAGTACATAGACGTAGTAACATCACACCACGTAGTTATTGTGGCTGTCTAGCTGTGGAGAGGTCTATGTGCAACCGTGAAGTAAAACCAGCCGATTAAACAGTTTTTAAACAGGGTGTAAATTAACCCATCACACAGACGTCAACCAAGAATTCTGTACATCAAACTAAGTAGCCCTACGCAAAAATTTTCGCTGAGAAACGACTTTTTTTGTGGTCAAAAATCACATTTTACTGTAAAACTCAATGTAGCACACTAGTGGATGCTTTGAATAGTAAACGGGTCATGGAGGTCATTTATAACCAAGTTATAACCTGAAAATCTAGTATTTACAAAAACAGCTGTGAAAAATTTCGAACTTTGACCCCCAATATCTCCGTGATTAGGGGGTTTCCAGGTATGGTCTAGAACAAAAAAATGATCGCTGTGGTGGGGAGAACAAGTGCTTCTCGTTTGCGTTAACGGTACTTTTACATCCTTCATAAAAAATTTAGGGTACGTTATTTCTAATTCCATGCTTTTGTTATACCTTAAATACATCCCCATATTGACGTACTCAAAAACTTCCATAAACTTTCCCAGTTATTTCCGAAGTTCCCAATGCAAGAAATAGGGTGAAAGTAATAAAGGCAGCACTAAATAACGGCTAAATGTTGTAAGTGTGCGCACATGAATCGGAAAGCAATAAAGTGCAATGAAGCGACTGACCTTGTTCGTAACTTTTGTTTCAATAGACATCTACCGGAGTGCTTGTAGTAAGTCGTAGTTCAAACTTGCGCGATATTACTGAACTGTCGATAACTGCAATCTTGATTTTCTTTGACGTGAAACGAAGGTTTGTTTAGTTTATAAAGTGTTGTAGTTTTGCATTGATATTAAACTGATCTAACTTAGAGGTGAGATAAGAAGTCGCACCTGCCTGGACTGCGAAATGTGCAAAAGAGATTCCGCGGCCCCCGACACAAAGGGCTAAGAAGGAACATAGCTGGTTTTTAGTCACTAGAAGTCTGACACTCCCTTCCGCTCGGCCCAGAGCGGTAGGAGTCATATCACAACCACGAAAAAACAAAGATGGGCAGTCGCTCCATTTAAAATACTGGTATTCAGCTGCATCCGGTTAGACTAGAAGCCGCATCATCATCTGCCTGCATGCATCTGCATGTTGAGGTCAACATGAAAAAAAAGAAACCAATCTAGATTTGGGCCGGTTTGATAGCAATTTGCTCGTGGGACTTTAAAATCATAACGGGTGAACTATTAGTTTCACTTCTGCCTTAACCTTGAGGGATTATACTTATAGGCGTGATGATGTCCTCTTTATTAAACGATAAGGAATAGGCACTACCAAAGGCCTATGAATTAAACAAACGTTAATATTCAATTATTCATACGTCTGTGAATATTACATATTCTTTGCATGTGGAGCAGAAATGAATTATATTAACCAACGTGGTTCTCGACGAAGATGTTGACCTATTTATATTTGTCTGATAAGGTCTTACAGAGGCGTATTGTGGGTGAAGAATCCCAATGGGAGTATCGAAGGTCTAGTGTAGTTCATAATTAAATTAGGTACTCGTAGGTCAGCTTTTCGCAAGGTGGTTGGTGGTTACCGGATGATAGGCCGTGCGCTTGGAGAGGTTATACCCAGGAATGGACAACTGTAGGCCGATGATATGGTAAGTGTTTCCAGATTGTTTTAGAATCCAACAGAACAATACAATATCTTTCTTTTTAAGTAAACCCTAACAATCATACCTACATCAATAATTGAATTAATTCTTCTAATTGCTATCGTTATTACAGGTCTAACTTTTGGGCGACACGAACATGGAGTATATTTAAATTAAGTCATGGATGTGCGGGGTGCATAAATTGCCTTGCGGAATGTAGAGGAAGTTATTTTTGCCTCAGAAACTTTTCTTTTTTGTTCCAGGGTGGATTAGAGCCGTATGTCAGACTCTAACTACCACCACTAAATACCACACCGCGCCGGTGCGGAAGACCTCACTTGCACCAGGGATCATGGGAATTAGTGCGTCCTCGCTTTACCTCTAAAACTCGATGGCCATGCCTTAAGGCGATACAGACATCTCAATAGAACCTTCATGTAAATCAATTCCTTCTTCCTATTACCATACAGAGCTGGTGTGTCTCACTGTTCACCAAGACCTGTGTAACAGACGACGTGCAACATGCCCTGTTTACACTTTCAACTCACGTAGTCGGGTAATTTGTAGACTAGAACATATAGTGGATGCGCAAAGATGCTATGGATGTGGTTTGTGGGATAACAGATAGGTTTGTACTAATTAAATGGTCAGGTAAGTATTCCTTTGTCTGTAATATAATCAAGCTCGATTTTTCGTTGCAGTTGCTCAATGAAGACTTTAAGTAAGCCAAGACACCTACTGTGTAGCCCTTTTACCCGACTGTGGCGAACCCAAAAGGAGGGTTATTACTGACTTCTGTTTACGATTAAAGCACCAGGCTATTTTTAACGATTTTGGCATTTTGTCGGTCAGAGTCAGGTAAAACGTAACAAAAAATAAATGGAAAACAGCGTAATGTACCATGTTTACCGTTCGTTTCAAGTTGCAGATATTTCGGCCCTGTTGCAAGCATCATCACGGATAAACTGAAGTTATTGCGGGTTTATGAGCAGACGAATCTCTACCCTCTTTCATGTCAAATTTTAAGTATTTAAATCATCAATATAACCCCACTAACTTAATTTACTTAGTGACACATTATTTTTTACTAACAAAACCGCCCACCCCCACCCCATGGGTAAAGGGCGTGAGTTTATGTGTGTATGTAAAACCAACCCCCAATAAGATTTCCAATCTTCATTGACTCCTTTCCATATCTGACCTTTTCACACTTTTCTATCTGCCTTCGTCTGGCACGTCTACCCCAATCCCATTTCAGTCATTTCATGCAAATCCCAAATTCCCATATCTGTTCTCAAAAACATCCCCTGGGAGTCCGTGCAAGGATAAAAATACGGCTGGAAAATCTTACTCGGACGGCGAGTCAAAAATTTAAATTGCTTTGCAAATAGCAAGGGAGCAAACAATTTAAGTTATGCACACTGGTATTTTAAAGGTCTTAGTAACAGCGGGTTTACAATGCTCATGTTTTATGAAAAAATTTAAGAATTTGGGCGAACCAGAAATATACAGGGTTTAAAGGACAGCCCGCCGCAAACTGACAGGGTGGATTCAACTCCTTATTCTGAATCATATTTTATTGGAATTTTATCGTGAAAGCGGTTACTTTCTGTCTAGCAACAAAGTTTATTGAAATCGTCGTCGCGCTTGCGTTCGCTACGTACGTTTCGCCGCAGTACATTGCGTATGAAGAAATAAAAATAAATCTTTATTTTTAAACAAATCTTTTTTTCCTAAATTATTTCTTGTACCGGTCATCAAATCAAATCAAATAATTTATTCGCATAATATGGGTAAATAGATGGTGCAAAATGCATTACATAATACAACAGTAAAGGTCCTCATATTAATCATTTCTGGTATGCAAAACTCAAAATAAAAGTTTATAAAAAGTGGTCACGTAGGTACACATTTACATTTTGGACTACATACTAAATTAACTAGTTATTATTCCGCTGATATCTTAGTAGGTATGATATACGTCTACTAAATTCACCCCATCAGTCGACGGACGGATTACCCTATGGACATATTCAAATAACCGGAGTCTATTTTATTACCCGACTACGGCGAAGACAAAAGGAAGGGTAATGATTTTGGCAGTTTGTGTATGTATGTTCCACCAAAGCGCCTTTTTTTTTTTTTTTTGGTGGGTGTAAAATCATCGAATAACCCCTCCCGCTCTTGGGCAGAGCGAAAGGGAGTGTCAGACTTCTACTGACTAAAAACCACCCATGTTCCTTCTTCGCCCTCTATGTCGAGGCCGCGATAACCGTTGGACTACCCGCGGCCCCGACAGGCGTCGGCCCTTTCGGGCCCCTCCCATGTTGCTGACATCTCTTTGAGGCGCGCGTGGAACACGAACGCGCCGTCGACACGGCCTGTTTTCGTCGTGAGACGGACGGACGGCGAGTTAGCCCATCACTCACCGTCCACAGGCCCGCGTCTACGGTGGCCGGAGGTCATCGCGGGCCACCAAAGCGCCTAAAGTACTGAGTTTTAATAAATGAGGTTTCAATCGATTTGTAAGAATAGCTCGGGTGACATAGACCACATTTTTGACGTTAAATTGAAATATACAAATTATCTACTAGCTAGACGATTTTTCTTGTATTCTACTTATAAGACGTCTTCAAAGTAGAACACAACTTGAAAAAAAAATATAAGTTTAAAAACTAAAACCCGACTACGAATAAGATTTTTCATCTTATTCGTAGTCGGGTTTTAGTTTTTAAACTTAATTTTTTTTTTCAAGTTATTGAATTTGCCACCGATATCCATTTGCAAAAATACATAAAATGCAGGTTTTCACTTGTAAAGCGTCTTCAGTAATAACCATTTATAATCCCGAATAATCTCGGCGCAATGCTGGTTACGACTTTTGCTGAGACCAGCTAAAATGTAGTAAATAATGTCAGGTGTTTAAGTGTCCAGATGATGGCAGAAAGTCCATGTCCAACAAATCCGCGTTTCGATAGGTAATGGGTACTTATACAATGTGGAGCAGGACGATTGACATTCCTCTAAACCACGTAAAGAAAGGCATGCTCTTGACCCGTATACAAAAAATCAATCAAATCCAATGACTACTTTAGCCACAGGAAATTATTTTTCATTTTCTTATTTTTCAACATGATGTAGATCGGAGTCCGTAATAATAGGTAAACATTGTAAGGTCAGGAACCTGTGCAAAAACCTACGATTCTATTCTCAACGTCTCAATACGCTTGAAAGACAGAGAAAGGTGTCATACGATCCCACTCTGACGCGCCCCGCACACTCCCACAAAATACTACAATTATAAAGAAAAAGTAATATTACTTACGCAAATAATGCATTAGTGGTGCATAGAAAATTGCGAGTGTGTGTGTGAGCGGAATTTTTTTCGGCAAAAAGTCCTTGACTCGGTAACTATGTCAGTCAGTCAGTGCATAGCGGCGCCCTTTGAGGAGAGCACACGCCTACTTTTTTTATCACAAGACGAGCCGCGCGCGCATTGTCGTGATTTTATGAAAAGTTTGTTGTTATTGTGATTAAAGACGATTTATGATATTTGGATTAGTGCATAGGTTACTGTGACTTATTGGTGTTAGTGTAATATTAGTTATTTAGGCATTTATTAGGTAGCTAGTTTTGTGATTTAGGTTAAGTTAGTAAGTTTTTTAGTTTAATTATGCCTCAAATAAGGTTTTAAGTGATTAATTATTCAATCAGTGATCTTTTATTAATTAACAACTCGCAACTTAGTGAGTTTATGCCGCTGATTTGTTGTTCTCCGATAAAAAGTACCTACGCCCAACATCGCCGCCGCTCGCTGCACCCCGCGCACTAGGTCAGTGACTTTTCGTAGTTAAAGCGTGTTTACTTTTTATGCAGTTGATTCTGCTATTTATTTTGTTTGAAAATTGCAATTTTTAAATTTTCCACTAACTACTAATCTTCGTGTTTTAAAATGTTTCGATGGACTAGTACAGTGCTAGTTTTAATTTAATGTCGTAGTTCCAGATCCACATTGTATAAGTATTAACGAAGCCAAAATGCACTTGTTCTACCCGTCATTGCGATATTTTTCGCTGCTATGTCTCTACGTTGTTTATTGTATTCTGCGGCAGAAGCTTCTTCAAAAACTTTTATCATTTATTTTGGCTTCGTTAAGGGGTCGTTTACCCCTTGTATAAGTGATATCTTCCTCATGTGGTAAGTAAATAACCTGGTGACTTTTCATTCCGCTCTTACGTTGTTTTTAATTTTTGTAAAAGCGATGTAGATCAATTCTCTTAAGTCAGTTCACTCACTTCGTACCTCCTAAAATTTGCTCAAGAACGCTGAAACAGTGTGCTTTTAGTTGATTACGATACCCAAACTTTATACACTCCATCTCAATATGTAATAGCGTTGCCTGACTTTGTAAACTAAGTTATGTAAGGTGCAAACTTGAGCTGATGTTCAGTTTTACATTTTCTTCTTTGTATTTTTTTTTGGCGGGTGGAAAATCATCAAATAACCCCTCCCGCTCTTGGGCAGAGCGAAAGGGAGTGTCAGACTTCTACTGACTAAAAACCACCCATGTTCCTTCTTAGCCCTCTATGTCGAGGCCGCGATAACTAGTGTACAACCCGTGACCCACTATAGGTATCCCTTATTTCATATTTTAGATAGGAAAACTGTAATGGACGTTTGTTTTGGAGTTTTTTTTTCATAAGCTGAGTATCAGCCACGGATTTGTGTCCGGTTGATGGCAATAGAAACCTAACTGGCGAAATGAGGGTCTACTATACCAAAGGCATTCCTACGGGCAAAAAATGCTTAATAAAAGAATGCGCAAAAAATCGTAAGTATAAGTGGTCTTTCCAAATGAATGATGTAGTAGTATCTGATGAAATGTTAAAACGACATTTTTCAAAGACAGTTTCACATAGTTGTAGGTGCTGCTGGATGTTTTAAACTCAATAATATTGATCGAAAAGTTCCTGAAATAAGTTTTCGAACAAAAGGTCATAATAGTCCAACAGTCTAGACATTTTGGTCTAAAAAGGTAAATCTAATAATATAGAACGAGGCGACCTTTTTAGAACAAGACCGTGACATGACTACGTACTTACCCTGACCGCCTTTTCGAAAGCCCACAGTAAAAGTGCAAATTATTCTTGTCAAGGATATTAGAATTATGAGTAAGTAGTACTCATCCCCAAGTTATTACATGGGCAAGGCAAGGCAGACGTGTACCCATTAATACACCCACATTTACTGCCGCACTCAGAGAGCTGTAATGATTACTTAGGCCATCACTTAGTAAAGGTTTTGACAGTTTTGCTATACAAAAGTATGTCAAATCTTTACTAAGTGACGGCTTAAGTAATCATTAAATATCTCTGAGTACCGCAGTTAGACAGTTAAGATTAAGTCCTATGTAATAGGGGGCGAACATAGCGAGTCCTTGGCTGTTACTGTGAATTTTCAGATGGAAAACCCAATTACGCTTTGCCCGGTTAGGAAGCGAACCCAGGACCTGAACGAGGTAGTTAAAATAAATAATAATATTTTTTGCCACAAGATTCAAGTAAGTACATTGCAATATATGTATACAGATTAAAGTTCTTCTTAGGGTCGATTTTTTTATGATCATCGAATAACTGAATATAACTAAATAGCGAATTAACTTAGCTGACTGATAAAAGGACAAATAAACTTGTTGAATTTTTCATTGGCCAGATAGCAAGCGAATAGTTATCTGAGGATTTTTGTTGCCAACTTCATTGTAATATTGTGAGAGCGTGAAACACGCATACGGTGTAAAGTGTGTTAGAAGAGGATAGCAAATGCTTTGATATTCGTTTATTTGACGTTTAAATTTTAGAGGTTATACCTCTATGGTGCATTCCGTGCATCTTTTGTTTATTTTTCTCGTGTTTGGTGATTTTGTAGTTAGGTTTATTAAACTAGGCTAGGCCTGTTTCTTAGGGAGCAGTGTGATAATTTTAAAGTATTGAGTCCGGAGTTTTATTACACAACCAAAACAAAGCAAAACATGTGTATCATACAAGCTCATCTTGTACTAGAAACTTCACAACATCTCTTTGATTTTTCATAAGCCCGGACAAAGTCTCTTTTCACACTATATTAGAAATGTTTTCCTTTACTTAACCCACTATCAAAAACCCTCCAACTGACCGTACAAAGTATAACACACACTAAAGGATCAGTTTACACATGATATGGGTATCAGTTTCACGGACCGACGATCTGATCCAGATTTATTGATAGTAGCCTGTCAGATGAGATAAAGTCGGTCTGTTTGTTCGATTACAAAGTGTGATAGTAGATCTGCTATTGCGTTAGTTTCGTGTGTTGCGTTCTTTATGAAAGAGTGTATTTATCTATTTTACTCGTACATTATGCGGTCGCCAAGGAGCTCGTAGCTTAGTAATTACTGCCTCTCGAGTTGATCTTTAGGTTAAGCTGCGAATGCTTAGGTGGGTCTGTGGATTGGCAAATACCCGTTACATACCAAGTTTCCTCCGTGCGTCAAAAAGAAAAAGCACGCTGTTGGTCCCGGCTGCCATATAAAGGGTGTAAAAGTACCCTTAACGCAAACGAAGGGCACTTGTTCTCCCCACCACTGCGATCATTGTTTTGTTCTAGACCATACCTGGGAACCCCCTAGTTACGGAGATATTGGGGGTCAAAGTTCCAAAGTTTGCACAGCTGTTTTTGTAAATACTAGTTTTTCTAGTTGTAACTTTACTTAAATAACCTCCATGGCCCTTTTACTATTCAAAGCATCCACTAGCACAATGTTTTAAGAGTGCTACATTGAGTTTTACCGTAAAATGTAATTTTTGACCCCAAAAAAAAAGCCTAAAAAAAAACCACTCCCAACAAAAAATGTTGCGTAGGGGTACTTAGTTTGATGTACAGAATGCTTGGTTAACGTATCTGTGAAGGGTTGATTTACACCCTGTATAGATCTTTGGCAGTCGTTACAGATAGTCAGTGACTTGAAAGTTTAACTACAAGTCTTACCAAAGAGTACCGTATTACCCAGTGTTAACTGGGTTGTGGAGGTCAGATAGGCAGTCGTTCCATGGAAAATACTGATATTCAGCTGCATCTGGTTAGACTACAAGCCGACCCCAACATACTCGTAGATAAGAAAAGGCTTTACAGATGTTGATATGCGGTCGCCGATTGTCTTGTTGATCTAGTGGAGCTAGTGCAATTGCAGTGCATGAGCTCCTGAATTCGAGTCCCGGGTCGGGCCAAGTCTTGGGTTTTTCCGTCAGGAATTTCTCAGTAGCAGAACCTGTCGGAATGTAGTTGTACTATTGGTAATAGGGGGCGCACCTATTATCATCAACCGAGCTCAAATCCAGTCTTCAAATACAGACGAGTTAACAGAATCCTTTTTTTTGCGGGTGGAAAATCATTAAATAACGGGGTCCCAGCTCTTGGGCAGAGCGAAAGGGAGTGTCAGACTTCTACTGACTAAAAACCACCCATGTTCCTTCTTAGCCCTTTATGTCGAGGCCGCGGTATCTCTTACAACAACCCGCAGCCCCGACGGGCAGTTAACAGAATCCTACAATCTAGATAGCACCTAGGCACTCTTAACATAAGTCTCTAGTTCAAACTTTCAAAGTACACCTTATCGGATCACTTGAAAACATTAACAAATTCCGAAAACAATATCTACTTAAATGATAAGACAACACACGAGAATTTAAGCGCTCCTCTCATGAAACCACCACAAGATTGTGTAGCGCTCCGAGTTCCATTTTGTACAAGTCGCGGTTTCATTCTCTCGTGGAACAATATTGCTGAGTTCAGAGAACAAGGATCTGTGTAGTTAGATACTTTAATTTATCTTTAGTAGGTTTGTGACAAAAGATGGAGTTCAAGTGGAAACCGTATTTACGCAAATCCACCTTTATATTTATAAGGTGTTAACGGAACCGTCAACCAAGCATTCTGTACATTCAACTAAGTAGGTAGGTCCCTATCTCTGCGCAAAAAATATGTATGATTTAATAATGATTTATAAAATGGTGTAATTTAGCGGAGAACTACAGTACCTACCTACATGTATCAAACAACGTTATTGAATACACTTATTGTACGCTGTTATTATTTTTGACATTATTGATTTTATTTGCTTTTATCCGCGCTCTGCCTTCGCAGGTTGCAGGAAAGTGACGCCTAATATTATGAAATGAAACATTGACATTTTTTATGTTTTTTAAGTGTAATAAATGTTAATTTGATCGTAGCTTCTGTCTGTGGAAATATAAAACACAAATAGAAATAAATGTAAAAAATACTTAAAAAAAAAAAAAGAACACGAGTTTGAAAACCTGTGCATACTGAAATTAACAGTACTGCTATAAGCGCCAGTTTTTCAGCGTATTGAAAAAATAGAAAACATTTTAACCCTCCACAGCTCGTTTATAAAACTCGACGTCTAAAATTGGAATTGATGAAACCTACACCGGCAGTTGGCGGGTTAAGCTGATAGATGTACCAGGATATACATAACAAAAAAGACTGCGACATAGTACCTACTGTATTTAATTTGCATTCGAGAGTGCAGGGTTAAATATTTGCGGGCACTTTCGGACCATGGCAAAGTAACAAACGCTTGGTCTAAAACGGATTTTGACATTTCAATTTTGCGAACGTCCAATATGAATTCAGTCAAATTCAGTCGTGTGAATCGAGGTGTAAGGATTTTATTAAACAGAAACGGGTCTTTTGATATTTGAAGGCGCTTGGTACGCACGTGTTAACTTGTACTTTTATTGGTGTTTTTGGTTCCCAGTGTTGGGACACAGGCTCGTCGTGAATTAGGGGTGGCCTAGCGTGTGTTTGTTGATGCCACGTTATGTGTTCTAATAACTATTGTTTTTTTTTTCTAATATTTTCTTTATTTCCCTGAAGAAGATGGCGGGATGAGCTGGACTCTTTGTCAAAGGATTGCCCTATAATTGTAATAAATCGCGAAAAGTGGAAGGAGGGAATTGGGACAATATAAGCTTGTAGAAATAGAAATATTGGTGTGTGAAGTGGGGCTACGGGATGTTGACATACCGTGACCTCGATATAAAGGGCTAAGAAAGAACATGGGTGGTTTTTAGTCAGTAGAAGTCTGATACTCCCTTTCGCTCTGCCCAAGTGGTAGGGTTTATTTGATGATTTTTCAATCGCCAAAAAACAAAAAAAAAGCGGCGTTGGTTACCGCAGCTAAGTTGAACATAACATAATATAACATCACGCCTGTAGTCCCGAAGGGTGAGGCAGATTTGTACCCATCAGTAAACGGATATTTTATGATTTAGTCTTATGTAATAGAGGGTAAGCCTATTGCCATCAATCAGACACCCTGCGATAGACTCCGAAGCTGCTACTGAGAATTTCCTAATCGAAACCAACCTGGGAACAGGACACAGGACCTCACACTCGTTTGTCGTGCTTGCGACCACTAGACCGACGTGGCTGTCCTGGTAGGTAGTATTAGTTGACATAATACTCGTTTAGAACAATTTTCCGTGCGTTCAAGCATTTTTGTCATACCTATTATTGGAATCAAATAAAACAGCTCACAACTAAGGACCCAGTAATATTAATGACAATAATATCCGTGGTGCTAAGCAACTGGGCTTATCCCAGTTGTATACGTCCCTGTGTGCCTATTGGCCTTGTTCTGTTCTGTACTGATATGGAGGGAAGTGGAAATTATGTTTTTCCTACTCCTCCGCTATTCTTTTCTGATTAATTTCGTTGCTGGAGCCAAGACAGTTAAATCGTTTTTCTGGGACTTCGTCGTGCTTCAATGTCTCGACGCTTTTCACAAGAACTTAACAAAAGCCAGAATCAACAGCGGCGATCTTACGGTCGCCGCTGTTGAATCTGGCTTTCAGGCGTTAAAGTGGTTTAGGAATAGTGTGTCCCATAAAAAAAATAAAAATAATACTCGTGTAAAACGAAGCTCAAAAACCATTTTTCTTCACACACGTTTCAATTTTCGCTCTGTCTACGTATCAACGTCGTAACTAACCTACTTGCCTGCCTACCTACTTGCAATTCATTACCCAACGAATGAATATAAATGATGTAATGTGAGACTGGAAATTTATGAAGCTATGTTCTAGTTTTCTAGGCTAATCGATTGATGGGTGGGTGTGTGACTTTGTATTTTGTAAATGTTGTTTGCGTATATTGGTTGGAAATTTAATAATGTCAGTGCTGAATTTTAGCTCGTAGGTTTTTTGGTAAAACTGTACTTGTAACATATCTGTGGTAGGGAGTGGGCCATCGTTTTAACAGTGATTCGCCTCACGAACACCGTCTGTACATAAAACAATGGCTTTTTAATTGTGTCTATACTATGGCGCTCAATCAGTTAAACAAACAGTAATACATATTATAGAAATAAAAAATAATTAAATAATAATATGTTGTTTACTTTTTATACCCTTCCTAACCAGTAACTATGTAACGTTTAATATATTATATATATATCGATACTAATATTATAAAGCTTGTTTGAGTTTGTTTGTTTGAACGCTAGGATCTCAGGATCTACTGGTTGGAATTTAAAAATGCTTTTTTTTAAGCCTTTCTCGATAAATGGACTATCCAACACATGGATAGTCCATTTATCGAGAAAGGCTTAAGGCTATATAACATCACGCTACAACCAATAGGAGTGGAGCACAAATGAAAAAGGTTGCAAAAACGGGAAACGATAATCCTTTTTGAGAGCTTCCGTTGCGTGCGCTGCGAAAGTGGATTAATGCAAATATTATGTACTAAAGAAATGTTTCTCTTTAAAAGTTCTACAAAAAAGACCGCGACAGCATATATCTATCTATTAAGATTGACTCACTGTAACCATTTTTTTACTATTAAATTGTTAGGTTAAATAGAATTATTTTTTGCGAAGCTTATTTAACCCATATGGTATTAATCTATATCTAAATAAATGTGTTAGTTAGAACGAAAATCTAATATAGAATATTTGCTCCTTTCAGTCTATATAGTTTAAACAAATATCTTAGAAGATATTGCAATAATGTTAAAATGTCCGCGCGACAAAATAATTACGCGTTCCGCCGGCAATCGCGTCCCGATGTAGATACGTGGAGATTCTGGCCTCCGGGAAATTCAAAATATTTATTGCACCATATTATTTACAAGGTGTTATTGTATATTGTTTTGGCAGCAGTGGTGGCCCAGTAGTGGCGGCCCCGACTTACGAACAGTTGGTTGTGGGTTCGAACCCAGGCAGGCGTATTACTTTATGTAATTTTTTTCAAACCACTCCTAGAGAGGAGGCCTGAGTCCCTGTAGTGGGAACAATAGAGGCTGATGATGATGATTGTGTTTTTAACAGTAAGAGATATTTAGGTACCTACTTATAGTAATTCTCACTTTAATCATGTAATCTAAGGTTCTATCTAATATTATAGAGAGGAAAGATTGTTTCTTTTTTGTTTGTTACGATTTAACTCAAAAATTACTCAGACGACTTTGAATATTCTCTAAACATTAGAAAACTAATTGAAAAAATATTACTATGTTGGATAGTCGATCTATCGAGGAAGGTTGTAAGCTATATATTATTGTGACGCAGACGAAGTTGCGTGGGTCAGCTAGTATATAATATTTAGTATAAACTGTACTATAAATTTTATGGAAACTTATTCTTCTTCACGCCATTCTCCTCTGTCAACCGTCACGCTGTCACTTACTCCATTTTTTTTCATACTATGATTCCTTACACAATCCATCCATCATTTATTTGGCCTTCCTCTCCCTCTCTATCTATCAACATTTATATTTATCACCCTCTATATTAGTGACATGCGATGCGTCCTTATACTCACAACATGTCCGTACCAACTTTTCTATAATTGGTGCAACTTTTAAACTTCCTCTACTAAACTCGTTCCTTACCTTATCCATTCTTGTCACTCAATTCAACATTCTCATAACCGCTACTTCACCATCTTCTTCACAGCCGTGGTCCTGAACTCTTGATTCGATGTCTAATTTCGATAATCAATAAGATCTCCACATAATGCAACAGCTTAATTTTCCAAACCAGATCAAAACGATAGGGTATCATGCCAAAAAATCTAATTCATCCGTTCTGTTAGATTATCGAAAAATATCGGATACGTGTTCTTTGTTTTATCGAAGTAATAAAAAATTACGAAAAAAAACGTGTGAAAGATCACGCGTGGGGGCTTGAGACGTCACTATCTGGGTAAAAAACGTACTAATCCGTGACGTCACACGACTTGACATGACTTTTCGAAGCACTGTATTGTCTTCATCTTTTGTTTACGTGAAAAACGAAAAAATATGTGTCCATTATTTTTTGAAAATCTATCTAACGGACTTGTTAGATTTTTTTGTGACGGGAACTCACAAATTACATTGCCCTTGAAAACTTATACCATATTGCTGTCTCATCACTATGAACTAGACGAGACACGCAATTCGGGCTGGTCCCATCCCCAGAGAAATCTAAGACTGAACCGTGCCACATATAGAAGACGTGACAGGTCAAACGTGGTAATGAAGTTACGTTATACGATGGTAATTGTTGAAGTTGGAAACAATGGAACTTATGCCTATTACGGATAGAAGGGAGGCAATTTTTCTGTCGACAGTTACGTTTGCATAACATCACGCCTGTAATCCCAAAGGGCTGTACAGAGGTGTACCTAATAGTAGGTAAACTCATTAGTACTCATAGTTACGTTTAAGTCCTATGTAATAGGGGGCGAGCTGTTGCCATCAACCGGGTCCAAATTCCGACTAAGTGGCTGCTACTGAGGAATTCTTGATGGAAGAACCCAATAACACTGCTCTATCTAGGAATCGAACCTTGGACCTCATGCATAGCAACTGCTGCACTATAGCTTCACAGCAGTCATAGTTCAATTTGAAGTTGCTATTAAATCCTAGTTTTCTCTGTTGGGTACATTAAAAGCAAGAAATCATATTATTATTTTAATAGAATAAGATATTTTCCACCAAAAAAGTCTAATTAGTCCGTCTGTTAGATGTTCGAAAAATATTAGAGACGTATTTTTTGTTTTTTCTAAATTAATAAGAATTGACGAAAATAAAACGTGTTGAAAAGATTATGAGGCTTTTGACGTCACTTTGTGGGTAAAAAAAGTACTAACCTTGTGACGTCACACGACCATCCATCGATTAACTGTCAAATAGTTAGTTAGTAGTGTCCATCGATTGACTGTCAAATGGTTATGGTTACCAAATTAACTATTTGACAGTTAATCGATGGACACTATGATAGCCACTGACATTACAAAATATAGGCAAAAGACCTGCTGGTCTTGAGTTCGCTCCTCTGATTTTTCGGATACATGTTTGTTTTCAATCATTTATTATCAGTTGCTTCAGTGTAGGAAAACAACGTCAGGAAACCCGCATACCTGAGATATATTTCTTGATGGCTTGTTAAGTTATAGGCCCATGGGCGGAAAACAAATCTAACACTAGGTAAGCACTAAGAGCTCGTTTACGGAGACGCGGGGCGTCGCGTGGCGCGTGCAGAAGGCTCGTCGCGTGCTTTTTTATTCATTTGCTGAGAGGCGGGGCCACCGCAACGAACGCTGCATTTTAAAGTAACGAGCGAAAAATCGCTTCTCGTAAAATCGTCGTTTGAAATCGCTAACGTTTTCATACATCGCCATGTGCTTGAATTAAAAACGCACAACGCCCACAATAAAGTAGAAGTGAGATCCATTCGTTTCTCAGTGGGGTAAGAAGAAGAAGAGGGGTAATTAAATAACACACTTACAATCGCAATGTCTTTTTTAAGGACAGGTCAACACATTCATTGCGTTATTATTGGCGTTATTTCATCACCACTGCTCTCAACGCTGAAGGAAAACATTGTGAGGAAACTGGCAGCTTTTAGAACCAAAAAAAGCTCCCTTATCCAGGATATACCCGTAATGGCAACAATGTCGTCTGCCCATCTCGCCGCCGCACGACCAACACTTCTCTTTCCATTACTTGAATGCCACTCGGTTACAGCTTTACTCTATGCCATCACCGTGCCTTGCTAGTCCTGCCCAACTCCATTTGAGATTCATGACACGATTTTCAATATTAAAGACCAAACCAAATCTTTGAAATCGATCAATATTTTTTTTTTACCAAACAAGATTATACAAACAATCTATATCAAACAAATCTTCAGTATTGCCATCCTTTCAAAATCTCCACACCTTCCCCTCTTATTTCGGTGATGTTGTGTCAATATTTTTTCAACTAAAACGTTTGAGTTCGCTTGCCCAAGCTTCGAATTGGGTCAAATATACTCCACTCGGTATAATATGAGCGCAATGTAAATAATTGCAGAGTATCACTATTAAGTGTGTAGTTTCGCTTGTGTGGAATACTGGGTATTAATATTCTGAATGGTTGGGCTCAATGATAGGTAACCAAACCAAACCAAATAGTTACTTTATTAACTAACTACATCACAGGTTCACACCTGCCAAGCCTCAGTCTAGGATCACTTCACTTCCAACTTCCCGCCATCATGTAACTCACAGATGTCATTAGTGACAGCTTACGACTACTTGTGGCTGTGAGACAGTGTTTACATATCTATTAAATAGAAATACACTACAGTTATTAATATTAAGTAGCAAGAATGAATAATATTATTATTCATTCTTGCTACTTTTTATTAGAATGGAATAAAGAGCCACTTCACCACTTTTGTATCCACGTGAATCTTGATGCAAAAGGGGGCGATGTTTCAATAGTCAAGTGGATCCCTGGGACAATGCCATGGATGTGGAGAAGAATTCATCGACACGGAGAAGAAGAATAAGTATGTAAATTACTGAGGCACATTCAAGTTGCGCCAGGTATAGAAAAGTTGAAAGGGAATCGACTGTGTTGATTTGGACGTGTTTATATGAGGAGGCAGTTTATAAAAGCGTCTAAAAAAGTGATGAATTTAAATGAAGATGGATGGAGATCGACATGTTGCATATTTTGGCACAATTTTTGCATATTTCGAGCGTTTATTGCACTTCGACGACATTAAGTTGCATTTAATCCAGACTCTAGTCGCCTAGAATTGTTACACTAACCATCAAATTACAGCAGTGAATTGCAAGCGAAGCATTCCACTCGATATCCTGTTAGGACTGTTAGGTTAGGAGACAGATAGATAGCGCAATGTAAATCGAATAATGGCAACTGTGATCACAGGCTATAATCCTCACGGTTGAAACTAGGAAGTGGCACGGAGGAGTTAACTAATGGAATGATAATGTATGGAAGATGGCTCGAGTAAAGGATTTTGCAACAAAGACTTTCATGTTTCAGATTATTTCTAGCATAAGATTATAATGTTTTCGGGGGTTACAACTTGTAAACCCCGAAACTTGTAACTTACAAGAGTTACAAGTGATACAACCGTGATGTTGGGCATGTAATCTCTAAACAGTTAGGAAGAAAAAGAAAGATAGCTGTTGTACTTATAATACATTACGTATTCCTTCCCATATTCTTGACGAAAAAAAAATAATTATACAGTGCCCAACCTTAAACCTAAGTCCTTATACTCAGCAGTAGTCATTTGGCCAACAAGTTAAATGCACAATTACATGATTTTAGTAAAAAAAACTTGGGTTTAATACTGTACGCACGGCAACCAATCAAGCTAAACAAAACCAGTATAAGCGGATTTCTCATTGCACGGCAAATCTAAACAAAGCGACGCCATGTTATACTGGAAATGTATAGCTTTATGTGACACCGTGTACCTATTCCAATATCTCAGCGAATGCAATGAACAGGAGGCTTCAAAAACTGGGCTTTATGCACAATATCTTTGGTAAAATAAAAGCCATTCATTCACGCAGTTGTCCACATAGCACTCCATTTTGTGCAGCTACGGCAGGTTCATCTAATATAAGTACAACGACTGCAATTCTCGCCCGTTAACCGATGCTCGCTCGCTCACTCAGGTCTGCGATGAGGATTAAGTTCATTTGCTATGCTAACTGTGATTGTAGTCTTATTTTAGCTGAAAGCATGTTGAAAGGGATAATAGTTTTATCGGTGATCAACTATTAAAACGAGACACTAATGACTATGTGTGAAAGAACATGTTGAGACAGAAGTGATCGGTGAGGCGACGCGGCGACGCTTTATTGAATGTCCAGCAAAGGACGTATTTCAGCATAGCTATTCACAAACAATCGAATCGAAACCAAATAAAACATATCGTATGACTATCTCGCTCACTTTCATAATGCCAAAAAAAGATAGACATACGACTTGTCGAAATCGAAACCTTATCGAAGCGTTGTGAATAAGAGGCCGAGTCCGCTAGTACATTATAAAACAATTGTGAATAATCCAGTCGTTTCCAAAATGTCGGTTAAATCAACACTCTTAACAAATAGTGACATCTATGTATCTCAGGCATAAACTAACCATCATTAATTGAAGAGAACGCCATCTCTGTCGCAGACGTTGAATTACATGCTTGATAAATTGCAACTGACAACAGACTGATTGAAATCTTAAAAATCTTTAGGGCCCATAAAAAGAGGAATACTTATATTTGGTTGCCCATCCTTAATTAATATATTATAGATATATGTGGAATATGAAGTAGACTCATGAATAGTTTTCATAAAATTTATGACCATGAAGGTTTAACCTTCATGCATATGACAGACAGCATATAAAAGTTTTTTGCGGGCTGGCAACTCTGGCTAGTTTTGCACGGTTATCGATTTTGAAATATCGATAAACTGACTGCATACTTGTTAAGTGTAAATTAAACAAATATTTTGGTAAATCTGCGTACTAGTCTAGTCTGTCTAGTGCAGTTGCATAGGTTACAAAGCGAGGTCAGGTTATACGGCATATAAAGATGTGTCCCCGTGAGTACAATAATGAATAATAATATAATGGTTGCTATTATCAATATAATTTGAATTATTTACTACAACAAATAAAACCGAACTATTTGGCTCTTTTATATTATTTTTACAGAACAGTGGATGTCACAACATACGAGGTATCGCTGCATGGAATTATTAAGTAGTGTTTCACTAAATACACCCACCGTTGACTAGGTTGTTATTAAATGTTATTAAGCGCTAAGGTAGTCCGCGAAATTCAAAGTTAGGTTTTTTGCAATTTACAGAAGCCGATGTCGACTATTCTGCCAATGTCGAAAGCAGGTAATATGTTGATTAAAATTATGATTTGCGACAGTAACAAATGTGACTTTACAGAGTAATAATGATTAAAATCATCAATACAACCCTCTCAGTTCATATTACTTCCTTGAATGCCTTTTTCATCAAATAGTCACTTTTTTGATTATTATATCAATATTGCCATAACTTGGTGGTAATTTATTTCACCTGTTGATGTTTACAAACGATTATGGGACCAAACATATGATAAAGTGGCTTGGCATAACGATAGATGAGTTCCACGGTCAAACCAATGCAGCACTATCTATGCAACGGCGGCTGCGTAGATTTATTGATTTGCAGGTAACTATCAATACACATGCATAATAACTGCAGCCTCATTGCCGTTGACCGAGCGATGTCGATGCTGACAAGTAGCCAAAAATGGAATGATGTAAGTTTTCTTACTTTTTTGCTATTTATTTTAAATTAGTTTTGAAGAATTTCTTAACTTGAACAGCGCTATCTGTTCTTTAAAGTTTTTACAGTTGAAATGGAATCTGCAAGAAAAATCTGCGCCAAGGTCGCCTCATCCGAATCAAAACTGAACGAAAACCCAAACTCTTCTAAAGTATAAAGTACGTAGTATTACTGTATTAATTTATTTGTTTATTGCAATTAATATGTCGGTCATGTTTTCTTGTGTCCTGTGAAAGGACTCACCATAAGACTAATAAAAATGCGAGGCTTTATGAGGATCGGTGGAAATTTATTACCTACTCTTTCACGCAATAATAACTAAATATATTTTAATAAAACTTTATGGGTTATACAGAATTCAATATATGCTACACCTATGTATACATATCGTGTAAAAAATGCGTACTTCAACAAAGTTATCAAAGTATTTCAGAACAAGCAACGTACTAAATGAGTATGTGCAAGAAAATTCTCCATGAAGAGAAGATTAGCACGAAGAGACCTTAGCAAGGGAATTTTCGTTTGTATGATGATGATTAACGACGGTAAGGTGGTTTATACGAGTAGGTATAGGTATATTGGGACATTGAAAATGGAGCCTTCAAACCTCATGTTTTTAAAACAAAGACAAGCTGACTTAAAATGAGATAAGTATTATTTTAGTAGAATAAGTGCTTATATTTTTGTTTTTAAGCAAATTCATATTCGTTCATTGTGCGCCTCATTTACTGCTTTATGATGCATCTCATTCTTCATAGTTAGTTTGATCTTAGATTAAATAGATTTGGCTGTCAATTAATAAAACTTTTATAAAATTGCCCTCATTGATAGATTTTTTGGTAAACTTGTTAAAGGTACTAATGAAAGTGTTAATGTTTATTGTTATAAAAATAAATGCAATTATTATTATTATTGGATAAAAGGTTTGTGTTGAAGTGGCATTGTTAGCGTAGGGCCGTGAATAGGTAAGAAATAATAATAATAATAATATTCCACAACTATCACACAACGCCATCTAGTCCCAAGCTAAGCAGAGCTTGTGTTATGGGTACTAGACAACTGATAAACATACTTATATATTTCTAAATACATACATAATTATTATAGATAAATTACACAAAAAATAAAGGGTAACCTAACCTAACCTAACCTAACCCGTTCAATAAAATATTTTTGCATTCTTTGGTGGGTATGTGATAAACCTGTTCTTGTTTTTTTATCTAAATATAAACAAACACGAGCAGTGTTCGGATTATTTTTTTTAATCAGTACCAGTGGACTAGGCCTACAGGGGATACCACTATAAAAAAAAACGCATCTAGTGTTTTACCACAATGGTGATGTGGAAAGGAGCAGTGAAATCATATTATATTTGTAACGGATCAATATCAGACATTTGTTTAACACATTAATTTTACTTCACTCGACATGATAGTATCGACTATTCGATACATAATTTTATTGAAGCACAACACTATTTTTTTCAAATGTGGAAGTGCGCAACACTGTCATTTGTCAATTTTGCATTTTGCATGTCATGACTCATGATATTTTATCACGTTTTTTTCCATCATTCATTCTCAAATCGGCTGCGCTGATACTTGGATGATCGTTCATCGCGGTGTCCAACACATAATCTTCGGAAAAATGAAGATATGTAAGTATTTCCTAATCAATCCAATCATATTGGTGTGCTTGTGTGATTTACTCCTTTTTTAACTTAACCTCATTATTTTTCAAGGTTATCAAGAAACAATGGAAGAATGCGAGTCGAAGCTTCTAGAAAACCATGATGCAACTCGAAGAGGCGCGGTGACCTAACAATTGCGATGATGATCCTGAGATTCTGGACAGGCCACAATCAAAGATGATGACTATTCGAAACAAATACCCAGATAAGGGTATAAGGTATAAATCTAGCGTCAATCGAACAAAGTGTAACTGACACGTTGCAGTTTAGCTTTGTTCACCCCGTTTCTGTTACAAATTCTATGCATTCCAATCGCCCAGTGTAGAAGTCTTAATTTCACTTGAAATTAAGTTGAAAATCTACCAAATTAATGTCTCCTGCCTAAAAGTGACCACTAGTAATTGCGTGTCAAGTTTAACTTTAAACTACTGGGCTTTCGCAATGCATAGTGAGCAGAACGAAAGTTCTGCTCTTTAAATGTAGTATTAAGTGTAACTAGTATTAAGTGTAGGGACATGTTATGGACATAAAGTGAAAGGATTGAAAACGAAATCCCCCCTGGTGTATAAATGCAACAATATGGAAGGTTCGAAGCCACCATGACCAGGTAAAGTGATTGTTGCGAGTGGATTAGGCCTAATGGGGACACCACTATAAAAAAACGCACCTTGTGCTCTACCTCTAGGGTGGTGTGGAAATGAGCACCATTATTTCAGCAGCAGCCATTTATCAAGACTAATGTAATTTTATTGTGCGTGTAGATTCCAAACGGGAAGTAAATAAAATATTTTAAAGTATTCTCTTGTATTATCTTTTATCACATCACATCTTTGTGTTCAGCTTTTCAGTGGAAGTACCTACAACCATTATTAAGTATTGCATTGAATTGTTCATTATTATTTCCTTGAAATACAATAGGTACTACAAATACTATAATAAGGATTTCCTAATAAAAGTAACAAGTTGTAATGTTATTTGATCTTTGCCCTGTCCTAAGCACCCATCCATGCCGAGGCTTTTATTTTATCAAACGAAATACAGAAATCAACAGTGTAGTTCTGATCACAATGAAACATAATAAAGATATGATTTGAGTAGGTAGGTACCTAACTAACAATATTAGTATTAAACACAATTTTTTTATTTTTTTTGTATGGATACCTGAATGGTACCCTGTTTGTATTGGTCTTAATTCTGATTCGATTGCACTTTGTCGGCAGGATTGATAATCTTCTTCGGTAGGTTTTTAACAGACTTCAAAAAAAATTAGATAGGTTCTCTCAATTCGGATGATTATATTTATAGATGTTTTTTTTTATGTTTGTTCGGGCGTAACTGTTGTTTGCTAACCGATTTGAAAAATTATTTTTGTGTTCGATAGGATATACTTCCCAAGTGGTCCGAATGTCACCAAATGATGATCTGATGATGGGTTCCCTGAGAAATTGAGGCCTCAAATTTTATGGGCACAGATGTTTTTCATATATTTTCAAAAGCTGTATAAGATTTGCGTCTGATTTGCATAATATCATGTGGATTCGCTGATAAAGATGGAAGGTATGACTCCTCAACGGTTAGGAGTTAAAAGAAAATTCTTTCTAATTACACGTACCTAGGTACTTATGGAGTGGTAATTGTATTCTTTCAGGGTATTAAGTTGACACGAGGCTGTCCCATTGTCACCAAGTCAGGATCTGATGATGGGATCCCACGAAAATCAAGCCAACCCTCAAATTTTATAGGCACATAAGATTTTTTCCATACATTTTTTGAAGCTGTTTAAGTATTTGCGTCTGATCATTATAATTGTGGATTCACTGATGATGATGGAAGGTACAACTCCTCAACGGTTAGGAGTTTTATACATACTTACCTACTTATGGAGCAATAATTGTATTCTTTCAGGGTACCTATTAGGTTATCACTTCATGTTGATCATGAGCTAATGATGGAAAGTATAGGTAACTCCTTAACGGTTAGGAGTTGGAGGATAATTCCTTATTAACATATCATAGGGACGCATATATGGTTGTATTCTTTCAGGTTATCTAGGTGAGCTGAATACCTGATTATGGACGGTACTATTCAACGGTTAGGAGTTGAAAGCAATAATAAGGGAATCGGGTTAAGGGTTAGGTTTCTTGGTTGAATGTTAAATGCATAGTAAATATTTGTATAGATTTATAAATAAAAATGGAAAAATAAAAAAACTTTTTGCAAAAAAAAAACGACTTTCAACCGACCGAACTTCTAAAAAATAATTAAGCCTTTCGTTCGATGACAAGAAGTCTTCTTACTATTAGTGGCCATTATGTATTATGTACCATCTGATGACAATTTTCACGACGGAATTAATGAGGATGAGTTACAGTTTAAACACTTTAAAAAAACTGAGTTAAAAATGTTTATGCAAAAAAGTTTTTGTTATCGACAGAATCGCTGCAAAGCTTTATTTTTATTGGATAACTAGACAATGGTGAAAACATTTCTGCGAGCAACTCTGAAGTAGCGCTCACCGGCACCGGGCATCGGCTAGTGTTGAATAAAACGCAGTAGGTCAATTATCTAAATATGATTTATTTTCCGTTGCACTTACATCGATTCACTGTCCTCATTGTTAAATTAAATTATTTTCAACCATTCACGCGGACTTGGAAAAATAATACTTATCATCCACTTTTAACCTATTTTTAAAATATTTAAATCTAAACAGTAATGTACATTTGAGATGTTTTTACAGAAAAAGTGAAAGTACAAAAACGGTTCCTAAGAAACCTCAGCTTATTAATAATCAAAACATTACATAACAGAATTTTGTTAACCTTCAATGTATACGATAAGTATAATATATGCAGCGACATTTTACTATAAAAACGCTTCTGTATTTTTACAGCACGATTTGCATCGGTCAAGTGTTTAGCGAAGTAGCGGAGTAAATGGGATAGTAGTAAATCAACTGTCTAGGTTTCCACAACTCACCACTGTCCTTTATCAATGTAAATCGAACCTTAGCGCCTATCGACCATAGGGTATACCAACGCTGCGATTTATCAGTTTTACAGCTGCAGTTTGCGGTTGCACCTTCATCATTGATTGGATATGAATCTTTCCAAAACAATAATGTGATCATTGTTTTTTAGTTAGTAATTGTTTTTTAACAATTTTCTTTGATTAATTCGAATTGAAACAATGCTTGGTTTTCTAATACCTTCAACAATGCAAATTATAAGTACTTGAAAATCTATACTTATTAGTTGCACACTTACGCTAATAATGCAAGTTATACTGGTACCTATTACAAAATAATGGCTCTTTAGTGGCTCATTCCGATTTACTAAGGAACTTTTTGTCATCCATAATAATAAATATTATAAATGCGAAAGTAACTGTCTGTCTGTTGCACTTCACGCCAAAACGACTGAGCCGATTTACATGAAATTTGGTTCACAGATATTCTAGAGCCGGAGAAAGGACATTTACTTTTTAATGCGAAAAATGGTTGTAAGGGGTTGAAAGGGGTCGGGGCCGCGGGTTGTACACTAGTTATCGCGGCCTCGACATAGAGGGCTAAGAAGGAACATGGGTGGTTTTTAGTCAGTAGAAGTCTGACACTCCCTTTCGCTCTGCCCAAGAGCGGGAGGGGTTATTCGATGATTTTCCACCCGCCAAAAAAAAAGGGGGGGTTAAAAGGGGGGGATGAAATTATTACCCTTTGGTCGCGATAACCGACATCCACGCGGACGAAGCCGCGGGCATCAGCTAGTTATACAATATGCAGTTATAGTCTTGAATTCTTGATAACGTAATTGAGGCGTATTGGAGGTATCGACCAAAGCATGAAGTATAAAATGTTCACATTTTTTTCATATTTTACAATATAAAGTGCCTTTTTGAGAGTCATCAAATTAACAAGTTACTACTTGATATAATAACAGTAGATCTGAGATATTGGCCCGCTCGGCGAAACCTCTAATGAAAAGCTTATAATTATAAAAACACTGATATATTTTGTACTCACAGCTCAGCGTCGAGAGCCGAAATTCTAACAGTGCAATAATATTTGGTGACTCCCGTTTTTAGGTAAAAAAAGTTTCGACCAATCAAATGGCCTGAATCTAGTTTTTTTTAAGTAATGCTTGAGTATTGAGTGACGTTCTGTAACTCCTAAAAACTATAAGCGTCCCTTGTTGACTACGGAATCGTAACAAAGGTCATACTGCGGTACTCAGAGATATTTAATGATTACTTAAGCCGTCACATAGAAAAGGTTTAGACATATTTTTGTATGACAAAACTGTCAAAACCTTTACTAAGTGATGGCCAAGGTTATCATTAAAGCTCTCTGAGTGCGTCAGTAAGTATCGTTTAAACGTTAAAAAACTACCAACTAATTCTAAATAATTATTAGTGATAGGCTAATTTGCACACATTTCTTTCTTATCGTATTATTTTAATCATATTTTCCACTTCTTTTTTAAATTCAGATCATCACGATAAAAGATAGACAACAAGACAACAATCAATTGCACTGCACCTTATTTTTAAAGTCTGTTAACGTACCTAGAAATCCTTACTTACTTATAATTCACATACAAAACTAGTTTTTTTCACAACTTTGTCATTGTCTTATGAAATGATTTCACTTTTTAATCATTATAATTATCACTTTTTAAAGTCCTCAAAAACTGTCTTTGATAGAAAGAAACCAGATATTCTCTTTCGTATAACATTCGTGTCTATGATTGCCGTTAGATAACGCCATAGACACATTTTAACCAATAACAATAAGGAAGTAGACACCAATAAAGCCAAGACACTTCTCTAAAAGACACTAATTTAGGCCAGAAAACGTAACCATATTCAAGTAATTGTATTTATTTTTGTTTGTTTCTAATTAATACCCACATAGTTGAATTATATTAAAAACAAATAAATAAGTTTTTAACAATAATCAAATTAGTGACGTCACAATCACAATTCTTACTGTTTAAAGCGTACAAAATGTAATATAGCTATTATACAAAGGCAAGCTTAATCCAGAATTGGGTTTACTTACAGTGAACCTTATTGCGATTGTGAGATTTGCGATCTTAAATCTATGGGAGCATAGTAGTAAATAGTAATCTAACGGTCGAATACTGAAACGCCACTCAAATATAAGTCACGCTCAAATCTAGTGCTGTCTCGGTCGCTCTATGCTGAAGTAACAGGGACAGAACGAGATTTAAGGGCAACTTAAAATTGAGTAGCGTTTCAGTATTTGGCCGTTTCATTTGATTGGTGTTTTCAACTACCGTATTGACGGTTGACGTCCAATTTTATTGTTATTGGTTGCTTTTATAACCTCCTGCTATGCTAGAAAGAGAAAACCTCGTTTTATTCATTGCACATCCCATCCCTGTCTATCATAGGGTGGTATGTATCGTAAACGCTAGTCTTGGGCCCCGTGGCCGTTGAGTGACTCTCAAATGTTGTTCATGTCGAAGAGAACTTGCGCGATTGTTCGAGAAGCTTCTACGCTGCTTAGCGCGATCGTTGATAGGTGAGCCTCGTAGGATCGGAGTTGTCTGTAATGGAAAAGTAATGTTTAAGTCACATTCTCTCAAATTGTCTCAATTTTAGCTTGTTTCGGTCGCTTCCTATGAAATTTCATGAATTATGAGATTTCTGTAATATATTATGATTAGATCCCAAACTTGGTAATTTTCTGAATGCCTAATTGATTTCACAAATAAAAAAAAACTTAAATATTAATATATAATATGAGCATCCTTTATCTTTCTTTAAGATGAATACATAAAGTTGGACAGGCGATTTTTTTAAAAACGGTCAGAGTATTTTGGCCATTCGCATGGGGATGTCCACTACCCCTGGTAAACCGCTGCCTGCCTGTCTACTGCATATTTCGGCACTGTTTTTAGTAATTTATACAACAACGACGTGCTGACGGGTCATTACACGAAAGCTGGATAACCTTTTTTTTATAAAATGACTCCTCCCGCTATGGGCAGAACGGTAGGGAGTGTCAGATCTCTACTGACTAAAAACCACCCATGTTCCTTCTTAGCCCTTTGTGCCGAAGCCGCGGTATCTTTTTCGAACAACCCGCAGCAAAGCTGGATAACCTGAGTGTATGTTTACTATGTTTTATACACAGTTATTCGCTTTTTATTTCATACCTATAGGCCTACATGGGCACTTATAAAACGTCGACAAAAAGGTGCACTTTAAGACGTAACGTTACACATTAAATGTTCCTTACCTCCGTCCAGTATTAGAGTAAATGACAATATTTCTCAATATAAGCGCTGCTGTCAATCGTATGCTTTTCGTAACTGGACCCTCGTTCTCATCCTGATGAACAGACAACATCGAAATCAATAAAAAGTTTCTAACAAAACTTGTAGTACAGTCACCAGCATTAATATGTACCCTAGCTAAGTTCATACGCGATTTTTTCGTGAAATAACAATAGGGAATTAACAAAAAAAAATCGAATTAGTCCGTCAGATAGATTTCCAAAAAATAGTGGACACGTATTTTTTCTTTTTTCACGTAAACAATGAAGACGATACAGTGCTTTGAAACTCGTGTGACGTCATTTTCTAAGACATTCTTTACCGGTGCGTGACGTCACAACCCCACTCTCATCTTTGACGCGTTTTATCTTCGTAAATTTTTATTGATTTGATAAAACAAAAAATACGTATCCAATATTTTTCGATTATCTAAAAGACGGACTATTATTATATGAGTCCCAAAATACTACTTTCGTTACGTAACATGAAATAAAATATTACAGTACGCGAAAATTGCTTCTTAATATTGATAAGTGTATACATATTTGTACTGCTGACTGTATATGTACGGTCGAACAAGCTATTTGGTGTTGCAGAAATATTTATAACTATAGTACACTGACAATATTGATTGCAATTTTGTTTTTTGTTTTTGCTTTAGCGTTTGACATCAGTCTCTTAATGTATCTGTGTAATCTTAAAAATTAATTCTAGTTAGCTGGTTGTATACCAAATACCTTATTCGACTGTACTATATAGGCAGACTATTTAGCTAAAGCAATCTGTACACCATCATATCTCCCTCTCTGTTTAGCATGTCGTCTTACATATTGTTATCTCACTCTATCATCTCGTAAAAAAAAATTAGGACTTGATAGCTAAATAGTCGACCTGCACCCCTTTATAAACGCACATACGAAACTGTTATTAATAATGTGAATTTCTATTGGCATCTAGCGTAGCATACTTGAACAAAATTACATGCATTAATTAAAATATGTAACACGATTACACGATCACAAAATTATACACAAAAACAAAACATAATTACAATAACCTTTTTTTATCTTAATAAAAATTTACGAAGATAAAAAAAAGAACTGTTCTTACTTCAAATATTCAAAATAACCAACATGCAATACTTATAAGTAGGGATCGGATATTCGGATATGATCGGCAAAGGGTACAAAAGTCTGGAAGCGGCTTCTTATATTTTCTTTTTCAGATTTCCGGGGATTTCATAAAAAAAATATAGTTTGTATAAAATGTTCAAAAAAAAAAAATGGTAAATGGTAAATGTAGTTTGTATGTTGTTTCTAGACAAAAAAAAATTATATTCCGCATATAAACTAGGCAAAATTTTGCTGCTGTAAATATAAATAATAAAAATAAAAGGAAATATTTGATACTCAAACTCGCACGCCACACTAGTTAACACTCAAACTGTAGGTAAATATCCGAATATCCGATTTCTACTTATTATTACTATAATTTTACTGTAGTGCATTTTAATTAAAGGTACATCTACTGATTACGGGCACAACCAGATCCCCGATTACCTGCAATACTCGTATTATGAGATAATATTAATAAAGAAAATATAGCCCGTTTGATGGCAATAGGCTAGTCCCTTATAAGGGGCTTAAACATAACTGGCGAAATGTGAGGGTAGGTACACCCCTGCCTAACCCTTCGGGGAATACAGGCGTGGTGTTATGTCATGTTACCGATCAATCGTTGTCTGGTTGCACCTTAAGACAGATTGAGTGAACTGATAAAACATTGAACGACAACAAAATACATCGAATAACGCTCACATTGACTTTCAACATACAACAACTGCCTTTAACATAAATAGTACGAAATGGCTCTCAATGGACGTGGCGAATAATAGGAATGTTTCCTAACTAAAAAAAATGATTCTGTTTAGTTCGTCTGTTAGATTATCGAAAAATATTGGATACGTGTTTTTTGTTCAATCAAATTACAAAAAAAAATACGAAAATAAAACGTGTCACAGATCATGAGTGACGTCACTTTCTAGTAATAAATGTATGTGTGTAAATATTCGACTTTTCAGCACGATACAGTGCATTTTTTGTTTAAGTGACAAAAGATAAAAATATGTGTCCAATATTTTTTAGAAATCTATCTGACGGGCTAATTAAATATTTTTTTTCAACAACCCTATTTGTTGGAGAACAAACGCGCGACATTGTTTCCACAACAAATGCACATCAAAATAACGCAAGTATCACGATTCGTATGAAAACCAAGAGTGCGAGTTTTTTATTATCTACGGGCTTATCATGAGTTTACATGACCTGTCTTATAAATTTATATTAATGATTTAACAATAAACACTATTTCGCTACCATACAAACAAGTTACTGTACAAAATAGACTACGTTTTTGTTTTTTAAATGTCGAAAATTAAGTTCTTGAGTTGTAACGTTGTACCGTTGATGTTTTAAACAAATTAGCTTGCTGCGACAGTAAACTCGTTAAAGAGTAATATATATATACACACGAATAAAGAACCACTTCCTTTTTGGAAGTCGGTTAAAAATACTTAAGGCGGACAATCAAAGTAGGTGCTCTTGCGTCGTTTAGGTATATCAGTGGTTCCCTCCAACATGAGATATTCCCCACAAGTTAAGTTAAATGTAAATACGGTTGGGCAAAGAGCTATTGGAATTTTTCCATCAGGATTTTTTAAATATTTGCATGGAATCTCTGGTGATAAGTTCGCCTAGCATAAAATCACGTCTGTAATTTCGCCAGTTACGTGTAAGCTCATGTTATAGGGGTCGACCCTATTACCATCAACCGGGCACAAATCGAGACTCCGTGGTTGCTAATGAGAAATTCTTGATGGAAGAACCCAGAACACTTTGCGACTTTGGAAATCGAACCAGTCGACCAGAATCGGAATTACGTCTATAAACTATACGGGTATTACAGGCAAGATGATGTTTATTTTCTTTGATTTCCCGTTCTTTGGCTCTTCTAGAGCCACATATTATCGCTACGTTCATGGAGAGCCATATCGAAGTGCAGTACTAAACAAAAAAAACTGACAAACACACAAGCTACAACGTGTTAGGGGTGGGTCTCACCAGTTGTTCCGGCGTGCGACTGAGTTCGGCCCTGTGCTGCGCGTGCACAAACACATAGACACGTTAGTGACGTCACACGCAGCGTGACTATGAGTGATGTGACTATGCGAGGGTAAGGGACTCAAATTGGGAGGACTATGTGTTTTTCTGGGTCTAAAGCAAGCTTAGATGGGTCACTTTCAAATTGGATGTTTTTAAATTAAATACATGGGGTATCTCATAAGTTGATTCCTTTAATAAAATGCAAAAGTAACTAAACAATATGACCTAATATTTATTTTAATTATTTCTGCTGTTTTTCGAGAAGATTTGTAAATATTTGGCTGAGCATTCAGCCAAATTAATTGGTTCATTTATTCTTGACTGAACTTTTGTTTGTAGCATAAGCAAGACCATAGCTAGATGTAATGAAATATACTAGCTAGCGAAAATCGACCTTGTATATTTGAAATAAAATGAGTGGGTGACAATGATAAGCTCTCCTTTACGAAATATCCGTCGAAACAAACATAAGCAATAGTTGATGAAAGAATTTACTTATATATTTTTTCTTTATTCTGTTATAATTTTCTATCTAACAACTGACTTCTGCGGTAGTAACAAAGGCATTACCCGAATCACTGCAGGTAGTAGGATTGTAAGTCACCATTTTTTATATAATTATTTGAGTAATACAAAACTATCAACCTAGGTTTGTACGTCTGCATAATTTTAAAACAACGCTTACTTCATCTCTTTTGTGATGAATAGGGAAGGAAAATTTATTTTGTTCGTGTTTGCTACTTCCTTTCAGCTGCCATTGAGTTTCTTGCTGTAAACTTTGCTGCGAGATTTATTTATAGTAGTTTATTTCTACAAATGGGATGGCGCTGAATAAAGCTTCCAGCAAACAATCCCCATTGAAGCTCTGGAGAAACTGATACGGGCAGATAACCGACCGACTGTGAGCACCAGACACTTAGACATCACATGATCGGGCACGGCAGGGCATTTTCATCATCTTTACGCAACGTAAATTCATACGTTGCTTGTTAGATAACAAGATACAGATTCCAATCCTCAATGCCCCGAAATCTTTTTTGATGCCTTGGGATCAAAACTCAAATTTCCGATGTAGAAAAAGATGGATGAAAAACGATTGCATGTAGCAATGTAGATGAGAATGTTGAGATGGATGTGCGAAGTAGCAAGAATGGATAAAGTATGGAATGAATATATAAGAGGAAGTTTAAAAGAGGCGCCTGATACAGAAAAAAAAATGAAAGGTAGTCGTCTGTCTTGGTATGGACATATGAGGGGATAAAAAAGTGATAAATTTTAATGTTGATGGTTGAAGAGGAAGAGGCAGAAAATATGGATAGATTGTGTGAGTAAGGATATGAAGGAGAATGTAAGGACAAAAACATGTTGCCCACAAATAGAATGACACAAGAACAGACAGATGATGAAATTGTCAATGTAGGTGATACGGTTGCAAAGTTCAAATGGAATAGGGATATGATTCTAATTCTAATTAGTCCGTCTGTTAGATTATCGAAAAATATTGGATAAGTATTTTTTGTTTTATCAAATCAATAACAATTTACGAAGATAAAACGCGTCAAAGATTTAAGTGGGGGGTGGTGACGTTACTCACCGGTAAAGAATGTCATACTAATGTCTTAGAAAATGACGTCACACGAGTTTTCAAAGCACTGTCTTCATTGTTTGTTTACGTGAAAAAATAAAAAATACGAGTGCAATATTTTTTGGAAATCTGTCTGACGGACTAATTATATATTTTTTGTTAACTACCCTATCGAGCTGGACACATCTGTCGCATGCCGGAGGAGCTATGGGCTAAAGAAACCACACAATGGGTCCCAAGGAGCAACAAACGGCAATGCGATACGCCCAGGAGATGGCGGGACGAACTTGACTCTTGGCAGGGATTGGCAATTAACAGCATTCATCATCATCAGCCTATGAATGTTCCCACTGCTGGGACACAGGCCTCCTCTCTTTTTACCCGACTACGGTGAAGCCAAAAGGAAGGGTAATGATTTTGAGAGGGAATGGGCTATAATCTACCACGCGGGCCCAGTGCGTATTGGTAGATGTCACAAGTCTTCGAATGTTTAGTTCTAGAACATGCCGGTTTCCCCACGATGTTTTCCTTCACCGTTTTTGAGAGCAGTGTTGATGAAATAAATTACACAAACTAATGCGCCTGCCTGGGTTCTTCGTTCGAACCCACGACCTACTGTTCGTAAGTCGGGGCCGCCGCCACTGGGCCACCGCTGCTCTATTAACAGCATTGGATAGGAATAATTGGAAAGCGGGAAGGGAGGCCTTCACCCTACTGTGGGACACAAATGACTAATCCGTACTATCCTAACTATATAATATTATAAAAGCGAAAGTAACTCTGTCTGTGTGTCGCGCTTTCACGCCAAACTACGGCACTGATTTACATAAAATTTGGTACACAGATAATCTGAGAAAGGTTTGGCTTCTTTTTTATGTGAAACAAGGCCGCAAGGGATTGAAAGCGGGGGATGAAAAAATTACTTTTGGTCGCCATAACCGACTTCCACGCGGGCGAGCCGCGGCCATCAGCTAGTAACAAATAAATATTAAATGCCTTGCCGTGCCGCCCCGGTTTCCGGAGACGCGTCTTTAATCTGACCGTACCAGTATGAACATTGCATTTATACCTAACTACGAACTAAAAGAAAGAAAATATGTCATATCACTTACCATAAGCTCCCTGGGGTTGAACATGTCGGCGGCATGTTTGTTCAGGGCGGCAAGCGCAGCGTTGGGTGGGTACCCGAGCGTCACCGGTTTACCGTCAGACCCTTCTGCGGCTGAGTGACGACGGGAGTTGTAGATGGCCCTTAGCGCCTGAAATGTTGTTATGGATGTTTACAAATAGGATATGGTAGGTACAGACACGTAAAGAGAGTATCCAGGCACCTAACTTCAAATTACTTTTAAACAATGTTGTAATGTTATCAAGTCCAGTTGAAAACCGCCCTCTGGCACTAGTAGCTCGGCACTTTGCTGTACTGCGGGTCTAAAATCGCCACTTTAGCAGATCATAATATGAATTGCGTTAAAAAGCGTAAAATATACCTCTCATAATAGTAATGCATCTGTGAACATTTAGGAAAATAGATCATAGTAGGAAAATAATATGAATTGCGTTTCAATTCGTAAAATGTTCACAGACGCAGTTTTTATGATAAAAAGTTCATCTTACGACTTTTAACGCAATTCATATTATGATCTACTAAAGTGGGCATTTTAGACCTCCTGGTCCTTTTTGGCGCAGTCGTGAGATACACACTCTTTTTCGTGTTTAGTTCTTACGATTTTTTAACAATTTTTCTTATTTTGTCGTATACACTTAGGTATGGCATGTGCCAAATAAATATGTTTTATTTCTTATTTTATAATGGCCTTAAATGCTTAGGACACACATAGATAACTCATAATTATCAAAAGCAAAGCTTCATTGCACACTTATAACATTGTTTAAAAGTAATTTGAAGTAAAGTGCCTGGCCTGGCTACTTTTTTTTTTGTGACTTTATACACAGTTTAATTACATTCATAGCGTTATTAAGGTTTTTCGAGCATGCGAATTTTTCAAACCACAGTTCTCCAAACGGTGCTGAAAACATGTCTTAGAACTAAAAATTTCGAAGACATGTTAAATCTACCAACCCGCACTGGGCTCGCATGCTGGATTAATCATCAATTAATCCAAATGAACATTGAAATCAATAAAATTAGTTGAATTAAATTAAGCAGGATATGATTATAATAAGATAAGTCATAATGGAGAATAAATTATTTATTAAATAATAATAATGTTTAAATTATTTCAATGTCATTTCTATAATTATTACAGTAGGCACATTAACGAATTAGTTATTTAAAACATGCATAATTTATAATTATAGTCATTGATTTTACTTGATGTGAATGTCACAGTGAGGTTTTAAGTTTGTCAAAATTATCGTTTGGGAAGTCATTCAGGACATAGTAACATTTATTAACCAATAATCTTTTTAGACTTTTCTTAAATAAGGCCGTATTCATTGCCCTTATTTATTTAGGTAGTTTATTGAAAATTACAGGAGCCATGTGAAACACACTCTTGTACATTGTATCATAAAATTGTATAATGTTCGGGGTACATAGAGGCGAAATGCGTCCCGTTGTTGCCTATCATTTATTTCTGATGCTAATTTAAATAGGTTTTTATTGGTTTTCACAAATATTGCGACCTCATAAATATACAGGCTTGGGAGAGTTAGAATTGTATAATCATGGAAAAAAGGTTTACAGGTGTCGATCATTTGAAGCCCAAACATAGCCCTTAAGCACCGTTTTGTGCTTTAAAAATTATATCAATATCCGTTGAATTTCCCCAAAAAATTACACTATACCTCGGGACTGAAGCAACTAAACCATGATACGCAGTTAGCAACGTATTGATACTTGAAACCTTTTTGAGTTCAGTAGGGCATAATATATACTGATTTATTAATTTTGCTTATACAAACAAAAATGTTATTAGTGTGTATATCTAGGTTAAGGTCTATAGGTCTTTGTTACCTGAAAATAAATGGTGTCTATTCTAATATGATATCAGATCACTCACATGCGCAGAACAATGCTTGTCAGTAAGATGGTTGAGCAGCGCGAAGGTCTTCCGCGGCACTCGGTCGCAGTCGAGCCACATGCAGGGCGCTTCGCCCCCGGCCGAAGGCGGGCAGTGCGTACGAGCTGCGTGCGTGAATACGTCCGGTGCGATGGCAAATGATCTGAAAACAGATAAACTGTTAATCGGGATTCATATTAGTCATCAAATTAAAATAAGATTAAAAAAAAACGCGAAACGCATCATCCTGTTTAAATATCATTCACTTAGTTATCATCATCGACGTGATTCCGATTCCGACCCGCACCATGGGTATGTTTGTACTTTCTTAGTATTTTATTATTTTATTTGTTTTGCGTGCTACCACACTATTTGATATAATTATGTGTGAACCATAAAATTAACTATGTTTATGTGTTATGTTAGTTTTAAGATAGGTAGTTCATAAGTGTTTCAACATCCGGACAAACCTATGGAGGTTTTTGTGTTTACATTTTGTTTTTATCTTTAATTAAAAAACAACAAGTAAAAATGTTTTTTTTTTTTATCATTTAACAATACCTCTGTTAAATGAAAAAAAAAACATTTTTTTTAACCTCTGTTAAATGACAACACATCAACATTTCGCCAGGTTTGTTTAAGTTCCCTCTAATAGGGAGAGAGCTAATTGCCGTCAACCGGGCACAAATAAAAACTCCGTGGCTGCTACTGGGCCATTCCTAATAAAAATTCCAATAACAATTAACGCGACCTGGCAATTGAACCCATGGACTTGTATGCAGCAGACGCGTTTGTGACTACACCACCTATATTAAAATACATTGCGTATTTTGACGCAAACATCGAAGCGCACAGAAAGAAAGAAGCGATTTTGTTTTACACTATGCAATAAAGATAGGTAAAATGATGTCGCAAGATGGCGACGTGGTAGACTTTGCAGGAGATGGCGCGACGAGTTGGACAGAACCAACAACCAGTGGCCCACATTGGCCCTGCATCGAAAAATTTGGATGTCCCCCCTATTTAAATAACCCCTCACGCTCTTGGGCAGAGCGAAAGGGAGTGTCAGACTTCTACTGACTAAAAACCACCCATGTTCCTTCTTAGCCCTCTATGTCGAGGCCGCGATAACTAGTGTATAACCCGCGGCACCCACGGGACCCGCGGCCCCGACGGGGAAGTCCCCCCATGACTACCAATTTTTTTGATCCAGAGCCAATGTGGACCACAGGTCGTTGATTCATTCCAGCCTTTGCCCAGCAGTGGGCAAAAGCAAAAGCGCATAATAGTAAGAATTTTTTATTTTTTTTTATTTAAAACGTTGCCCCACACTAGGAATTTCTCCTGTATTGTGGGTGCGTTCACAGACATTTAAACTCACATACACAAATACCCAGACCCGGAACAACTATCTGTAGGTCATACAAATGTTTGTTCCGTGCGGGGATCGAACCCGCGACACGCAGCGCAGCAGTCAGTTGCTTGAGCCACTGCGCCAACCGTGCCGTCATAAATTCTGTTTCATCTAGGTATACATACTTGCCACATCCTCTCCAGTGACATATCCAGGGCGTCTCGTCTTGTGGACTGACGGCTTGCACCAGTGTGGGTGGTGTCGGCATCAGGACTGGAGGTGACGTGGCGGACGGCTTCGGAGTAGGTGGCTTTTGTGGCTAGAACAAAATATTCTAACAATTTATTCGCTCAAACGCTCCTTTGGCAGGAGATAAAAAGGTTAGGATTCCGTACTAGAAAATCTATGAAATAATTAAAAAAATTTGATCAAGGGGGAAATAACAAATTATATAATAATAACTTCACGCGGCAGTTGTGCGCTAACAGCTTTGGCCCACAGGTTGTGGCCCCGACTTACAAACTGTAAGTCGTAGGTTCCAACTCAGGCAGGTGCATTATTTTGTGTAATTTACTCCATCGCCACTGTTCTGAAAACGGTGAAGGAAAATATCGTGAGGAAACCGGCCGGAATGCCGGAATGTCTTGGAACTAAAAAAATCGAAGACATGCCAACCCGCACTGGGCACGCGGTGGATTATAGCCGTTCCCTCTCCTAGAGAGGAGGCCTGAGTCCCTGCAGTGGGAACATTATAGGCTGATGATGATAAATTAACGTGGACTAAGGTCGCGATAACAACTTGTTAGCTTGTTCGTCACATGACGCCATTTAGAAACCATTGTTTTCTACACTAATATTATTATAATAAATTATAAGTTTGCAAGCGATTCAGGAATTAGTCTTAGGGGTCGTTTACGATGACGCGGAGCGTCGCTCGTCGCGTGCTATTTTGTTAAATTACTGAGAGGCGGGTCCACCGCAACGAACGCTGCATTTTAAAGTAACAAGCAAAAAATCGCTTCACGTAAAATCGTCGTTTGAAATCGTTACCGTTTTCATACATCGCCATGTGCTTCAATAAAAAACGGACAACGCGACGCGCGACGCCTCGCGTCTCCGTAAAAGGGGCCTTAGAGTTATGGGTGCAAAAAGGGGAAAAGTTCGATTTTTTTGAGTCGAAGATGGAACATAAGTCAGACAACCAGTCTTATCAAGAGATGCCGTGTTACACTGTTTCCCAGTATCTGGGATATGGAGGTGAGATAGTAAAAAGGCAAATGATACGGATGGTCAATAGGCTAGTTGACAAAAAAAAACTAATTAGTCCGTCAGATAATTATTCCAAGAAATTTTGGACACGTGAGTATGTTTTCTTTTTTACCCGACTACGGCGATGCCAAAAGGAAAGGTAATGATTTTGGCAGTCTATGTATGTATGTATGTTTGTATGTAACACCGTAGCGCCTAGACTACTGAACGTATTTTAATGAATGAGGCGTCAATAGATTCGTAAGAATAGCCCGGGTGACATAGGCAATATAAATTTTAACAATTCTTTCTACGACGGAATTTAAATGTCAAATACTAAGCTCGAAAAAAAAAATTAGATAATCATAACATGTTTGGTATCAAATGAGAGGTCTTGGCGAGCACGTTACAAATATGTATATTATAATGATAGTTTTAGTCGACATACACGTTTAGAATGCGGTCGAAAAGTTCTCGCGGTCTAGTCTGCTATTTACTCGTACTATTTAAATAGTAAAACCAACATTCAATAGAATTTTACGTCATGAAAGTAATATATTATAACGGATTTGTTAAATAACACTAAAATCAAATTGAAATAAAAATATAAGCACTCTCTCTTTAAAAACTCAAAACCCGACTTTTGTAGTCGGGTTTTGAGTTTTTAAGCTTATATTTTTTTTAAGTTAAAAAAAATGATGTCCTTAGGTACCGTGCTTCGAAAAGTCATTTGACGACACGGATTGGTTTTTTTACCAGAAAATGACGTCGTCGACGTTTAATTAATTTGATAAAACAAAAAACACGTATCCAATATTTTTAAGAAAATCAAACATACGGACTAATAAGAAATCATATTTTTTTAGTCAGGAAACATCCTTATTGTAAGTTATTACAATATTGTTTCTATCGCGGGTTTTTACAATGTGCAATTTAATAACATGTTTATACGTAAAGTAAATCTTAGGTTACATAGGTCAAAGTGTGCTTGTAGCAATTTTGTCAATAAATAAACCCATTACAAACAAGACATTTAAATTTACATTTCATATTTACCTCAGGTGATAAAGAACTCATCGTCACCCAGCCTGTTGGGTGACGATGAGTTCTTTATCTCCGATCTTAGTGTTGCCCACCATCACCGGCTGACGGGTGATCACTTGTCTCATCACCGGCTGTTCTTAGGTTACATAGGTCAAAGTGTGCTTGTAGCAATCGGATTTTGTCAATAAATAAACCGATTACAAACAAGACATTTAAATTTACATTTCATATTTACCTCAGGAACAGGCTGGTTGACGACGAGTTCTTTATCACCGATCTTAGTGTTGCCCACCATCACCGGCTGACGGGTGATCACTTGTCTCATCACCGGCTGTGTAGTCGCTTTCTGTAACATGGCGAGACATTCATTCATCATCATCAGCCTATAAAGTTCCCACTGCTGGTCACAGGACTGAGTCCCTGCAGTGGAAACATTATAGGCTGATGATAATTAAAGTCAAAATTGACATATTAAGTATACTAAGTTTTCATCACTAGAGCTAGACATATGTTACAAAAGTCGTGGTTCACTGAACCGCCCACGGGTTAACAATGAATACAGGGCACTTGATTACATAAATATTGTTTTTTTTTTTTTACAAAAAAGAACAATAGGACCTTCGTATAATAGGTACAGGGTATATACTAACCCTTCATGATGTCGTCAACCAAGCATTATGAACATCAAACTAAGTAGCCCCGCGCATACACTATTGCAGTGTTATGACTTTTTTCGGGGTGAAAAATAACATTTTATAGTAAAACTCAATGTAGCACCTTAAAACATTGTGCTAGTGGATGCTTTGAATAGTAAACGGGTCATGGAGGTAATTTAAGTAAAGTCATAACCTGAAATATTGGTAATTAAAAAAACAGCTGTGAACAATTTGGAACTTTCCTAGTTACGGAGATATAGACCCCCTATATCTCCGTAACTAGGGGGTTCCCAGGTATGGTCTTGAACAAAAACATGATCACAGTGATGGGGAGAACAAGTGCCTTTCGGCTTCCTTAAGAGTATTTTTACACCCTTTATACAGGGTGTCCCAGAACTCAACGTCAAGCCGAAACGGGGTGACAGGATTGATCATAACCATCACGAGAAAAATCTGAAAAATAATCTATCCCATGCAGTTTGAAAATTATGGGCATTTTAAGAAAAACCTAGAAATTTGATCAAACTGTACCATTTTTCGGTTATTGTGGTTATTCTTTTTTATTTTTGTTAATTTGAACTTTGGAAAAGTAATCCTAAATAACATTTCTAGAATCCCAATAAAAAATAATGACACAATTGCCTCAAGTTTCCGAGAATTGAGACTATTTGTTAAACTACGAATTTAAAATTTTGAAGATTCGTCGACAATGACAGGCCCTCCTTTATAAAAAATGTACTAGAGTGCCTTGGCAAGTGGCATTAAAAGTTGGCGCATTTAATCAGAATTCTAAAATGGTACAATACTTGTTAGTTCCATACAATAAAAAAGAGTAAAAAAATTAAAACCTCAAGTAACCCGATTTTTGCTATATCAGTTAAAATATTTTTGATTCGCACAAGCTCTAGGTAGGTTCTTAATTTTAAGGCAAAATGATGAGAGAGAGGGATAGTGGGTATGTTTGCCATGAGTGAGCGAGACAGATAGTGACACTACGCATTGAGACGGAGATGCGTCGTTTTAACGAGTGCGAATGAAACAGATAGATGTCATACCAAGCAAATGGCTACGCTACCAGTCCGACACCAACCAGTTAGTACGTTTCGCTCATTTGTCTACTGCGCACATTCGTCTTCGCTTGTGTTGATTTAGTACTGACAACTTTGGCTTCTCTTTTTGGACTTTGATCTTTGTGAATTGGACTTGTTGACAACATACCGGCAACTTTGGCTTCTCTCTAGACTTTTGTGTTGGCATCCTTTTTATCTACCATGCCTACGCGCTACACTTCACAAGAATATGCAAACATGCACCTCATTTATGGGGAATGCAGATGCAATGCAAGTGCCGCCGCTAGACTTTATCGTAAAAGATATCCAAATTTAGAGCGCTACCCGGATCACCGCGTGTTTGTTAATGTGCACCGTTCACTCACAGAGAGCGGTCGTTTCCCGAATCAAATACAGGCTGGAGGTAGACCTGTGTTTCCTTTCGAGGAAGAAGTATTGCAAGAGGTCGCAGATGACCGAAGTATTTCCGTACGTGGAATTGAACAAAGAACGGGAATACCCAAAAGCACTGCTCATCGTATTTTACAAAGAGCCGAAATGCATCCCGTTTCACGTACAACGAGTTCAAAGTCTTCTACCTCGAGATTATCAGGAAAGGATTTCTTTTTGTAGAACAATGCTACAGAGGCATAATGAGAATCCCCAATTCATCCAAAAAATTCTCTGGTCAGATGAATCGACATTTAAAAAAGATGGTTACATAAACATGCACAATTATCACGAGTGGCATGTGGAGAATCCACATTTAATGCGAGAAGATAGATCCCAGTATCGTTTTAAAGTAAACCTGTGGACCGGAATTTTAAACGATAAAATTATTGGGCCTATTGAACTGCCCGAGAACTTGAATAAAACTAATTACCAACATTTTTTTAAGAGAAGATTTACCAACCCTGTTAGAGGACGTACCACTAGCAGATCTTCGCGACATGTGGTTTCAACAAGATGGCTGCCCAGCGCATTTCGCAGTGCAAGTAAGAGATTTCCTTGACCAGGAATATCCGGGAAGGTGGATTGGACGTTCAGGCACTATCTCGTGGCCCGCCCGTTCACCAGATTTAAATCCCCTGGATTTTTTCTATTGGGGAGTTTTGAAAGAAAAAGTTTACTCAAAGCCCATTGAGGGCGTAGCCGACCTGCGTGAACGCATTTCTCAAGCAGCTGAGGAGATTAACTCTCGAAGATATGCCCGACTAATAAGTAGATCTTTTTTAAGAAGATGTAGGGCTTGTATTGAGGCTGATGGTAAACAATTTGAACATTTATTGTAATAAAAAATGTTATTTCTCTATCTGACTTTTATTCCAACAAACCTAAATTAAACTAGATCAAGATTTTTCATTATTTTACTAACTTTTTTTTCACTTTGGTAAAAGTGGCGTCACTATCTGTCTCGCTCACTCATGACAAACATACCCACTATCCCTCTCTCTCATCATTTTGCCTTAAAATTAAGAACCTACCTAGAGCTTGTGCGAATCAAAAATATTTTAACTGATATAGCAAAAATCGGGTTACTTGAGGTTTTAATTTTTTTACTCTTTTTTATTGTATGGAACTAACAAGTATTGTACCATTTTAGAATTCTGATTAAATGCGCCAACTTTTAATGCCACTTGCCATGGCACTCTAGTACATTTTTTATAAAGGAGGGCCTGTCAAAGTCGACGAATCTTCAAAATTTTAAATTCGTAGTTTAACAAATAATCTCAATTCTCGGAAACTTGAGGCAATTGTGTCATTATTTTTTATTGGGATTCTAGAAATGTTATTTAGGATTACGCTTCCAAAGTTCAAATGAACAAAAATAAAAAAGAATAACCACAATAACCGAAAATGGTACAGTTTGATCAAATTTCTAGGTTTTTCTTAAAATGCCTATAATTTTCAAACTGCATGGGATAGATTTTTTTTCAGATTTTTCTCGTGATGGTTATGATCAATCCTGTCACCCCCTTTCGGCTTGACGTTGAGTACTGGGACACCCTGTATAAAAACTCACCGGACAGCTCTGTATAACGCTGGTCTTCACCTCACTAACGACAGAAACCTGGTTGCTCTGCACGCTAGTAACCACTGGACTCCGCTGAGGTTGCTGGACAACCCTATGCACGTTGCTTTTCATTGGAGCGTTCATTAGAACGGGCTGGTTGTTGGATACGGTTATTATTTGCTGGTTCCCCTGGAGGAGTTGTTGGTTTCCTTGAAAAGAGAATGTTATGGTCTAAAAGTTGGTGAAGATCGACCTTCACAGCTCTGATAACCAGATGAGACGTATTTCTTATCAAATATATTATTTATAAACAAAAAGTGGTCATAGCAATTTTTATTTTTAGCTTATCGGTTATCAAAAGAAGGTGAAGGTGATGAAAGAAAATTGTTTTTTTTTTTTAAATTGGCAAGTTTTCAAAGGCATATTTGTTTAGAAATTATATTTGATAAGAAATGCGTCTCATCTGGTTATCAGAGTTGTGAAGGTCGATCTTCACCGTCTCCTCTACTATTAAATCATAAATAATACTGCCTCGTTGGTTAAGTGGTCACAAGAGCGACTGCAGTGCATGAGAGTTTGACTCCCAGGTCCGGGAAAGTGTTATTGGGTTTTTCCATTAGGAATTTCTCAATAGCAGCCACGGATTCTGTATTTGTGCTAGGTTGATGGCAATAGGCTCGCCCCCAATTACATGGGACTTCAAATGATGTGTCGATCTGTCCTTTTTTTTTGGCGGGTGGAAAATCATCGAATAACCCCTCCCGCTCTTGGGCAGAGCGAAAGGGAGTGTCAGACTTCTACTGACTAAAAACCACCCATGTTCCTTCTTAGCCCTCTATGTCGAGGCCGCGATAACTAGTGTACAACCCGCGGCCCCGACGGGAAGTCATAGGTCTCGAATGCGAACCCTAGACTTTTTGAATCACTTCCTTCGATGAAGAAAAACATCTGTCCTTAGGACAAGATTGAGTCTTGACCTTTCCTGTCTGGTCCAGTGCAAGTCTGACTCGCACATGGGTTTCGTTCCAAACCGGCAACAAAATTACGTTTGTTGTATAGAAGCCTCCCTTTTTCTGTTTTTTATTATTTAAGTAGGATGTTATAGATTCAATTACAACTCTCGAACTAAACTTTCACGGTTCATGAGATACAGCCTGGTGACAGACGGACAGCGGAGTCTTAGTAATGGTCCCGTTTTGCCCTTTGGGTACGGAGCCCTAGAAAATGTCTGAAAAAGTATCTATCTGCTAAAGAAATCTGCAAACTTACCTTGTATAAGTTGAGCTGTACTGGTCACAATCTGACTGCTGGACGATGTGCTAATAAGAGCGGGTGGTTGCTTCTGAGTAACCACGATCTGCTGCGGTTGCTGTTGGTTGATGATCTGAGCCTTATGCGGCTGTGGTTGGTTGGTTATTATCGGTTGCTGGCTTGGCGTTATTTGAGGGGCGTTCTGTGGATTGTTTTATCGATATTAAGGAAGCTGCATAGGTTTTTAGGCAAAATAATTCAATAGGATACATAATAATTAAAAATACTACACATTAATATAAAATAACATTACACAAACAGTAAGACTATATGATGAAGAAAATGCATAGTTACATGATGCTACAACGTTTAAAATAAATTATATATAATAAAAAGGCACGAATGTATATTTTACAATATGGAACATGCTTGCTTAGCAGCTATAGATGTGATGTGACCGCCACCACACCGATGTAAATACATTATTTATTTCGCCTATACATTGCCAAACAATGATGTATACCAAAAGCACAATAATAGCCCATATCCAAGAAAAACGTAAGAAAATCATAAACCATAAACATAGGAACATAACACATTTAAAAATGTCTAAATAAACAACGACCACCAAGCTGCCACGATGGCTCTAACGTTTCAATGGCTCAACAGCGTATATTATACGATAAGAGTATTTTACGCTGTTTATCTTTAAAGCCACAGAGTCTAAAATTAAACATGTCATGCTAGCAAGGAGTATTCAACATATAGAAGGAATAATACTCGGTATAACACCTTTTGTCGAATAATATTATTATGTATGACTATATGAATTTTATGCTACTAAATATAATAAGTACTGAATGATACTCAGAGTACTCATGCACATTGACAATTACAACAACCTACGGAGAACAGGTTTTAAGGTTTATGTGCCGGCCGAGATGTATAAAGAATTGATTAAAGATTTTTCATTAATTTTATTTGATTCATATTACTTTACTTTACAAGCCAGCAGGGCTTGTAAAATGTCGGGAGTAGCAAAGGTCTCTAACAACATTATAAAATATGTTTTTTTTTTATGAGGTACCTGCACTATTTATGCATTTCACATACCTTAGAATTAATAATTTATCATAGAAATTAATTTATTTATTGATGTTGCAAACAGAGCAATCAGATCTGAACTAATTTAGGCGAAAGCGCCAGGGTACCCCGCGAAATTCACATTTTCTTACGTTTTTGACAATTTGCAGGGCAGTGTCAGTGCTTTTTTTTTTTGGGACTATCCCGCCTCACTATTCCCAAACCACTGTAACTTCTGTAAGCCAGAATCAACAGTGGCGACCACAAGAAAAGCGCGAAATTTCCAATTAGATTTCTTTTAGAGTGTATATTGAACTAAAAGTATTTCATAAAACAGTTATTCAATGGGCTTAATGCTCTTATCGAGTTATATCATGATTATAACTCTGATAAGCCTTATTTATTACAGTCGCGAATCTTATTTTAATCAACATACACTTACCTACAAATTGCAAAAAACGTTAGCTAATTTAAATTTAACGGTCTTCTTTAGCGCATCCTTCCTTAAAGCCTCCGCAAACGCTCGAAAACAGCCCTAGAAACCCAAAAACCTGTCCCAAAGCTAAATTTTATAATATTTTGTGCATGGAACCTGAGCGAGCGCATTCTTCACCATCGTCGTGATGGCCTGCGATGTACTCACTAATGTCGGCTGAGACAACACCCTCTGGGTAGACTGTATCACACCCGAGTTCTGCGATAATCAATTTTATTTCAACAAGGTAAAGATTCAATTCTTATTGCTACGGGTTCTATAAGCTGATCTATGGGAATTAAATTTAAATTGGGTGTTAATGCACTGTGGGCTACCTGATACATAAAATCACATGTGACTATGTTTGTACAAGGTAATCACTAAAATCACCAAACTGATTTCAATGAAATGTTGTCAATGTATGGTTGATTCCAACTTGAAAGATAGTTTTGGAATCCATTAGGTAAAGCAGAAACTGTACACAATTCTTTTTAACATAATTCAGTTCGATTTATGTATTCAGAAATAGGCGTAGTGCATTAGCACCATTAAATATATTGTTAATATTTTAAAACCGTATACCAGTTTTGTAATTTTTATGTGTGAGTATTTACCAGTATTAAAACCTTTTTTATATACTTTCGAGATATACAGGGCTTTTATTAGTGTGCGTTTCACGTGATAAGATATTAGGTACGTTTGTACTCACTCATAAACATAACTTTACTTACCAAAGTGTAGTGATCTTAACATTTAGCCTTGTGACCGTCGTTGATATAAATAAACTTAATCAATTAACCCATAAGTTAGTAAAGCAACAAATAATTATAATATGAGATTTAAGTAGCCGAATTGTACACGCAACATAATAAAAACGTGCATCCCCCCAAAATTTTGAAAAGTCTAAAATCTTCTCCATCTATTCCTAGTTTGGAAAAAATATTTATTTTAGAGCTATCTTTAATTACCTTAAGAACCGAACCGTTTAAATACTTCATAAAATGTCTTCAACAGATTAATGATACATGTCTTTTATTTTTTTAGCTATTCCAGTGTGCTCATCGACAGCAATCAAGACCCAGTTAAAACTGCTATTGTAACAAGTGAAATATTTATTATGTATAACAATTTATGTTAACAAAATAGTTCTCTCCTTATTTATTTATTTTGTAGTCTCCCACAGCGCTGTCCTATTTGATCTATAGGTTGACTGGTAGAGAATGCCTTGTGGCATTAAATCCACCTATGTACCACTCTTGTAAACGAAGTTAATTTAATAAAAATATTCGTCGTTCGCCATCTACAGCGGAGCGAAATCTTATTCAGCAATAAAGTCCCTTAACGATATTTCGAAACACTTAATATCCGCTTATAATATACAAGAACAGTAAACGATACAACAAATTAAAATAAAAGGACCGTGAAACGGGAGAGGAGAACCCACTTCACCTGTAGAAGTTTGTTAGATACAAGAAAGCAAAACAGAAAGGAAATTATCATTATTATTTTTATGAGAACCCAAAAATAAGGCTTAATTCGAAACTATTAGTATGAATTGAAGCAAAGATTATTAAACACAGTATAACCTATCTACTCCATATAGTCATTCACAGCTGATTTTTTACAGTGGCCACAAAACGCAAGAGCGAGACGACATGAGACTCAATGTTTCCTTCCTCCTCTCACCTTACATGACCGCCACTGCTACGAGTTTTGCAGTTTCTAATATCTCGTGACACCATTAAAGACTTTTCGAACTGTGAAACAGTCGGATGTTGTTCAAAAAGTGCCACAAATTACTTACCCCTAATTACGGTACAGTGTTACAAGGACGTTTTGATGCTCGAATAACCTCACAGAGGGCGCTGTTAGTAAGCATTTTATGAAATGTGTTGCAGTGTTAGTTCTGATTATGGCCACGCACCAAAAGATCCTTGTACAACTATAACATAACTTGGAATATAAGTACCCTCCGCTTCCTCCCTTTGCATTGACCGACTATATGGAGTGAGATAAAAACTGTGGGTGTTAGCTACTTGATTTGAGTGTAACCTGTATAATTTGCTGTTGGGTTATCGCCTCTGTTGCTTGAGAAATAAGGCTGTTTAGCGTCGCCTCGTCCAGCCCCCCTGGGTTGTTCACCTTTTTGTCATAACACTTATGTTTTAATAACTTTTTTGCTGATGATTTTGTATTTTTTTTTCTTTTTTTGACTATAATATCTATTATAGTCAAACTTAAAGTCGCAAGAGCTTGGTGAGTATTCGTAGCTAGCAAGACTTGCGTAATATTGTTGCAGCAATATGATTTTGTGTTGCTGGAAACATGTCACACACACATATGTAACATCGTCCCCAATATGTTTTAACAACACAAAAACTTCTTTTTCAAAAAGGAGGCTGTAGCGCCTTTACAGTTTGGCAAAATAAAGTATGGATAAAATGAGGTCGATATTCTGGCAACTCTGAGCAGCGAGAAGCCAATGAAATTGCTGAGTTTGACAGAAAACGTGGTATTGCCCGGTAGGAAATATGTTGATCCGTATTCCGCCGTCATCTTAACGCTTTTGTCGGGAAGTACAAACATACATACATACAAATTAGATCACATTTTTCTTTCGACGATTACGAATCGTCAAGCCTGCTACACTGTTTCTAATCACTGCAACTCCTGAATGGAATTTTCGATTATTCTGTCCGTTATAGTTTTTGAACTGTAAAATAACTCATTAAGAATATGTGAGATACATACCGTCAAAGTCAGAGGTCCCCCGCCACTGGGTCCTTGTACTATAATAATAGTTTTCTGCATCATACCCCCTGGTATATTTTGGGCGATATAACTTATGCCACCTGTAATGTTTAATTTAGTTCATTTAAAAATATTCAAGCACGCCAAATAAAAGCATTTTCAATGCTTAGTCGAGGATACTCCACACCACATAACTCGACAGTGCTGCCAGTGGCTCATTGAAACCTATGGTTCAGGGGAATGTACTAAATAATAAAATACAATAGTTGAAACAAACATTTAAAAACACGGTTTAGAGTGCCATCATTTTTTTTCGAATTCTTCTCAGCAAAGCTTATCATTTGATACCCAATCACGAGAATGAATAAAAAATAACTAGTCCGCCATCTTTGATTTATAATGGCGTCACATAGCTAACCATTCATAGGCATTTAACATGAAATTTTACACACAAAATTTCAGCGTTATCGGAACCGGGCAATGGGTCAAACTGAACTTCCAAGATATTTTTACATGTGAAGCTTATAAAGGCGTTTTTAAATAATATAATAGCATACCTTGGGCATTGCTGGGTGTGGCTATGATTTGCATTGGCTGTTGCATGTACTGTGTAGGTTGACTTGATAATGTTTTCTCTGCAAACATAACAATATGAAAAATAAAATACTTTACGATAGCGCGACGATTGACATAGGACAATGGAGAATAAAAATGTTACCCCGACCCCAAGTAATATTTGAGAAGGCCAGAAAGAAGATGATGCACACACGAGGTAGCCCGGGAAAATCAAACTAGTGGACGTCACGCGGTTTCACCTTCGTAGTTACTGTTCCCGTGGGAATACAGGGATAAAAAGTAGCCTGTTACTCAGCGTGAATGTAGCTTTCTATTGGTGGAAGAATTTTTGAAATCGGTGCAGTAGTTTTTGAGTTTATTCATCACAAACATACACACACACACACACACACACACAAATACAAATCTTTCCTCTTTATAAAATTAGTGTAGATAAAAAAAAAACTACAGAAAATGAAATAAAAAAGGATAATTTTTAAGTAAATTTGTTAAAATAAGTCACTTTGTACAAATAAAACAAAATTGCTCATGAGAGAAAGTCAATTTAAACAATACCTTGTAGGATAAGCTGTCCGGCCTGCGAAGCGATAATGTTCTGTACATCCATAGGCTGCACTTGCAGCATTGGTTGTTGCATCTGTAGCGTCTGCTGTAGAACGAAGGAAATATATCATCATCATCATCATCAGCAATAAGACGTCCGCTGCTGGACGAGCTGTACATGTGCTGTTATTTGCACATTACAGGAGCTGATGGAGGCTACTGAAAATGACAAACTCGTCGCCTTTTGCGCTGACTCAATTTGAATTTGCAGAAGTAGAATGGGCCCTAAGTTTTGACCTGTTGTTAAAAATTACCTGCATCGTAGACCCCTGAACTTGTAACGTAGGTTGCTGGACCTGTAGCGTTGGTTGTTGCACTTGCATTGTAGGCTGTTGTACCGACATCGTTGGTTGTTGAACCTGGGTAACAAATACCCTTGTTATCACACGGTTGAGCTTAAAACCTTTTATCTATTACAATGGATTGCAGTTTCATTATTTAGCTGACTTTGAAAACTAATGATTGGTTTTCATTTTGCTAGCGTGGTCAAGTTAACACCATGATTACTTCGTAATGCATTACAAAGTTTCCTTCAAACATAGAAAACTAATTTTTTGACTACGCAGTGTAGCTTTTATAAAAATAAAAATTATTCAAAACATTATCTCATCCCGGCTTGGCCCAAGTGTTAGTTTTTCCATGAGGCATTTGTGCCCGGTTGCTTAAAAATGCAAATGCCTCGCCCCTTGTTACACGGGACTTTAACATACCGTGCAAAATATAAATGACGTGCAAAAAACCGTCGGGGATAAGTGGATAACAGACTTGATGTAATATTATGTTATGGTTATACAGATTATTTCTATTAAACTGTCAAGTCTTACCTGTAGAATAGGCTCTTGCATGATGACCGAATTGTCACCAGCTGCCATCAAAACTGGTGGTTGAATTATTTCAACAGTCTCTTGTTTCGGTGGCAACTGGTTACAGAAGAACACATTAGTATTTTGTCAAAATTTACTAGATTTTCTAAAAAAAAAAACCTACAAGGTGTAAACGGGCCCTGCACGAAGCCGTCAACCAAGCATTCTGTACATCAAACTAAGTAACTCAATGCAGAAATAGGATACTTGACCAAAAAAAAGGAATTAGCCCGTCAGATTTTCTACTTTGTGGGTAAAAAAGTACTAACCTTGTGACGTCACACGACTTAACGCGACTTTTCGAAGCACTGTATCGTCTTCATATTTTAATAGGACTCAATTGAATGCATCTATCTGCAGAATGCATGATGGTATTTGAAGTAAAGTTGTTACATTATAAACTTGTATTTCAGAAAAAACCTTATGAAATAGTTAGAACTTTGACCTCCATAACTAGAAGATTCCTAGGTATGGTCCAGAACAACAAAAAAAATAACACAATGACGGGGAGAACATGTACAGGAACCTTTCAGCTTCGTTAAGGGTATTTTTACACCCACTATACTACACTACTTACTAAGACACCAATAGGGTATTTCAACAAAATTATCCTATTATTCCGTCAGTTAGATTATCGAAAAATATTGGATACGTGTTTTTTGTTTTATCAAATTAATAAACATTGACGAAAATAAAACGTGTCAAAGATCATGAGTGGGGGGCTTTTGACGTCCCTTTGTGGGTACAGAAATACTAACCTTGTCACGTCACACGACTTGACACTACATTTTGAAGCACTGTATCGTCTTCATCTTTTGTTTAAGTGAAAAAAAATACGTGTCCATTATTTTTTTTAAATCTATCTGACGGACTTATTAGATTTTTTTGGTGTAATACCCTATTTTACAGTATACGGCACGTCTGTGTTACATTTTAACAATGAGCTACCCTAAAGGAGGACAGCTTATACTGGTTGATTTGTCTATTGACGTGCGGTCCACTGTATGTAAGTACTTCTAAGCTACCTCCCACTACTATTTGAATACAAGGTGGAAGTGACACTGACGCCAAAACGGCTACCACATATTCAGTACACCATTCTGAACCCCCCAAACCATGATACATTTTTCTTCGGTATTGTTCCATACACTTAGACCTATACGGTCTGATGGTTGATTAATAACCGACGGACTTCTATGTTCAGAACGGCTGCGGGTTGTTCGAAAGAGACACCGCAGCCTCGACATAAAGGGTTAAGAAAGAACATGGGTGGCTTTTAGTCAGTAGATGTCTGACACTTTGATATTTTCCCACCATCCAAAAAAAACGGGGTTAAGGATGAGAAACAAAAAACTTGGTAAACGTTTTAGCGTCGGTATCGCTTCAACCCTGTATAAAAAGCCAATATATATACTTTTTTTAGGTAAAGGGCGAACAAAAAACAAGTACTAGAACAAATAAAGACATTTACATGACTGGTTACTAACATACATATAAATAAAAATATACTAATAAGAAAGGCTAGTACCTTTAAGACCAAGTAGCCTAATTTTTTTTTCTACAAAACTACCTTGAAGATACAAATTCCCAATAATTTCTAAATAACAAAACTAAAAACAAAAAAAAACTTAAAAGCCGACTCACGCAAACAGAAATGTTCTCTAAACGAACTTCACTAAGGTTTATATTTATGTAAGTTAGATGAGATGATTTAAAAGAACTGCTTTGAATAGATGATTGGTGGGGTGATTCAAAAGATCTGCTTTGTATAGATGATTGTGACATCTCTTCTCTGTTAGAAATCTGTTCAACATACGATAAATATAAAATGGTATTATCTAGACCTTATTCCCTCGCAGTGCTCCTAAAAGTAATCCGTGGGGGCGCTTTACGCCACAATGAACAGACATGAAATAAAGAAGGCACACTTGACTTAGTAATGTTAAGAAATTGATTTGCTCTGGACGGTTCTTTCTTCAAAAGACCTTCTAAGACACTATTCTGTATGGTCCTCATAATTACTATGACTTGACCGATGTCTGGACTTAAAAAAAACAGTGACCTCTGGGTTTTTTCGGATGTTACCTCTTAGGGCTCGTTTACGGAGACGCGGGTCGACGCGCGGCGCGTGCAGAAGGCTCGTCGCGTGCTTTTTTATTCATTTACTGAGAGGCGGGTCCACCGCAACGAACGCTGCATTTTAAACTAACGAGCGAAAAATCGCTTCTCGAAAAATTGTCGTCGTTTGAAATCGTTTAAGTTTACATACATCGCCATGTGGTTGAATTAAAAACACACAACGCGCCGCGTCTCCGTAAATGAGGCCTTAGAGTTGTCAATCAATCTAGTTTTAAATCACATGTGACGTGTAAAAGTGTTTAGTAAAAACCAGTTTACAAACATATGGATTTCTGTTTCGACATTCCTCCATCCCTCGTGTGTATATTAGGATAAGTTAGAAGAAATATTTGAATAGACTTGAGTAAGACTGACTATAGTACATAATACTAATGCTAGAATCGCAGAATATTTAGGTTAGTAACAATATTATGTATATAAAACTAATTATATTTACCAAATCCTCTTCATCTTCCAATGCTGAGGCTGCAAGAGCTGCATACAGATTCGCTGCAGTTTTTGATACGCTTTCTTGTGGCTGAAAAACGTTTTAGAATTTAAAATATGGCTTTTAAAACAGTTTTAGAAGTAATCTTACTAACGACACAGTGTGCAAGAGCTCGTAGGTTCAATTCGCAGGTCCGGCAAAGTGTTATTGGGCTTTCTATCGGGGGGTGTAAAATGGCCACTTTAGCAGATCGTAATATGAATCGCGTTAAAAAACGTAAAATGGACTTTTCATAATAGTGACTACATATCCTTATATATATAATTCTACTGTACGTGTGTTTGTCACTGAACTCCTCCTAAACGGCTGGACCGAAAAAAAAAATTGTGTGTGATCCAGTGGATTCGAGAATGGTTTAGATTCACAATTGGACCCGGTAGGTGGCGCTGCTGTCCGGGCAGGACGTCTGCCAAGTCCGCTAGTATATAATAATATATACATTTCTAACAAACAAAAAACTAACCTTTTCTTCAACCTTTATTTTCTTAGCAGGCGGCTCAGTATACGAATGCTCAACCACCGTTGTTGTATCAGTTCCATCCTTATCTGTCTTGACCTGAATTTGACCTTCAGACTTCACCTGAACCAACTGACCCTGTTCGTTCTTGTACTGGAGAATTGGCGCTTGTAATTGGTCACTCTTCAACTGAATTATTTGACCTTAAATAATAATTTAAAATCCCATTAAGATTTGTTTACAGTGCTTCAATTAAAGTAATGATCCACATAAAAAAAGGCTAGAAGAGAAGCTCCGCTGACCCCAAATTAATTAAGGTAAGGACGTGAGAATGTTGAGTAGAAAAAAAACCCTGTGACTTAGAAGCCAGTGTCCCTTCGATTTGGATTTGTGTATTTATGTCTGGTTAGGACACAACATTGGGGTCAGATCCCAGTCTAATCGGATGCAGTTGACTACCAGTATTTAAAATGGAGCGACTGCCTACCTGACCTACACAACCCGGTTAATACTAGGTATTAAATACCCCTTGGTAAAACTTGTTGACAGACTGTCTGATCACAGACTATAATTGCAGTGACTGTTAAACATCTACAAAAGACAGTTGTACAGTCTACATATTATGACGGTGGGCAGCCAGTATGTAATGGACCTACCGGCTTAACCTGAAGATCTAGCCCAAACCTCTGTTATTATCATTTAACCATGAGCTTCCCGATATGTATATTACAAAATAAAGTGTAACAACAGCAGCGTGTGTAAGCTGACGTACCTTGTTCGTTCTTTATCTGAATGAGTTGCCCCTGTTCATTCTTAATTTGGAAGTACTGATTCCCTTGAGATACCAGACCAGCATCGTTAAATTGAATGACTGGTGTTGCGTCGGGTTTGACCTGAACGATTTGACCTGTTTCCGTGATTTGAATGGTGGGGGCATTGATCTGGGGGCCCATTTGTACGACTTGCAGTGGCGGGTTCGAGTTTTTCTTTAGGAGGTCTGCTAGCATCTTGTTTTGGGCTGATTTCTGTAAATGAAAACGAATGTTAGTAATTTGTTTATATAAAAACTGCGTTAGTTTTCTACAGGGTCAAGTTTAATAAAATAGCGATACTTTGAGAACACTTTTATAACATGTAAAAAAAATTGGTTGTTTCATGAATTCGTAAAAGGTAATTTCTTGAGTCGATTTTAGGCGAAGCACACGACCACGCACGTCTATTCCACCTACCGGGTACTTTCCCGTTTGGGGTCATACGATTTTACAGCTCCCAATCCCGCCATCTCACGTATAACGTTTCGAAAAATAAAGCTCGCAAAGTCATATTGTATTAATCGCATTTCTGACATGCACCCCAAGTTCACTGTGAATTCACAAATTTTGATCCAAGATACAGCATGAGCATGTAGTTTATTTACTTGAAGGAACAATTTTGTCATGTTTATTTATAGATTTATCACCAGATTTTCTTTTTATCTACAGACTTTCGTAAACAACTGTATAAAACTCCATTACAACTACATTACGCAAGACAAGAACTTAATTTAATTTTCATCGTGAATTTTGGAATAAAAAGGTTACTTACAATAGTCAATTGTGTTTGCTCATCTATCTGAATTTGCACTGGTTCCTCCTTCGGTACTGAAAATATTACATATTTTAACACCATGAGGTTATAAATATAGGTAAGTAATCATTGAATTTTAGTAAATTTATATTTACCAATTGATTCCTCTTGCTGATTTATGTGGACCTGTAAATAACAGAATAGTGAATTATAACGCCAATACATAGTTTTAAACTGCGTTCGCGATTTAGTTTCGAAATGTGCCGAAGAAGTTGTTTTTAGAAAAACAACTTTAAACCTTTTTTTTTGCTGGGGTGGGAAATCATCAAATAACCCCCCTCCCGCTCTTGGGCAGAGCGAAAGGGAGTGTAGACTTCTACTGACTAAAAACCACCCATGTTCCTTCTTAGCCCTTTAAGTCGAGCCCACAGTATCTCTCACAACATCACCCGACTTTAAAACTCTTACGTATGGTTTAATTTGCTATACAACTTCAAATAATTTTCTGACTTTTCAATGGTCAGTCATACAGAAATCAGCCTAATTACAATTGTTTTAAGATGATTTGATATTTTTTTAAGTGTAATAATCAATTATGAATTTGAACGGACCTGAGAGTGGGGTTGCTTTTATCAGTTTTTGGGGAAATTAATTCTTTTAAATGTATATATTTACCTTATCAGTCGGCGTACTACTGGCAACACCGCCGGGAGTTATCGTTGTACACTTGATCATGGCTTCGGGGTCAACTTCCATGACCTGAATGGATTTAATATTGTTTTATTAAATTGTTCTCAAGACTACTTAGTTGTGATACCTATGAAAATGACTGAATGTAAACGGAAAAGTGGTGAGTTCAGTTAGTTTGAGGCTTGCATCAAGATTCGTGTTTTAGGCCTTCCCCCTTCCTGCTGATTATGGACGCTTTGATGACATTGTTCTTGTCGGTGAAGCGAGACCCGAGTTTCGGTTTAAAGACATTTATTTCTCAAAGAACAAATTACAGTTCACTTTTTTTTCTTTGAGTTTCAGAGTATATTGGAGAAATGACAACAGAAATTGAAGAATGTTGAGATATAATAAAAATCCGTAGAACTAAAACCGAATACATGTTTTGGAATGTGTAAACTTACCTGAGGATTTTGCACCACCACTGAACTTTGTGCAGCAGGTCCTCTTTGCTGACTTTGTTGTCTCTGAGCCACCTATATATTTAAAAAGTATTTTATTAAAATGTTCGAAAATTTTGTATGTCCCTGATCCCACGTATAAAATAAATGATAAATAATCAAATGAAATAGAAAATGAAATTGAAAAAAGAAAAATAATGTTTGAAAATGTAAGTAAAAAAATTTCGTGATTTTGATTGTTTTAAATTGTAAACTAAGTGATTTCAATAATAGATGGTGTGGAGTCCTTGCGCTCTATACGCATTTAAAAAAATCTTGAAGTAGTTTTAAATAAAACTTTCTGTAGAACTGTTCTAATACAAAGATATTCAAATTGTTCATAAGCTTCTAAAAATAACGACAACAATAAATTCATGCTCAACAAAAAGCTAGCGTAATACTCATGCCGTTTCAAACCAGTTATTTTATTATGTTAGTTTATTAACTAGTTATACTTGGGTTGCCTTTTTATGTCGCTTTTAACTGCCACTACTCCGCAATATTTCCATATGCAAAAACTATGCCTGTATATTTTGTGCCTGTTTTATAGAGTTTTTTCTTATTTTTCTCTTACTAATGGCCGAATACTCAAACGCCACTCAAATCTAGTGCTGTCTCGGTCGCTCTATGCTGAATTAACAGAGACAGAACGAGATTTAAGGGCAACTTAAAATTGAGTAGCGTTTCAGTATTCGGGACTAAGGCTTATAAACTTATACTATACTTCGATATTTTACATGCTCATACTAATACTTCGATACTTTACATGCTTGATTTAATAGTTCGACAACAGAACTATCAAATCATTGTTATAACGTTCAAAAACTCATAATAACATGCAATTTGTTAATTTTTCACTATATTTTCGTTTTTTTATACCTTTCTTCGTGATATGCACGTCACCTGCTTTTGTCTATTTTTAGAAGTAAATAAAGAAATTATAACAGAAAATAAAGACGAACAGAATAATGAAAAAGTATGAGCGAATCATCAAGAAGATGAAAATAATTTATATCCCGTTATTCCACTTTAAATCATTTTAAGAACTGCTATACATTTTTATAATACTAAATATCTTCAGTCATAGTGGCTACACTCAATTGCAGACAAAAAGTTCTAAAAAATCTATTTAACTACATCATACACACTCATACAGATATTACTTCATAAAATAAATACAAAATATTGCACACATTCATAACTAATCAATTCAGGAGTGTATTGAAAAACTCCGTCTCCGTTACTGTAGTTCTCGGCTCCATAACAAACTAGCCTACGGGCAGTTTCGAATGCGATAACAAAGTATCCGTACTTTTTCGATCCAATTTATGTTTAACTAACTGATACCCGCGGCTTCGCCCGCGTGGATGTCGGTCAGATTATATACTAAAACCTTCCTCGAGAAACACTTTATGCATTGGTGAAAACAGTACAGTACTTTTTGAGTTTATCGCAAACAGACAGACAGACGCGGCGAAAGACTGTTTTGTAATATGTAGTGAAAGGGAAACAGCTTATAACTACCGAAAATGACTAAAACCTAGCCATGTTCATTTTAGTCCTTTGTGTCGAGGCCGCGGTATATCTTTCGAACATCGGGGCGCAACCCCGACGGGATACTAGGGTACCCTGCGGTAACTAACGCGACCCTACTAAACTTACCCTCCGCTGGCCGTTCGTCTATCTGTCTGTCAGCAGGTTCAGGGATGTCATGTTTTTCAGAGAATATATATTTCTGTTGCAGGTATATCATCAAAAATTAAATTTGATAATAAAATGGGGCTTACTACGCTGGCAAGAAACCCTGTGCGCAAGTCCGTCTCGCTGGCCTGTTTTTAACGTCACTCCCTACCCCACTGTCCCACTCACGCACTCACTCACTCACACATCCCTTAACCAGTTCTACAGCTACTTGTACTCAGTTAGTATTGTTAGTATCACTTACTTGCGGTGTCGGTAGGGCGGGGCTTACTTTGTGCGCTAACAAGTGCTTGATGAGCGTCGTGTTGGACGGACTGGACTCTAGTGCTTGCGAGAGGTGCGGGTGCGGAGGTGCGGGCTGTTGTTGGTTCTGGGGATATATTTTGAGTTTTAATTTGAAAGAAAAGCTCAAGGATAGTCCATTTTACGGGGGCCTAATGTATGGTCATAATATGTCGAAAATACATAAGTTAGAAGTCCGAGAACAATCCATTGGAACCACGGGTAATTAAAATTACCCATGGACCACGGCGTCCATGGATAACGAGTCACCTGCATCTGTGACAACAACCTGTCAGTATAGGATTACAGGTCTGTTTTCTTATTATGTGTATTTTTTTAAACTACAGGAATTTTGGCTGTTGGTTTATTAGGTCTATATAGAAGAATTGATTCCGAACATAATGAGTACATACACACATAAACTCACGCCTTTTAACCATGGGGTAGGTAGTAAACACAGAACCATTTTCGATCCTTACATCCTTCTTTTCCGTCGTCGACGTTCATACATCTGTTCATACACGCTCGCCGGTTGCAAGTACTACGCACCTGACCCTTTTTAAGAAGCTCGCCTATAAGGTCAGTGTAGTGTGTCCTTCTAGACCTATTTTAAAATGTAGGTACTTAGTTGTAGCATAAAAAAGGATTGTTTTATCTTACCTGTATTTGTGGTTGGGATGCTACGGGCTTCGCTTCAGCCGCTGCCTTGCTCGTTAGCTGCGCTTTCAGTATCGGCGATGATGGTCCTATACAAAAAAATATAAACTAGTTAAAAGTTATAACTCAGTTATTGTAACTTTTGGGAAAAGGCTATGCAGATGAGGTCATCGAGCCTAGCCTTTTCCCTAATATGTGTCAGCTTCCAGTCTAACTGGGTGCAGCTGAATACCAGAATCTTATATCTATCCTATCTGGCTTCCACAAAAAAAATTAGAACTTGAAATACGACACCCCTTTGGAAGAATTTCGGGCCACCTGTAACGGCTATCAAAGATGTATATATCCTGGTTTTCTTCCGTCTCAATATCCTTTGTAAAATATAAGTGTCCAATATTTTTTGGAAATCTATCTGACGAACTAATTAGTTATTTTTGTCCGTATTTTAATAACACAAACCTGCTGTCGGAGTAGTCCTGTTCGCCATATTCCTCGATCTGATGCCAATATACGCCTGCTGTGTCTCCCCCGACGATAATGTCACTGTATTTGGTCCCACTGTGCCGCCGAACACCGTCCTATAAAGAGAAAATTTAATAAATTAGAATAAGTCCGGTGAGGTGCTTAGGCAGCAGCAATCGGGCCTTTGCTGGCTGTGGCCAAGGCCATGGTCGACGGCAGTGGTGTCTTTCTTTTTTTTTTAAAAAAAAAAAAACGTTGCCCCACACTAGGAATTTCTCCTGTATCGTGGGTGCGTTCACAAACATTTAAACTCAGATACACAAATACCCAAATACTGTGAATATACCATATCCCAGGCGGTGGCGGAGCGCGTCAGGGAGGAAGAGTCCCTCGCTGACGCGAACAGTCGTGCTGGAGCAGGGCGGCGGAGGAGGCGCCATGGAAACCAGAAGGACTTTTTTTTTGGGGTGGGAAATCATCAAATAGCCCCGCTCTTGGGCAGAGCGAAAGGGAGTGTCAGACTTCTACTGACTAAAAACCACCCATGTTCCTTCGTAGCTCTTTATGTCGAGGCCGCGGTATCTCTTACAACATCCCGCAGCCCAAACATAAAGGCCTACCATGACGTCTTAAAACAGTCCTAACTTATTCTTAATCTAGTGTGGAAAGACATATCTTACAGAACTGTGTTCGGTCACGTCTCCACACTAGAATAAGATTAAGTTAGGACTGTTTTAAGAAATCATAGTAGGGCACCTGATGCCGACCTAGGAAGTGCCAGAGGGCGTTAGCGGGCCAGTTCATTGTTGTCGATGTCTCAGGTGAGCAGGGACATCGCCAAAGAAGTTTGGATTTCAGAGGTGGTCTGCGCTAAATGTTTGTGCGCAGTTTGGAGCAGCACGCCACGTACTGGCGGTACATATCGCTGGCGTCGCACGCGCTGTTGTCGTTTTGTATAGATGTATAGATGATGACTTACCTGACTAGTCTAGGGAAGTGTGCAGGCGCAATGACTCCCTTCCTAGACAGTTTGGAGCAGCACGCCACGTACTGGCGGTACATATCGCTGGCGTCGCATGCGCTGTTATCGTTCGCTGGCAACACTTCGTAGGACGAGCGGAGCCATGCTTGAGCGAAATGCTCATTTTCCTGTTGAAGTATCGATTTTTTTTTTTGTAAGAAGTATTTGTATAATTCACAGTGTTTCACATACAAAATCGGACCTTTCACGAAGCCGTAATCAAGTATTCTGTACAATCACACTAATATTATAAAGGCGAAAGTTTGTGAGTGTGTGAGTGTGTATGTTTGTTACTTCTTCACGCAAAAACTACTTCACGGATTTGGATGACATTTGATACACAGATATTTTGTAACCTGGATTAAGATAGTTAATAAGATAGTTTTTATCCCGATTTTATATTCCCGTGGGACAATTTTCGAGTTGCAGCGGGTGAAGCCGCTGGCAACAGCTAGTGTACATATCAAAGTAAGTCTACATAAAAAAAAATTACTGTGAATCGACTTTTTCATCACTATCACAATTTACTGATAGGACTCTATTTAACGCACTTAAAACATTAAATAGTGCGCGGTTTTTAAACGAAGGAGACAACATAAAAAAAATGTATTTTAAAAAATTCTGGTGAAGTTGGAACTTTGACCTCCAATATCTCCGTAACTAGTTATGTCTCAGGCATACCTGGTATATTTTTAGTTATTTTTAGTATTTCAGAAAAAACAAAATTGATCGTAATGACGGAGCAAATAAATGACTTTCGGCTTCGTTAAGGGTCTTCATACACCCATTAAATAGCGTGTATCAAAAAAGTATGGTTGACTAAACCTTTTCTGTAGTCTGCAGTCCCTTTAATACTTTTCTAATACATGCTGTATGTTTAACATTTATAAATGATATTTTAGAATACTTTAAAAAAGCACTTTGCTGTTAGATCCACGGAAGTCATCAGTCTTATTTTTGCAAGGGCTACATTTTGTATAATCTGTTAAAGCTTCATCTATGTTATGCTAAAATTAATATATGTACTCGTATGCTTAAGCTTCTCCATTTTTAGTTCAACATCAAGCATCTATAAAGAAAATAATGTAAGTACGTAAAAGAAACTAAGGGGAAAAATGTTGTGGATCTTTCTTGAAGGATGGGTATGGGCAGTACAAAGAAGCGATTCGAAGACAAATACAAATGCGATGTTTAAGCTTCTTCTCCTTTATTGCGTAGTTAGTGCCTAACCTGATATCTAAGTGAATAGTAATCAGTAGTGATTTTTTTGGTGTTTTGTAATTTGATAAAGGTATATTTTGGTTTTTTATCGGCAGTGTTTTTATGAATCCCATACCCAACTGGGCTGGTCACATCTGCCGCATGTCGGTGCAATGGGCAAAAATGACCACAGTGGACATCAAATAGCAGGAAACGACAATGCGTCCGGCTCGGAAGAATAACTCAAAGGATTGGACCACAACGAGGTTTGAGGTTTAAGATCATTTATTCTCATAAGAATTACATTCGAACCACTTTTCGAATTACAATCGCATTAGAACGTGGAATAATATAGACTTATTATAATGAATGAATCTCATAATCTCATAGCTCGTACTTCTACACTAATATTATAAAGAGGAAAAATTTGTTTATTTGTTTGTAACGCATAGGCTCCGAAACTACTGGACCGATTAGAAAAATTCTTTCACCATTGGGAAGCTACAGTATCCCCGGGTGACATAGGTTACTTTTTATCCCTGTATTCCCACGGGAACGGGAACTACGCGGTTGAAACCGCGTGACGTCCGCTAGTATCACATAAAAACCAAACCCATCAAATTAAACATCAACACAAAAGGTAAAAGTGACATGTCTCTCACCTTGCTATCACTAACCTGCACGGTTCGTTGCTGTAGATGCGACTGTTGTATGGTGGAGACGGGCGCCATTGTCGACACCGCCGTGGTGCTGGATGTGGCTGGGGTCAGCTGGGGGGGTTCCGGGGGGGCCTTCGTTGGGGTCGTGACGTGTTGGGTCTGGGGGGGTAGAAAGTAAACCTATAGCTACAGGATGTAAATGAACCCTTCACCAAGCTGTCAACCAAGTTTTAACCTGCAAAAATGTATGGACAATTCAGAACTAAAATCGTGTGAAGCGAGAAATGACGCCACATAACGTAAACCAGTTGTCGACTAAAAACGTTCACAGGAAAATACACTTAAAGGTATCCATGCAATTTTGCAGGTATATTAAACTGACTAGGTTCCCCTACGCAAAAATTATTGCTGGGAAATAACTTTTTTTGGGGTAATAATTACATGTTACGGTAAAACTCAATGTAACACTCTTACTGCCGCACTCAGAGAGCTTTAATGATTACTTAACCCGTCACTTAGTAACGGTTTCACAAACTTTTGTATGACAAAACTGTCAAAACCATTACTAAGTGATGGCCTAAGTAATCATTAAAGCTCTCTGAGTGCGGGAGTTAAACACATTGTGCTAGTGGATGCTTTGAATAGTAAACGGATCATGTCCATGGATATATGGAATCCCGTACCAAACTGCGTCAACATCAAACTTTGATTTTTATTGTCTACATTTATTATGATAAATGTTAGTTAACTCCTACAAAAGTTCTTTTTGTAAACTAAATCCGAGTGTGGGAGTAATTTTATAAAATCTAAAATAAACTCAAAACCAGGCAAGTAGGTATGGTAGGGAATCCTGCCGAACTGTCAAAATCAACTGACAGATCTAATAGAACGACTTTTTGAACTGGTTGTGAGAGCGCCATGTACAGGGAGTAAAACAATATTAATACTTTTATACTTTAAATTAAATTCCCCATTCAAAAATCAAATCCCAGCCGCATAATGTCGTAAATAATTATAAAAATAATTACTATAACATTTTGATCTTGAAACATGAGAATTCTTGGTACGAGTTTTGGTCAAATCAAATCAAATCAAAATATTTTTATTTCACATAGGCCTACATAGGCACTTATAAAACGTCTGTAAAAAAGGGCAGGGGTCATTGTCTTTTAGTAAAGTTATTTGATTTGATTCTATGCGAGCCAAAAAATGCCTTTCTATCAACTTGTGATAAGATAAGATAATATTTAATTACATGTTGTCATACATACAAGAAATACATGCATGCAAGATGATAATAATAGTATTGGGTCCAGGCATGTTTGCCACATGATGTGACATGCAAATATGTAGAAAAAATATAATTAATTAAAACAATTGTCCCTCATGTCATAATAATATTATATTTGGATCAATATATTATTTTCCTTACCGTTTGTTGTGGCTGAGTTTGTCTCTCCTGTGCGTCACGTTCGGCCTGTGCAGCAATGGCGGTAGGTCCGCTTACAGTTTCCACCACCCGCATGAGGATGCAAGCGCGAGGGCCGTAGCTCTGAGCCTGAGAAAGAAAAAGAATGTTGTAGCAATAACATATCTGCCTTATTCCCACTTACAAAACGGGGCGCTCCAATCCAAAACAAATACTGATTTTGCGCTAAAATCAGTTCTAGTTCGCTTTGTCCATTCATTCGTCATTCTCCTGCCATTTTCGCAATTGATTTGAAGGCGGCGCAGAATAATTCCATACTAATCCATTACTCGTCATCTCCTGAGACACCTCCTTTCTAGCCATATCTTTCAGACAGTCCATCCATCGTTTCTTTGGTATAGCCATCCACATTCATACTCAAAACTTGCCTCACGAACGAGTATTTATGCCGTCCAGTGGCCTGTGACTGGGCTTTAAATGCCGACGAGAAATATCTCTCAGGCATGCTGATTCCTGCGGGATGTTGTAAGAGAAACCGCGGCCTTGACATATACAGAGTGTAAATTAACCCTTCAGACATACGTCAACCAAGCATTCTGCACATCAAACAATGTACCCCTACGCAAAATTTTTTGCTGGGAAACGACTTTTTTTTTTGGGGTAAAAATCTCATTTTACCGTATAACGCACTCTTAAAACATCGTGCTAGTGGATGCTTTGATTAGTAAAAGGATCATGAAGGTAATTTAAGTAAAGTTATAATCTGAAAAACTAGTATTTACAAAAACAGCTGTGCAAAATTTGGAACTTTGACCCCCAATATCTCCGTAACTAGGGGGTTCCCAGGTATGGTCTAGAACAAAATAATGATCGCAGTGGTGGGGAGAATAAGTGCTCTTCGTTTGCGTTAAGGCGACAGTTACAGCTCTAGACTACCACTACTTACTATTTTTAAAGGTTCTATTTACTAACACAAAGTGTATAACATAAAAAAATATATACCTCGACAGTGACGAGCGACACGAGGGTCGCTATAAGTCCGGGCACCCTGGCGACCGACTCGCTGGCGCGGTCGCCCAGTGACGTCAGCGCGTACACGCACTCCAACGTGCATACTAGCACCATTATGTCACGGAGAGTCAGCAGGGCGCACACGTCTTGGTACAACTAGAAATAAAATACATATAATTTAAGAAAATAATCGTAGTTCCATCTTACATGAATATACAGTGCATTTGTTTACAAAACAGAAGTTATTGTAAGTAAAACGAGGCAAAACAAACATCAACCTTGCAAATGTTGAAAAAAGGATCAGAAATATAACTAAACCAACTCTCTCGGCCTTATTACAAAAGTGGTTAAACCTGGGTTTAACTTAGACTTGGTTTATCTCGCATACCGTCTCACTTCGATAATATTCAAAAGAAAGTGACGGCATGCGAGATAAACCAAGTCTAAGTTTTGTAATAAGGCCGTCTAAGATCAAAATTGGTAGAGGCTCGCTACTTGTAGTACATACCTTAGATTCCAGGGCTTTAAGCAGTGCATCTTCATTGACCTCATTCTGAGCAAGTTTATTCAGCAACTCAAGCGCTGCAAGCACTCTAGCTCGATCCTCAGATACTAATGCTGCTTGAATTGTAGACAACACATGTCGGGATATCAAACACGTTGCAGGGTCCTTTAACAAGAAAACATGTTATAACAACTCGAGAACAAACATTATCATCTAAGCGAAAAGACGTCCTTCCTCGCGAAAAATATTGCTGGGAAACGACTTTTTTTTGGGGTAAAAAATCACACTTTGCTATAAAACTCAATGTAGCATTCTTTAAATATTGTGCTAGTGGATGTTTTGAATAGTAAACGGGTCATGGAGTTAATTTAACCTGAAAAACTAGTATTAAAAACAAGAGCTGTAAAAAATTTGGAACTTTTACCCCCAATATCTCCGTGGTAGTTCGAAGGTACGGTCAGCAACAAAAAAAAATTGAAGTGACGTAGAGAACAAGTGCCTTCCGGCTTCATTAAGGGTACTTTAAAGGTATTATATTCAGAGAAGGGAATGTTAATATTTATTTACCTTGACTATAAGTTCAGTAGATACATTGCCGAGTGTGTCGAGACCCGACTGCCGGAGTGTGCCTACCCAAGAGTTAGCACACAACAATAGAAACCTGAAAAAAACACCATGGTTTCACTAAGGCATAAGTATATCATACGCCTACAACTGTAGCAAGGCGTAAATAATACAGTATTGGGTCACAAAACACCTCTGGAGTGGAGGGAGTGGACCATAGTCCACAATTATGACTATTTAAATGATAAGAATAGTTGTTCGCTGAGTTGGACACAAGACATTGTTTGTTATTTATGTTGTCATGTCACTTTTTTTTTATTATATACTTTTTAATAGGTAATTGATTAAAATTTGTGTCTGTAGTCAACTTGCACCTTACTCTTGTATCGAGTCTGGTTCTTCTAACCTAACCTAACAGACAGATGTGTTGCCGGGGAGTTTGTTCCGCCACTTCTTCTTTCCAGCTAAAACACTAGGAAGTGTCGAAGGGGGGGCGTTTTGGGGGACTGTCTCTTGTAAATAAGTAAGGTAAAGTAAATTTTGACGTTCGAAAAGTGCTCATTATCAGCCTAGTTTGAATAAATGAGTTTCGATTTTGAATTAGGGTCCAGCGTGACTGTTGAGCATGGCCTTGGGGTCGATTCCCAGGAAGGGCAAAGTGATACCGGGTTTATCAGGATTTTTTCAGTAGCAGACACGGAATTGATTTGTGCCCAGCAGGCAATAGACTCTACTGATCAAATATTTGTTTTGTAAAAAACGACAAGCAAAAACAAAACGAACACCTTCTTACCTGATAAGCGTAGTATTCTTAGCTAAATACTGCACGTTTTCATCGTGGAAGGACAACGAGCGCACAATGGAAGCTATCTGTAACACTCGCTGCGAGTAAACACAGGAGGCGCCCCCTGGTAGCTCTGGTGCGAACAGTTGTGTATCCTCTGATGGGTCTGTCATCCAGTCTTCTATTAAATCCTGGGACAAGCAGAGATAAAAAAATCGTGTAAGATTAATTTAAGGTGTAAAGACACCCTTCAGGTAGCCGCTTACTAAGCACTCCGTACATCAAATGGAAAATGGATGAAGTGGAAATTATGTTTTTCCTACTCCTCCGTTATCCTTTTTCGATTAATTTCATAGTGGGATCCAAGACAGTTGAATCGTTTCTCTAGGACTTCGTCGAGCTTCAATGTCTCGGCGCTTTTCTTGTGGTCGCCACTGTTAATTCTGGCTTACAGGAGTTACACTGGTTTGGGAACAGTGTGGCGGGCTTGTCTCATTTAACATTTCGTACATCAATGCAAAAGTTATTGCTGGACTTTTAATTCTGGAGTAAAAATCACGGTTTACGATAGAACTCAACGTAACGCACAAAAATCTTAGTGCCTTTAGGCTTAAAGGTCTTCTACAACTCAGACTAGTTCGAAAAAACTGGCCAAGTGCAAGTCAGACTTGCACATAAAGGTCAGTACCATTGCAGTAGATATTGAGAATATTCTATGTTATTTTAGCACCATAGACTTCCTATAGCTTTTCCTGAAATCTATAAGAATAGGAATGTTTACCGACTTCAAAAAATATGATTCTCATTAGTACGTCTTTTAGATTATCGAAAAATATTGGATATGTATTTTTTGTTTTATCAAATCAATAAAAATTTACGAAGATATAACGCGTCAAAGATTTTAGTGGGGGGTTGTGACGTCACTCACCGGTTAAGAATCTCATACTAATGCCTTGGAAAATGACGTCACTCGAGTTTTCAAAGCACTGTATCGTTTTCATTGTTTGTTTAGGTGAAAAAAGAAAAAATACGTGTCCAATATTTTTTGGAAATCTATCTGACGGACTAATTAGATTTTTTTGTTAACAACCCTATTAAACTAATTGCTGTTTTTTTTTCAAATTTTTGGCTCTGTATATTCGGAGATAAGGAGGGAGGGATGGTCGGACAGACAGACAGACAGCCACACGAGTGATCCCATAAAGGTTTGGTTTTTCCATTTTTTTTTTTTTTTTTTAAATACGCTGGCCCACACTAGGAATTTCTCCTGTATCGTGGGTGGGTTCACAAACATTTAATTCACATACACAAATACCCAGACCCGAAACAACTATCTGTAGGTCATACAAATATTTGTACCGTGCGGGAATCGAACCCGCGACACGCAGCGCAGCAGTCCATTGCTTGAGCCACTGCGCCAACCGTGCCGTGCCGTGCTTTTGAGGTATGGAACCCGAAAAAGCAAGCCTGTCAAACATCCATCACCAAGTAATTGCTAGCAACTGAACAACAAAAAGCATGAAATCAGAGAGAAAAACTCACCTCCTCATAAATCTTCTCCACAACCATATCTTCTTCCTCAGCTGGGTTCAGCAGACAATCCGTCAACGTATTATACGCCGACCTAGCTTGGACCATAAGGTCTGGTTGTTCTACCCCTGGCTGCATGAACATGGTCTCATCAGCTAACTCCTTAGCCCCGCCCCCTCCCGCCCGAAGGCTCCAGAAGTCGTCGGGGTAACGACCGCGCGCTTCGAAGTAGGAGCGGCCGATTGTGTTGCGGAGACTCGCTGTGGGTGGGAAGATGGTTAATGGTGATTGGGGATGAATATTTGTGTAATCTATGCCTTGACTGGATAAGTGTGATGTATTTGAACATGGGAGTTGCATTTATACATTTTATAAATTGGCCTGAATTCTACTAATACAAGATTTGATAGCGTTGATATCTATAAAACAACATATTCTCTTCTGAATTCGCAAATAAATTGTACCCACACTTCCTGAAAGGCAATTCGATTTGGCTGATGTCAAATGAATAAAACTACGATTTGTTGTTTTCTTGATCAAGATTACAACATATTTGGTGATAAGACATCAACTGTGTTGCAGGAATCAAGCATTATATCATTAAAATAACTATGACCTATTATTGTATAAATAAAATGAAATCGACCCATCTCGGATACAATGCGAGTGTGGAGCTCAAACACAGAATATACCACACCTCCTCTCTTGCCCGTGATACACAATTAAGAGCACACTCTAGGCCTTGAATAAAGCAAACGACAGAACTGTCCAGGTTGCTCCGTAGAGGTCGGACATCATTTTGAGTCATCAATTCCGGTAGAAGAAGAATAAAATGATACTCACAATGATTATAAACCCCAGCATGTGCCAGCAAGAAGTCCAATATATGCGGCGTAGTACTCAACGGTAGTCGATTCGAATGGTCGGCGGCAAGCACGGTGCAAACGTTCACGGCGAAGTCCTGTTCGTTCGGCATCGGCGATAGGAGCGAGAGGGCGAGTCGCTCCGATGCTGCTTGCAGGCCGGAGCGCTTGTTCAGCGTTTCACCTGATGCTTAGATGCCGATAAATAATATTGCCTAACGATTGGGAAAATCTTGGAAGCACTAATATGTATGTAGACTTGCAAATAGGTCCCGTGATGTCACTAGCGCGCTTGCGATTCATTTTATGTCTGTACAAATTACCGGATTTAACTTGATTTGATGCATACATTTAGAATCTTTAAAAAGTGATTTTCTTCTACTGTTTTGTATTGCAATTTGATATTGTTGCGAACATTATTTTAGAGTTGTATGTTTTATTTCATCTAAAAACCGAGAAAATAGCATTTCAATTTAGGTAAGTGTATACATATTAGTGCTTTTGTGTGAACCCATTTGTAGTCGAGCTGATGGTTAATAGCAGAAGTGGTTATTGATACTTAAGTATGAGTTCTGATCTTCATAAAAAGAGTAAATATAATCCTTTTTGGACTTCTCCACAGTCGGGTAACAAAAATATTTCGTTTTTTATTCTTTTAAAAGAAAACGAAATACTATTAACTTGTAACACACTCTAGGGCAAGTTACATGCTTGCATTTTACTTAATGTAAATATTGTTCAGCTGAGAGTAACAATAATTAAAAAAGCAGTAACGGCAAAGTAAACTACTAAAAGGAAAAGGTAAATTGTCAGTTGTCAAATAATTTTAAGTCATGCTGAAACTTTTTGAATCCTAATGGGTGAATAAGACAGAATAAAGAGAAGAAAAAACACAGATATCAATATGTTTCCTGTCGAAACATACCTGATATGTACGTACCCCCTCCAAAGGCAATGCGCGGCATGGCACCGCGCCCGCGCCGCGGGTCGTCATCCATGTCGTTGTCATCATCTCTACCTGGTGGACCTTTAGCTCGCTCATACCTGGTCAATGTAAAAGTTGTAAGTTGTTGCAGTTGTGTTTTGTTGTTGTATATTTATAAGCTTTAAATCAGATTTGTGAAAATTGTATAGCGGAGAACAGACATGCTACAATGGCTATGCTACATGACTAATCACGGAATAGGCTTGAGCTTATCAGGTAAGACATCATTCACATAATTTAAAAAAAAACTGTTGTTTTCTATGCAAAAGTGTCAAAATGACATGTGTGAGACTGGTGTTGTATTTTAAATTACTGATTAACTGCCGTACTCAGAGAGCTTTAATGATTACTTAGGCCATCACTTAGTAATGGTTTAGACAGTTTTGTCATACAAAAATATGTCGAACTCTTTACTAAGTGACGGCTTTGGTAATGATTAAATTTCTCTGAGTATGGCAGTTAAAATTTCAATGGTGCACTGAATAATATTCAGAAATATTATGAATAAATAATAATTATTAATAATATAAATAAAATATAATATTGATTAATATTAATATATATAAATAATAATATTATGAATAAATAATAATAATAGTAACATTCCAAAAGTCATTAAAAACATTTTGGTGAAGAAATTAATTCAGTTACAACAAATATAAATATGTGCCAACATACTTCTCCAAATATGATCCATATATTCTTCTCAGCAGTGTAGATCCATTGATACATGGATGTGGCAGCCTTAATGGTCGCAGGAATGTCTCCCATGTGTCATTCTGATTGACCTGCAAATCAATATTTGTGATAACCACAGCTTGTTTAATGCGGCCGCCACACACTCGACGAGTGGCATGGGAAGTAGCGAGGAAAGGAGGCAGAGCCATAGTGTGGCCACTTTACTCGTCCCGCCGCTCGTCATGCTCCTCGTATTCCCCGCCGCTCCTTATGTTGCCGGTTTTTGTTTTTGTAGGAGCGTCGCGATTAATTGAGCGAGTAGGGCAGAGCGGGCAACAACGCGTCAAATGGCGGCAGCGCGAGGAGCATAGCGATGAGCAGCGCAAGGAGCATAGTGTGGCGGCCGCATAAGAGATATTAATGAGATTATAGCTGTTGAAGGCAGGTGTCTGATTAGATCACAAGTAATAGAGATGTATGGAATGAGAATACAGCTGTCTGCACCAACTCATAATACCGGTATTAGGGTGGAAGCCTCACCTATACATAAACTGTGTAAGACAGGGGTCACCAAACGGTGGACAGCCAACCTATTTTATGCGGTCCTTGTATACAGTAACTTTTATATCTGAGTATGCAAGTTTATGAAATGTACCACGTGCTTTGTCTTTGTTGTCAATTCGACAACAGCCAAATCTTTGAAGGCAAAATGACATTTTCAAATTAATATTAAAAAAAAAAATACTTCTGTGCATTATCTACATTTGTTTACTTAACAAACTCTAGTAGAAAAAGACCGCAATGGTAACCGGGCCCCCGAAGATACTAATTGGTGATCCCTGGTGTAAGACATAACTTTTAGAATGTTTGCTAAGTCTTTATCAAAGCAACAAGTGGTTTGAAGTTACCGGATACCTCCATTACAATTAGAACTCTAATAAGAAATCAATATTAGCATTTTATCTCTTTATGTGGTGGCTGGTAGGAGCTGGATGAGATTTACCTAGAATCAAGTAGTATGGTGTGCAATTTGAAGGGAATTTGCCCCGCAGTGGACAACTACGAGCAGAAGACGATGAGGATGTCAAAAGGGGTGATTGATTTAACAGATTATTAAGTAATAAACATTAAAACTTATTTGTTTGTACATCAATTTTTAAATCTTAAAGAAGATATATTTAAAATACTAACTGCAGTGCTCAGATATATTTTTTACATTATAGCTCTCTATGCGGCAGTAAGATGTAATATTATAATTGGCATACCTTCCCGAGACCTCCTCGTTGTTGCACTAATGTGTAGAACAGATATAGATCTATTTCTATGCCATTCACTATTGGCAGTTTTGTAGGTAGACTGAAAAAAGAACAAAATTTATTCGTTTTTAATTTATATATTCAAATGAACAATTATGTTTTTTATGAATGAAAGTCCAAACAATAATTATTAAACTGTAGACGTTTTTAGGTTAGCTGCAGTGTTTACAAATGGTTATAAGTAGGTAGGCAGTTTTCAGGGAAAAACATAGGTGCAGTTATCCTGTACAAAATGTTTAAAAAGAAAGTAATCTCATAACAGTTTCACAAAACAACAAGCTCATTAGATAATGCGGGCTAAATTGCATAGTTGATGCAAAGCATACCGACAATGGTATCCAAATATGTACTGTAAATATATGCTTACAAACGGTGCCGTAAAATCTATGTACTCACTTTTTACTCTCGTTGAACTGCTTCAAGTCCTTGATAAAAATTTCGCGGTCCTTAATATAGTTGCTGGATTTGGTATTTATTTGTGCTTTAGCCATTATAACAGTATCTCACAACGGTGCCAAACACACGCTTAGAAAACGAATTACCGTCACTTATGAATGTTGTCACGAGATGATAGTGTTTATAATAGAACATACATGTCACATAATTAGCTATTAGGTGTATTTTATCTCATAATTATTAAAGAAAACGCAATTTTTCAATATTGCTAGCAGTTTGCTTGGTTTTCTTTGACATTGACAGCAAGCCGCAGCCGGAGCGAACCATAGACTAGAGCGAACGACGCTTGATCTTACATGCTCTGTGGACGCTTGTTTGTTGCCATTTTGTTGCCTGGGGTGCGTTTAAACGCACCCCTGCATAGAATATATATACCCAGTGAAAAAATCTAAGCCATTATACACTGATATTCTCGGTAACTGAGTTTATTTTAAAAGGTGAACGATCATCCCGAAAACAATCCCTTTCCATTCATCATCGTTTTCATCGTTTCATCCGTTCGGATGAAATGGCGGCCAGGCGGCAATGCACAGGAACAATCTATGACTCCCGCATGGTAACCCAGTTTAAAATTGGTTTTAAACCACAGGTTTTGGTTTAAAACGGTATTTTTCCCACGGCGTAAATTTTTTCCTTTTGAGTTTTGATGGACTGTGTGAAGGCTGATAGCAAGGAAGGTGTCTAATGAAATGATATAAAATTATTATTAATATGAAGATTTAAGTTGGCCTACTTATGAAAGTTTCTATGCTCATCTCAGTATTTTAGGTCAAGTGCTTTTCTAGTCTTTTTTCGATAAAAATAGCTATAGGTAAAATATTATTTAATTCAAAAGTGTTCCAGTGAACCAAGAAAGATTTAATTTTGAGCACAAAAATGATAGCACTCTCCGTAAACGCACATCGATTGACAACTGGAGCAATATTTTGAGTTTGATTGACAATGACAGCTTGGAATAAACATGCTGAAGCCGTGTGATTATTTGTCATTTTAGGTTATAAAGTGCAACAAATCTTTTGTGGTTCTTGTATTTGGTGAATTAAGATAACAAAATGGTGAAAAAGAAAATAGATAACCGCATTAGGGTAATGATAGAGAATGGTGTCAAGTTGGGACATCGTACTATGATCCTTCTTGTAGGGGACAAAAGTAGAGACCAAGTAAGCACATTATTTTATTGATTGTAAAATAATTATATGCTACATAGTTGCCCTGCACCTGACTTGGAAAGACAGACTTAGGTGTAGAACCAAAATTCATGCTCTTTATATGGGCAAAGTTCATAACATTTCAGTCTTTGAAGAAATGCTGAAAAGCTGCATTGCAATATGTTGTTCTATATAAAAATCCCGTTCTTCAAGGAACAAATAAACTTAACTAAAATATCAACGCTTGAAATGCAATTTTTTTTAACTTTTTTTAGGAGTTAACTCTAAACTTGGTACTTTTGGCCTTATGAACGTTGATATCAACAGCATCAGTCTGGGCCAGGGCTGAAGAAGTTTCTTCGATTCCGTCCACTAACATGAGTTGATGAAGTGAGGTCATTTTCAGCCTACTCAGCCTACAAATTGACATGAAGTGACAAACTTGTATCCTGTCAGCACCAAAAACATGTAAATGCGGGCAAGGAACTGTTTTATTGTCTACAACCATTGATATATATTGTGTGTATGCAATGTAGTGCTACAAAATTGTTAACAATTCATTTAGCACTTCTGGGAGTGTGTTGCAGAAGTCCATACATTGGGGTTTGGGATCAGTTTACTTCGAAGTGATAATCCTAATATGCATTCAATCTCTGCTTGTTTTCAGGTACCCATTTTATATGATATGCTAGTTAAATCTACTGTTAAGGCTAGGCCAACAGTTCTATGGTGCTATAAGAATAAAGATGAAGCTATAAGCAAGTAAGTTTGAACAAGCTTGACGGCTACAGGCAGGATTGGTCTACGCTGCCTTCATATAGGGTGTAACAGAGTAGTTGCAAGTTCTCTTGTGTGCTACCATGAAAATGTACCATTTTGTCCGAAGACTTAGAAATTCATAATTTTTTAAGCTTTTCCATACATGTTGATTTGCTGTTCGCATCAATTACTATTGACAGTATTTATTTTTATTAACAACTTCAAATTATAGGGTAGAGATACTTAAAGCTGTAATATCTGCAATTTAAAATATAATGTTTTCTTTTAGTCATGGCCGTAAAAGAGCAAAGAAGATAGCAGCAGGCAAGTTGGAAGTGTCAGAAGAATCTCTATTTGATGCCTTCAGAGTAGCAACTACAATACATGGACGGTACTACTCTGAGAGTCACACCATGCTGGGTCAGACTTATGGAATGTGTGTATTACAGGTATGTTAGCTTCTTAAATATATTAGACATCCCTATTTCTGTAAATTAAGCCCATAGGCCTCTGACTAGCTTTATGCCATTGAGAAATATCTCTCAGGCATGTTTGATTCCCACTGGAACTGCGGGTTGTTCGAAAGAGATACCGCAGCCTTGGTACAAAGGGCTAAGCAGGAATATGGGTGAATTTTAGTCAGTAGAAGTCTGACACTCACTACCATTCTGCCCAGAGCGTGAGGAGTCATTTGATGATTTTCACCCTTCAAAAAAAAGGGGCATATTTCATTTCCCCAACAATGTGTGTTATGAAATACACTACTGGAAAAAATTAAAGGATCAAAATTAAAGCTAAATGAACAAAGTATCCGATCCTTATAGTGGACTAGCGGACCTGGCAGTTGTCGTACTGCCCCGACAGCAGCGCCACCTACCGGGTCCAAGGCAGCAAAATCCCCATTAACAAAATGATCCGCCATTGATTAAATTCATTTGTTACAAAAAATGTGATAAATGAAGAACCGCTCGACCGATTTTGTGCAAACTTCACATAAACCATCTACTAAATAGTCCGAACAAAGCCTAAACATCTGGTTTGGACAGGTGAGCTCGTTCTTGAGTTATAAAATTAAAACGAAAAGTGGCATTGATTTTTATATATTTAGATAAACAAAAAAAAATTTTTAATTTTGTTGTTGCTGGTTTTTCTAAGATTATTCAAAAACCCCTGATGCTTAAAAAAAATAAGTTGTTATCCAAGAACTTGGAGCTAGAATTCCCTTCTTTTTGTTTTTTTTTTACGACGTAATTTCTCTCAAAATTACGGCCTGTTGAAAATTACCCAAAATTTTGTTTATTTTATCCCTTTATATTTTCAAGTAGCCTAGTTAATGTTATGATTTTTTTTTTCAGGATTTTGAAGCCCTCACACCTAACTTGATGGCACGCACAGTAGAGACAGTGGAAGGTGGAGGCTTGATTGTGTTCCTGCTCAAATCCATGGACTCCTTGAGGCAGTTGCATTCAATCACTATGGATGTTCACTCAAGGTATGGTTTGGTGCAATACAGTTACAATACAAAAAAGTCCTTATATGACAAAATACTTGACAGATACTAAATAATTTAGAAGACTAGACACTATGTCAGTCAACTTATTATGATGTGCAACTATTTAATTTTAACTTGCACAGCATTATTATTAATATTTGCTGACCATAGTCTATATCAAAAAGAAAAATCAGCTGCTAATGCAAATCTTATACAGCCATGCATGGATGATGCATTTATTTAAATAACTGATGAACCCCTTTTAATGGGGTTGGTAAAATGTACTGAATTCATGGTGCCTTTTTATGTACAAGTGGCCATTGTAATTTTAAGACCATACTTTGTAAACCTATATTCTGGCATATTAATGGATTTGGTTTAATTTGAATATCAACTTAAATAAATATATTATTTACAGATTCAAGACAGAAGCTTACGATACAGTAGTGAACCGTTTCAATGAGAGGTTCCTGCTGTCATTAGCAGACAATCCCCGTTGCTTGGTGCTGGACGACGCGCTCACTGTACTGCCGATATCGTCGAAGACTGCACAAGTAGATCCCGTTGATGTGACTCCTGAGGTATGGGTTATGAGAATATGGCTGTTGTTAGTGTAATCGTGTCTATGAGAGGTTCCTGCTGTCATTAGCAGACAATCCCCGTTGCTTGGTGCTGGACGACTCACTCACTGTACTGTCGTTATCGTCTAAGACTGCGCAAGTAAAGCCCGTTGATGTGACTCCTGAGGTATGGGTTATGAGAATATGGCTGTTGTTAGTGTAATCGTGTCTATGAGAGGTTCCTGCTGTCATTAGCAGACAACCCCCATTGCTTGGTGCTGGACGACTCACTCACTGAACTACCGATATCGTTTAAGACTGCACTTCCATAACTCCACTGAGTACTCACATAATGTTAAAAGCAGGTGGTTGAACCCGAATTTTGATCTGATCTTTGACGGTTGCTTGTGATTCGCTCTCTCAAAGACGAAATATTATTATAAAAATATTACTTCCTTATTTAAATCGGATTTTGCTAAGAAATCCATGGGTTTGCAATTTTTTCCACAAACTTTATTCTAGCTAGCTACCTGCCAGTAAATGTCCCGTCGTAAGAAATTAACCGTCAAAGTCTTCATAATGTCCACACATCATAGTTTCATTAATAAATGTATTGTGATTTAATGATTATGTACTGTGCTTATCTTACAACTACTGTCGCAAGTTCAGTTCATATAGGCGAGCATGCTGGCACCCTAAACACAAGTTAAATCTTACATTGGGTGCGAGAGTTCATCGAAAACACTCTTTTCCTAGTTGTACAGCTCCGTGTTAAAATAAGTGTTTTTATGTACAATTTAAGAAAATAAATTTACCTAATAAAATTAAAAACTAACTAATTGGTTGTTCTTTCAGCGCGTGAACCCAAAACTGGCAGAACTGATATCATCCCTATCGGACTCACCGCCAGCGGGACCATTGGTCGCGTTGTGTCGCACGTACGACCAAGCGAGCGCACTCGTAGCGCTTATCAACACGCTTGCTGATAAACAGTCGAGGTGAGTTACTAATATTGAAACGCTTTAACTAAGCAAAACAATACCAAAATCAGTGGGGTTACCATGAAATCCTTTTTTTTTTTTTTGGCGGGTGGAAAATCATCGAATAACCCCTCCCGCTTTTGGGCAGAGCGAAAGGGAGTGTCAGACTTCTACTGACTAAAAACCACCCATGTTCCTTCTTCGCCGTCTATATCGAGGCCGCGATAACTAGTGTACAACCCGCGGCCCCGACGGGGTTACCATGACATCTAAAGGCAGAGTGGGAAAGCAACAGAGCTATAAAGGGTGTCTAGCGCCATCTCTTTTCCACACTGGAATAAGGTTAAAAATAATCCCTGCTGATATGTAAGCCTATAAAAGGCAAAACTATACTAAACCATACATAACTAGTTAGCTAATGTAATGACGATTCCATTGATATAACTGGTAGCGAGCTAACTAACGTAATTTCGGAGATATCGTCGTTTTAATCAGACGCGCCGAAATCGCATGCGACCAACCAGGGTGGCCTCACATTTTTATGCAGATTCGCGTTTTATTGCGTCACAGTTCAAGGGTTAAAGGTATACACAGCATTCACCGTGACAACAACATAATACTCTAAAATCTTAATAATAATATTTGAATACTTACATATCAATTTTAGAGAGGAGCTCGTGGCTTAATAAGAACGGCCGGGTCGATCTTTAGGTTAAGCTGCGCTTGCCTAGGTCGATCTGTGGATGGGTGACCGCCCATTACATACCGAGTTTCCTCCGTGCCTCGGAAAGCACGTTAAGCTGTTGGTCCCGGTTGCCATATATAGATCTTTGGCAGTCGTTACAGGTAGTCAGTGACCTGAAAGTCTGACATCCAGTCTTACCAAAGGGTATCATATTACCTAGTATTAACTGGGTTGTGGAGGTCTGATAGGCAGTCGCTCCATGTAAAATACTGGTCTTCAGCTGCATCCGGTTAGACTGGAAGCCGACCCCAACATATTGGGAAAAGGCTAGGCAGATGATGACTTACATATCAATTTTAGTTGAAACTAAATAAAATGGTATGAATAATACTACGACTGCGACATTCAAAAACTTGTATGATAATTGATAACGCAAAGATCGCGCAGTGCTCTCCGCGTAACGCTTTTAGGATGCTGGTGGTTCTGCCACGCTTCTGTAGTGCGTCGAGGATGTTCGCAGATGTGCACAGAAATTGTTTTTTTCGTGCGGTTCCCTGGTATGCAGGGTGTGCAGGGACTGCAGTGTCGTAAACATGATTAGGACACTGTTTGTGCCGCCCCAAGTTGAGACTGTATTCATAAATATGTACCCAATATCTATAGAGTTTCCTATATGTCTGCTACGTTCAATAAAAACTGAATTCTTCAAAGTTATTCAACAAAATCCTGTCTTCCGCAGACCACCTCACTGCCTGACCGCAGCCCGAGGTCGCGGCAAGTCAGCCACCTTAGGCCTGTCGATCGCCGCAGCCGTCGCCCTGGGTTACGTCAACATATACGTCACATCCCCCCACCCGGAGAACTTGATCACACTATTCGAGTTCCTGCTCAAAGGATTGGACGCTTGCTTATATCAGGAACACACTGATTACAATATTGTGAGGTCGACCAACCCGGACTTTAAGAAGGCTATCGTAAGGGTGAATATTGCGAGGAATTCGAGGCAGACTGTGCAGGTGAATATTTCTTTTTTTTTAAAGATTTTAAATAATACCATGTTAGGAACACAACTATGCCTTTGTAGAAAATAAAAGTTACTGACTGCCTGCCTAAATCTAGGTTCGACTCCCAAGTCAGGTAATGTGTTACTAATGGAACTTAAACAGAACTAGCGAAATGTGGGTGTATTATTAGGTACACCTCTGCCTAACACTTCGGGGATTACTTATGATGTTATGATTATGTTATGATGTTTATGAGAAACAAAACCTAAATGTACCTTTCTGTATTTCTTTTTTTTTAATATATTCTTAACTAGCTGCTGCCAGCGGCATTGCCCGCTACAACTCGAAAATTATCCCACGGGAAGATAAAATTGGGTTAAAAACTATCCTATGTGTTAATCCAAGGTGTCAGCTTACTCCATACCAAATTGTATTAAAATTGCTCCAACCGTTTAGACGTGGAAGAAGTAACAAACATACACACTCACATACAAACTTTCTCCTTTATAATATTAGTGTGATTATTATTTCTTTATAGTACATTTCGCCAGACGACCACTCGCTCCTATCAGCAGCTGACCTGGTACTAGTAGACGAAGCCGCAGCCATCCCGCTGGTGCACGTGTCCGCGGCCGCGCACAGAGCGCCCCTAGCCCTGCTGTCGTCCACGGTGTCGGGGTATGAAGGTACCGGCAGAGCGCTCTCGCTGAAGCTGTTCGCTCAGCTGCAGACGCAGCATAATGCGCCTCCTCCGGTGAGTTATGAAGAAATAACTGTATATCCCTTTTTAGGATTCCGTAGCCGAATGGCAAAAAGGCTTTTCACGGTAAAATTTAACTATTTTACCGTGAAAAGCCTTCAGTACAGTTGGTCATGTCGATTTGTTTCCGTTTAATATGCGAGGTGCTTATCTTTGTTTTTGTTTTTTAAATAAAAACAAATATAGTAAAGTTAAAAATTATGTCCTTATTTTTGAAAAAGTTTAGTAATATAGTTTTAACAAATACTTTTGTTTTTTTTTTTAATTGTTAATTTTGTAAACAACTAACTATTTTTTTGTTACACACTTTAATTGTTGCATTTTATTTTTTTACACAATGTTAACTATCTATATATGCGTAAAAATACAGTAAATTTAACATGCTATATAAATTTAAACAGGTTTCGGTTTCGGCCGAAACTGGGACCAACATCGAAGGTTCGGTTTCGGTTTCGGTTTCGGCTGAAAATCCTGTTTCGGTCGGACACTAATTTTTCTCCTGTCCTTTACTTCACAGAGCCTTGACAACATGAAGTTTGAGAACAATAAATATTCCAAATACAGTTCACACAGAATGGGCCTAGCTCAAAATAGAGAGGAGTGGAGAGTAGAAAGAGATATCTTTGTCTTGTTCTAGTCGGCAGCCTTAAGTTGCAAATCATTGTTTCAGCAACATATTGTTTTTGTGTTGTCAGAAATATGTTATTCGCATCATTCCATTTTTGAATAAGAAACATGTTGGCCAACTTTATTTAATATCTCTCTTAATATTATTTTTTTCATTGGGTAATATAACACGACAGCGTCCAAAAAACAAAAATAGAATACGAGTGTACAGTCATGAGCAATAATATGTATCCATTTTAAAATAAAATCAATCCATAAGTCCAAAATTGCTTCTAAACATTGCTAAGTGTATGCATATTGGTGCTGCTGACGGTACTACCCTTTTGAATAACAAAACGAATATGTACAACTCTGATCCCCAAGATACAGACTAACGTCTAGTTTAGAGATCACCGTTCAAATTGTTATGTTTATGTATTTGGTCATTATAAAATAATTTGAATTTTGAGAATAAAATCTTCCCATTTCACAGATTAAACTAGAAGAGCCAATCCGTTACCGTTCCGGCGACCCGGTGGAGTCCTGGCTGAACTGTCTCCTGTGCCTGGAGGCGCCGGCCGCAGCCCCGGGCGCGGGCGCTCCGCCCCCCGGTGCCTGCGAACTGTACCGCGTCAACAGGGACGCCTTGTTCTGTTATCATAAAGCGGCAGAGGCCTTCCTGCATAGACTCGTGGCTATTTATGTGGCTAGCCATTATAAGGTGAGGATTCTCTTTTTATCTCTTGATAAGAGAAAACAGCTCTTAAATCTTTCTTCTTCCTTGTTGGTCGAATGTTGGGATCATTCAGACTGATGAGCAAACTTTACTAAACAACCATTTAACACACAGCATGTTTTAACTAATTCAACATACATTTGTCACCCACAGAACAGTCCAAACGACATCCAGCTGCTAGCGGACGCTCCCGCGCATTGTCTGTTCGTGTTGCTCGCGCCGACACCGCCCAACAGTACGGCCATGCCGGAGATACTGTGCGTTATACAACTGTGTCTAGAAGGAAACATTTCGGACAAGTAAGTGCAGGCTTTAGTTTTTTACACAACAGAAAGAAAAGGTCTTATTTTAACAAAACATAAATTAGCATCACGCCTGTTATCCTCGATGGACTACGCAGAGTTGTCCACTCCATTTCGGCAGTTATGCTTAAGTCGTATGCAGTAATAGAAGGCGAGCGTATTGAACCAAGGTGTCGATTTACTATAAAATTAGAAAACGCTTAAGTTGTTGTTGTTGTTGTTATCTTATCTGTAATGTTGCTATAATGAGTGGCGAATACATAAATAATAAGTTAGTTTGTTTCAACGAGCATCGATGCCCAATCACTCCCCGGGCCGTAATTTTTACGTTGCATTTGCTTAAAAATAAGGTAACGCTAAAAATAAGGTTTATTATTCAATGTGATACAAAATCTGTTTTATCAAACTTTCAGGTTGATTTACATGGTACTTAAACATAGTTGGTACGCTTTGGGAGACTACCGGCGCGATGTAATGTCCTTCGCGAAATACTTTACAGCCATTTTTCTATATTAAAAGCTATGTGGCTGTTTCATTGGTCCCGTGGTGACGAGGGCCCACGACTTTTCTAAGCACTGTATCGTCTTCTTTCTTTGTTTTCGTGAAAAAATTGAAAAAAACATGTCCAATATTTTTTGGAAATCTACCTGGCAGACTTATTAGGTTTTTTTGGTGAAATACCCTATTCTTAACTGACTGTCTATCGGTTTTTTCCGTCTAATATCCGAAACGATTAGACGGGACTTTTACTGGCAGATAGCTGATGGTCTAACATAGGCTACTTTTTTTTTTAGAAAAATAATAAGTGTTCCATGCTTAAAAAAATAGTAATGGTACTGGTATTCAGCTGTATCCGGTTAGACTGGAAGCCTGGCTGGAAAAGGCTAGGCAGATGATGATTCAATGTCACCACCTTATAACCTATAGTTGCTGTAGTTTCTTTTGCAGACGATACTGCCATCACTTTCACCGCCAATTCATGGCCGGAACTCCAAATTACTGCGCAGGCGGGCTTTAATTCCACCTTAAGGTGGCTTTCCTCTCATACCCTTAATCTTAATGCCAAAAAAACCAACTTCGTCACTTTTTCATTCATTTCATCTCCCAACCTAAAACCACAATCTCTATAAAAGCCCATTCGTGTCCCACACAAAATCAACGTGATTGTCAATGTCCCACGTTAACCTCAGTAGAACAGGTTAAATATCTTGGTATAGTTTTAGACAAAAACCTTAATTTCAAATATCATCTTAACACCCTCTCTGGTCGCGTGCGAAAATTAATTTACATTTTCAAAACCCTGCGCCACGTGGCCAACCAGTTCATCATTCGAAACGTTTATTTTGCACTTTGTCAGTCCATCTTAACCTACTGTATCTCTTGCTGGGGTGTTGCTGCAAAGACCATACTTAAACCTCTGGAGGTCGCACACAGAGCTATTTTGAAAGTTGCTACGTTCAGACCGTTACTTTTCCCACCTGTCGAGCTATACAAATCTTGTAACGTACTCAATGTAAGACAACAATATATTTTACATATAATCCTTCTGCAACACCGACGAACACCATTCAAAAAAATCTCCAAACGCCGCAAAGACCTAATCTGCACAGTTCCACCATCACGCACAGCTTTTACAAAAAAATTTGCACTCTATCTTGGCCCATCTCTCTACAATAAAATTAACGCAAAAATTCCCATCTACGGCTTAACTAACTTTAATTGCAAAAAAACAGTTCGCACCTTCCTTTTAAACCAAAACTACGACGTAACCGAAGAATTCCTGAAAAAGTGATCACTTTAAAACATACATACATCACACACACCACACTAATTTAACGAAACACTCACCACACTCACAATATACACCCCACACTTAAATAATAAACATTGTTTTATTTTTATTGTCCTTAATTAGTAATTACTTACAAATTTGTGTTTTCTAAATTTGTTGTTTTAGATTCTAAATGTGTTTTTTATTTTATTGTTTAAGAACCTATATTGTCGCTGTTTTAATGATTACTTTATGCCTACATAAATACACTTGCTGTTATACGTCATCCATCTATGACGGGAATCACAACTGTTTCTCTTAAACACAGGTTACTTTGTAACCTCTCTAGGAGAGCAGTGCGGGCACCCACTAAAAAGTAACTTTTGTTTTCTCTGTAATTTAAATATATGAAATTTAAAATCTTAGAGTAAGACAAAATTGTATTGTAAATAAACGTTAATATGGAACCCTTATAGTTTCGCCATGTGCGTCTGTCTGTCCGTCCGCACTATATCTCAAAGACGCTTAGTACTAGAAAGCTGTAATTTGGCATGAATATACAAAAAAAGTTACGCCGACAAAGTGATAAAGTAAAATATTGAAAATATTATTTTTTAGGGTATCTCCAGTACACATAACAGGGATGTTTTTTTTTCTCCACAAGTCCATTGTGTGGGTGTCGATGGATAGGTCTTTAAAAAACATTGCGAGTTTGCTCAAACAGTTTTTTGATTGAGGGAGTGTAAATTTTTCTCAAGTATGCCAACATAAACCACCTAGATACGGATTGTGTTTGGGCGTGTCAAAATCAAAATCAAAATCAAAAACTCATTTATTCAAACTAGGCTGATAATCAGCACTTTTCGAACGTCAAAATTTACTTTACTTTACTTATTTACAAGAGACAGTCCCCCAAAACGCCCCCCCCCCCCCCCCCGACACTTCCTAGTGTTTTTGCTGGAAAGAAGAAGTGGCGGAACAAACTCCCCAGCACACATCTGTCTGTTAGGTTGGTTAGAAGAACCAGACTCGATACAATAGTAAGGCAAGTATAAAAAAGTATATAATAATAATAAAAAAGACATAACATATCAGTAAACTAATCTTGGAGAAAGAACATAAATAAATAACAAACATTGTCTTAATTTGTTATTAGCATATATATTGTAACGAAAATAAAAGGACAACTATCACAGCTAAGTAGGCTTTACAAGTTTACGAGTAATAGTCGACCAACTTATAAAATGTACTTGTATGAAATATTTTCCTATACATAATGTATGGGAGCGCAAAATCTCAAAACTGCAAATGTAAGTTTGTTTTATTTTTACAATAAAAATCACTTCGTCGAGCTTCATTGTCTCGGCGCTTTTCTTGTGGTTGCCACTGTTGATTCTGGCTTACAGGAGTTACACTGGTTTGGGAATAATGTGGCGGGCTTGTCCCATTTAAAAAAATGCACTTGGCCGGTTTTTCTATATATGTGTGTATTTCCACAGGTCAGTGCGCGACAGTCTCGGCCGTGGTCGCAAGGCAGCCGGCGACCTGATCCCCTGGAACATCTGCGAACAGTTCGGTGATAAAGACTTCCCCAAACTGTCGGGGGCGAGAGTCGTGAGGATAGCAACGCATCCTTCTTATCAAAGGGTAAGTATTTTATGGAATTTAACTACTAAACAAAAATATCACTTTAGACATTAAAGATTAGATTACACATACATTACACATTTAGATTTTTCCCTATCCCACGCTATACAATCGCCATTTTGAGATGTCATGAGAGTCATGTTCTCGGTTTGATTCGGCTCAGACTGCGCGGTAAAATTGAATGTAACTTAACATAGCATCACGCCTGTTATCCCCGAAGGGTTCGGCAGAGGTGTTGCCATTAGTGCCTACACCTACATTTCGCAAGTTATGTTCAAGTCCTATGTAATAGTGGGTGAGCCTATTACTATCAACTTTGCACAAATCCGTGACTGCTACTATCAACTTTGTACAAATCCCTGACTGCTACTATCAACTTTGTACAAATCCGTGACTGCTACTATCAGCTTTGCACAAATCCGTGACTGCTACTATCAACTTTGCACAAATCCGTGACTGCTACTATCAAATTTGCACAAATCCGTTACTTCTACTATCAACTTTGCACAAATCCGTTACTGCTACTATCAACTTTGCACAAATCCGTGACTGCTACTATCAACTTTGCACAAATCCGTTACTGCTACTATCAACTTTGCACAAATCCGTGACTGCTATTGAAACAATTCTGGTGGAAAAACCCAATAACACTTTACCTAACCCGTAAGTAAGTTTTGTGTCTACACAAATAAATAATAAGGTACATTTTCCCCAAACAGATGGGTTACGGCAAGCGCGCCTTACAGCAACTAGCCGCGTATTACTCGGGCGACGTGCCGTGTCTAGACGAAGATAACTCCGACGACGATGACGCGAGCGCTAACGGTAACAGTAACACATTGCAGACGGAATCTATCGTACCCAGGTAAGGATTGAATTATGTGTTGAATAGTCTTGTAGAGGAGTACAGTTGTTGGTATAACTTTATGTTTAAATAATAAAGGATCTTTTGAAAGAGTTAAACAATTACAAACATGTTTACATTTGTGACTAAGAACTAAGGGCTGAACCTCACCCGTCGGAGCTGCGGGTTGTTCGAAAGATATACCGTAGCCTCGGCACAAGGGCTAAGAAGGAACATGGGTGGATTTTAGTCAGTAGAAGTCTGACACTCCCTAGTGAGAGCGGGAGGAATCATTTGATGATTTCTCAACCACCGTAAAAAAGGGGTTGAACCTCAGTCATATTCTTCTTCTTCGGCAATTTTTTACTAAATAAAGGCCTAATAAAGCTATGCAAATTCCGCTCGCTGATGCATGCAGTCATAAGATCATCAAGTGTGCAGTTGTCAGGGCATGCAGCGCAAGATGGAAGGTGGGCCATTGTCTGTGGAGATACGCCGCATACACACTTAAGAAAATCGTCATATTTAAGGTCCAAAAACAGAGTGTGCCTAAACATTTACGCACTTTCTCGCTTTTCATGAGTTTTCCATGGTTAATTGGAACAACTGTGAAAGATTTACTAAGAGCAGCCGGAACTATCACCTGAACTTAGTTTACGAGTCCACTAAGGGCATATTGTGGATGGTCACCCATCCAAAGACTCACCTCGGCAAGCCCACAAATCGACACCAGGTGTTATTACTTATCCATGCCATTTCAACTTAATTTTTTTCAATATTCTACAAGCTGCTATTTCTTATGCGTCATGAAACTCTCATTGTATGATTTCGTATGAACATTCAGAGCCAAACCGCCAACGCTACTGAAGCGTCTAAGCGAAGTGCGCGCGGAACACTTGGACTATCTCGGCACTAGCTTCGGTCTCACGGAGGAACTGCTCAAGTTCTGGAAGTCGCAGAAATACGTGCCTGTTTATCTTAGGTAAGTTAAATATGTTAATTACACAACTTACCTAATTGGTTAGTTTTGTATTTTTTTTTTTTTTTTTAATAATATTCCACAACTATCACACAACGCCATCTAGTCCCAAGCTAAGCAGAGCTTGTGTTATGGGTACTAGACAACTGATAAACATACTTACATATTTCTAAATACATACATATTATTGATCTGCATAACAATATACTCACAAACAATCGAATCGAAACCGAATCGAATATGTCTATCTCGCTCGCTCTCGTAATGCCAAAAAGGATAGACATACGACATATTCGATTCGATTGTTTGTGAATATGCTGAAGCGAAAATGAACTTTACTGAAATTTAAGCTTTTTTTTGTTTTTCTAATGTAAAAGTGGAGGATTTTAAGAAAATAATCATAAAAAATAATATCTAAATGGCAAGTTTTTTATACTCGAGGCTGGTTTGATTTGTGTAACGTCATTTGATCCATGTGGGCGTTCGGTGGGAAACTTTGTCACTGCAGTTTTCGGCTCCATAGTACCTTCGCCTTCGGCTTTTGCATTCGCCTTCGGTTGCAATGGCAAAGTCAATGTTCATTATTTGCTAAAAAGTTCTAAAATCTCTCAAAGTTCTCCCCTTTGTATCGAAATGTACAGTTGAACAAGCTAATAAGTATAAAAGTAGAGTTTTTATCATTATTGTACACTGAAAATATTGATTGCAATTTTTGTTTTGTAAAGCGTTTCGCATTAAGCGACTGATGTCAAACGCTGTATCGTTTGACATCAGTTTCTAAATGTATCTGTATTATCATAAAAGTAAATGCAAGTTTGCTGGCTGTATACTTCTTAGCTTGTTCGACTGTACTATTAGTTGTTTTTATTTATTTAGCTTTAGGATAGTCTTAGAAGGATCCTGGAATGTTTTTCATCTTCGTCCAGTTTAAAACATAATAACATCTTATATATTATTATCTTCAACAGCCAAAAAGCGAACGAGCTGACAGGCGAGCACTCGTGCATTATGCTTCGTTCACTCCGCGACAGTGCGTGGCTGAGTGCATACAGCGCTGACTTCCGGCGTCGCCTGTCCCGTCTATTAGGACGAGCGCTCAGGAAGATGCCTGCCTCGCTCGCTCTGACTACCCTGGTCAACGATAGCGTGAAGGTGGATAAACCTGGTGAGTTTACTTACTATGTTGAAACTAATGAATGCCCGATGTAAGACACGGTAGTAGAAAAAAAAATCGGCCAATAGGGGATCGGACAAAAAATCTAATTAGTCCGTCAGATAGATTTCCAAAAAATATTGAACACACAAAAAATGAAGACGATGCAGTGCTTCGAAAACTCGTGATCTCCTCGAAAACATGTCAGTACATTTTTTACCTCGAAATGACGTCACAACCCCCAACTCGTGATCTTTGACACGTTTTATTTACGTCAATTTTTATTAATTTGGTAAAACAAAAAACACGTATCCAATATTTTTCTAATACTACTAATTAATTATAATCATACTTTTTTTAACTCGGTCCGATCCCCTATTGCGAGTCTTCATCCTCTTAAAAAATCTTAGAGGAGAGGACCACCATTTTTATGGCTTTAGAAGCGAATATCTTATCAACCAAGAGTTCCGTATTATCGTAGTAGAAGAGTCGCCATTTATTTGTATTATGTGCTCTTAAAGCGGCAACAAATATGCATTCTGTGAAAATTTCAACTGTCCACCTATTACGAATCATGAGATAACGAACCCGGTAACAAACCAAACCCAACCCAAGAGCCCGGTAACAAACATACAGACGGACAGCGGGGCCTTAGTAACATGGTCCCATTTTTCACCCTTCGGGTACGGAACCCTAAAAAGTATTTTAGAAACCTTTTGGGGGGGGGAATCAGCAAATAACCCCTCCCGCTCTTGGGCAGGGCGGAAGGTAGTGTCAGACTTCTACTGACTAAAAACCACCCATGTTCCTTCTTAGCCCTTTGTGTCGAGGCCGCGGTATCTGTTTCGAACAACCCGCAGCCCCGACGGACCTGCTACGATCCTTATCACCCATGTAATACGCACTCTTCTCTACAGCTATATCACGGCAGCTGATAGAACAGTACCTGTCCGGCCACGACCTCTCACGACTGGAAGCGTATTGTCGCCAGCAAGCTGACTACAGACTCATCACGGACCTGTTGGCGCCGTTAGCTAACCTCGTGTTCCATGCCAAGACGTCGGCTAAGTTAGATGCTGTACAGCAAGTAAGTAGCGTCATATTGTTTTATTTAGTTTATCCCAGCGGTCTGCAACAGCTGGACAGGTCCTTATCTGGACCGCGAAAGGTCGAGTTTTGAACCAAATGATTTATCTGTGAGATGAATCATTATTGACAACAGAAATCTAATTTTCTGTGAACATACGTTTTTGGAGGCTCTAATAGCATAGCATAATCAGCCTATAATGTTCCCACTGAGTCTTCTCTCTATGAGAGGAAATGTGCCTATAATCCACCACGCGGGCGCAGTGCGGGTTGGTAGATGTCACAGTCTTATTTTTTTCCTTTCAGCGTTTTTGAAAGCAGTGATAATTAAATCAATTACACAAAGTACCAGAACCCATGATTTACTGTTCGTAAGTCGGGGCCGCCACCACGGGGCAAGCGCTGGTCTTTTGGTTATTAAATGATTGTAAAAACTAAAACCCGCTCTCTAATAAATCCCATATCTCCCTCAACAGGTCCTATTCATAGCAATGGGCTTCCAAATGAAAGACGTAGACGACATAGCCTCCGAACTAGGTCTACCAGGCTCCCAGATCCTCGCGAAGTTCTTCGAAGCCTGCAAGAAGATAAACGCATCTTTCAACGCCGTGCTCGAAGACTCTGTAGCTAAAGAAATTGGTATAGAAGACATGAACACTAGTGATGTTACCATGGGTCCAGTGAAACAGAGCTTGCAAGATGAATTGTCGAAGGCAGCAAAGGTAATTTGTTTAAGTGTAGTAGTTTTTGGTGTTTTGTTGTGGCTTAGAAATAAATGATTGTGGGATTATGTAGATTTTCTGTGTTTTATTTAGTTTTGAGAAGTTCCTTGTCAATACGCAACCATTTATTTTATTGCATTGCACTATTTTACAAGATGGTAAATGGCACGGTTGACGCAGTTACTGAAGGACTGGCTGCTGCGCCACGTGTCACGGGTTCGATCCCCGCCGACAAATATTTGTATGATCGACTGTTCAGAGTCTGGCTGTTTTGTGTATCTGAGTTAAAATGTTTGTAAACGCAGATACATGAGGAATTCCTAGTGAATTAGGAGCATAATCATCATACGTTTTATTAGATAGTGTTTCGTTTTAGTTTTCGTGTTTTGTCTTATGGCTGGGTTGAGAATTATAACTACCTCCAGTACATTACTAAATTCGTAACGAAGCTAATTTATATCCTTAAAACTAAGAATAACAACGATTTAATGGTTTTCAGGACTTGGAACGCAAACAACGTAAGGAACTATCTCGTCTGATGGGCGAGGACCTAGCGCAATATCGCATCAAGGGTAGTGACCTCGACTGGGGCCAGGCGCTCGCGGGCACCAAGCAGAAACAACTCGTGTCTGTCAAGAGGTATTTATATAACTTCTGTTACCTTTTTCTTTTCTGTTTGATTTAGCGCACGTTATTCCGGGTAGATTTTAGTGAAATGTAACACGTCAACAAGAGGAATTTGTTTTAGCGTGTGATGTACTTTTTATGTAACGTTACACCAATGTGTAGCCGGCATTAGGGCTCGTTTACGGAGACGCGGGGCGTCGCGCGGCGCGTGCAGAAGGCTCGTCGCGTGCTTTTTTTATTTAATTCATTTACTGAGAGGCGGGTCCACCGCGACAAACGCTGCATTTTAAACTAACGGGCGAAAAATCTATTCTCGTAAAGTCGTCGTTTGAAATCGTTACCGTTTTCATACATCGCCTTGTGCTTCAATTAAAAACGCACAACGCGCCTTGCGGCGCCCCGCGTCTCCGTAAATGAGGCCTTAGAATCACCCGACTTTGCTAAAGTGGCATTGCAGTAGATACCAAAATGGGTATTATATTTATAACCACAGATATAGATAGAACTAGATAACGCGATCGTATCACGATCTGAAACCAAGCTTACCATTATCTGACTACCTATTATGACGTCACAAGAACTATGTAGTGATGGAAATTTGGAAAGTCAAATCGATTCGAAGACGCCGCTGCGTACGGCGCCGCCTTCGCCCCAACCAGCGCCGACGTCCGACTAGCGCTATACACCGATGCAGACTGAGCGCGAAATTGGCCACTTACGATTTTTGTACGTAAGCTAGGCACGCGAAGTGTTGCTCTTGCGTTATCTAGATCTATCTATATCTGTGTTTATAACAATGGGTTGACTGCCTCGTTGCTCTAGTAGCGACTGCTGTGTATAAGGTCCAGGGTTCGATTCGCAGACCGGACAAAGTGTTATTGAGTTTTCCCGTCAGGAATTTCTCAGTAACAGCCAGGGAGTCTAGATTTGTGCCCGGTTGATAGCAATAGGCTAGCCCCTGTTGGTATACTATCTAGTTCACCTCTACCTAACCTATTGGGGATTACAGTGTACGGTGTGATGTTATCAATAGGGTCTTTTGCGCACGGTTGGTACAGTCGCTAAGTAATTGGACTGCTGCGCTGCGTGTCGCGGGTTCGATCCCCGCACGGAACAAATATTTGTATGGCCTACAGATAGTTGTTTCGGGTCTGGGTGTATTTGTGACCGCACCCACGATACATGGGAAATTTATAGTGTGGGGCACGTTTTTTTTTTTCAAATAAAAAAATATATACTATCTAGTACACCTTACTCGTTGGGGATGGTGTATGGTGTGATGTTATCAATAGGATCGTTGATCGTTATCGATTTTATCTCCTCGTAAAATGTATCTTTAGTGTTACGATTTTAGTCTTTAGTCTTCACTGTTTTTTTATATGATATTGTTACCTTATTTCCCTAATACATATTACTTTTATTTTCCAGCGGCGAGAAGCGTCTGGGTGATGACAGCAAAGAGATCGATGACCTCATAGAAGCTCATTCGCAGAAAAAAAAGAAGAAAAAGAAGCATGTACGGAATCAAGAGTAATAAATATTGTTATAAAACTTGTAATATGTGCGTTTTATTTGTTACTAGCTGTTGCCGGCTTTGCCCGCTACAACTCGAAAATTATCCCACAGGAAGATAAAACCGGGATAAAAACTATCCTATGTGTTAATCCAAGGTGTCAGCTAACTCCGTACCAAATTTTATTAAAATCGCTCCAGCCGTTTAGATGTGAAGAAGTAACAAACGTACACACTCACAAACTGTCGTCTTTATAATATTAGTGTGAAGTGTGATAGCATCACGTATATATTATATATATATAATACGACGCCTGTTTTACCTAAAGGGTTAGGCAGAGACAAATATACTCAATCCGGCGCAAATGACTCATTTTGGCTGTCGCGTTGGTCTAGTGGTCGCAAACCAAACGCGACTACTGAGCGTGTGATCCAGAGTTCTAGTCCCAAGTCGGGCAAAGTAGATACCGCGGCCTCGACATATAGGGCTAAGAAGGAACATGGGTGGTTTTTAGTCAGTGTAAGTCTTACACTCCCTTTCGCTCTGTCTAAGAGCGGGAGAGGTTATTTGAAGATTTCCCACCCCACAAAAAAAAGGTCAGGCAAAGTTTTATTGGATTTTTCAATCAGAAATTTCTCAGTAGCTTTTACTGAATCTGAATTTGTAGCCGTGGCAATAGGCTTGCCCCTATTGCATGGGACTTGTAGTGCGGCAGTCGCGCGACTATAAACAAGTGCTAACGGGTTGTTACGGCTGTTCTAATAAAATGTGAAGAAAGGAGGTGACTGAATGATGCCTACGCAAGTATAGGATTCCCACACTGACTCGTAATTTTTATTTGCTTGTTATTCCTCTAATCGTCCTACCTTTTTTGTGTCGAATAATATTTACTCAGTAGTGGTCGACCATTACAAATTCGTTTTTTTTTCTATTCAGCCTTTTGATTAATATTTTATCGATTCTTTACCATTTGAATTTCAATCCCATCTCTAAAAAGAACAAACGTTATATGTCAGATGTCGTTAAACGCTTTGCCGTTTGCATGTTCGTAGTGCTTTTTTATTTTGAATTTTCAATGACCCTCGCTCGCCTGACCTCTCGCTACTCGACACAGATTGAACAACCCATGAACATTGTCTGTGAAAACCGTCTTTATTTTACTTTACTCATTCGGATAAGTATGTTAGGTTTTACAAGAGTGACAGTCTTTTTTGCGAGGATTGCTGAAAGCCGGTTGTATTACATTTATTGGTGCAATTACCTCTTTGTGTATATTTAAATAAAAAATACAAATAAATCAATATCAATGCAGATACAGCCAAATGCCTAAGTAAAAGTTCATAGCAATGTCATTTGTTTGCAGTTTTTTATACGAATTGACGTAGGCGTAACACGATTTAATTTTCAGAATTGTCAAGATACTCGTATAATCAACTTCCGAAAGGATTTTTTATATGAAATACGAATATTCAGCGTTGCATATTGCTAGGTACCATGTTTATAGATGCAAGAGGCAGTCGTCCAAACTGTATTTAGCCACCTCCTTTGCATCTGCCGCGCGACTGTCGCACTGCTAACCAAATTAAACCAAAGATTACAATTTATAATATATACAGGGTGTAAATCAACCCTTTAAACATACGTCAACCAAGCATTCTGTACATCAAACTAAGTATCCCTACGCAATTTTTTTTGCTGGGAAACGATGTTTTTTTTTTTTTTGGGGTCAAAAATTTTATTTTACGTTAAAACTCAATGTAGCACTCTTAAAACATTGTGCTAGTAGATGCTTTGAATAGTAAAAGGGTCATGGAGATAATTTCAGTAAAGTTACAACCTGAAAAAATAGTATTTACAAAAACAGCTGTGCAAAATTTGGAACTTTGACCCCCAAAATCTCCGTAACTAGGGGGTTCCCCAGGTAAGGCCTATAACAAAAAAATGATCGCAGTGGTGAGGAGAACAAGTGCCCTTCGTTTGCGTTAAGGGTACTTTTACACCCTTTATATGAAGATGCTAACGTCCTTATGTGAAAGCGGTCTTATACGTAACTGGCGAAATATTCCTACAGGAAGATTTAGTTAAATTCAGATGAGATACCTACCCTTATTTCTTACACAGCTAGATACTTACTTAGGTACACGTACTTACACAAATAATCCACTGCTTTTTGTTCCTGTGCGCTGCTTGACTCGAAGTATTATGTACGATTGATCGTACGTCGGGACATACTTAGATATATGATGTGGGTAGTTGAAAAATAGCAAAAGGAGAAATGAAGAAAACAACAGGTTCAATAATAATTTCTATAATTATTGTAATATAAAAAAGTGTTGGTAGTTATTCAACCCTTGGAATAGACAATAGATATTTCCTCTTAAACATAACAAATATGAGTGCGTGTGATGCGACCGGGGCGGAGTTGCCGCGCTCGTAAAAAAATATTATTTTTTAATCCGACCGTGCGCGCGCGTCACCGCCGCAGGCGCGTCGCCGCACACATACTTCTATACCATTTTATTACAATATAATGTGATCTAAGAAAAATAATATTTCGTCTAACGCCCGATACGGGGCGTCTGGTAAACAATTTTATACTATAATTTGTTTGTCCCTTATTTTAATACACGCGTTCTACTCGTTACAAATGTACGTAACCTCGGCTCGTGCCGCTAAGTGTGTTACAGCGAAGGCCCGACGTTGGTCTGTGGCTCCCGGCCCAAGGTACAAGTGCCCACTTGTGGGACACTCGCACGGTAGCGTGGTCACACGCGAGCTCTGCCCTCTCCCGGCAGACTCGGTACCCTCATCTCAACTACCTCAATCCGCCGCCAGAGGGCGCCACTTACATTTGCTCTAATATTTGTTAACATACGAAGACCACCTCCGTACTTTACGCTATCATATCGAGAATAAAAACATCCACTACAAAACATAATTTAGAATATTATTAACATTAGCTGCTAGTATCGTTAAGTTAAACGTTATGGTTTTCGTTAATTTACACACTATTATTTTCTCACTTTGACTTGCGGGACAGTATCAAAGGTTGAAGGAAGTGACAGAAGGAAGTATGGAAGTAAGAAGTAACATAAACATAACATACAAGTATAACGGTTTGTAGATACACACAATCTTGCTAAAGCTAGGACGCTTAAAATAGAATGTTCTTACATTAAATTGGTGTTTATGATTAAAAGTATCCCGTAGTAGATAACCTTGGCTAAGCGAGATACCGCGGCGTGCGCGTGAGGCTATGAGTCGTAGATACATAGGTACAGAGTAATTGAGAAGGAATTGCACTTGGGAAAGGATTCGCGACTCTTGGCACTTTCACTTACGCTAATAATTTGTCTCGGACATGTGAGAGTAACTGAAGAGATAGGACAGTGAGGAGACGTGCAATGGAAAGCGATAGAGTTGAGGAAGTAGTTCGTTATTATGTTGAGCGCCGCGCAACAGCGCTCGCCGGTCACTACGGGAGCGCTCGGCCTTGGCTACTGTATGCGGAGTGCGTGCGCGCGACACAGGAACATAACGTGAACATTGACCAAACACACAATACTCGACACATTCGATTCACTACGTAACTAATTACTTTCACTTGAGATAATATATTATAAAATATAAATATACTTTTAAAACGTCAAGAATTTAAACTTATTGTACGTACATGATGATGTAAGCAGTGTACAGCGCCGTCGACTTGTCGCCACTTGGTACTCTACACATATACATCGTTTGATTTATTTACTCGAGAGACACAAAAGCAAATGCACTAGACCTTATTGCCACACTTAAAGTTATTGCTACGACATATACATACCGCTCTACGTATCATATATAATTGTAAATATAATCAATCACAACATCCAATAAAACAAAAATATTGTTTAAATATTATTGCATTAATTAGTTGAACCATAACTCGGAAGGGGTTCTCAGTAAAACCACTGTATAATCTCTTTACATTTAGTGCGAGTAGTGTACAGTGCGCTGAATACCAGAAATACTGCGAAGTTCATACTTCAAACCGACATCGAGAAAATAACGTTACACATCTCTTAACCACGTTTCAAGATCGAGAGATTCCAAACGAAATTGGAGCTAAACGATTTGTCACTAAGGCACAATTTAAATTTCCCATTTGAACTTTATTTAACTCTAAAATAAACGAATTCAATTCCCCTTCTCACACCAAAGGCTGTGTAGACGCGAGGCGTGGCGGTGGCGTGGCCATCGCTAGCCACCGTGGGCCACTGCGAGCCACTCGGTACCACATCTATACAGATCGACGCGTATCAAAATCACTGCAAAAATATTCAATGTGCGTGTACGCCTTATTCATTGACTACATACGATATTCAGTTTAGAATTGCGTCCATAGTTTAGAATATACAACGTTAATGTTTTAATGGTTTGCTTAGGGTAACTTATAATTTAATTGCTTGGTGTATAAAACTCTGGCTTTGTCGCAGATTTGTCAATATCTTAATGTAACATCTATAACACCTTTGCGTTGGAACAGCAAATCAAACATGGCAACAAACTTCATTTATGTTAAGCAAAGTTTAACAGTACAATAATGAGATTTTAATAACTTTAAATATTTGACTAAGTAAATGTGTTGACTGTTTGAAGCTCATCAATTCTAAGTACAGAACCACTACTTGAGTATAAAAACTGTTAAAAGTTAAATTTAATGTTAACATTTGTGTTCTAACAGAGGGCGCTAGTTTCGATATAAAAATATAATTTCTTCCAAAATAACGTTTGGACTTCGAAGGGGTCTAACTAAGGGTTGGAAGTTGCAAAATTTTGTCTTAAACCTATATCTATAGTTGAGCTTAGGTACCGAATCGTTGACAGGTAAATTAGAAGTTTTCACACGAAAAATGGAAAAGCACTAGCATAAAATGTACGGACATGAATTCTAACATTTAACGATCTGGAATCAAAGGTGTGCTACGATTAATCTGGAGTTTTCTCGACTCATGAGTGGCTTGTATAACAAAGTTCATATTATTATACCTAATCATCACAAGCAATTTTTCGTCTGCCACAATTATCTTCATAAAGTTGCGACGTGTGAATGCTGCCTTAGTAACGATAATTATGGTGTTGTGCTTATCCAAGTCTCATCGCGGTTATCATGGTGTAACAAGAACAAGAGAGAAACAGATGCGTCGACACTCGTGGCAAAATTTCATAACGTGTGTACTTAGGCAAGCACTACACCTTAGTAATCCTATGCTTATGTATTAACGTCAACTATAAATATAAGTGCAAGTGAATGATCTCTATAAATAGTATCTAATTTATAAATATATCGATCGCTGCGTAAACATATTTATCGCAAAACTAGTATTATCTATCGTATACAAAAGCGCGTTGCGTGAGCCGACATTCGCGGCCCACAGCATGGGGAGCTTGCAGCGGTCCACGAATCTAATGACGATACACAGACAACTAGAATTACAATACGAGCTTCGTAAAGAGCTTTATAATTGATATAATCTTTGCATACTGGTGTTTGTTATACTGTGGACTCGGTACAGCGGTGATAGTTCGTCGGCAGTTTAACATAACATTTAGGCAATCCCTTATAACTTCCATTGTTTGAACCATTCCCTTGACGCCTACTTAGTGGTGCTAGCGCATATCCGGGTATTTAATTACCTGGAAGCGATAACTTCATACAGTGTCTGCCGCTCCCAGTAAAACAGACTAAAGTAATATTGCTTTCATTTACTATTTCAGTAACTACATACCATTGTACTTTTGTATCTTTTATCCTATTCTAACATCAATATTATGTATTAAAATCTTATTAATAAATGCATACAATCAGCAAATATCCGTTAAACATAACACTGATCGTTGTATTAAAACATTCTGTGGAAGCAGAGATAAATATAATGATATAATTGATCTATATTTCTGCAATAAGTAGGTATTTGTTTCGATTGGTGTTTTATACAGGTACATCGTATTAAAGTTATGTATCCTACCTAAGTACAGCTGAACACAGAGCTCTAATCTACTTTATACTAATGTCAAGTGTGTCCCGTCTCACGTAGATTGACACACACTTCAACCATTGCACCGAGTCCGCAGCGACTATACTGTAAAATAGTGCTTCAAAATTACTCTAAAATCTGCAGCTGAAAAAGACACTTGCTATAAGGCATTACTGACGATCACATCTGCGCTGAACGACAATGTTATTGCGACGATAGCTTGTACGTGTCTCCAAATGGCAAAATTGACGAAAGGCATTTTGTATTACACTATCACTTAATTAAAGCGTCCGTATCATATAAAACGCGATCCAAACTCACTGCAACACAAGCTTCCTTCCATTCACTATCCATAATATATTGAAAGATCCGAATTGACTCTAACGTCTACCGTCTGCAAGCCACACACACACCCCTCGCAAAACAAAAAGGAAAAGGAAAATAAAGAAACAAATATAAATCCATACATAAAAATTAATGTATTCTATTATCAATAACATAAGGTATAGTTACACAAAATAATAAAATTAGAGGAAAACAAATTTATACATAATCTTAACGCGAATAAAAAAAAACAAATTATACATGCTATCAACACAAGATGCTATTAAAAAAAAGAAAACAGTATTTTACAATTTCCTAAAACAATTGCCTAATGCTTTCTCACCAGCGCTCACTTGTTCATCAACTTAGCATAATAATTGTCAATTTGGTTTCAATTTTAGGGCTCATTTCATTGAGATTTAGGATTTACCTCAAAATGGTCAGAATAAACTACACATGTGCGAGGGAAGAACTAATATTATTAAGTAATCCGTTGATATGGTAGCGAAGGAAAACCGGCACATATAGCTTAGTGCGAGCCATCATCTGGACTACGAGAAATAATTTAAATAGGTAAGCCAGAGGGCTGACAGAGCATTTTATATTAGTAAGTCAGAGACTGGATAAATTCAACAATAAATTGAAAGGGTCCATTAAGTAATCGAATAATTTCATAATAGATTAATTAATTGTGGATTCGTAAGTAATAACTCGATCACAGTTCTTTTGTCAATGGTAATTTTGTGATACTTTTAATAATAAGACCGAAATAATAGCTTAATCACGAAAAATAAGCAACAAAACAAAATAATAATAATTGTATTATAACTCATTATGAATTATAACGATAACAAAAACCAAGTACATAGACGCGAGTTCCTAAACGAGATGCATTTAATGATTGCTGATAAGTTATTAAAATAAAAATAATTTAAAAATGATCGTAAACGGGTCAAAACGATTAACTAAACGCCAATGGTTTGCAAGACTCGGTAATACCAGATCTTTGATAAAATGCCTCGCAATAACTTCTACAATTTAAGTAAACTTTGCTTCATGTGCAATAAAATTAAAAGTAATACAATGCCACAATAATAAATAAAAAATAACTAAAATTTAAAATAAAACATTTGTGCGGATAGTAAGTACCTATGGTGACGAGATATTGTCAAAATGTTGCTGCAAATGTTACCAATTAAGACCAACAAAAATTAATGTACTCGTAATGTTAATTAAAAAAATCTGTACGTTCAGACGTCCGATGTATGTACGACTTTTTCTTGATTAATTGTTTTAGTGTGCGACGTATATTTGGACTTATCTTCTACTCACACGACAGTGTTCGAACGGCTACGGCTTAGTACTATCCATTGACATATGACTTGTCCCACCTTTTTAAATCAGGCGGCACCTTAACTAACTTACATGTTTGAACTCCCTTGCCAAACTAGTACATCGTCACAGTGAATGCTCGAATATTCTCAACAACTACCGTTTGACAAACGCGTACAATATTACAATTATAAAACTAATTAATTTAACTATTATATATCTCTAATTGGAATATATTCCCGGCACTATTCATGTGATGTTTTTAACTAGACTTTGAACGTGTGAAATGTAAATGGCATAGTACTGTAAGGGGGACCAAATACGTAGCTCGGTGCTGATAAGTTTTCTATTATTGCTTAGCACCGATTGTCTACGATATGGTAGGAGATAAGGAACACTGAAGTATAAGAAGGCTGAACGTACTGATCAACAAATAAAAATATTAAGTAGAGAAGGTATGCGCTGGCTCGTGCGACTCGACTGCGGGTAACTAGCGTAGGGTAAACAACGTACCGCGAGAGACTTCCGGGGACCGAACGCGTCAACACCTAAACTATAATATACTAATAACTGAACGCTGCAAGCTCATCTACTAACATTTACAATAACCACTTTATTTAAAAATAAACAAATGGTGTATTATTGTAGGGATCCCGTGAACTTGCTCTCTCACGCCAGGCCTCACTTACACATCCGAACACGCACCATTATACAAACATTATTATGTTAATTTCTCCTTGTCCGCTTAGCTATAAATATAGTTTACATAATATAAATTAAAATATAGAGTGAAAACTACACATTTCTTACAATATACTATGTACAAGGCATCTCTTGTCGCTCCTTATTAACAACTCGTGACCTCCGCCCTCACCTCACTTACTATAAACGTTCATACAAAAACCTATCTGGCACTAACATGTATATTCATTACAAAATGTATAATATAATAATATTATGTATATACAATCACAACATAAATTTGATAAACAACCGAGAGAAATAGATAATATATTGGTGTTACGGACACTTTGTTGCAGAGTCAAATCTGTTCATGTCAAGCATTATATTGTACTCTTTAAAAGTATTCATTAAAAAATATTTGAACTTTATTTTATTATTAAACGAAAGGAATTATTTATTTTGATTTGTTCAGAATTGCGTTTCACGGTCGAAACGATTATGTTTAATGATTTTTATCCTCCATTGCGTATCGAAGGGCAGTATGGAATTTACATATAAACGAATCTAGCTCCCCTAACAGAGTATTTATTGTCACTCCAAAAAAGTTAAAAATGCGAAGATCAGAGATAAAAGATTGTCTTGATCGCGTACTTTAATCAATTCTAAGCGTACGAAATTATATAGAACGCCATTGATTACATTGTTAATGAAACTACCTGATTTGTCCCCAAATTATTTGATATGTATACGAAATAATGTTTTTTTTTTTATATTAAGACATGACAATAAACAGGGTTTTGCTCAATCATTGTTCAGATATCTAAAATATGATGTTGGAACACGTTTCCTGGAGTTGTTCGGTAGACGGTGTTACATTGCGCGGCGCGGAGACGAGGCAGGTGCTACGGTCCAACTATATTAATTGAAACTTAAGTTCTTAATCAAAATGGAGTTATTATATTTACGCTCAAACTATATTTAGGCATGGCTCTTGGTATTATAGCCTTCATAGATACATAAATAAATCGGGCGGGCCACCTGTCGCCTTCACCTTAAGGATCTATTCCTTAAGGTGAAGGCGACAGGTGGCCCGCGAAAGTCGAATTTTCTTACGTTTTTTTTGCAATTTGCAGGTCAGTGTCAAGACGTATGTTAAAAAAAATACCGATCGAATTGAGAACTTCCTCCTTTTGGGAAGTCGGTTAATAAAATAGGAATCGCGGCAGTATAAAATGTCTATTTACTGAGTAATAAAAAGACGGTTGTATTGGTGATTTCAATCATTATTATTACTCAGTAAATAAACAATTGTTATTGCAGTGAATCCCATTTTGTTTAACATACAACTTGACACTGATCGGGAAATTGCAAAAAAAAACGTAAGAAAATTCGACTTTTGCGGGCCACCTTGTCGCCTGCACCTTAAGGATCTATGATTTGAGCCTCTGGTCTTAAGAGCCGCTTTCACAATTCATTGTTCTGTGCCAATCAGTATGGAAGTTATCCGTAGTATATTCCGGAAGTATTTCTGTGTTAAGTATCAACTTTATGTTAAGTAGCGACCTTAACGTTTCATGAGGTAGATGAAATATCACGTCTTTTCATAGTCACAGTCAATTTTGATAAACTATAATGCACCTTAAATCTTTTTGTCTTTAAGTAATTATCATAATTATCTACTAATTGGTGTTGTATTTTGTATTGGAACTTTGGCCCGTCTCGTCTCGCCGCCACACAATAAAATATTAATTATAATTGATATATCGGATTCAGTTGTTGGATCGCCCCGTTACATCGTCGAGTGATTACTTCCCGCCGCCGTTGCACTATAGTTAAACATCTAAACTAAATTATAAATCAAATTACACGTAATTCAATCGCGTAAATCAACATAGCGAAAGTATAAATCTGTAAATTATTGCGAAGACCTACAAGTGATCCCATACATGTTGAGATATTAATAATATACTCGATTGGCCCACATGCGATCAAAATATTATTTTTGTCGTATAACTCCCATTACACTAAGAAACGAGCAATTCGTATATGTGTTCCCGACAGTAAAACATTTCCATTGATAGGGAAGTAAAACTACAACGAAAAACACTTAAGATATGAATAGTCTATCACTTACATAATACAGAGTCGGTAATCAAATCGGACTCGACGCCGTCCGTTGCTACGCAACGATGCCTTATTTACAATTTTCTTACAAATTTTTACACTTTGCTTTTTGGTCATCGATTTGGGAAGAGAACGAAATGCGAAGACGTTGAGTTGGGCGATATCGCGGAAGTATCGCTGGGACCGAATGTAATTGGGCTATTCTAGTACATGGAAGCTACCATCGTACAGATAACTCTCGCGTTCTTCTGTTGCTCACATTTGATTGGGTTTCAGTCGGTTCGGCTGGTTTGCGCATCGTGTTCTGTCAATTTGTAGGACAATGCGAGGTAACCAATGCATTCAAACCGTACGTGTTTAATCCTGGGATAACTTCAAAGGCGTTAAAGGGATAACGTTGTGCCTACACACCTATCTTCGTTTAATATTGCTGAGTTTAAAATTATATCAGAAGACGCCGACCAAACTGGTGCCATCTTCTAATAAATGCGAACACCAAGCCACTTTACACCAATCATAGCGATTGAAGCATGCATACTATTCCCATTGAACGACATGAGTGATTAACATTCTCATTCGTTCAATGAAACTATAACTACATATTTGCACAGTTGAATCGCTACAACCATTATACAGTATGTGACGGATCAGGAATTTTGTATTTTTGCCTGTTTTAATAAATCGCTTTCGAAATATTGCTGTCAAAATATCAATGTCACCTTTTCATACACGTATCAACTTAGGATATGTTCATTAATCAACTCAGCATTTTTTTCGTTCATTAAAAATCAATCTTGAAAGCGTTTTATTAAAATTTGCCAAATTATTGATTTAACACACAGAAAACATACCGAATTACCTCTTTGAGTACTTAACTAAACAAAAAAAAAGCTCTTTTTCGACAAACACATTAAACTTCAATAAACCCTTCATCCCAAAAAGCGCTTAAAATTTAGTTAAACACTCAATAATAACCCACCATCCAACCCAAATAAATCACATACTGTAGACACGAACACAACATCACCCTAGCACAGTCGCGTCATTTGTCACCGACGTCACGAGTGGTCACTTGTCACTGACGTCACGAGTGGTCACTTGTCACTGACGTCACGAGTGGTCACTTGAAACAGCGCCGAATGAAGTCCCAGTGTTTGGCGCGTCGTCACTCGCGCGGCGCGTTCTTCAGTATGGAGATGGCGTGACGCACGTACTGCACCAGGTGACGGAACGTGGACGATAGGGAGAGCGGCCCGCACTTGCGGTCCACTGCTATGAACAGATCTGGAAAAGATAAATATAATATTAGGCGGTGAGATAAATATAAGGTTAGGCAGTTCTCATTGTATATGGACTTTTCAATATTCCAGACTGCTCAACTACATTAACAATACAGTGATCAGATTATGTATTTTGTCTGCGTGGATAAATAAATATGTATAGTGGTACTTCTTCCCGACGACCTCTATAACAAATAGCTGGACTAGTATTGATATTTTGTATTTTCTTAAATCCTTAAAATATGGATTTAATGAGCCATGAGCTCCAGCTCTTAGCATTAGCACGATCAGCATATAATGTTCCCACTGCTGGGACTGAGGCCTCCTCTCTATGAGAGGGATAGGCTATAATCCATCATACGGGCCCAGTGCCAACTTGGTTTGCTTATTTGAGTAGTGATCAAATAAATTTCACAAAGTAATGCGCCTGCCTGGGTTCGAACCCACGGCTTGCTGCTCGTAAATCGGGGTCCCAATAACTGTGCCACCGCTGCCTTCAGCCCTTATACCCATGTATTTTAAGTTTGGCGCAGCATATTGTCTTCCTCTCCCAAACATTGACAAGATAAGGCTAAGACTTTATTTACCAGAATAAATTACGAAATAAAACAAAAATAGAAAGTACCTCTATTAGCCCGAAGCCTGCACAAGGAATCCGCCTGCTCCCACAGATCATGGGCCACATACAGGAACGCGTAGTACTTGTTCAGTAACAACAGCGCCTGGTGCGCATGCGCAGGCACCGAGTGCGCCAGCGAGCAGTAGCCGGACGACGCCGACCCCGACCCCACGGACCCCACCGACCCCGCGGGGGACGGGGTCGGGGATAGCGGAGACACGGACTCGGCTAGAGCCGGCTGTAACAACCAGAGAGGGGGGGTTGTAGTTACGGAAGTGGGGGACTAAATTAAAACTACTGTTTTTGCATTCAGGTATCAATATTGCACTATTTGAATACAATATACGTAGCCTCTCTGTGAGATGGAATTGAATAGGGAAAATAATTTTTAAAATCATGATTAGGTTTAAATAGATATCGATCAGTATCAGCGGCAGTAAATATTCCACAACTGATAAGGCATTATTTGAACGCGGTCGATATGCTGATCGCGTTTACTGTCATTGGTGCTTGCACTGCTTGATTAATGAACGGTTTCAGGTCTCTTACTGAATATATTGGTGCATATTGATCAACGTACATCAAAATAACCGTCAGTCCATTACCAATTTCTTTATTGTATTTGTGTGTTAACGGTACATTTACAAAATAGATTACTTTTCGGTAACAACTACCAATAATCAATAGCAATGATCCAACCATTTTATCTAATAGAAGGGAGTCGAACCCCACTTAAAAACATAACTATTTACTGATTCATTTACACTAATATTATAAAGAGGAAAGGTTTGTTTGTTTGTAACGAATAGGCTACGAAACTACTAACAACTACTACAACGTTGGGAAGCTACACTATCTCCGGGTGACATAGGCTACTTTTTATCCCTGTATTCCCACGGGAACGGGAACTACGCAGGTGAAACCGCGTGACGTCCGCTAGTCACTTATATAGAAATCAAAATTACTATCAACTACTAAAAACTGAGCAACAAAAAAGGTATATAAGTGTAAAAATCATAAATATATTATTGCGTATATGGCAACGGCAAAACGAAAACAAATATGCAAGCATTAGCATATTGTCCTTTCACGTAGAAATTAAACTTTAAAACAAAACTTAAGTACACCTCTGCCTAACCCTTCGGATATTACAGGCTTGATATTATGTTACGTAAGCCTTTGCGTATTTTCTGATTATTTACGATCTTCATATCGCTATTATAAAAACTTAAAATAACACTCCAATAGAATCTTATTGTTATTCGCATTGCCAATATATGTAATAATATATCTAAAGTGTATTTTTCTTCACTTGTCTAAAATTGGTAAACAAATATAAAGTATAAAGATATCCAATTCTAAGTTATTTTTGTGATTAAACGCTGAATTTCAAACAGATTATAATGTAAATTATACCTTACTTGCAAGAAAATAAATGATAGTTTACCGAGTATAATTTGACAAGTGAACAAAAACACAGAGTTGTATAAAAATAAAAGACAAATTGATACAGACATCAGAACGTACCTTCTGTTGGTACTCGTGAACGATCTTGTTGTACTCCTTCACTTCGCGGTTGTACATCTTGAACATACGCAGGTATAGCAGCGCTTGGACTCTTAGGCTGGAAATATAGCAGGGATATGTTAGAATATAAATAAGTAAGAAATAGTAACATTTACTCTAATCTACTTTAATATTAACGTCAAGCCGTACAACGTACATGGGCAGACTGAACTTATAATACCACAAGGCATTTTCTCAGTACCAGAGTCATAATTTGTGCCCGGTTGGTGGCAATAGGTTCGACCCCTATGGAATTTAAAAGTGACTAGTGAAATTTCAGTGTAATAAAAAAAAATTACATCAGCGACATTCATGATTTATTTGTAAGCTGTACACAGGAGGACTAGACATGTTTTAATGCCACAAGTCATTTTCTATGTCAAAGGTTGACTTAAATGTTCGATATCGAAATCAAAATAAATAAATCGATTATACTTTAGAGTTAAACTCGGTCAACAAGAATCGAACTTATCGGTTTGACATTAAACCACGCTATGGGGCGGATTTCATCAAAGAAGCTGAACGCTATCAGCTTATAACGTGGTCTCTACCACGTTCAAGGGCAATGGTCCACAATAATAGTGACACTGTCTGATTCTAGAATTTATTTTAGATTATTGATGAATTTCGCCCTTAAATCTTTTGTTTTCAGAGACATGACAGCAAATACATAATCTACTTTATCTATAAAACTCAATCTCTATGATTGAAGAAATCTACTAAAATAACATATTAATACACAATAGACGCCATACTTACTTGAGTACAACCCAAGCTAGCATGATAGTAAAGAAAGATTTTTTGGAAATGACAATAACCGCAAAAAAAACCAAATTACCTGAGTATATCAAGCTTATTGAAAGTATCATGCGGCGACGCCCTAAACCGCTGCGGCATCGAGTGTATACTCTTTATATACTCGATAGTTTCCCGATAAATGGTGAAGGCGCCTTTAGTGTCGAGTTCTAGCTCCAGTACTCGGCCGGTCAGAACGAAGCATAGTACTGATTCGAGGTACAACATGACACGGGGAAGTGGTTCCTGTTCCTTCTCGGCGGCCGTGCGAAGACGCGTCGCCTCTTCAAGGTAGTATCTGTCGAGGGAAATAGTTGCGTTACGGCTAGTAACAACAATAAAGGGATTAGTATGATGAAATGACTGCGATATTAACGGCAGGTTCTTATTTTTCATCGCAGTTAATTTGTTAGTAGTTAAATAGCTCACGATTTAAAATGCGCTTGGCAAATATTTAGTATTAAATTTTCTCCCAAATCATGCTTTTTGTGAACTATTATCGCCCCATGATTTACATGCGTAGGCTTTTATGGGTAAACGCGACCATTGTATGATAATGACAACTTGATATTTATGATGAAAACTTGATATTGTTAACGATATTATAATAGATGAAATGAATGACATCCTGCAGGATTATTGCGTATCTTTTAAATGTCAGTGGCTATCATATTGTCCATGGATTAACTGTCAAATTAGTTATCGTTTAGTACAAAATGGAACCATTTGGCAGTTAATTGATGGACACTCTAAGATAGCCACTGTAATTTAAAAGATACGCAATAGCCCTGCTGATATTGTCCATGACAAAATTTTTATGATATTGATCATGACAACTTGATATTTTGAATGACAGCATGATAATAAAACTCACTTGTGATCCCTCTCCTCGTCGGAGAGCGCGTCAGCAGGCAGTCGCTCGAAGTAGGAGAAGTATATGGGCGTCTGCCCAGCGTACGTCTCCGTCCGCTCGTGGTTTGTAGCTGCCACCTCGCCGCCCTGGAGGAGAATAGAGGTTAGTTTCGTTTGTACCAAAAATCGCTAAGAATAATAATATATTATACAAAAAAAAAAGTTAAAGTTTAGTTAAAGTTTTTTATTATAAAGTAGTGGTTAAAGAATTTAAAATATCTGTGTTTTTGGCGGAGATGATAGAGTAATGACTTTTTACAAAACATAATACATTTACCAAAAACAAAAGTTCTAGATTTCGTTGTCCTATCTAACACATTTCAACTCTGTATTTTGCTGTACCTACCTACGCCTGTCGCGCACTGTCGTAACTCGCTACGCTACGATTACCCCGCCGCCCTTACCCCGCTCCCCTCGCTGTAATGTACTATCGTTTTCTTTTGCTTCGCAGACTTGGTAACATTTAGAGCGTACAATTTAAATATTTTTATTTTTGTAAGTAAATCTGATGAAATAAAATAAGTATGATGAATTTTTAAAAGTCATGGAACAAAAGTTGTTGATTATGATGTTAGCAACTTAGTCCTGAGAGGTTATCGGTGTTTTACAATTAACCCTGTATATATTTTATTTTATTTAATATTTATTTATATTTTATTTGTGTGTGAATTGTCAAGTCATTGATAAAATTTTCTTTATTATTTACGGCTAGTGACCTTAACTAGCCGTAAACATTTTGCATAACGCTTAAAATAATAACGGTTGTTGCCCGTAAACAGAATACAGTTCCTTCTAGCTAGAGTCTGACACCCGGTCTATAAGGGGCCGATCACATCAACGTGACATAGGTACATAAGGGGCAGTATGTGTTACCTGTTCAGGATGCGGCGTGTGCGGGCGCTTGGGTGCGTCGCGCCGCACGGGCCGCTGCAGCGCGCGCACCGTGTCGGCGCGCAGGCGCGACAGCGATACGCGCACCACTAGGCGTGCGCGCGGTCGAGGGACCACTGCGGACAAACGAAGGAAATGTTCAGAAAATTCACTCAATTATTTAGGTGAATATCAGCATTATTTGAAAGTCAAATTCCACTGACGTTCTTGAGTGACCCGCAAAACCGCGCTGAAATTGGCGAAAATAAAATTCCCTAGAAAATTTTGTTTTGAAGGGTGAGAAGTTATCAAATGACTCCTCCCGCTCTTGTGCAGAGCGGTAGGGAGTTTCAGACTTCTACTGACTAAAAACCACCCATGTTCGTTCCTAGCCCTTTGTATTGAGGCCGCGGTATCTCGCTCGAACAACCCGCAGCCCCGACAGGGTAATTCTCTTACCCTTATCCCAATTTATTTGGGCTCGATGCAGCATTTCTTATTCTTCCATACTCCTCTGTTGCTCTTCATCTCAGAAGTCACCTCCTTTCTCGCCATATCTTCCTCATCTCCGATCCTTAACACAGTCCATCCATAGTTTCTTTATTCTAACTAAACAGCAGTTTCAAGGCAAGTAGTTCTAAAACGCGAAGCGACGAACTAGGTCTTACACGTTGTATGTGATTTAAACTTTATACATACACACAGATCTAAAAAACACCATGGTAAATTCCAAGATCACTCACCATTGGAAGACGCTTCCTCGAGTCTCTCGGATCCGCGGCCGGACTTGAGACCCGACCCGACATCGGCTTCAGCGCGCACGTACCGCTCCGTCGCGATACGTTCCACGCGCTCCACCGGCTTGTCCAGCACCTTAGTTTAAAAAAATAACGATTATTTATAGAAATAGGCACATTTCTTTACAATGAAATCTCTTAACAATTGAAATGGAGCATCGCTGGGTACTAAGATACCAATTAGTACAACTGGTTGTCAGACTTTCCAGCTTCTATACTGACAAGATAAAACCCGTAAACCAATATAATTTTCCTAAACTAAGTTTAACCTGTAATTTGGCTTGCTTCAAGACAGAAAGTGCATAAATACTTCAGTAATATTGCACATTAACACCCGAGTGTGAAGTAAAATACTCAAATTTAAACCAAGATAAAAGTAAGAATATAATACCTTGCTCTCAAGCCGGTCGTGCGACAACTTGCTGTCGGACAACCGCGGCTTCGTGTCTGGAAGACGCTCGTGCGATAACTTCTCGACTATCCGCTCATTCCGCTCGCTCCGTTCGTTCCGTTCAGTCCGCTCATTCCGCTCACCTCGCTCGTTCCGCTCCCCTGATAGTCGATCGTGAGATCTTTCTCTCGGCAACCGATCTATCGACATCTTCTCGCTCGGTACCCGTTCGGTAGACCGCCTTTCGTTGAGCCGATCTGAGGAGAGACCCCCTGATAGCCTGTCAACCGAAAGTCGGTCGCTCGCCGATGAAGACCGGTCCGACGTGGAGGTACGCTCCGTCGATATCCGATCGACGGGCCGATCGGGTATCCGGTCATTGGAGGTACGTTCGGTCGGTATCCGATCGTTGACGATCCGATCGGAGGGTATTCTCTCGTAGGGAGTCCGTTCGGGTATCCGATCGCTGGGGGGTCGTTCGATGGGCACTCGGTCGTTGCTGAGTCGGTCGGCGGAGCGGCGTCGGTCAGATCGGTCGGATCTTCGGTCGGGCTCGGGCGGGGAGAGTCGGGCCATAGCCTCCTCGTTGCGTCGCTCGGCGGAGCGCTCCCGATGTCTCCTCTCCTCCTCGTCGGCTTCGGGCGCGGTGACCTCGATGATGGTCACCTGGCCTTTGCCTTTGCCTCCCTTACCTTTGCCGCCTTTACCTCCCTTGCCACCGCATTCGTCGCTTTTCTTCGGCGTAAAAACCTGAGAAAAAATATGAGTTATAAAATTCTATGGAAGTCGGTAATAATAGTGATGTGATATGGATGGACGAGAAACATTTTAGAACGAAGCTGGTATGAGTATGATAGTGATTAAATCGCTAAATATTGAGTGTAGATATGACGCTTTATAGAAAAAAAAGACAAAGAACTGAATACCACAAACTAATTGGGGCATGATAATGAAGCTCTTTCCGATACTAACCTTCCGGAAGATATGCGTCTTGGTGTCTTGTAGAGCATGATGGTGTGCGGGGGGGTCAGGCTCCACGTCACTGTCCACCGCGGCGGGAGGGGGCGCGGGGGGCGCGTGCACTGGCGCGGGGGGAGAGGGGAGGCGCGACTTGGGAGGGCGGCCGCGCTTCTTCTTGACGGGTCGCTCCTCTGAGGGACGCACCTTGGGCGGCCGTCCACGCTTCACCGCTCCCGTAGGCGCGGAGGGTATCACTCGGGGTGATGTCTAAGGGTAAAATATTCCTATTAGAGCCAATATATATAAAATCACTTATTACGGCTAATCTCCGAAAAAGCTCGACCGATTTTGACGGGACGTTCACTGGCAGATAGCTGTTGTTTTATGGCGACTTTATTTTAGAAACAGGATAAGGGTTTCGTTCATAGCAATTAAAACAATTGACATTTATTTCTTGTGACAAGTCCGCCACTCTACTCCCAAACCACTGTAACTCCTGTAAGCCAGAATCAACAGTGGCTTACAGGAGTTTCTCTGGGACTTCGTCGAGCTTCATGGTCTGGCGTTTTACTGGTGGTCGCACCAGAAAAGCGCCGAGACAATGAAGCCGAGACAACGGATGTCTTCCCGCAGCGAAATTAGTCAGAAAAGAATAGCGAAGGAGTAGGTAAATTGTCGCGAATTACGGCTAGTCTACAAAGTGTATTAGTTACCGTATGCCTCGGCGTGTCGTCATCGCTGGAGGCCGACGGCCGGCGGGTCGGTATGGACCGTCTCCGCCGCACGGCGCCCGGCGACGGCGAGGACGCCTCCGAATCCGACATCTCCGATATCGGACTCTGCAACAACATCAAAAAGATAACGTTAGGAAAGAACTTGTATCAGTTTTTCTTCATTCTTCAATCTTGTATGCAAAATCCGAAACAAAACCCAAACCCAGAGTCTTGAAGAATCTGGTTTTTCTCAAATCACTGGATGGGTATAGGCCTCTCCCAGGTTGCGCAACCAAACTTTGTTTTTTGCTCAGCCACCTTTCAACTTGCTTGATTCCTCCCGAATGGCTTGCATAATCATCGTCATCATCTTAGTCGATAGATGTCTAAGTGCTACCATCGTACGTCATCAGGGCAGACAGATGATCAGATGACAGAGATCAGACATAAGCTTCCCTCCAAGCATTGCCATCGTTACTAGTCCTACGCAGCTAAACCAGCCTACATTTAGCAATAACATCGCAACAGTGTTAAAATCAGGATTATCTAAAATAAAAATGCTTTCTTTATCTTTCAATTTCACCTGAATAACACTAAGCACAGTCGTAGACGCAATATTTCCGTGAATCGCCCCCACAACTTGCCACAACAAATCCTTTAACTTAAGGTACTGGTACCAGATCCTCTCTCGATCTTCAAACGGCAGATCACTGATACTGTTCTCAAAGTTCATCAGTCCGTAGCGAAGGGAACTCTTTAGTAAGGAGAGTTGGATCCATTTTTGTGTGACGTCTTCTTGGCTTTCAGCCATTATGTGATGGAGTAAGTTGTAGTACAGGCCGAAGTAGATATCCATTTTGTGCTATAATCACTTTACAGCTTGATGTTGATTTCTGTCGATGACTATTTTTAGGCAGTCATCTTAATCATGAGTGGACGATTTTTTTATTTTGAAAACTACACGATTACTTTACAGATCGTTTAATTTGGATGCCTTTCTTTTTATTACAACCGTGAAGATCTATTTTTAATCATTTCCAACAATGTTTCACAAAAGGATTCAGTTACAAAACGTCGTGTAACTCAAAACACAAGTGGTGTGAACTCAACGCGATCCCAGAATCAACCGCGAGCTTACGACTCAGATTGTAACGAACGGTTACTAAGTATTCTTACTCAGACACGTATGGCTACTTTGTTTCCAAGAAGTGTTTATCTTTAGGAACATAACACCTGGGAAAGGGTCGCTTAATATAGTCGAGATACTATTGCATTGCGAGCTAAATACGGAAAGTGCTGGGTAGGTCATTCTTGATCGTGAGAGGTAGATGTACCTACCAACAGCAATTCAGCATTTTGTTTATAATTCTAGAAACGAAAGAAAATATCGCAAGGAAACCGAAAAACCTTCTCTGGGAACCATGGCCTAGAGGGAAGCGTTCCCCTTTATCCCCATAAATAGGAACGTTATACGTAATGCCTATGACATTACGTTCACACAATTCTAAAAGCTTGGCTAACTATGTTTCATAATGGAAGAGTTTCTGAACGGTCAGCTTGCCTTATGGGGTTGCTGTAATATTGGCTCCTACTCGTAGGCTCGCTACTGACTTTATGCTTATGTAAGTGGTTTTATAGAGAAACAGAGAAGTAAGGAAGAAGAAGACATGTTGAAATTGGGATAAGGGCCAGATAATGATAATGTTGAAGTGGCTATACAGTCTTTTTAAGGCAAGTCAGAGGCCCATAGACGGCATAAAATCTCTGACACAAGGTTAGGTAGTAACTATACGATATACAAGAAGAATGCTGTCTTTATAAGTTCACCCGAGTCTAAGTTTGTTGACAGTTTCTATCAACACCTGCTGAAGTTTTAAGTATTAAAGACATGTGACAAGTTGACGACAGCTTCGAGAAATACCGACTTGTCACCGATCTGCGACACGTTCGCTTGCTAAATAGGGCAGCTGTTTATACTTAGGCATCTTAGAATGGTATAGCCACAAGCTGTTTAGTACTGGAAGTATGAATTACGTGAAAGATAGATCAATTATCCTTTTTTAACTTTATTTCCATTGAATATCTAATCATCATTCCCAGGTAGTGGTATATTAATATTGGAGGCATTGTGTTGGATATCCTCCAACTACATAAAGGTGCCGACGTCAAAAGGCGACTGAACTGGAAATGGACTGGAGTCGGAAGACGGTAACAGGGTGATGGTTTTCTTTTCGAATCGATGTCTTCAGATCAGAATGGACCCAGTGGGTGGTCATGTTAATAGCAACAGTAAGTGGCGTTAAAACGAGTGTCATGGTGTGATTTGGCAAAATCCTATGTCTGTCAGTGCTGGACTAGGCAGAGCTAAATGATTGAAGACTGTCCCACTAGTATGCCCGCTGAATAAGCCGTAAAAAAACTCTGATATATTAAGCTGAAATTCAGTCTGTTAAAGAAGCTGCAAGAAAAATTACTCTTAGATTACATCCAAACTCACCGGCTTCCCCTTGATATCAGCAAGAGCATGTCTGACATCTTTCCCCGACTCATATGTCTCAGGCGGGTGCGCGGGCGGGGGCGCGAAGTTCGACAGGCTCCAGGAGGAACGCTGCGCGGGGGCCGCGGGGGCAGCGGCAACGGGCGCGGGGGCGGCGGCTGCTACGGCCGGCGCAGGCGCAGGGGCCGTGGACTCCGCTGATGAGGACTCTGATTCGGAATCCTCGGAGGGTGATGAACTGCCTGATGTCGGACTGCCTGACCCGATTGGTGATATAGGCCTGTAAATTCAAATTTTAGTCACATTATAAAAATTTCGTCAGGTTTTCTTTGTTGGTGGGGCTTTTTGCGAGTTCTTACACCTATTTGGTCACGTTAAAGTAAGTTTTGAATTTGGACTGAAACTGATAAGGCACCCGTTCGATGTATACAAATTGGAATTTACTTTCAAGCAATTCATCCGTCTCACACATTAATTGAGAATAGCTGCACTTCCATATTATACTCGTAATGAGCTTAATTTTAAAATGTGCTATTTTGTTTATTAAAAGAGTCACTTATTTTATGCAAATAGATGATTGTTATTCTTGATCCATGATTGCATTCATAAATAAAACGACAAAAATCGTAATGCACAAAAAACAAACGTGCAAACGTTTCAATTCAAATCAAACGAGAAAGCTCCCGTTCGCTTGGCTCTTGGACTTGTTGAAATTAATTCAATTTCAGTCGCGTACTTAAAACTTACGAGTTTCCACTCGAGATAAAAATCAATTAAAAACTTAGCGCTTACAAAGAGAAGTGCAGACGTGGTGTAATTTAATTGAGTTAGTACGGGAATGAACCTGCTACCATTGGTTTGGTGGACGCAAGCACTGCTGCAAAGCACAAGACCCTTTTTTTTGGCGGGTGGAAAATCATCAAATAACTTCTCCCGCTCTTGGGCAGAGCGAAAGGGAGTGTCAGACTTCTACTGATTTAAAAACTACCCATGTTCCTTCTTAGCCCTATATGTCGAGGCTGCGGTAACTTGTGAACAATCAGCAGCCCTGAAGCACAAGACCCTCGATTTGATCCTCGTGTCGGGAGAAATATTATTGTTTTTTTTTTCACCAGGGATTTGTAACAGCCCAGAATTTGGTTCTGTAGCCGGTTCATGGCAATAAGTTCGTCCCCTATTGCATAGGACTGGCCAGTATGTAAGTATAGGGTACGTCAGTATCTAACCCTTCGAAGTACATACTATGGGATTTCGCTTATTAGGTAAATACGGACTGACAAAATGCATGTGTATAGAGGTACACCTCTACCAAAACCTTCGCAGATTACAGGCGTGAATATAAAGGAATGCACTTACGGTCCTATCGCGTGTGTGTTGGCAACCTCGTCATCGCTCTCCGATAAGCAAGGACCGATGTCCTTGTTCACCACATCACTGGTAACAGAAATAAACATACTATTTACTTCTGAAAAATATACTTCCTTATCTTGAGACCCTATAACATTATGAGGGGTAAATTTATGTCTGGTTTCAATTGCTATTTAATGCAGGAGTAGTAATATGTAAACAAAAGCATAAGAGTCACGTTAAATATCGATTGCAACTCTGAGACAAAACCTATTTCATAATAGTACGGTTCCCAAAATATATAATTATATGTATGTTTGTAACAACATCAAATTACAATCAAAGTAGGAGAAAATCACTTTTAAAGTTGCGACGTATATACATACATATTGGTGCTCGTGAATGTACTGATTGTTTGTATGTTTGTACACACAACGACCCATCAAGCTATAAATTTCCACTTCCAGTATACCATGACCGAGCTTTGTATAGATTTCCCGTACAAAAGAAGATCCGCATAAAGTGATTTTCTATAGCTAGATTGGTCGTCGCCTGTACTACGGAGATCACTGACTGTCGGCCATTTTTCAACCTTATTACTTACAGCAATGTGGTGAAAATTGGCAGATCGTCACCGGTAGTACAAGCCAGGCGTTCGTGTGCGTAACCCCATCGTACCTAGCCGAAAGACCTTTCATTTGCATGCAGGAGTGGAGTGGGACGTATGTTTACAGGACAGCCCACCGAAATTGACGAAGTGAATTGCTCGGTAGTCACTAGGTATGTAGGTTATTCTAAAAAATGTGTGGAGGTACTGGATTGACGTGTGTTTGACCCTTGATGGGGGTATTGAGAATTTAATCTAAAGGTCTAAATATTTAGATTTATTTTAGCAAGAAAGCGTATGTAATATGTTTGCTAGAAGAAAAGATTCAAAACAGTCTCTAATGTAGCTTGACATATTTTAATCAATATCTTGATATATTTTAATAAATTTGACGGCACGTTTGGCGCAGTTGCTCGAGCAATGGACTGCTGCGCTGCGTGTCGCGGGTTCGATTCCCGCACGGAACAAATATTTGTATGACCTACAGATTGTTGTTCCGGGTCTGGGTTTTTGTGTATGTGAAGTTTAAATGTTTGTAAACGCACCCACGATACAGGAGAAATTCCTAGTGTGGGTCAACGTTTTTAAAGAAAAAAAAATAATCACAATGAGTTGAAAGTGTTGTAACTGTCAGTATGCCTTGATAGAACAAGTTCGTGTAATGCTACAGGTACACGTAACTTTCAGGCCTTTCCGCATCATTTAAGAATTTATTTTATTAAATAGAGCACAGGGCTCTAATAGGTAGTCTATATTTAGAAAATGTCTTAAAACAATATAACGATATCTCTCAATCGATCTCACAACTCGAAAGAAAGCCAGCTGCTTCACAGCTACACCCAATGTTTATCTATTACATTGAAATTTACGAGGAACCCTTTTAAAATGAGATAGATACTCACGGAGACACTGAACTCCTCGAGTTCGATATCCGGTTGTCCAAACCTGTAACAAACAAAAACATATATTTATTAAAGGCTTCAATACTTCAAACATCGTAAAACACTCGTAAAGTTACCAATTATGTAAATCGTCTCTGTCCATCTGAGTTAAACACAAAATTTAATAACTGTGTACCGTTATATGAACAATATGTTCTCATTAAAAAACGTAATTAATCTTTGGATGGTTTTATTGGTAAATAATGTTTCGTTTAAAGATGTGCAATTAAGGAGTTCCTGCGGTTCTTGTTAATTAGTGTCGTGTGTTTGTTTGTGTGATCATTTGTCACCGCTATGTCCATATATAGGTCCAGTCTCCGAAGCCCAAGGCTACGATGCATTAGACTTACACAATTTAGCAACCGTAAATTCTACAGCCAACTCCATTACTGGATAAATATCAACCATATTTAACATCGGGGCTGCGATTTGCGATTATTGTCCTAAGTAATCTCTTAGAAACGTCACTGATTATTTGCTAAAAGCAGATTGCCTTTTAAATGCTAGTAAAAGTGAAACAGAATAAATAAATAAATGTGATTACGTCGGGTTCTATCAACATCAAGTATAAGCGTTGTTAATGCGAAGTACTTTCGTATATTACAGCTAAGAGCTTTTCATTTTCTTTTATAGTTCGTAAGGTTGGTTATACAGACTCTGGTGGCTCAGACTGCTCAGATTGTGCCACACAATCCGCAGTGAGTATTCATTAGCTGCGACAACGCACACAAATAACTCTATGCATAATAAATGCCACTGTACAAGTGGCGGTTACTTCGATAAATTAGACTCTATTCAAAACGACCGGACTAATGTACTTGGCTGTAAAAGGACGCGGTGACACATACAATACATGTGTTTCCTTTAAGCTTTTTGCTTTTTTCAATGACGAATGGACGCAGTTAATAATGCGTCTGAATAGGATGTTTTATTGGAACAACCTACAGCTGACCTCGAATCATACCATTATTTATGCTTGTTTAAAATAATTTTTGATTGGTCACGCATAACATCAAATTATCTTTTCATGGAAAACTAGTTTACGAATGCAGATATAAAACCACTGCTATACAAAGGTTGCATTCAAAAGCCACACCAATTAATCGTATTAAAGGTTGCTTTATTAAAGTATTCCTGTTGATTAATGGTGCATTAAAGCTCATCGGCAAAAACTGCAGTACGAGAGAAAACTGAATAAAATCCCCCTTCGTCCATTGCTAGAGTAATTAGCTAAAGAGTCCAATTGTGTGGTTTGACAGCAGCACATACACCGTGTATAAGTGCATCGCGTCGAGCGCGGCCGGTGTTTACTTAGGCGTAGAGAAATGTAAACATGTGGTGGACTCGCTGGTAGCGGGTTCGGTACCAGGCCGATACCCTACCGACTTTAAACAACCTATAAAAGTGCCTTGAACTCTACGGTGCACATAATTATGTTTAGTGTAAACATTACACTTCTCACAATTCTCACGGATCCCTCGTCCAAATACTTGGAATGATTTGAACTTTCAAGCTGGTTCTGGTGTGAAAAGAAACTTCAATATGACTTACTGAAACCTTGTTTCACGTAGGTACCTTTCTAGACAAATGTATTGATCTATTAATATAAGTACACAATCTATAAAAAGCCAGACAGGTAAAGTACTATCAATCTAACAAAATATGAACACTCATGAACAGCATGAAAAAAAATCTAGATTGAAACTGCGCATTTATTTTCCACGTAAACACCTGTAAATCCCATCAATAATGTCAATGGCTGCCGTCGATCAAAATCATTCACTCACTCACTCGCGGCTTATCCCGTCAATCGAGATCGAGAACAGAGGGAATACATATTTAGAGAAGTGACATACTATAATTTACCCCGAGACCCATGACGTAAAGCCGAGGACTATGACCGTCAGTCCTTCGAGGTTAACAACCTCTAGGGTTGCGGTGACTTGCGAGTGTCAGACAGGCGACGGCCGAACCTGCGGCCCTTTCGACTACGAAACTTAGACTATATAGGTAGGCCGTTTTTACTTCAATTTAGGAATTACTCCGCCTCTTGAACTTGTATGAACTCGTGAACTTGAAAATGAACGCCTAGTTCTTTTCACATTTTGTATACAGTAAGTAATGGATTTATGTAATGTAATTTCAGGAGTGAAACGTGCTTAATCCAATGTCAAAGTCGAATGTCGCACACAACTGTTCTTATACGTCCTAGGATTAGGAGATCCCATTCATACATCCTACGCTTAACTGTGAGCAACTAAAAACACACTCATCAAAGTTTGTGCGCTATAAATAGGTTGAAACTAGCGGTGTAACGTTGTTTGTAGCGTCACAGAGCGGAGCGGCATGTGACGTCATTGTACTCACTGCTTTACGGATACAGGACAAGGAGTAAAACACTAATGGAGTGACAGTGCATCAACGACGTCACCTGTCGGAATTGCGTCACCGGTGAATGGCGCTAGCATTCGATTAATTACTGACGCTTCTGACCCCAAACTATTCAGTCGCCTTCTAAATATTCGTTGGTACTCTTCTGTCATTTGTACTCTTTGGTACGGAAGTTAGAGTACTGCGCTGCAGAGTGCGACATGCGCTAACTTGCGTAATGAATGACCACCCACGTTACTAAAGTTTACTTGCACGTGGATGCGGCTCGAACGTGACTACACGTTCGTGTTATAATAGTAAGGGATTTCAAATTGACTGATGTTTCATAAACAAGAGATAAAGTATGAAGGAAATCGATAGCTAGCCATAATCTTTTGAAATCAAATCAAGACGATTACTTAAAATCTCGAAAATAAGAATTGTTTATCCAACTTAATTGAAGATGAAGATGCGAAGCTAAGTAATCCTCCTTAGTAACAAAAAGCTCAAAAACAAACATTGCTTTTTACTGATCAACAAAAAGTCTACATCAATAACACTGTAATAAATTCAAAAGCTAACTAATTAAGTGATGCAATAAAATAATTTTGTTTGTTTTCCTCAGGGCGGGCCGACCGACGGGCGTTATTTCACCACGGCCTTAATACGCCATAAACGCGCTGTATACGGCAAGCCGCGTGCACGTGCCCGATATTTTTTCTAGTGAGGTATACAAGTTACCGTTGCAAATCCAACATGTAAATTATGGCGAATTGTTTAATACTTGTTTTGATGTTACAAAAGCGTGTTACAGAACGTGACACAGTGATGTAATAAAGGGTTATCGGTTGATGTTTCGAAATAAACTCGTTTATGTTGGCAACATTTTTAGTACTTTGTAGGGCTTCCGAGTATTTGCCACGCCGACGCCGGAATGAACAGTTACTTCGTTTTACGAAATGTATTTGTAATGTAGTCGAATTTTTTGTTGTAATGTACCGTGAAAAACGCCGATGAGGTTGACCGCGGCGAAGGTGGTGTGACGATCCGATCATGTTCGTAGGGCAAGCGTAGGCAGAAATTTGTTCAAATCAGAGAGGATTGGAGGGAGAGAGGGGAGGATTTTGCCCAGCAGTGGGACACAAAATAGGGTACGAACGGAAAAAAAATTGTTTCTATACAGAAGCGCGCCTTTCGCCTTCAATAGGTTTTACATCTTATTTTCCTTATATTCTAAACGAGACAACAAAGATCACAATAGGGTATTTGACAAAAAAAATCTAATTAGTCCGACAGATAGATTTCCAAAAAATATTGGCCACAAATTTTTGCTTTTTTCACGTAAGCAAACAATGAAGACGATAAAGTGCTCTGAAAACTCGTGTGACGTCATATTCTAAGACATTAGTATGACTTTTTTTGGCGTTCAGTAACGTAACCAACCCCCACTCAAATCTTTTACGCGTTTTATCTTCGTCAATTTTTATTGTTTTGATAAATCAAAAAATACGTATCCAATATTTTTCGATAATCTAACAGACGGACTAATTAGAATCACATTTTTTAAGTCAGTAAACATCACAATTGCACACCCATACTCAGTCCAGTACAGTTGAAAAGAAAATAATAAGCAAATCAATATCCTTTGTTATAGTTGGTGTTATGCTGTTCTTACGACAACATCCGGCTCATTGGGTAAACCACTTAATATCGAGTAGGTTTTAGCACTTAGCACACAACGTATACCGCTAACGAATTTATGCGTGTATTATTACTTCACAGTTTCAGTGCAATGAAAGGCTCGTTTGTTAAGGTGAAGGCGACAATGTAGCCCACGCAATTCGTATTTTCTTACGTATTTTTGTAATTTCCCGGTCAGTGGCAAGTCGTATGTTTAATAAAATGGAACTCGCGGCAGTAAATAAACATTTTAAAAGAAAAAAATGTAAGAAAATTCGAATTTTGCGGGCTACCTTGTCGCATCAACCTTATGCGGCCGCCACACTGTGCTCCTCGCACTGCCGCTATTTGCCGCGATGTTGCCCGCTCTGCCCACAATGCTCTACTCGCGCAATTAATCGCGACGCTCCTACAAAATCAAAAACCGACAACATAGGGAGCGATGGGCAGGACGAGGAGCATGACGTGCGGCATGACGAGTAAAGTGGCCATAAACATAGTGTGGCCACTCTGCCACTTTTCCTCGCTACTTCCCATGCCACTCGTCGAGTGTGTGGCGGCCGCATTAAAGGGTTTGCGGCTAATATTCATTGTACTTTCAATCGGTGTTTTTTTCATTGGGTTTTTCTTTCAGGAATTTCTCAGTAGCCACCACGGAGCCTGAATTTGTGACCGGTTAATGCCAATAGAATGGCCTTCTAATACATGGGACGTCTGGCGAAATGTGGGTGCACTAGGTAGGTTCACCTCAGCCTAACCCTTCGGGGGTTACAGGCGTGATATCTGTTCTGTCTTTACCTGTATTAATAATATTTCATACCGTACATTCCAGTCGTTCAGTGCTTTTATCGTGACAACACGTCATCTCAAAAACTTATTACCTACGTCTTCGTACTTACGTCGTATGTCACAAGTACTTTAATAAGGGTCTAAAAATATGTATTAGAGTCTTGTATAGGCTATGGAAAATATTACGTTTATATAATATAGGTACATTCTCTAATCTATGTCTTCAGCAGATCTTTTGTAGATACTTACTTAGTTCCTTTTTGTATAAGTTGCGTGATTTGATAGAATTTCTCGTAAGTATTAGATATAAATAGATGTTCAACTTGTGCCTTTATTTTTGTGTATGACGTCACTAGGTAACATTGGAAAACGAGTATCGATTATTTGTAGTGAGCAGTAATTAAAACTGTTTTTCCTTTGTGTTTCGGATGTGGAAAGCCCTCAACAGCCTTTTCTCATTTAACTCTAAGCTAAGTTGGAATACCACTAGCCTTGTACTGCTTTAGAACATTCCGTAGACAAAGAATATCATAAGTATCACTTAGCACGTTAATAGAATAAGCGCTTCTTCACTTCTAAGCGCAATTCCAAACAAAGAGATGTTCCGTAGTCACACATAGAAGACAGGATTACGATCACCAATTCACCATCAATAAGTCGGAGTTCTAATAAAAAAGTGCGTAGCGGTCCTTGCCATCGAGATAGCTATGCAGCGTTACGAATCGAACAAACGTCACGCATGGCCGCGCCTCCATCGACCACCGGTGCCATCGACCACCAGTGCCACCGGCCACCGGTCAACAACCACTAAATATTTGTTTACATCGCGCCCACGGCCATGTTTATGGCTTGATTCAACACGGAATTCATTTTGAAACGTTATGTATGATAGGGAAATGGATTTTATGCAGCCATTGTTCCATATTTTCTGCTGGCTGAAATTGGAAAATTGTTGACGCATATTATATTCGGAAAATGTATAAATCCCACTAAAAACAAAACTTGTAAAATATGTCAAGCCGTGCAACTCAGTTCTATTATCGTAAAAAGTAGTGAGATCTATGTAATACCAAGTCAGTGCATTCGCCAATGCGATGGCGATTAGCTATTAGAATGGCCTGTTTAACATCAATTGGCGAGTGTGATGCAGTGGTCAAGTCAATCTATTTATTTTTTATTACATCAAAGATTTTTAAGTAGGGACTGAATATATTAACTGACTTGGTCTTACAGAGATCGCACTACTTTTTACTAATGCAACTAATGGAACTGAGTTGCGCGGCTTGGCATTTTTTACAAGTTTTGTTTTAGTGGGATCTCATTTCTTTTTGTAGCGTCTCTCATTCTATCTATTTTGTTTTTTAATAAACAATACATAGGTTTATTCGAATTTGGAACAGTCTTAATCATAGATTTGAAGTACTGCTAAAGTACCTACTCGACAAGCTGAATCAAACGAGTAAAAACTCGACAAGGTCAAGTCGTTTTATAACGGAATTCCTATGGCCACCTTCAAGCTCCATTAGCAGACCTTGGAGGCCATCTAAAGACAAAGTACCTGTCAAGACGAATCTAATGAGTCTAAACTCGACGGGTTATGTGGTTTTAAAACGGAATTCCTATGGCCACCTTCCAGCTCCATCATCAGACCCTGAATACCATCTTAAGACAAACTACTCGACAAGACGAATCAAACGAGTCCAAACTCGATGGGGTTATGACATTCTAAAATGGAGTTCCTATGGTTCCTATATCCAACTTCCAGCTCCATCATTAGATCAGTTCCATGTCATCATAATATTGCATTGATAGGCGATATACATATACGTGCAAAATTTCAGATCAATCAGGAACTAGGAAGTGTGTTAAATTTAACTTGTAAAATTCATTCACTGAAAATGTAACTTTAACTTTGTAATCCTATATTATTTATTTGGGATAACAAAGTTATTTATGCAGCTGGTGTATCTAGAAAACTAGACTGAAATTGCATTTTTTTTAGTTTTTCCATGATTTATACACTTAAAACTAATTGTATTCTGAAGCTTCTATGTCTGTTAGAAGTGCCTTAGACTTTTGATGATCGGTCAGTCAGTCAGTCAGTGAGTGAGTGAGTGACAAAACTAAGGAACTTTGATTAGTTATAATTCTTAAACTACTGGTTCAAAAAGAATGAAATTTAAATATACCGTGTTTATACAACGCCTAATTGGTTACTAAAAATTCAGGCTTCTCGTTTTATCCACAACGAAGTTGTAGAAGGTCGAAAATGGCCTGAACTGGTTCGAGAAAAGGTACGACCGTGCCGCTTTATTGCTCGACTTGGCGGGGGCACTGCCGTCCCTCAGATGTATGGTGATAAAGATAATTCAAAAGTTGATGATCTAATATAAGTAAATGCTTTTAGTTTTAAACTTATGTTCGAGATTGGCCGGAGATACCGTACGTCGAAAAGTGGAAGGCTATGGGAAGTCTTTGCCCAGTGGTGAGACACAGGATACTAAATTACAAAAAAGATTAGAACTAAATACAACCGATGCAAACCCAGGGTGAGCTACTAATGCGCCTTCATAGTTAGAAGATACCCTAATCATCTGTAAATTACTGTAAAAGATTATGACGATTTATTTTCGTTTCAAATTCATATCACTTCAATTTACGTTTTTAAAAGTACAACGTTTTAATCAAGTCCGTTGACAATTTATTCAGCATAGCTCTACTTTGCGTACACTATTTAAGAATGTACAAGCAGAAGAAGGAGATGCAAGGACGCATACATAAATCATGTCACAGAGTGCAGTTCGCGAGTGCGACAAGCCGCGAATAAGAGCAGCGGATAGTAAGACAAATATGCTAAACATGGCATCTGTTGCTGTCTGCGGAGTTTCACAACTCCGCACCAACGATCGCGCATTTGTTGTTGTATTTTTATGTTGGAATTTTCGTAGTTTCAAAGAAACTTATTAGAACCACAAGATTTTCGTAAAAACGTAGTCATAATTTATAGCTATGTTAAAGAAGAAGATGGAAACGTGTTACAAAAGAGTTACATATCGTGCCGATTAGAATCATTTTGAGAATACTTACACAAAACATAAAATCACGCCTGCAATCTCCGAAGGGTTACACCCTGATTTCGGCAGTTATGTTTAAGTACCATAAGTATACTTACCCTATAACATGAGAATATTTCTGTGACTAACTGACTACTCAAAAATGCAACAATAGGGGATCGGACTGGGTCAAAGAAATATGATTCTAATTAGTCCGTCAGTTAGATTATCGAAAAATATTGGATACGTGTTTTTTGTTTTATCAAATTAATAAAAATTGACGAAGATAAGACGCGTCAAAGATCATGAGTGGGGTGTTGTGAGTGTGACGTCTTTTGTTGGTGAAAAATGTACTACCATGTGACGTTTTCGAGGAATTCACGACTTTTCGAAGCATTGTATCGTCTTAATTTTTTGTTTATGTAAAAAAGAAAAAATACGTGTCCAATATTTTTTGAAAAAAATCTGACGGACTAATTATTATTTTTTTGTCCGATCCGCTATTCGATATCGATAAAATATAAGTTCACGCATGTCGCTTTGTACAACATAAAGTTCAAAATTCTCTTGCTATTAGATATGTGACCTTCTAGATATATGTACCTACGGGCTATTTTTAACTGTGAGCCTGAAGTGGGCGAGAGGATGTAAGTACACACTTTGATAAACTTATTCAACAGCAACATTGTATATGAACTAGAAACCCAATTTATGTGTTACGTTTAACAGGTTCTAAAAACCGAATGCCTCGCTAGCCTAGTGGGTGCATGCGGGACTGCTGTGCGTGAGACCCTGGGTTTGATTCCCAGCTCGGGTAGATCGTTTTTGGGTTAACATAAGGGGCCGTTCAAGTATTACGTAAGCATTATGGCGGGGGGGGGGGTCTTTGCTTTGCCTATTTTTGATGACATGGGGGATGTTAGGGTCTACTCGTAGATGGTGATTACGTCTATACTTGAAAAAGAAATGCATTTTCAGGTATTGTGTCAGTAAAGTTTGTTAAAATGAATATTATGTGCATTAAAGTCCTGCGTATTATTTTATTTCTAGAATTATATCTGCTGCTCATGAACCAATAAAAAAACAGAATTCGTAAAAAGAAAAATGCATATATCAATGTTTACGTAAGCGTGTGTGGTGTGTGGGGGGGGGGAAAGCTTTGATTACTTTTTCTGACAAGGAGGACGGGAGGACGGGGGGGGGGGGGAGGTAAATAATTGTAGTAAATCTGCCTACGTAATACTTAATATTTTTTTCAGTAGCAGCTACGGAGCCTGCATTTGTTTCCGTTTGATGGCAATGGACCCGACCCCTTCTACATGGGACTTAACCGTTACCAGCTGGCGAAATGTGGGTGTACTAATAGGTATATCTGCCGAACCCTTCGCGAATTACAGCCGTGATGTTATGTTATGTTCTAAAAACCAAACAATATCTATTTTCTAAAACGTTGTTCAAGTTTAATAAGCCTCATTCATGTATAGGCATGCTTCCCACTTAATTATTTATACCTCGTAATCTAACTTAAGTACCTATGTAACTCACGTGATGGAAAAACCTGTCGTCTGTCAGAATTTAAGGTCAAAGAAAATCCTAAAATCTTCTATTTCCAATTTATTAATGTCGCGAGAATCAAGTACGAAAAGCGCTTTTAACAGAACGTTACAACGACGTCATATAGTACATTGCCCTTTTAATTACTGACAACGAGTTAGAAATGTTATTAAAACGATACTAATGGTACATTCCAATGTCAATGCAAACATTTTAATTGTTACTGTACTTACCTGTTGTTTCTTTTTATGTCTTTTGAGAAAATCGTGTTCGTTATTTTATTTGATTACTAGCTGTTGCCAGCGGTTTCGCCCGCTTTAACTCGAAAATTATCCCACGGGATGATAAAATCGGGATAAAAACTATCCTATGTGTTAATCCAGGTTATATATAAGGTACTATCTGTGTACCAAAATTTATTCAAATCCGTTTAGTCGTTTTTGCGTGAAAGAGTCACAAACATCCATCCATCTATACTACAAACTTTCGCGTTTATAATAATTATTAGTAGGATGGTAACAAGACGGGTGGTCGTTTTATTAGGTCACAAATTATACAGGCAGTCGTTTTCATTAAGGAGGTAACTACACTAATGGTTATGACTTATGATTGTCGACCCGAATAAATATTAAAATAGGTAGTTTTTTTTTCTTATTTATAACAGAAATCGTTTAGTGCGAACCAACCTTTTTAAAACGCGGCCCGTCTGATTCTCGCCCTATAACTGCGCTTTCATAGGTTTTTCACACACACTCGAACGCAAACATTTATTCGAAAATTTTCTTATTCCACCATCGCGCAGCGGTTTATTAATTTTTAATAATTACAAAAATAGTGTATTAATTATAATGAATATACACTATTTTATTGATCAGGTACCGTATTAATATCTTTTATGACTATCTCCTGAATTTTGATGAGAATGCAAACTGCACCTTGTATTATTAATGAAGTCGGGCGATAGGTTTATGCTTAGGTACAGATAATATAATGTATTTCAATGATGGTGAATCGTGTAGGTACTGAATCATATATAAAACTTTGTGTTGTTTTCAGGATATACAGTTATCCGTATAAACCGTATAAACTGACCGTGAATGACTTATTTCACAATGTTATTCATTGTCATGTTTATTTATTCAATATTTCAAGTGCAAGTTGTATGGATTGTTATACATATTACCTACTTCAATGTTATGTTCATTAACAAAGCATACAATGCCTTTTATTTAAAAAATAACAGTAGAAAAGGATACCATGCAAAATCTAAACAGTGTGTTTAACGAAAAAGAATAAATGAAATCCTAAATGAATAAACACTGGGTATTTGTAGAAACAAAAAGAAAAACAAACATTTTGGCAAAAAAAACAGCAAAAGAAATGTGGCGTCTTTTGAAATTGGGACTTAGTTGCGCAAAAAAGGGGTGAAATATTAACAAGGCCGGCCTTTTTGGGACTCTTTGTTTACTGCAACCAATTAGTTAGGCAATGCGAGGCCAAAATAATGTTGGCATTGAAATATATATCTTTTTCATACTCAACAGTTCAATATTTGTGACTAACTTTGGCTCCCATCTTCGCACGGCGGAACATATTACTAAGATATGAAGTAAATAGTTAATGGCTTAATACACGGGAGACGTCATGAAAATTTGTTAAGAATGACATGACAGACTTATATACTTACAGGTTAAAATAAACTTTTAGGAATCTGAAAAAAACATATTTATTTATTTATTTATAAATAAATAAATAAATATGTTTTTTTCAGAACTGCTACTAAATTGTGTCCGCTAAACCGCTAAACGGAAGAATGTCACTCACATATAAATGCTGAAAAAGCCGCACTTCGTGAAACGTTGCAGCATTGATTTAATTTAACCCGTATCCGGGAGGAGCAATACAAACTGTTTGTCGCTTTAGAACCCCGTTGACAATGTTGCGACTTTATTTTTTATTTTATTCGTTTGACAAATGCTGTTCACTTTAATATCTATTATATGAGTGATATTGAATTGTAAGCTTCAATGCTGTCGCAATATTATTTAAAGTAGATATCATCTCGATTGCTCTTTAGCACTTACTGTTACTTAGGAATTATTCTATGTCATTAAGAATTCCATCTTTATTTATTACTAGATGTACCACGCGGCCTTTGTCTACTTGAAATGATTATAAAATATTACTTCCCTATTCGAATCAAATGTTGATGAACCCACATTTAAAAAAAAGTATGCATTCTGTTTAATTTTTAAATTTCGAACCAACAATTCCACCAATTTCGACTGATACCCCGAAATCACGAGACGAGGGCGCTGTAGATCGCGAAGGAAGATTACGTGAAGACTTGGAAGTCATCCTTAGAAATTGGCAAAAAAGTATAACAGAACCGCTGGAGAGACTGGAGGGAGGCTCTTGCCCAGCAGTGGGACAGTATAAGGTAACTATAATACATTTCACTTTGTTCATAATATCTTTACGCTATAGGTAAACATTTGACGACACAATCATGTAGTCCACATAGAAATTCCAAGACAAGAAATAAAATATATTGCCGGGTGGAAGAGTAGGGGAGGGTGGGGTATAATTAACTCACCCCACATTGTATACTGTAGGTGCCCGGCCAGACAGGTGGCTATTGTCCGATTCACAATGAAAAAATAATATTTCCAAGTCAGTGATACAGGTGGGAATATCACAATCGCCTTATTTCAATCAGACTTCTTTTTAAAACCTTTGTCCTGTTTAACGGTGCAGTCAAATCGACCTGATCTGACTTCGAACCGGATTTTAACAGAGCATCATCATTCTCCTGCCCTCATCCCAATTTATTTGGGGTAGGAGCAGCGTGTCTTATTCTTCCATACTTCTCTATAACTCATCATCGCAGCAATCACCTCCTTTGGAACCACATTATCCTTCACACTTCACACAGCCCATCTATACAGATGATGTACTGAAATATATCAGACTACCCGATTAATGTACGCAATAAGTCTTTGCCCGTGCGGATAAATAATTTTATCAGATCCAAATCTTATCAGCGCTATAAAAGGCATGTACACGCCAATTACAAACACAAACATGTGCAATTCACAACCGACAAAAACTGCTAACTATTAATTGTGGGGAGGTTCGTTAATAAATCTCAATTTACTTTTACATTTACGACTATTATTATGTACAATAATAATAATAAAAGGATGTACGCGTGGTAGTAATTCATTGATTTTTATTGACTCGTTCTAATTACATTGCATATACTTACTTTGTCTGTAAGTGTAGGTTGTATGTAGCATATGTAATTATTCAGATAAATTGTTCTTTATCACACTTATTATTAGTTATTATCGTACATTATTTATGTGGAAACAATAGGTAGGAAATTATCTTACAACACATTTTCCTGAGACGACACGTGCAGGAAATCGTAACCTAAATAAAAGAAAATCCCAATTTTTCCTCATCTCTACAATCACTCGCAATGAGATTTTCCTAAGTTCAATTAGTAAGAATATTCTAACGATAAAAATATTTGAAACCGAATAAATTTTCTAAAATGTAAGTTAATTAAAGCAAAAAGGCAATATGTGGGGACAATGCGACGATAAATAATGAATTGATACGATCGACGCGACGCGTGCGCAGTACGCCCGTCAAACGGTGTGCCGCATAATTCTCGCAGTTCCACTTCTGCATATATGACTCGATTCTTAGTATCATACGTCGTTTTATTGGCTTAAGCCGCAAACACACAATCATACCAGTAACTCACACAAACATAATGAAAAAAGCTTGCATGCCAGTGTTCTGGACGGTTTCTGAGAAGAATGGGTAATTCTTCTCCATACCTTTGCGAATGGGCAACTAGAATAAGTAATCAAGTCTATTTCCGCAACTTGTGATTGGTGAATATTACAATGGCATGCTTGCTTCTTACATGTCTTTGTGCATTTTACTGGCACTGTGTTCTGGCCTATAGTCGTTTTATTGACCTATATAGTAGCACCTTTTATGCATTGCGTGAAGACCTGACTCCGACCTTTACTCATGGTTGATTGAAGAAGCACTGCGATTTAATTAAACACTGCTTGACGCAATTCTGACTACTGCCAATTATATATTTTATGCGAAAACATTTTACTACTTAATGCCACACCTGAATAATTCGTAACTTGTTTTATATCTAGTCATTCAATAGAAATAATTGTTTCTAGAAAATAATTAAATTACTGGTAAGGTTCAGTTTATAATGAAAACATAAAAGCAAAAACATGTTTTATTTTAACTGTATTACATTTGTAACACAGTAAATAAAAAAACTTGTAATATCAAGCAACTAATTTCACCTCGTGCTGTGGGAAAACAAGATTATTTACCATGTTGATGGTGTAAGGACGTCATTTAGTGCAGTTATAATAGAAACATATATATTAGTGATGTCAATAATCCAATATAAGTTATACTTATAACAATACATTTAAATAAATAAATACGCTCCTATTTGAAGTAAATTAAAGGTTAATCGACACGAACCTATATACCTAGCAAATAAAAAAACCTAAGAGGATTATGGACATATTATATTATGACCGTTTCATCCTTTGATTACTTTTCAAAAGAATTATCTCACAAGTGAGTTTTCAATCAGTTCTTGTTGCTTCTATAACTGCTGATAAAGAGACTGAATGAAGTGCTTATTCCACCATGATAATTTATTGATACCCCTATAAATAATCGTGGAGGAACGGACAGCCGGCCACTTCATTTGATAAATAAGTAACACAGTGATAAAGTGAATCAGACGAATCATTATCGTTTTAAATTGCTATGTAAACGACAGATAATGCAGTTTTCTAGCGATGACATCATCATAATAATATGTAGTCACAATAAACAATAAGAATCGACATACCGTAAACTAGTTCTCTGCCCAAGAGTACATCTCCGCACTCAATGAGCTGCTGAAGCAGAGTTAAGCGGTTCTGGTAACCGAAATCCGAAGTAAGCAATCCCAACATTGTGTCACATTTTCCTTTTACAAGCACAGCCATAAAAAAAAACTCTGTACACACTTCTCAAGGTACTGTTGCTCACTAACTCAGAACATACTTTATTCACTGTTCATTGTTTTAAATGTACTATCACAAACACATGTTCTTTTGGCGCGAAAGCAAGACAGATGCGCTTGCGGCGCGCGCCGGTTGCGACTGCGTTGCGTCTTCCGAAAGCTATTACAACGGACAGGTGGTGACAAAGAGTCCCTACTTCCCCTCTTCACTAAGTAAGCTCTGCGACTAGTCGGGCGATTGATCGCGCTATTAGTTGCGGGGCTATTCTTTAGGTTTGATGGTAATATTTGAGTTAGAAATTAATTAACAAAAAATATTGTGGTTTGGCGGGCAGAAATGGCAACTAAGGCTTCACCTAGTCTGGTGATTAATTTTTAAAAGATTGAATTAGGTTTTTTTAGTAAAATTGTTTTCTTTTAGAAACTAATGAATTAAAAGGAAACCCTTTATGGGTTTCCAAGTTCATTTATCGAAATAACCCCTCTCATTTGAACGTTCACTACCTACTTTAAAAGCTGAATTGAACGCCAAAAAGCAAAACGACACAGCTTCCAATATTTTTGATGTATGAAACTTCCGGATCAATGTGAATACCGAATAACCCAATTGGAATTGGCTAAGTGCATGCATGCAGGGCGTACGTGAGCGGGTGCATGTCCCCACCCGCGCCCCTTCGCTATTATTACTCGCATCGTACGAACGGGGGTGGTTGAATCGGGGTTTGATTATTCGCACATCAACATGTTTGCATTTCATCGATTTCGTCTGAGAACAAGCCGACAGGGCACTTTCGGGTCAAAAAATGATCGTCTATACTGTTTACTCGTCACAGGATCGGTAATTACTGGTGGTTTTATAATTGTTGAAAGATATTCGATGGTAAACATACGTGAGATAAGGCTACCGGTGTAAAGGAGGCGGAGGAAGCACGCGTCGCGTTTATTTATTTTTGTCTGCGCGGCACGTGGGTACCGTCGCGCTCGGAACGCTTCGGGAACGTCGCGACGCACCGACGCACGCGAGTGTACTGACCGCGCGGGTTTCGGACGCGCGTCATTCGCTGCACTATTGTGCATGAGCGTTAGAATAGTAAGGACATGGGCCGTTAACTAATAGAATTAACTTTATGGGTGATACTGATGACAGGGTAAGACCATTAATTTTGCTGATTAATTATTTGATTACTAGTAATTAATATGCAAATTAAGAATTTTATCAATTTTATTGACTGCACTTAGAGTTTAAGGTGTTTTTACTGTTAAATTGTGATTTTATGTGTGACTAAGAGAGTAACACACGCTGTTATTTATACAGATGAATTAACCTATCACTAAATTACCCTTCCATGAGAACAAGGAGACAGACGAATGGAATTCCCGACAGTGAGAGGTGATAATGTGGCTCGCGTCGCGACGGGCGTTATAAATATTTCATCCCGAGAAAAGGCGTTTAACGCATCGACAGCGGTCGCACATGCCGACATACAAACAGATATACGTACCTACACGTATTGTACGGACATGTATACGTGCATGGAGTCACAGACAAACCCCATCTATTTCCGTACCCGGCAAGCATTTAAGCTAGGTATTTTATTTGCTCACTGACTAGTGCTAGTACTTAACTAATGAAATAAACTTTTTAAAGGTTGTTTGTCAGGAAAATCTTTGTGGAATATACAACATGTATGGCGGCTTTAATAGAGATTTTCATATTTCTTGGGTTAAACTGACTTTGCATCATAATTTACATGGTTAATTTAAATATTTTCCTGTGCATCATTGTCAACCGCAACTTCAACGACGATAAGGATGAAGTTTGCCTAATTAATTTAAGTTACATGGGTTTTTTTATAACAACAAGGAAGGAAGAACAAATACATATTTCAACATTTTAGGTGCTTTAAGTGTTATTTGACGCAAAAGATATGATTCAATTGTGTCTGACCAAGGGGAATACAGGATATAAATTAACCCTTCACACATATAATACGTCAACCAAGGATTCTGTACATCAAAGTAAAAAAAAGTTTTTTCGTAGGAGTACCCTACGAAAAAACTTTTTGGGGTCAAAAATCTCATTTTACGGTAATACTCAATGTAGCACTCTTAAAACATTGTGCTAGTGGATGCTTTGAATAGTAAATGGGTCATGGAGGTAATTTAAGTAAAGTTATAACCTGAAAAACTAGTATTTAAGTACAAAAACAGCTGTGCAAAATTTGGAACTTTGACCCCCAATATCTCCGTAACTAGGAGGTTCCCAGGTATGGTCTAGAACCAAAAAATGATCGCAGTGGTGGGGAGAATAAGTGCCTTTCGTTTGCGTTAAGGGTACTTTTACACCCTTTATATTATCCAGTACTAACTGGGTTGTGGAGGTCAGATAGGCAGTCGCTCCATGTAAAATACTGGTATTCAGCTGCACCCGGTTTGACTGGAAGCCAATCCCAACATAGGTGGGAAAAGGCTAGGCCGATGATGATGATATGATTATATTATATCGGTCTTTTATCAAATTGGCAGATATCCCAACTTCTCAAAAATTGTGAAATAAGTAACAAAGTATTAAAAACAATGGAATTTCGCTGTCAAAGTGTTGCATAATTAGAGAAAGGGCCGTTTTTATTACAGCGTAGCCTCAGAACCTGCCACAGTACAAAGCGAGGGAGCGGACTCCCAAAGGAAGACAAAAGATTCACGAGCCCTTACGAACAAGGCCAGCGAACGCTTTCAAATATCCTATTCGGTATTTCTAATTCCACAATTTCGCGAGAATTCTTTATTTTACTTTTAAAGGCATTGACGTGTAAAATATTATCTCGGAAAAAACCTCACGGTGACGCAATGTGTGCCTAACACATATTCAAAATGTTACGTTTGTTTGCAGTTTACCTTATTTTTCGATACAGATTTTCCTGTACGTCACACACTCACACGATCTAAAGCCGATGTTTATGTTAAAGAATATACTATATCATTACGCTTGTAATCCCCGCAGGGTTAGGTAGAGGTGTACCCATTAGTAGACCCACATTTCGCTAGTTCAAGTCCCTTGTTTGTATGTACTATCACATTCTTCTTCTTATTCGTAACAGGTGGCAAGCTTCTGCCACCAATCGGGCTCAAATCTGAGAAATTCCTGAATTCTTTCTTCTGAACTCTTGGGTTGGAGAAGATTGCCAGGCCGGGCTGGTATTGGGTTTTTCCATCAACGGCCACGGATGTTAAAGAAATGTTTAGCTTATTTCAATGACAAATAAATAACATTACAAATGATAAGAAAGAGCACGTTATGAAAATCTCGAGCGGTAAGCGGTAAACTTTGAGACAAAACTAACGAAAAAGCGCGCAGTTTAAAGGCTTCTAATGTAAATAAATACGGATCAGATTAAGTTTTAAATCCGAAATACCGGGTAACCGGGCACGAGGTCGACAGGGCGAAAACTTTTGTTGCGGAGCAAAATTACTGCTGCCACTTCTGGATTTGACGCTCAACGTTATTTGATTGAACGTTTTCATAATTAATCACGAAAAATTCAAAACTTGTTATCGAGTTAAGGCACTCAAGTATAGTTGAAGCAATCAATTAAACCTAATGCTAACTAGTCGGGAGAGTGTGGAGCGCAATTATTTTAAGATCCTTACGTCTCGTACTCGCATAATCCATGCTGCGTTCAATTAATTGGCAGGCTTGCTACTAGCCTAACTACTGGACCGTATGACATCATTTGCGTTGATAAATTCAGTATGATGGTTCACATTATAGACCCCTTATCTCTCATCGCAAAACCACAGTGATAGGCAGCGAGCTACATTAAAATCGTGAACTTTGTACCGACAAAACAAAACAAACATCACAGCCCACAAGCGAGCTCTCACCTGATAAATTATTACAACAATTTAATAACAAAGTGATCCACATTATCATCAACGTTCATCTACAATAGAGGGGTTGTTCTCGCATGAATACCGCGGCGAAATCACTACCCTAAAATTAATATAACGCTGGAAAATTAAACGGACCGCTTCGTCCTAGCGTCGGGCTCTAATTCATATGCATATCTAACTTTGCCACATTGGAACTGACCCTCGCACAAACTCTGCAAAATAAGATAAGCCGAGGTCGCCACACTCAAATCGGTCGGCTAATACAATTCCCCTTCAATAGTTTAATGGGTGTAATACGAACAAGTAAAGATGTTAATTGTTTATACGCCACACTATGTGTTGTCGTGCAGTTGGTAGTATTCTGTTAGTGAACACAAACAAAATCACCTTGCGCCCCTCATCCGGTGTTTAGCAAGGGATGGTGCAAGGCCGCAGCCGCTACAAAGTTAGTCGTTCCCCGCCCTACAGCACAAATGATATAATTTATAAAACTGCTTTTAATAGCGAGCTCGTCGGACGGTTCATCGTGAGTAAAGGGTTAAGTTAAGAGACGACGTCGGACATCGATCAGGATTAAACTTGGGAGATGACTTCCAAACTCTGTAAATAGGGCACGTGTTAATTTAAATAAGGTCTCTACCCGAAAATTCCTTTAAAAAAGTTGAAACAAAACCCTTAGTGGAGGATCCCTCACTGAAATCAAGCGGCAATAAATCACGGGAGCAATCAATACAAGACACGGTTTGATCCCAGCGAGGCGTGAACAATAACGCGTTTTGTTTACGTAAAGACTTCGTAACACTGATTCAAATGTGGAAATAAATATGTGTCGTGACTCTGACATTCATGCTATTAGTTCTACTATATCAGTCTACTAACATTCTTGTACCAATGTCTACCTACATAACAGAATTTCAAATCACACATGTACGCTCAAATCGGTGTGTGAACAGCATTTTAAAAATTCCATCTATGGCAAGTTCTAAACCGCAACCGTATAAAGACGCGACAGAAATCGCCTAAAAAGCGGAGTAGAGACAAACTCGAAGAAAAAAAAATTAGCTCTCGACCGGGAAGCGGAAAGTGCGACGCCTCGCCTTCAGCTTTCAGACGCCATTATTTCATCCGGCATTAAGTCGGGAAATATTTCGCAACAGCCACCATATTTTTAATGTGGAATATAACTTGACAACGATACTGTAGAGTTCAATTTTCATCGGAATCACATTGTTTTTATAGGGTCTTGTTCTGCGGAACTTGGTAAGTCCCTTCTGGTTGAAGACAATAGGGTGTATATTGATTCCTAGATAAATGTGTAGTTGAGACCTTTTATTTCGCGGTGGACTCGATACTCGTCCTTGTGGATGCGATTCATCTTTCGTATTGGGGCTTACAGAGATTTTGCAGAATGCACGCCACGAGATTGTTTATAGTTTTGATTGTAGTGAATTTTTCACGAGGTCTACGTTGGTGGGCTGCACAGTGCGAGGTAAGGCTCGCTCCTCTCTCTATCTTTGTTGACGTTATTATTGAATGCACGGAAGTGGTTTGAAACGGTCTTTAAACATTGAGAGAACTGTAGACTCTGAGCAAATGCTTTGTAGCACTGTCTTTAAGTGGACGTTCTATGTTCATATAAATACAAAGTAAATAAGAATCAGCAATAAAACTTACTTTTACACGGTGGCCTATGAATGTTTGAGAACATAAAATTATAAAATAACTGGAAAGTGCATCGCCACCGAAGCGAGCGGCCTCAAATTAGTGCGCTATAAAACAGTAGCCTGAGAAAAATATATGTTGATAAAATCTATGAGTGTTTGTGTGTGTGTGGATATTGCGTAACAGAATGATGGCTGTAGTTCGTGGAGCTGAGGAAGTGTATGGCTGGGGGCAGGGCATACGCGCGCTGCATTTTAATGCCGTGTCCCGTATCCAGCGGTGCCCCTACGATTGCAATACGATTACACGTACATCTCATATCTCTTTGTTTTAAATGTCTTCTAGTCGGATGTGTGTGAGCTGTTTATCATAAAGTGGCTGGGCTAGGCTAGAATACCAACCGATCTGGCAGAGTATTACATTCTTTGTTGTATCCAGGTTTCTTTTGTGATCGGTTTATCTTACATCCTGTATGTATTACAGAATGTTTCAGCCGACTTTTAAAGCATTGGTTTAATTTGAAAAGTCCTGAAGTTCCCAACCTAGATTTTGTTATTACGTTAAGATTTAAGAAAACAATGCCTGTTCTACAAATCCATTGCTAATTTCAAAATTCTGCTAATACCTGTCAAAACTCAGCATTAATTCTATTCCTGACACAAAATGATTGTTGTTACCGAGACGTCCTAGTTTCTTTATTTATTTAAATGCCAGTGTTTAAGACGTGCTCACTGTAATATAAATAATGTCTATCATCGTCTAATAAATAAAATAAACTTCAGGAATAACGACTACAACCGCGCTCGGACTTCCTAATCCAGTTTTGTTCGAATAAAAGTCGGTCGGTCGCATTGAGTCGCATCTACAACGTACCTATATCAGTATTTCCGTGGGAGTTTATGGCTGTACTAGATACTTTAACGTTCCCATGATAATGCACTTCAATGTACATCTTCGAGAAAATAATACAAAATTCAAGAACCTGTTAAAATCCCGAGAACCCATGGTTGTCAGTCCCCACCCACATCACGATAGGCGTTTTATCACCGAGGCACCCGCCTATAAAACATAACATTGTACTGTGGCGTATACCTTCCGGAATTCACCTCTTCAATCCCTTTGTTCCCAAGATTTGGTGAAATGAGTCACACGAAGGGCGTTCGTTTTCCATCTTATTTATTAAAGAGTTCGTTTGGAACGCGTAAACCTTACCACTTTATTTTCATAGTACTTCGGCCCTCTTAATAACGATAAACAAACAGATAAATTGCGAATCCAGGACAGAACATCACTTATCCTTAATGCCCTTTATCTAATAAATAAATAAACCACTTCAAATGGAATAAAAAAACCTAATTGACTTTTGTTCAAGTCTAGCGGAGAATTAAATGAGGTCTACAAGGTTTAAACTGTTCATAAACGGCTTTGACAGGTAGGGGCAGCCTTGAATTAGTGTTGCAAATTATCATTTATCTCCGGAAGGATTAAGGTATATTGTTGCAAATCTACCGTTTACACTTCGTTAGATTTAGACGGAGACGTAGAACATAACTTTGAATGAGAAGGCATTCGTTAGTAGGCCACCCACTTTAATATTGTCTATTTCCCATTGACCAGTGCGGTGGATGCTGTGCGGCCAATATAATCTAAATCGGTGCACATCAATACAGTAGTAGTAAACTAGTGTCTGCTCTCGAAATAGCTGTAGCTACGTTTTCGTATAACGTAGTACGGTACGCGTAGTATGGGCGTCACGGCCGAGGCCGGGGTGGGCCCCCCCGCCCGCCGACGGCCCCTGCCACCCGCCGACCTACCTATGGCGACGATAGATGGCGCCCCGAGATTAAATTGGCATATCGGATACACGATTTATTTCGCTCACCGATCGAAATGAAACATTACTCCTTCGAGTGAAATAAAAAAATCAAGTCTATACATCTCATCTTATAACGCTTATCGTCGAGTAATAGATTCTGTTTCGAGATACCGGAATCCTTCAATTTCCCGTCGTCGGCGCGTCGCGATACCGAGTTGCTGAAATAAGTGTATCGGCTGAAATTGCCTCGGCTTGAGAGCCCCTACGTTTCTTTCAACTTCTCAATTCTCCACAAGTCAAGGGTTGCGCGGTGAGAACTATGAGTTACTGGAAAATAAGTCGCTTCTTTTATTTAAACGCATCTGGAAAATAAGTCGCTTCTTTTATTTAAACGCATCTGGAAAATAAGTCGCTTCTTTTATTTAAACGCATCTGTCAAATTCGTCAACAAAATAAAATTCGCTGCACGTGCGAAACGCAATTGGACGTCACAATATTTTCTACTACTTATAGAGTTGTTTTTTAAACAAATAGTCGTTTCAAGCTGCTTAACCATGCAAACAACGTTGCAGATGTTAAGTCAAGCCGGCGCGAATATAAAATTAAGTATAACCGTAGAATTTTTATTTCATTGCGTTATGATAAGCACAAGTATCAATAATAATAACGTGCTCATAAACTAGTAGCTAAGTAAGAAGTTCCAAGCTGCGACCACAAACTGTACGCGTTAATTAAAAGTTACAGAAGATAAGACAACTTTGTTATTAAATAAATAAAACGTCCGTTTAAATGTCTGCGGAGGGAAATGAACGAATCGAGTTGGTGTGGATTGGCGCCTTTTTAGCAGGAGGAACTCGGGAGATGAAAAGTTCGTCCCACTCGCCCGTCCCGCGGTTGTACTCCTTTTCAAACTTATCGCTCAGATTAATAATTGAATCCGACTAGAACTTAGATCGAATAAACAACGATGAAGAAGATAGCAATATTGTTGTGTTAGGATATTTATTGATAGGCATCAAATCGTTAACTTATAGAGCACTTCAAACGTGTATCTTCTCGGAATTATTGGCTACGCGTGTTAAAGCAACAACTGGTGCAATTTAAATTTCATTGCAATAAATTATGGCGTTTACGTAAATCATGCCTCATACGTTACCTATATGAAAGCTACAAATTGTATTCGTATCTCGTCATATCTAGATCTGGGGCACGGAAGCAGATAGCGAAGTAAATCCCTGTTCTGGAACCCGCCAGATATTGGTAAACAGCCGCCATTGCCGCCTATGAAATCCCACCGACAGAGTGCGGTACAACGATACTAAATTGTTTAGTCGATTCGTCCGTCACTTCTTTTGTTTATTCCCATTTATCAGTCTATTTCAAAATGAATACTGCTTATTTTTACCAGACTACGGAAAAGCCAAAAGAAACGGTTATTGAAATCTATTTTGTTTTTAAAGCCGAGAGTTATGTTCTTAAAGATCGTATTAAGATCGTTAACTGGTTTAAAAAGGTCAAGTTACCATACTTAAATATTTTTTTGTTTAAGTGAATGTTCCAGCAAAGAACAAGAATTTTCCCCAGAGTAAGAAAGGAACTCTTCCCCAAAAGTGTCATGACACGCGAATAAGGGATTACGTCAAGACATCCATTTGTCAAATATGGTAATTTTAGTATGTATGCTATATTCCCTTACGACGTTTTATCTTCAGTGGATAAAGATACCCATTCACAATGTTCTTTTTAACAAGAGACATCTCTAAGGAATCATATTGAGCTACAGAACACATATTTGTTAAAGACAAGTGATTGATTTCATCAATTGAAAAGGGAAGGTGTCTGTATTACATATCAGGTGCTGATTATTAATATGATGATAGCGAATAGATCACAGCTAGAGGCTATCTACATGCTTGAGACGTCACGTACAACGATGACTCGTTAAAGACATCATGTGAAAGTTACCCTGTCAACGATAAATAATCTAAAGTATATATTGGTACCAAATCAAGTACGAATGATTCAGATTCAGCTAGTTTTAAACTTAGAAGCTTTTACGAAGCTACTACTTCAAGTTGCGCTACAGAATTCAATATCCTTGCTGAACAATAGTTTGCAAATAAAAATTCTAACTTTAAACAGTTATAAAGCGGGTTCTTGCATTGTTAACGGGGAATGGGCGGCAGTCACGCTAGGTTCCTTGTCGTTCTTTGTTGACAGCCAGTGTTTGTTAATCACCGCTGATCGTCGTCACAACTTGGCAATGTCTTTTATAGACATACACATGGCTAGAATTTATAATTACTTAGTGTATGTTAATGTTTCCCTTACTATATGTACTAGCTAAAATTCTGCTACATCTAGGTAAGTATTCTGCTTAATATGGAGGAAGGGGTGGAGGTGAGGGGTGCGAGGAACCAAGAAATATGGTAAAACGGAAAAAAAGCCTGTCTATACCCTGTGTATGGTTCCTAAATGATATGGTAGCGAAGGAAGGAACACGTGAAGTGAGTTACTAGTTCATTATGATCTGCTTAGCCGTTGTGGTCGGCTCCCAGTCTTACCGGATGCAGCTGAATACCAGTATTTTGCATAGAGCAAGTTACTAGCTATTTTTATAAAATTCGTTCTAACCGAGTACCGTGTTTAATATTCAAGTGCAATAAAATATCGATAAAGCGATTGAAAATTCTTAACTTCGACACTGCTTCACGGGTCGCGAGCCGAGTGCAGTAACTTGTGGAGTTTCAAACTTTACATAATAAAACTTGGGGATACGGCGCGGCGGCGGCGGCGGTGAGAATAATCTAATACTAGTTGATTGGTTCAGTAAGACGACGAAAAACTTGCGGAAGGGAGTAATTGGAAAAGTCTTTGTACATCTTGTAAACTGATCTGCCTGGCCTTTTTCAACTACGAGTATGTTGAGGTCAGCTTTCAGCCTAATCGGATGCAGCTGTATACTAGAATTTAACATGGAGCAATTGCCTATCTGACCTCCACAACCCAGTTAGTATTGGGTATACCCCTTGGTAAGACTGGCTGTCAGGTTTTCTGGCCACTGTAACGACTGTTAAAGATATTCAAATGACAGCCGGGACCAACGGTTTAAGATGCTTTCTGAGGCACGCAGGAAACCCCGCTGTGTAATGGGTGGACAACCGGTCACCCATCTACGGACCAATCTAGGCAAGCTCGGCTTAAACTAAAGATTGAGCCACGAGCATCTCGCAAACTATCTGCGGTACTCAGAGATATTGAATTTATATATAGATTATTTAAGCCGTTGCTTAGTAAGGATTTGACATTCTTTTGTATGAAAAAACTGTCAAAACCTTGAACTATAAAAAGGGATGGCCTAAGTAATCATTTAAGCTCTCTGAGTGCGGCAGTATGACTCTAAAATACACGACGGCCGCAAGAATATAGAATTTTACAAGGTAGGTAATCATAAAAAAAGTTATGGGAATTTAAACACAATAAAAAGAGCGAATCAAAATCAAAATCAAATCAAAATCAAAAGTCATTTATTCAAATTAGGCTGATAATCAGCACTTTTCGAACGTCAAAATTTACTTTACTCTACTTATTTACAAGAGACAGTCCCCCAAAATGCCCACCCTTCGGCACTTCCTAGTGTTTAGCTGGAAAGAAGAAGTGACGGAACAAACTCCCCAGCAACACATTCTGTCTGTTATGTTGGTTAGAAGAACCAGACTCGATACAATAGTAAGGTGTAAGTTCATTTTAGAGTTACTACAGACACAAATCAATAATAAAAAATTATATAATTATAAACAATGTAAAAATAAAAAAGTACATAACTTATCAATTAACAAATTTTTGTAATGTAGGTAAATTCCATACTGAGTCGTAAGTTATGATTTTATCAGTCAAGCTTGGCTGTCGTCGCGTACGAAACGCATTCCTGACATAACAGCATGTGGCACCATTATGTTACTTAATAACTGCAAAAAACTATTTAGACATTGTTCGAGTTTATATTTATTTACGATATTATTACATTATAACTAATACCCGCACACTTATCGACGTGAAATTAGCTTGATCCGATCAGAAAGAGCTTTATGTCCATGCAATAAAATTTGGACAGTGTCGTGAGGCCTCTATAGGCAGACTTCTATTTCACCTTTATTGCAAGGAAATAAAGCTCATTCTGACCAGCTCGAACTATATCTCTGCCCCCTAAACCGGCGGAATGCTCTTTGTACAATGCCTAAGCCCGGCTAAGGAAACATAAAGCCTTAACGTCTTAGATATTCAGGCATATTAAAAGTGTTTTGTTACATTTCCATTTTGTTCCATTGTCGCCCATACCAAACGTTTTGTAACGGGGTCTATGGTAATCGGAACGACATCGGCACTCATGAAGACTAATGTCGCTTAATGAACGCGTTGAATTATGCGCGCAACAAAGTAGATAAGAATACATACATTACAAATGGACATAGACGTGGAGTTAGTAGGAAATGGAGTCCAAAAGGGGACTTTTCTCTTGTTCCCTTCAATATGGTGTGATGGATGTAGGTAATCTTTGAAACTACTCATCTGATTTAATAACATCTTTGTCTGATGTCAAGCTACATTTTTAGCACGTGCCAAAGACTGTGTCTCCACGCAGGCCTATAAAAATAATAGGAGTAATTACTACGTACCTAGTAGGGCTTTGGCTCGTGGCATACGTGAGTATGGATTTTCTCGATACTACGAGTATCTTCAATAATATAGGCGCTACGATAATACAGAAATCATAACCCCACGTCCGGACGGCGACCTCACACACAATCATATCTCCATTCGCGCCATACTCCATGTGTAGTGTAGCCCACGGTGATGGCGGGTCGCTTATGCAACACCTCGTAGGTGATATTAATTCTAATATTGATGACATTTTGTTTACGACTGCCACGTTCTTCGGTGAGAATGAAAGGGATACTGTGTTCACCGCTTTATCATGACGGTTAAAATGTAATGGCGGTTTGCATCATATTTTTAGCAGAGTATTTTTTGCTGTAATCGCTGGTATTCATATCAAAAACCTTTACCTTAATACAAATAAAATTGAATTGGCATTGAATCATTTAAATTTTTTATTTGTATTAGGTATTTTGTAGCATTGAGTATGAAAATTTTATGTTACATTTGAGAACACAACAAAAATTTAAAAAGCAGCTGTCACTTGAAGCCAATATCCTCATTAACAAAATAATTACCACACTTGTAATTGGTGTTGTGTTGTTTTAAAACAGTAACGGGACGAAAGTACAAGAAATTTTCCAATCAACACAATTCATTACGTACCGAATTGTACTACTGGAAGCCTTAACAATAAGCAACATTAAGAAACAAACTATTCAATGAAATTCACTCGGTAGCACCATAAACTTACCGATTAATTACTTAGAATCGATTATTCGAGGCGTATTGCGCGTATCGATTAATATTTAATTAGTGGTCTCGTTCATTAATGCTCCGTCTAACTTCGGTCGCGAACTACATGAAAACTCTTATTTACCGAACATATTTAGTAGTTTAGGTACTTGAACATGTTGAACAGCTCTTATTTAGCCCTTCATGTCGGCATTTAACGTAGCCAGTTATAATGACTGGAAAAATTGCATGCTTCACAAGACCACACTGTTTTGATTGCCGCGTGAGATTATTACAAAACAATATTGAGGAAAGAAGCAATTATTTTTCAATTTATTACGAATACGTGAAGATTCTTCGATAAAACATTACAAAACATGTTTGATTATTTGAGGCCGGATGAGGATATTAGATTTTTCAACGTCTGAACAATTTCAGGTGTCGCCAATTTTTCGTGTTCATCTATTATTCAGTTCGACTGCTCGCGCCGTGAGAACGACGAATGACGATACATACAATGAAATTATTCAATCACGAATGCTCATTACATTAAGAAAAAAGAATTACAATTAGGTAACTGTCTTTCTCGATGTTTGGAGAAGAGAGAATTGATTCAAGGTAAGCTTATTGAATTTATTAAAGTGTATCTGAATTATTCGAGACTTCGTAACTTTGTACAACAACAAAATCAAAGCTGATTCTAAATCCTTCCATGTTTCTTATGAGAAAAATTACTCAGCCACAGTAATAATAAACAATATTAGGTTGTCGACATGTGGGGTGTGAGCTCAGCGATCACTATGCCGATAGTCGTTTCAGCCACTGGCTTAATTATTGCCAAGAACCTCAGTCAACACCGAGGCTCTCGTTAGGCAGCTGGATCTAGGGCTTTATTTAGAAAGCGGTACTTATAAACACGACTCGTATTGTTAGAAGGTTCTACTCTCTGGAGCCCGTTCCAGCTACTCGAGCTTGGACCCTGTTCCCGACACCGGTGGGTTTACTATCTTCATATTTTTATTAAAGCTTTTTCGTTTTTTTAAAGAAATATTTAGAGCAGCGGTGGCCCAGTGGTGTCGGCCCCGACTTACGAACAGTAGGTCGTGGGTTCGAATCCAGGCAGGCGCATTACTTTGTGTAATTTATTTCATTACCGCTGCTCTCAAAACGGTGAAGGAAAACATCGTGAGGAAACCGGCATGTCTTAGAATAAAAAAAATCGAAGACATGTGACATCTACCAACCCGCACTGGGCACGCGTGGTGGATTATAGCCCATCCCTCTCCAAGAGAGGAGGCCTGAGTCCCTGCAGTGGGAACATTATAGGCTGATGATGAAAGAAATATTTAACTATGTAAATTAATATCTATGAAAGAAAAACAATAAAATAAACAAAGCAAAAAGTAATGGACAATAAGCACATAAGGTAACAAGATAATGACCGCCATTGTCATATTAAAGGCGAGCGAGTTTAATCACTTAATGGTCTGTTATTTATCGCGGAGCACACGTATACATCGTCCAATAAAAGCTACACCTTTTCAATGACCTAAATACTGATTTATTTATCAGCACTGAACCCTCCACATAACTCATAGGGAGTAAGGGAGGAATGCGAAGATGCGAACGGCAACGGTTTTACGATTCGACAATCGTAAAACTTGGAAACAATTCTCTTGAATACGTTATATTAGAAGGTAAAGCTGTCTATATTTTTGCAGAACGTTTTATTTTCCTTGTTTTATTGGATATTGGTATGTTAATTAAATCAAAGTTATGTTTATCGGTAGCGGTACTTACAGCTGAAAAACGATCTCAATAAAACAAAAGTTTATCTCATCTGCCTAGCCCTTTCTCAACTATGAATGGGTCGGCTTCGGCTTCCAATCTAACCTGCATGCAGCTGAATACCAGTATTTTACAAAGAGCGACTGCCTATCCAGCCTATCTGACCTCGAGTCTTTCGGGCCTATTTAAACGACAGGATCAACGGTTTAATGACCTTGCGAGGAACGGAGGAAACTCTGTATGAAATAGGTGGTCACGACCATCCACAGCCCAACCGACCAAGATTGATCCGAGACGCTGTTATTATCTAGCCTAATATCGATCCAAATAAAATAAAAGCTATGAAGATACCAAATAAGAGTTGATCTCACTAAGAATAATTAGAAGCTTTACCTTAAAATACAGTTTTGTAAAAATATTTAAAAAAAATCGCAATCACTGTTCATTTACCGACTAGAAAAGGATGAGAGCTGGGATACGAAGAAAATTCGTACGTACAAATTTTCTACGAAAGTTATGTTTTGTTTCGCAATTTTCTATATGACTTGAACTGAGCCACTCCTAAATAGAGGTTGGATATTGAGCAGAGAAACTATTTCATAAAGGTACATCAAAGCTTAGTTTTGAAATAATGTGGGGTTTTCGGAGATCCGTGTTAGGGTAATTGACAAACAAAATCGAATTAGTCCGTCAGATGAATTTCCAAATAATATTGGACACATATTTTTTCTTATATTATTTTATTTAGTGTCCGAGGAATGAAATAGATAACGTTGCATGGTCGTAAGACCATCATCGTCAACAGCTAAATTGGTTGCTCGTTACGGATTATACAGGGTGTAAACTAACCCTTCACACAGCCGTCAACCAAGCATTCTGTATACCAAACTAAGTCCCCTATTCAAAAATGTTTGCTGAGAAACAACTTTTTTTTTTGGGGTCAAAAAACAAATTAACGTTAAAACTCAATGTAGCACTCTTAAAGCATTGTGCTAGTGGATGCTTTGAATAGGAAACGCACGGGTCATGGAGGTAATTTAAGTAAAGTTATAACCTGAAAAACAAATATTTAGAAAAACAGCTGTGAAAAATTTGGATCTCTGACCCCCAATATCTCCGTTCGTGTTACTAGGTGGTTCCCAGGTATGGTCTAGTACAAAAAAAATATACCTAGATAAGATGGGGAGAACAAGTGACCTCCGTTCGCGTTAAGGGTACTTTTACACCCTTTATAACAGGTTCAAAGGAAACGTTTATAAATAAATGTTTTTTTATGCTAAAGTTTTGTAACCGAAAAAACCGAGCTGTACCCCCGCAAGGGGGATGCCATAAGGGCAGGCTCGTGGAATTTTACCTGTAGCCTTTTATTATGTTCTCTTAATTATGCGAGTTACAGTTATTAAATTGGAATTTTCAACGAGTAAGAGGGAATAATCGGTCGGCAAATTGGTGCCTCTTGCATCAATTATAGCATTTAAATCATGCACAGTTTATCATGATTCAATTCATCTTAATTTTCGTGTTATAACTACGTATTGTAAATTGATTTGCAGACATTTTACTGAAAGGAATTGTCTTATTTTCAGAAAATAAAGCAATAAGAGAAATCCTCACTCCAAGAAGAAATAATTCAAAAAATAAAATATGCTATCGGCACCCAGATGTGTCGAGGATATGGGGGAAATTGGCGGAAGGCTCCCGTAGAGATTGAAATACGAACAAAAGGTCCAACCCATGTGATATACAGCTTCTATAGGGCACAAGAAAAAGTTATTAGCCCACTAGATGCATAGGAATAGGACCGACTCTACTCCACGTGTTTGACTTAAAGGTTGTGCGGAATCCCAGGCGTTGCTCAATAAGGTAAGGTAATACCGTTTGCTTACAAACAAGTATAACGTATGGGAGGTATAAACATTGAGATATTTAACTAGCGCATCGCTTATGGCGGCCATTAAGGGTTCCGTTCTCAGTTATCGAGAGAGATATGTAAGTGATACTCTTACTCGTACCTTATATCCTTGTGTTGGGGTTTCATTGAGCACCTACAGTTGGCGTCCTTGGTATATACAGTGGCACACCAATGTTTTGATGCTCGAATTAAGTTTAAGGAGCGCTATTGGTCCGCCGCGGGAGGCGCTCCGGGCGTCGGGGGTCCCGCGATGACCTCCGGCCACCGTAGACGCGGGCCTGTGGACGGTGAGTGATGGGCTAACTCGCCGTCCGTCCGTCTCACGACGAAAACAGGCCGTGTCGACGGCGCGTTCGTGTTCCACGCGCGCCTCAAAGAGATGTCAGCAACATGGGAGGGGCCCGAAAGGGCCGACGCCTGTCAGGGCCGCGGGTAGTCCTCTGGTTATCGCGGCCTCGACATAGAGGGCGAAGAAGGAACATGGGTGGTTTTTAGTCAGTAGAAGTCTGACACTCCCTTTCGCTCTGCCCAAGAGCGGGAGGGGTTATTCGATGATTTTACACCCACCAAAAAAAAAAAAAAAAAAAAAAAAAAAAGGAGCGCTATTGGTAAACATTTCAATGACATTTTACATAACCGAGATAAGCCTACTGTCCTATATGTAGAAATATTAACTATGGATATCACAATTTTTGCAGACGAAGTCGCGGATGCTAGTTGTTTTATAAAATATTTAATGAATAATTAAACGGATTCTTGTATTTTGTAGTTATTTACTGTTGAGTATGTTAACCTGAATCGACAAACGCATAGAACGACAAAAAAGACAGACAAACGAATCGCTTGTTTGGGATGATAAAAAGTCAATTTTCAATTCAATTTACAGACAGAAAAGGAAGGTTTAGTCAGTTTTCATTGGATAGAAAAGAGGAATCTAATCCGCGAAACTGACTCCTATGTTCGTTCGTGTCACAGGCAGGGACTCTGATTCCGTTCGCTGAAACGATCTAAACGATTCAACTATCAATAGGCAAGCCTATGGACTCGCGGACATTTAGCCAAACGAATTCACTATACGAGAATGCGATTCACAATTGAATAAACTGAAAACTGGAATCTAAAATGTTTTTCAACATTTTCAAGTTGCGATTACATTTTAGAGGGACTGTTTGCAACTTTGTGCATATTTCTACTTGTATGAGTTGTATATGCTGAAGTTTGAATGAATGTTTGTTACTCAATAACTGAACGAATCTGGATGAAAGGCACAGGAATACATTATAGTCAAGAATAGCATATACTCGTAGGCTACATTTTACCTTTACATTAAAATTGCGAACGAAGTTGCGGGTAACAGATAGTAGTATATGAATGTAAAAAGTTCAATTATTGTCTGCAGAGAAACTTTATGAACAAATCCTATCCAACATTACCGTGTTGCGGAAACAAAAAGCGAATGTTAAATGGGTATTACAAGTAAATGTATTACTTGCAAAGATAAAGCGGCTATAATAGTTAAAATGCGATAGGTTCTAAACTCGTTATCGTTGTTAAAAAAAACAAGCTGTTATTCTGAATTCGTTCGTTATATCGTAGCGCGAATACGAATGCACCAACAAATCTACAAACCGTAGGATTTTAATCTACACTTCGCATTGTTATTTTTTTCTTTTCGTACTCTATTCGCGAGTCGCGACCGCTCACCGTTGGCACTGGCAGGTGATGCATACGTACTTGCTATAGCCGTACCCAGTACGTACACGAATATAAAACCTGCGACGATTTAACGAGACCTCAACTTTAAACCATTATAATAGGAATGCCGACAGTAAAAATAGCATTTCGAGAATACAACACGTTTAGTTGGTGGTTAGCTTAGCTAGTTTTTGCTCGTTTTGGACAATAAAAGTGCGGTATATAAAAAACAGGGGTTTTTAAACTTCATGGTGGAAAAAAAAGAAGATATTCGTGATTATTGCGTGCACGTAATGATACGAGAATGGAGTGTGGCATATCGTAAAAATGAAAATGCGAATGAACACAACACTTTCTAAATAACATTTCTGTTAACGCAATACTAACATTTTGAAATACAGACGCGATAATTGTCATAAACATGTAATTATAAAGCCACTAATTTCGTAGTCAAGACATTAAAAATATTAATAAGTTGTATAATAGCAGAAGCAAATGAGTTACACAAAGTAGTAGATATTACATTGAAGCGATTCCGGTTACGTCCGGTTCGGTCATATTCATTATTATTCAGTTAGCAAGCGCAAATATTTTCGCTTGCAGTCTTGTTTTACGATCGTGGATATGTGTGTGCGGACGCGGCCATGTGTGCAGTTTGCACGTTTACGTTTTGTGCTTTTTTCACAATTTATTTATTCACGTCGCCGACAGGTGGCGCTGCCGGGCGATCTGTGCCCGCGATACGTGTAAACTGGCTGTTAATATTTCATTCCACATTTTATTTAGGCGCAGTCAACCTTAAAGCACGCAAGCTGAACGTAGGTAAATGACCTTATTGTTTGAAGTACAAAATGTATTGAATACATCACCCGAGAATCGATTGCACTGCACTTAACAGTATCGCAGCCACTCCATTTACCGACGCACAATGTTTAACTTGTACATTATTCACATAATTAACAAGTAATACTCGAGTCAGACCGAATCTTTTCTTTACAGTCTTATTTACACAACAAATACCGAAGCGGTAGGAATTTACTTTTTCCGAGTGGTTTTTCATTGGTCGTTGAGTGAGTCGGTGAAGTTATGAGCCAATTAGCGGGCTGCTAGGATAAAATAGGGTTTTTATCGTGCGTTTGAGGAGCGACATTTTAGGCATAGCGGTGGGCGGACGTGGAACAAGTCTATGGAGGTTATCGTGACTATAAACTACTTCACATCGTGCCTTCACACGCCGTCCTTTATCGCTAATAGAACCTTTTTGTACCCACAATCATTTATGCGGCGAGCCATCCCACTTATCCGTGACTTCTCGGATCGATTACTGTTTGTCTCATATCGCATTCAATTGATCACCCATTATATCAGAGTTAATTCCATTAATAAACTCTATAATTAATATCTAGTAATTATTTTCTAAACATCCAACAGGATATCCGTTCGTTTGATGTCTGCCATTAATGCATTTATCGCGTATGTTTATCAAAACATTCCGTATCAGTAATCGATTGGAAATAATGAGAATATCAGAGAGCATTCACTGAATACAACGAACGTAAATATTTATGAAAGAAAATGTCGATTAACTGAAGGTTTTAACTTCGACGTCACGACCACACAACCCGATGGAAAAAGGAAAAATAAAGATGGCACCGAATGCCGGAAGAGGAGCAATGAATTAAATATGCATGTAATTTAAAGGCGAAACAGGAAAACGCGCGAAACGGTTGGATAACTCCAAGCTTGTGAATATTGACCGCGGGGGGTATCTAGATATAGACAAATAATGAGTATTGTATTTTAGAGTTGCCAGATCTAAATTAAATAACTACTTAATTTTATAAATCTCTCAACTCTTAACGAAGAACAGTACTCACATTAGAGAAATCGGTTGCTTAAACATTTCATACTTATAACTTTTTTTTAGTTCTGGCAACCCTAACCTTAAAGTTCTATTCACACTTACCGGGCTTAGGTAGGGGTGCTTTGAGATCGTTGGCGGCCAACTGAGGGTTCTCTTGGACCTGAAAAAGTGTTAATTGTTAACTGTGTAAGCATATTTATGTAAGCAGAGATGGAAAATCAGGAAAAAAACCTTGTTTTTATTTTATCTAAAATGTTAGTGCAAAAATTCGCTTTACTTTTTATCCATATTGCGTTTTTTGTATTCTGTCAGTGCGTAGTATCCTTTACAATATTGATGCTCAATTCCTATAAAGATTATTCTTAGAAAGATTTACGAGTGGCCATAGCTTATAAAAATATTGCGTTTTTTCTGCGTTACGTCAATGTTTACCATCACCTACATTTTGAGTCTAGATTTAAAACCAGATGTTCTACAGAAAACTCTATCGATTCCATAAACGTTACTATTAGAGTAGATGTAAATATTTCAAAATATTTTCTAAGTTTTGAAAGGCGACGATAGATGGCGCCACTAGCCTTTTAATGCTCATTCAGTGTGTTCAATGTCTTGCTTGAATTTATTTATTTAATATGTCTAGCTGTTGCCAGCGGCTTCGCCCGTTACAACTCGAAAATTATCCCACGGGATAAAAACTATCCTTTGTGTTAATCCAGGTTATAAACTATCTGTGTACCAAATTTTATCCAAATAAGTACGCTCAGTAGTTTTTGCGTGAAAGAATAACAAACAACAAACAGTAACAAACTCACAAACTTTCGCCTGTATAATATTAGTGTGATTATATTTGGGAAAACAAACAATAGCATAATATTAAGAATTTACAGTCTTGTCATTGTCTTGTTATTTTCGTTATTATTCTCAAAAAAACTTAATATTGAAGACAAAGTAGGTATGTACCTATTATTGTTTTTCACAGCAAATAAAGGAAATCTTTATTATCTTTCCCATACATACTAATTCAAGTTAATGTAACACAAACCTTATGTACTAAAGTGATATGATACAGACTTGATCACATTTATTTGACAATATGCTGCAAAATGGCTCTACTTCCAGAATTCTATCAAGACTATTTATCGTATTTTCGACTCTTAACACTGGGACTTAAGAGTTTTTTCAGTGTGAAGGTTTGAGTGGTATGTTATGGCCTTACTATCTGAATAAAATTAATATTTTTTATCGTCGTGATGAGGATTACACAAACATTTTGGCAGTATTGCCCTCAGTAATATAACCCCTAAACCTATTTAGGGCATTAATTTTTTCGTTACGGATTTTGTTAAAATATGGACATCTGTTAAACATAGAAATGCTTGAAAGGGAAACCCGTTATAGCTTCTCTGTAATAAATAATTATACAGTTTATCAAGTAGCAAAATGTTAGACTCAGACAAAAGGAAATCATTAAAAAAAGATGAAAGGGCTGTCTCTTTCTAAAATGTTGGTGTTGCCATCTAACGTCTTATTCCTTATAATATGTCTTCAGTCCATAATTAGTATCCTGCTAAGCTTAGCTTTGAAGATTTTCTTTTTCATTATTCATTAAATTAAGAATGTTCGTGGCCAAATGTCGAATAAATGTTTAATGAGAATGTTCGTGGCCAAATGTCGAATAAATGTTCAATGAGAATGTTCGTGGCCAAATGTCGAATAAATACGGAAAAAATGTTTACAATCTATGATCTTAAACCGTCTAGTGCCACTTTATCGTTGCTATGCGGCTACTCCAATAAAATGTCCATGGGTGCCTACGCAAAACGCATCCAATCATATATTTCGTAGAACGAGCGTACCGTCAAAACTATTTCATACCATTTAGGTATAAAATGAAATAACATTTATTCAGTTAGCAACGTATAAAATATTCTCGAGATATTTCCGACGATATCAGAGCGTGGCATCAATTGTCTTTGGTCACCATAAATCATGGCCGCTGGCGCGTATTTTTCGCGCGTTTGTCGTGTGACGACCTTGCGCGGTAAGCATACAAACGTACACGACGTTTTTTGCGTAGTCATGAACTTGAAATTTGCATTTATAATTGTTTTCATATTATCCGAGTGTTGTGCGAATTTTAATTTTAGTTGCGACTTCCCCGCGATTAAGCAAGCGATATTTGTGAGGGAATGTGAAATTTATTCTTATGTCATTTTTCAACGAATCAGGGTCAAGGTTTGCTGTCCCAGTTTTCGCAGTTAAGGCCATGTTCAGACGAATTGTACACGTATAACTATGGTATTTCCACGTGCCTCTTTTGCCACAACTTTTACTTGAACTTTGTAAAATACTGAAACTTCTGTCTTACCTTATTTGTGTAAGGGTTGAAGATGAATTTGTTCTCCAACTCCTTCCTTGGCGTCGCGGCTATCACAGACAACGGCGTCGGTAGAGACTTCATCTCCTACAATAACAAACAATATTACATTTCACATTGCTGAAATAACATTAATACAATGAATGTTTGTGAGTGTGAATGTTTGAGTGAATACGCACCTTTAAAATACTTTCTATTGGCGGTTGACTGCTATCGATAGCATGCTGTAAAGAAAACAACAAACTAATTATTTGGAGTTTATTGTGAAAGTATCAGAAAATAGAGTTGTCACGAGCGCAAATAATTATGCATCTAGTTAACAAAATTCAAAAGGGATTTTTCCGTGATATATCAGTTTCTACTTTGAGATGAGAACTATTTTAGATCAAGGCTTCCAAAATACTCTGATCATGAAAACGTAAAGCGTTACTTAATACAGTAGGCGAAAATCACTTTTAAATGTAGTTTCGTGTTCTGTAGTTCGTACACAACAGTGTATCATTAAAACATCACCGATTTCCAAGCACATTTTGTTAAAACCATTCGATATTGAACTAGCTGCAGTGCTGTCAGAAACAGACAAAAGCACAAATGTCCGGATACCGTATAACATTCAAATCGTACACCCACGGGCCCACGGGGAAATGCAGGCACGTGGCCGAACGAAATATTGTGACGTCACAACTGCCCGGTTAACGTTTTACGCTTTATAATTTGACGTGGGTGAACACAAGGGGTAGTTACGTAATACGTAGTCAACACGATACATAGTCATACGCATAACGAGATAAGCCGCGTTGCTCTCATAAAAGATTGGACAAATTTGCACTGGCGAGAATAAAACTACTTTTACGAGAATACATTATGCCTCCTTAGCGAAGCGGGGCGCGCGATTAAATTTAGGGCCCGTTTACGGTCGACTATGCTTGTATGATTTACGAGTTTACGGCAATAAATGTATTGTATTGTTGCTCTGACTCTTGGAATCTGACGGGGACCTTAAATATTCAATTCGACAAACTTATTACGTCCTTTTTCAACATAGCGGTAAATCAATTGGAAGAAGAGAGATAGAATGTTTATTGGATGGTGTCAGCCGTTTCTGAAGAACTGTGTATCGACTCTGGACTGTTATAGTGAAAAAGAAAGGTTAAATATTCATTTTACGTACACAGTATTGAAGATAAATAATTGTCTTCTGCGAACAGCGTCGGTACAAACTACAAAGGGACAAAGGGACTGAAGAAGCTTTTGTGTTAAAAAAAACCCTCATATTACATTGTTACAAAAATTCCCGTTTCATTTCCGCTCAAATAAAATAACACTGATATGATATCTTAAAAAAAAACTAAAGATAAAAAGGTCAAATCGCATGATGGAAGTAAAAAAAGTAATTGCAGTGTAAGAATGGTATTACAGCTAAGTTTTGGAGCTCGCCCAAATAGGGTTGCCTAATAAACCGGGTCGTTCATTCAAAACTGTCGACCTACGGCAACAGTAGCCGTAATCGCAACGTTTTCATTTATTTGATCACCCATTCGAGTCACGCAAGATCCCCTTATTTTGTAACCAATACCATGACCCTGTTTACACCTCACCAAGAAATAATTAAACACCATAAACGCTTTATAAATAAAACATACGCCATAACTTCACGCCTGCATTACTTGGGAGGGTTGGACAGAGATGCACCAGTAGTGACTTAATTCACATTTCGCCAGTTATATTTAGGGTCCCATGAATTAGAGAGCTGCTACTGAGTACTTTCAAATGGGAAAAACCTTATAACACTTTACCAATTGGGAACAGAACCCAAGGTCTCCTTAGGTGCTGCGGGTTGTTCGAAATAGATACCGCGGCCTCGGTACAAAGGGCTACAGCTCTGCCACGAGCGGGAGGGCTTAGGTGTATTATTTTCTGCTAAAGCAGCCATTTTCTGCTTTTCAGTAGTGCTTGCGACCACTAGAACCAACGAGGCGGCAGTCATGGCATACATTTTGCTTAAGATTTAAAATGCTTAAAAAAAAAAACTTTTCAATAGTATACACCCACTTGTTGACCTATCTAGTGTTGGAGGCGCGAACAATACCTGCGGCGCGCGGCGAACGTGTGGGATGTGGGTGTGATGTGAACTTCAAAGTTCAACATGTTCTACATTACAGGGAATAACGTACAGGCTTCTGAACTGACTGATTGTGTCTGTGGCCATCTAATCCAATAATCGTTACCGTACAATAACATTGGATCAATCGGATTATGTTAGTCGATGAAGGTCCCTATAATACCAAGATAAAGAGAGAATTCTTGTGCCTTTAACAAGGGTGGTTTTGCTGCCCTTTTACTAATTAAAACAATGTTTGTATGCGTCTCACCTACCACTTTTTACATACAACTGCATTGTACGGATTAATACGGGACTGCATTATACTAAAATTCTCATAATACATTATGATGCAATTAATAAAAGCTGCTTCGACAAAAACTGTCGATGATCGCTTGATTATTGACAACATTGATGTTGGTCAGGGGAACGATGAGGCACGCGACGGTAGTTTTAAACAAACCCTAGTACTAATTTATATTTACAAACTAGCTTGTGCCAGCGGCTTCGCCGCCGTGTAGTTTGATGATTGTCCCACGGGATTATACTACCGCGATAAGAAGAATCCTATGTTTTAATCCAGATTATAAACTATCTGTGTTCTAAATTTTATCCACATCCGTTCAGTAGTTTTTGCGTGAAAGAGTAGCAAACATCCATCCATCTATCCATCTATACATCCTCACAAACTTTCGCATTTATAATATTAAGTAAGAAGTACTTTACAAAATGATAAGTTCACTCGAGTGCAATATTGGTGCTTTCTGGTTGACTACATTTCATTAACCGGACTGTTGTATGGATGTCGTGAGCACGATTTTAGGTCTAATTAACAGTTTTGTCGACATCAGTCAGGCGAAGTAATGAATATCAGGTAGTTTATTGATGTTACGCTTCAATAAATGTATCAGAATACCAATGATCATGAGAAGATATATGTATTGTGGATCAAGATGAAGATGATAATGGTATGGTAATGATCAAGGAAGGTCTGTTGTGAGACCGTTTATCGAAGCAATGAACGAGAGATGTTAATATGAATGAAGCAATGAATATTTCCGGGGGTGAGCTAAGGACTCCTCATCAAACTGACCTGTGACTGGATACCGTTGGGTATCCTGATTGGAGGCGGTCTGTGCGGGGCTCCCGTTGAACCGGAACCGTCGCTCTGCACCAAAAAATATACATTAATATTCTACTCACCTCCCCTCTTAATAGAATTACGTTTTGGGATTTCTTAAACGACGTCTCCGAATTGGATTTGTTTCGTTTTGTGGACGAAATCTGGGCTCGTTACTCGTCTAAATTGTGCTTAGTTTGTAGATCTTATACTACATAGGTATAGGTTCGGATTTCGATTGTACGGTTGCTTTGAAAGGTAACAATACACTCAAACGATTTCCTAAGTTACTATTATAGTTCTCCGTATCAACTGTATTCTGCCATTCAGTATTATAGTGTAGTAAGTTTCCCTGAGTGATCGAAGTAGCTGGCGCCGTTTTGGAGTTAACCACATTAAACTTAATTACAATGTACGCCTGATGAATAATTCAGCCAGGGATTAACTAGTCCAAGATGTGGCTCTGTAACGGCATGAGAAGTTTCAAATGAGACGTGAAAAGGCCGGTCACGCATCGTATGACCCCCTTCATCAGTCCTACGAATGCGACCATAAGTATTAATGTGACTCCTAACACGCTCTTGGTCGCATTCTAAATCAAAACAAAAGCTTAGATAAAGCACCACAATAATAACACGAGTTCTTAAAGAGTTAAACCAGGAAAAAGTTGTATTGTCGTTAAGCATATTTCAGGGTAGCAAAGCGATCCAGCACAAAAGATGGTGGAGCCCGAAGCGACGGAGTTTGGTGGGGAATTTAAAAAGTTTCATGATAACACAACATTTTCCTGGTTGATATTGCTTTGTAAAGCGTACAGCTTGACAATAAACACCATTGTGTACCGATAAGCAGTTGTAACGAAATTTTTCTAGATTCTCGCAAGGAGCGCAATAACGAGTATATCTGGCACGTTTGAATGCCAGACACGTGTCGCTTTTCATTTATAATAACCATATAGAACGTTATTGTGTTCTAGTCTTTTCCATGTGTGTATAAGGAAGGCTTAGACCGGATTTTTCTAGCAATTTCAGCTATTTATTCATTTATACCCTTAGTACCATAGTATTTTAGCTATCTTGCATGAGCTGATCAATGTATTTTTGATGTGAAACATCTGTATGCGCCCCTAGGCAGTAAAACCGTTTCGTATGCCATGACAGAAGATGGCGCTGTCTTGGTCCAATTTTGTACAATAATAATTGCGGTGTTTGTACTGTGTAGGTATACGCGCGTATGCGTCGTACGTGCGACGTATTAGCTTAGCTCACACACTTATGCCAGGGATACACGAGACCAGTTTTTCAAGCCAAGACAGCAAGCCAATTCTCTACTTAACTGTCCTGTGACTCCTGTGTTACTGCCCTGGCTTGGAACATGCTAGAAATGAAGCATATTTTGCCTACACGAAGCCAGAAGTACTAGCTTGCTAAGCTGGCTTGAAAAACTGGCCGTGTGTATCCCGGGCATTAGGGTTGAACCTCATCTAGTAGCAAGGAATAGAACTTTTGGTATTTTGTCACTCAGAATCGTCATATGCTAAAGCGAGAAACAGCAAAAATGCTATCACACGCAGCAGGACCGACGATGCGGTTCGTAACACGCTCTGTTTTTCGCTTTAGCTAACGGCTGCTTTATGGGGCGAATCCCAAAGCACTTCATAAACAGATATCACTCTATTAAGACAGTAACTTCATTCGGGTCGCATAACACCCGGAGGGCAGCATATAAAATCCTGTCGCGCCGCATATAAAACATTGGCAGATTGCAGGGTGGCTGTGGCTTTAAAACATATAGTTTATAGGTAGGAAGTGTTTACCTTGCTGTGTGGGATATGGGGGCGGTGATGGCGAACGCCGTTCTGCGGCGCGTGTGACGGCTTCTTGAACTCGCTCTCTCGTCGAGATGGTGGGCCTACGAACAAAGAAAACATATTTGTAAGTATTTTTAATAGTTAATGTGATACACTGCTGAAAAAAATTGGCCCAACGCCCAACCAAAAAAAGGTGATCCCTTAAGTAAGATATTAACGTCGTTTAATTTACCTCAACCGTTCATTCTGTTTCGTCCAAACATCAATCACCAAGAGACTAAGTAATTATTGTTTGGTGTCAACGTTTACGGCTTCCCGAGATTTTTATGGATTAATAAAAGACCGACATCACCTCAGTGAGGAAAGTCTCGAAATCATAAGGCACTTTAACTCCCGTATAACTAAAAGAAGGGGGTGGTGGAGCTCCCCGTTCCCTCCTGCCACCCCCCGGGACTCGTGAGGGGAATCTCGGCTAGGTGTTTAGCTGGTTTATGGAGATTGCGATCAGGACAAAGGAGTCCAAGTTACGACGCCTAGATTGCGCACTGATCCATATAGTCCCCTCTAAATAGATAGCTACCTCACCTTTTTTCTATCAGAAAGTTATAGAATGAGTTTTATAGTGTTTGTATTATGTGTAAGATGTGTGGGGAATAATGGAGTTCTTTGTGTTCTACGGGTATTATTGGGACGGATATCGTTAACTTAATCCCGGTATTATAGAAGGTTAATGGAGGAATGTGACCCATCGTAATATAATAATTTGGGTTACTTTACTGCCAACACATTAATCTACCGTACAACTGAATACATAAATATTCAAACTTCATAATGGAATGTATTAATCATAACACTCTACCGAATCTAACATTCTCAAGTATTTTCTAAAGAATGCATGGGAAAAAATCTCATGCTCTTCACAACGTAATTGGATTAGTGCTACATTCAATAAATAAGATGATTCGGTTATTTCTAGGGCACCTCTTAACTGAGCGCGCGAGTGCAGAATATGTTCAATTACTTGCACGCACGTAATGCTTACCTGTGATTGGTCAATTTACTATTTCCCATTACCCTACCCGCTACTAGTTTACAACCGCTAATGCGATTCACTAACAAGAGCTGATCATAACATTCATAACTGAACCTCGTTTAGCGATAAAACGATGGGTAAGGGAAACAGACGGTGGAGTTAGTACTAAATACTGTTATACGGGATTAAAGCTTTCGAATGATGACTTTTTAATTAGGTGTTGTTATAACAGATCGATAAAAACGTACGTTTTACTATGTCATTTATATTGACGATATCATCATCATCTGGCCTTTTCCCGAACATGTCGAGGTCGGCTTCCCGTCTTACCGGATGCAGCTGATTACCAGTATTTTACATGGAGCGACTGACCTCCACAACCCAGTTAGTACTAGCAAATACGATACCCCTTAGCGACACTTGTTGCCAGATTTTTTCAGAGTCACTGACTACCTGAATCTTTTATGCCGACACCGATCTTTTTTACGACATATTTATTGGAATATTGATGAAAACAAGAGGCAAGAGGCATCGTAAAATTGTTAAATTGCACTATTTTCCCCAGGAAGTATCAATACCAATCAACATCGTATCTAGAGAGTACGTCACACGCTTTATCCCGGGCACCGCTTTACTCTCAGGCTCAATATACGTATCGGTGCAATCCAACCACCTTATTAGATTAGAGGCAAAAACACCGCACGATAATCTCCTCGGCAATAAGTCGAGTATTTTTTCGGTAGCTGATATTATAACTGGATATTTTTATGGATACCGTGTGAAACAATCGCTGCTTCCATACTTTTTTGAGGTTTTTTTTTGTACTAGTTGCGGCGTGCGTGGGTGCTTTTTGGTCTAATCAAGCAGAAAACGATTGAGTTTTTTAAAGCTAAGTGATTTTTTGTTACTCTAGGACACATATAAATCATAATAAGGATCAGATTCGTTCAGAAAACGCCTAAAAAGAAAACATTTTAACAGTTTTTCGAATGCATTTTAAGCAAAACAAATCTTGCATTTATATCGTACCTAATAATTTGTATTCCTGAACAGAGATTAAGCAGAGATTACACGAGCTTGCATCGTAACTTTATTCACAGCTCTCAAACTTATGTGCGAGTATCAGAAACTTAGACGCTTCTAAACAAAGAGCCAACTTCTACTTCGCACCACTTCTACTGCGGAGAGCAACAAATTCAGTTATCAGCTTAGCTCTCGACCTATATCCTCAATACACAAGTAAGAATGGCAGAATTGGTAAACTGAATATTGAGGAGTAGACCCTTGACTAAAGAAGACAGGCACACAATGCAAGTTGGGAGCACCCAAGATCGGCGCGCGTGTCGAATTCACCTAACAAATACACACCGTTGCTTTCTTGTAGTCATTGTTGGCTTAAATCCGACACAACACCTAAAAGATCTTGTGAAGAGTCAAATCAATTTATGATTCAAAGAAAAATAGATGCTCCTAATGATGGCAATTTTTATGTTGACATGCCTCGGATTTCGTATCCCGGAAATCTTCCGGGATACAAATCCTATAAGTAAGCTGCTTTTGGAATCGCTGTATGTCTATAAATATAAAGTTTCATCTGCTGCAGCATGATTGATGTAATCGCATTTAGAGTTTTATTTTAGTGTCTTAAAATTGATTAGCCGCTAACGATTCCCTTTCATCGCGAGGAGGGAAATTGTTACTGATGCCCGCAAATCGTTGGCTGTCAACTCGCCACTTGCCACTACAATGTGCAATTTGATCACCTCCTAACCTGCCATTATTTACGCTACGTTTTTCAACTCGTTTGGCACTGTCATTACTTACCTCGTCATCATGTTTAGTGCTAAAAGAACAAGTAAGCCATTTTGCCATTATGTCATTTATTAATGGAAGCTTAATTAAAATTAAATTTAAGCAGAATGAGGGTTCTATTGCTGGTCGTTGACCGCAAACGTCAGTTACAATTTGTAATCATAATCTTAATCATTGCATCCTTGTGAGGAGCAAAAATGTCTAGTTATTTTTAGCTTAGTTTGCTTTTTGCGGTACATTAGCTAGCCACGCCTTCTATGTATTCAATGCTAATAAGTTTTGCCTACTATCATTGGCTCCGGTGTTCGTTACACACCTGTGTGAATAAATACATAGCTAATCGTTAATACACGGTCGTCTTTTATGCATGACCGATCATTAATATAAGTAATTTAATTTTATAGTTAACAAATAAACGACACCAGGTGGCGTACGGTGTAGGTTCATATCCTGTGTGAACAACCTTTTATTTATTTGCGACCGAAGTTGAGGTAAAAGAAATAAGATTAAGAGTCGATCAGCTGCCATCAGTGGCAGCCCTGATTGCTTCTAGGGTAGTTTTATATGAGCGGGTTGGTGGTGTGCGGGGGGAGGGGGCGCGGTGAGAACAATGGCCAGTGGTGGCCAATGACGCGAGCACCTGCGGCCGTTGACACGTGCGCACGCGCTCGCAGGCGACTCGCACTGCTTTGTTGTTAATTACATGAATTGTATTTGCGCAAACGATTAAATTAGTATCATACTGAAAAGTCCGCTTTTTTGTAGAGTATTTCGCAAACCAGATTTCTTAAGTATCTTTGAACTAAATTAATTCAGCCAGGATAACCTTCAGTCTTCACAGTCAGGTGGCTTGAAATAAGGCCTAATACAGACTACTATATGAACTGAATATGTTCGTATAAAAACGTTTATACTTAATACACTTTCCGAACCACTATTTTCGGCGTTCCCTCGGGCATTATCCCACTAACTGGAATAACAGATAATGTTTATACCGCGTCGTTCCGCTCTTTGAGCGTAATTGAATATTAAAAACGGTAATATCCAGCATTACTAGCGCAGTGTAATTCATAGCTACGATTTGCATATATTTATATTGGAATCGAATGGAACACAATCTGTCACCTAAACACGAGTAAAGTAGTAGTAAGTAAGAAGTAACTAAGTAGAGAAGCGTAGTTTTTAGCCTTGACACTGAAGCTTTGATATTTTGTGAAGGCGGAAGAATACATCAAAGACAGGACTGATCATTGTCTTAACTTTTCGATTTGTCACGTACCTACTCCATTCATCGTTTAACCCGAATCCAAAACAACAATAAACAACTCAGTACAGTAAAATCTGTGGTATTGACTCTGGATCCCGACTTCGATTGCTTTTTCGGTTTTAACGTCAATCTCACTTGTATGTCAATAAAAATTTCATTGACTTTTGTATGCGTTAATGGCTGCGGAGAGCGAACTTATCAACAAGTATAAGATTATTGTCGTAAAATATTTGGATGTATGGATTACTACAAATATTGTCCTTGTAAGAATGATGAGCAGAATGCGGGACACGCGTCGCCTTTGTTCGGTCCGAGGTCGCAGCTCACCGCGAAACGTAACGTAAGCGGGTCAATGCGATCGGCGACGACAGTTCTCGAGGCCTTTCCTTCCACTATAAGGAAGTTAATACGATTTATGCACAACGCCAACACTTGTCCGTGCGACCGTGCTATACACAATTTATGACCCAAATTAGATTCTTACGAGTAAATACACGGCGCATCACTTGCTTCCGCCTCCGACGACCTTTGACAGAGAAAAACTGTTTTCTATCACAACTTTCTAAATTGGATAACACTAAAATTATCGTGATCGTTGCTGCCTATAGAATTTCTTGGCATTTATTTTGTGTGGTAACCATGTCCAATTGCTGTTTGGACCATAGCAAAATATGGTTATGAAATGTAAGTAGATAGACCCTAATGCAAAACCATAAGAAAAGCTACAAAAGCTGCTGCACTTAAAAAAGCTACTGTGAGAACGCACTAAATTCCGCGCAAAGTGATCAACAGGCGAATTGCATTCTCGCTTTACGACTGAAAGGTACAAAGCAAATCATTGAAGAACACCGACAATTTGCTAAACAAAGGGATTTACTTTGAGGAGTTATTTTTATTTGTTTTCTATCAAAGTACCTACATCGGTTATGGCTCGGTGGCGAACGACCGTTGTAGTTTGTATGCAGACGAGCGACTGCATAAACAGAGAACACACAGACACAATCAATGGAGTACCTCAGATACAAAGAGGGATGTGGGTTATTGGACATTTGCACGAGGGAAAACATAGTTTTAGTTTGGAAGGCAGAAAATTACTTTAGGGACAAAGAAAATATTAAGTTACGGACACAAATCAATAGCGTAACGGAAGTTGCAATACCAAAAGAAGACTTCGGAAATAACGTACGTTATCATTATAGACGGAGCAAAGGAAAAACCGATTCAAGACACAAAAAAACTTGCCGCAACCACATAAAACAGCGAGTAAAACCAATCATAAAGGGTGATGTATATCTATTGCGGTTCGCAAACGGATTAAATGAGTTAGAAAAGACCATTTTCGTAGCAACTTCTGTAATCTTGAGGTAACTCGCAATACCTTAGCCCCTCAGTTTTCCTAGTCAATAAATAACTAAGTTTATTTCACGTTGATCCCAGCACTAACATATTTCATTCCTTTCAGTGTTACGTCGAGGAATCTTTTCTTACAACACTTTTCATAAAAACCAAATAACTTGTCATTATTTTCATTGGAAGAACGTTTTTGGGTTGTGCCCTAAATGAATATTAGTAACAGGCACTGAGGTTATTACATATAGCTCGGCGGTTGCGGTACAACCACGATTTAGACTCCCTCCGAGCAATAATCCTGTCCGAGAATAATTTACCATATTACAACAATGGGGAGAACCTAATGCGAACCTCTCTAGGTTAACCTCTACGTGGATGAGGTAGTAAAGTTTTTTAGGTTGGCATTCATTTTGTAAGCTAACAAATAATCTTAATAAACATCTAAGGATCGAGAAAAAGGCTATTCGGGAGAGAGGAAAGTACTAAAAGGTTAATATCCGTAGTATCGTGCGTTACTTGTGGCGTTTAAGTTTTGTTACCCAATCCGTAAGTCTTTCGTCATAAGCTTTATCGGACTTTTGTAGATTATGCACGAACTTGCGGTTAATATCTGCGGTAATGGTTCTGGCAGAAGGTCTAACAAGTCATGTTTAATTTTCGTCCGTAATTAAAATTTTGTGGTTTTGTTACCGAAGGTCACAACTATTTACAGATATTAGAAGATGGAACTTATTTAATTATGCAGAAAGGTACTGTGATTTTGAAATTGTTCGAGTGGACATGAATTAAATTGAAGCTGACCCGTGTTCAGTTGTTGACATTAGGCAGTCGTTGGTTACAAAAGATGCGTTTAATAATGTCGTAACAATTGACACTACGATATGCAACGAGATAAATAAACGTTTGACGTCGACGTTCAACAAGACAGCCGCCTTGCGACATCGTGCAAGAGTATGTTACATCAAAAATGGCATCGCGGCACAAAATACGAGTAATTCTTGAAATTTACATATAATCAACGTCTATTCGAGGTCTGGCGGGGCACGTTCGACGTCTGCCGACAACACTCAACCCATTTGTATGCACATCACACACTGGCGGATTTCAGAGGACTCGCTAACAAGCGTATGTTTATAAGTATTACTGCTTATTTCCAACAAAAACTCAGCAATTCAGGTATCAGTTGCATTCTCCCATGATGCGGATAAACAAAGCTCTCGACGCAGTGCCTGGCAGTGTTTGTAACACACGGCTACAGTCGTATGTAGCAATAGCAGCTAGATTTAAAGATTGCAGTCGCGCCACTATATCGCTTTCATAAACACAAGCCATTTTATAGAAACAATTTCGTAGTAATTATTATAGCTGTAAAGAAACAACAATGTTTACTGAATCAAACGTTAAACAAACTGAGTATAAAGGAAGTCAAATGTCGGGCTTTGATATTTGTATCAAAGGGTGGGCGAATATTTTCCGAATAAGAGACACGTTGAAGATTACAGAAAATTCGCAAACAGAAGCGGCGAACACCCCAAGTCCCCAACCCGCCCGTCCGGTGGTGCGGCGGCGCCCCCCAACTCGCACAATGAAAATAGATTATAAGTGGGTAACTGGCGGAGATAGGAGTAGCGAGACGCATGACACGCGTCCAGTGTCAAACGGCCATAAATTGTCCAGTCGCCGACCACCGACCTACACGCTACTTTATGAACGACACAACTCCTAACCCGATACACACAATATATTTTGTATGTTGTTCATTTTTCTCGGCTGGCGTCGGAATCAATTCCCAGCTGTCCCTCGGGGGCAATACCTCATATCGGTGTCCTGAGAGCCGTGCCTCATGTCAATATACTTCGTAAGTAGACAGTACGCACACCAACAAACCACCCATGTTGTTATACGCGTTATAATCCACAAATAAACATGTTATTATGTCGCTGTAATTTCCACGACGACATAAGAACTTTCTGCGGTGCGTATCAAGGGTTAAGCCGGCGGTGGGTGAGAATAAGAATGAAGAACTAATGAGGCTTAATCCTCTAACAGCCGTGGGTAATAAGTGCATAATGATGTGGCTTGAAAGCGGGAATGCCTAACGACGGCAGGCAGCGAAGAATAAACTCCATTGGCTTACAGAGCTTCCTGTACATTTATTATATTTCTATGCATGCATATTTCACAGCGGCCGCACAAAGAGGTGAGCGAAATAAAAGAGTGAACTAACAGAAATAATAAGAGTAATTCAGCATTCACGTCGGCTTTACCACCTCCAAAGAATTACCCTCATAAATCTTTCATTCGCGCGCCAGTTCAGCTACTCACTTATTAAAATAATCCTGAACTGTATACGCGACGGTTTACCGTCGTTATTTCGTAAATCCCGATATTACCCCAAAATCCGTATCCCATTTAAACAATACGTACATTGTAATCTCGATTACAAATGTAAATTATATTTGCGAGGGCCGTGTTACCGTGTAATAAGGCCGGGGAGCCTGAATGAATGTCAAGGGTGAACACACCACGCGCACAATAAAACATCCGCGTTTATGGATGTGTAAATGATGACTGATAGACGAGTCGGATCAGAGGCCAGCGCTTGCCACATAGTGCTGATTTGCTAAATGTTACGTCATTTGCATTCCCTAATGAAAATAACAAGCTGATAAGGAAACGTGCGGAAGTTACATTTATCATGGCGTAGGTCGGGGAAATGTCGGTGAAATAAATTCCCCTTTTCATTTCTTTGGTCTATAAAGTGTACCAGTACTATATCTACTTGCTATGCATGCAGTACCCCATTGTAACTTGCTATAAATTCTAATTATAGTTAAAGTAATTACGACAATGAGTCTGTTAACCGGAGGAAATCTTCCACTAGAGAGTAATAATTTTAGAACAGATTTGCATAACATTTCTAAATACTTACTTAGTTTACCATTTCTGTCTATAAACCACGTTATTACTCCCAACGTTGCACGAAAAGCGGAGTTATTTAGTAAACGAGAATTAGCGAACATTTTGTGGAGTACAAAGTGCAACATGCAAAAATGACTGCGAAAAGTTGAGTAATATACAAAGCCAGATGAAACTGAGGCGTAATATGAAAAGTACGTACATGAGCCGGTGTGCGGTTTTGGGGAGGCGATGGCCAAAAGACTTTTATTTTATTAGGATATAAGTAGTAACGCTAGAGGTAAAACAGGCTGGCATGTTCGGTAGTACTCGACGCGTAAAGCAATAACGTTTAGGGTTTGAAGAAACCTAAGTAAGCGTAGACAGTTTGTCTCCTTCACCTTTTACCTCCCCCGCAACTTGGGAGTGAAATAACAGAACTTGTCTATCTGTTTATAATGATCTTTGTACATACTATCCTACTGATGACAGTTCAATTTACTCCTGTCTAGACATTAGACAATAAGCCGAAAGTTCGACCTTCAATATTAGCAATATACTGGCCGTCAATCAAATATACTTAAGCTAACTGTGGGCGTTGTGACATCTCTGCCTACACAATACCTTTAACAGGTGTGAGTCACGGTTCAAAGAATCTAGGGGAATGCTAAATGTTATCTTTAAATTGCCTCTAATTTTCTTAAAGCCATAATACTGAATGATGTCACAATAAGCTAAATAATTCAGCGCCTTATACACAGGACAAAATATTTGCAGTACAGCAACCAAACCATCGCACGTTAGCCAAACGACTCGTGCAAGGCGACACTATTTGCCCCCTCTGACCATAAGACAATTAAAAGCACAACAGTTCCCGTAAACCATCGGTAGGCGTCTAGGCGGCCATTAGTAATAAATGGTGAGAACAATAGTGGACCACTACGGCCCACTCGGCCTTCCACGGCCGTGATTGGTAAATTGAACCTTGACTCCGCAACTGGGTCGAATATATCTTGTAGTATTCATGACTGTGAAGTAACGGTGCAGTATGCCCACTTTATAATGTATGGTAGGGTGGCTAAAGAGTGGTAATCTTATTTGTCAACTTAGTGTTATTTCTGGGTTCTACATTTGGGCTGCGGTTTTCTAACAGTAAGTCTGTAAAATAGGAGATAGCCTTGATTTTAGGGTTGACCTTCTCTGAATATGTCTGATACACTGCTATTGCAGATTACACTAAATTCGACGTCACTTTATGTACAGACGCCAATTTGAGCATTAAGTTCAAGATTAATTGGGAAAATTTTAATAGTTACGGGAAGCTTGATGTGTTGGCGTTGGTTAAAGTACAGACTTTGTACTTCAACATCTTTAAGGGAAGCCAGACCTTCTATTCAAGCTTCACCAAAAGTGAACCCTCTGCTTCGATTCTATTCAATGTTATAAACTGAAGTGAGTCTTTTGTTTTTCTGGTGAAAAGCCACTGAGTCATCTTGGACCTTCACATTTAGTTAGAATCGGTGACGTATCTTAAATGCTTCCCACGCTTTCACTTTCTGCTGGTCCCCTTACGTCTTACTTCAATGATAAACGCACGTAATTTTTTCGTTTAGGAATGCGGTGTATTTTAAAAACCATTCTTTTTGCCCTTAATGGCTTTAGAAAGGAAAGCCTTAGACAAGAAAACAACGGAATAGCATTAAGGTGAGAAAGAAACAAAGTGCCGTAGGGCAGACACCGACTTTTGATGACATAGACAACATATTTTATGCAGAAGAAGGGGAACATGATTTACCAAAGTTGGTGTATCAAATGTCACATGAAATAAGTTATAAAAAAAGTTCTTTATGGGCTTATTTGTCGGATCAACGCTTGCAAAATCAGCGTCTTTAGTACGTTGAATTAACTTATTCCCAAACTAGCTGTAGACCGTGACCTTCGTCCGCTTGAAATTATTATAAAATATACTTTCCTATTTGAATCGGATTTTGTTAACAATTTCAAGGGTTTTAGTCTTTTTGCTCGGAACCCTAATCATATTTAGAAAATTAAATTATGTATTTTAGTTGTTTCTTATCACATCAGTTATCTGCCAGTAAAAGTCCCGTCAAAATCAGATCAGCCGTAACGCTTTTATTTCGAAATTACAAACAGACACCACAACTGCATTTATTTGTAATAAATAAAATTTTAACCATTGTCTTACATCAACTCTGATTCGCTATCGGAATCATATTGAGGCTACACCACCCACTAAGTGTACCCAGAACCCTTAATTTCTCGACCCGCGTTCTGCCAACACGTTATACGAGTAAATAAAACAAGCAGCTACTGAAACGCTTCATAACTCCCTCACTTTTTATTTCCAGACTTATTATTGCGTTGCAGCAGCACTACTTTTGAAAGCTTTCGAATAAGCTTTTAAAGATTTTTTTTGTTTCCTTTTTTACAGCTTATTTCGATGGTATTATGTGGTTTTCATTAAATAGATTGTGTTTTCAGTTTTAAACTACATTCATAACAGAACAGTGATGTTATGTTTTATGTCCCAAGTAATACAGGCGAGCCTTGTGCCATCAACTGGGCACAACATTCATCCGGTTCTCCCGGCTCATTCCAGGAATTACATCCCCACTTTAGAAAAAAAAAGTTTTCGAAGTGAAATAAGTTAATAATATAATTTATCACCTAATAACCGTCTCAATCAAAATAAACTTCGCTTAATAATACCCGCCCTGTAATTAATACGGTTATTAATAACAAAACATGCTTTCTGCGTCACTTCAAGCGATATTACCGCTAGGGGGTACCACTCAATCATTATTTATACCATAAGGAAAAATTGCATGCCATGTGCGTCATTAAGCAATTTCTCCTTACGGTATAACAGTACCTTTCTCATGCATAAATATGCTTGTAAGCTTGCATAAATTCAAGTAACAATATCATAAAATCCAGGATATTTATACTGGAGACGGCTGAAAGAAAATCTTTTCTACTATTTCTACACTAATATTATAAAGAGGAAGGATTTGTATTTTTGTGTGTGTTTATGTATGTTTGTAATGAATAAACTCAAAAACTACTGCACCTTTTTTTTAATTTTCTCACCATTGGAAAGCTACATTCACCCTGAGTAACATACGCTACTTTTCATCCCTGTATTCCTACGGAAACGGGAACAACGCGGGTGAAACCGCGTGACGTCCGCTAGTACATAATGTAACACCAAGCCAGAAATCGCCTAAAAGTACTCCCATATTTTGACAGTTATGTTAAGTTCCATGATTGTTCCATGTACTAGAGGGCGGGCCTATTTCCATCAACCGTGAACAAATCTAGTTTCCGTAGCTACTACTGATAAATTCCTGATGGAAAACTCCAATAGCACTTTGCCTGGCCTGGACATGGTACCCAGAACCGCGTCGCGCTTACGACAACTAGAACGAGTCTAATATTAAATTCTTAAATTCATTTAAAATATTAAACGTTGGAACAATCAGGAACATTATACTCTACCCAATCCGTTTGAATGCCCCCCTCGGGACCCCGTTAAGAAGAGGTAACTTGTCAAATACAACATGCCACCGGTTAAAATTTAACGAAAATCTCTGCTTTAAATTAAACTTATTATGACTGAAGAGATGGCGTGTCGACATATTGAAACTGTTCGGTCCTATTTCGAAGAGGAATATTAAACATTCTCTTTCAGCCATTTATTTTGTAACTTATGAATTTGTGCTCGTTTGATGGCAATAGGCTCGCCCCTTTTACATCGCACTTAAACATGACTAGCCTAACCCTTCGGGGATTACAGGCGTGATGTTATGTTGTGGAGGTACTTACAAATAGAAAGAAATAAGTCAGTATACTTATCTATACATATATAAAAATCAATGCCACTTTTCGTTGTCATTTTATAACTCAAGAACGGGCTCATCTATCCAAACCAAATTTTTAGGCTTTGTTTGGACTATATAGTAGATGGTTTATGTGAAGTTTGAACAAAATCGGTCGAGTGGTTCTTCATTTATCACATTTTTTTAAACAAATGAATTCAATAAACGGCGGATCATTTTGTTAATGGGGATTTTGCTGTCAAATTTAAACTTTTTCCAGTGTTTACAGTAAAAGGATGTTGTTATGTCATTTAATTTTGTTTAAGTGGTTTCGAGAATGGTTTAGATTTTTAGATTTACAATAAGACCCGGTAGGTGGCGCTGCTGTCCGGGCAGGACGTCGTCTGCCAGGTCCGCTAGTATAACAATAAGTTTTAAAATATCACGACAAAACGCTATAGAATTGAATATTGCGGTTATTATTACGAGCGTCTTTGTACAACCCTTAGGGTACAAGGGGCTGGTTGATATGTCAAAGAAAACACTTCCTATTGTACATTAAAAAAACCGGAAGAGTCACACGGTTTACCTTGTCGCCGACTTAGGCCGGAGCTTTATCGATACCCCTGAGAATATTGCTCAAAATTGTTCACCTTTACAAAAGCAAATACACCTTAATAAATCCCATTCATTTTGATTTCTCATTACGCTCTTTGCAACTCCGAAAAAAGATTCTTCATCCAACGGTTAATTGAGATATTTTTCTCGATCAAGATATTACGAGAGTTTACTCAATTACATTCACATTACATAGGTACACATAAACGCAAGCTGAGGCAAACGATCTATATATAACGACTTTTTTATAACCGTAGCTGACCTAGGTATCTTATTTATCAGTCCGTCAGTTTTCCTAGCTCGTTTACAGACCTCTTTCACGATAATGTGATCATAACCCAATATTTAGAAGAGACTTTTAGCGTTATTTTCGCCGAGATACCGAAAGCCTTTCAACTTTAATAAATTACGGCTTCAAAATGTTCGTAAAGTCTACTGCAATAATTATTAGAACTTAAGGTTATTGAATCCGATGTTTGGAACGTTGTATCCTTAGGAAGGATTCGTCTTGGAATGGGTGCCTTTCTATGATGTTTCTTGTGAGACTCTTGAGTATCTTAATTTCTTTCATGTGTATCCTTATATTATTATGAAGATCTTATGTCGTAGTTAGTTATAGTAGGCTTCGTTCAATCTTGCTCAAGATAGATTGGAGCTAGTATAACATCTGATTAGAGTATCAGATTTACCCTTTGTCCTCTTAGCAAAACAGAACACGTAACATCCGAAGCTGTCAGCCGTCCACGTCGCAAATGAGCGTTCCATAGTGAAGCGACCGCTCATACATCGTCATCTGAACCTGACTACATTTCCATAAGCTGAGTCGACTGCTGTGCAGTTCACAGGATATTAGGGCCACAATAATGCAGTGACGAGTCAATTTACGAGCATGCGTCGCCGAGGCGTACCGTCCGCGGTTGTCAACGCTGACCGATGCCCATCATTTATCATGACCGCCCATCAAATCATCATCGGAATGTAATGGACACAGAACATGTTGTGACGAGATAAGTCGTTAACGGAATTAAATCAATGCACGTCCAATCGCACGCTCGTGTTGCTGTTGCCCGCAATGTCAATATAATCACGGTTAAATAATGGCTCCGGCAAATTACCCTTTACGTGGAATACTCTACCTCCTGTGAGGAGAACAGCTTTATTCTGCTTCGTAGAAAACTTTTGTTCCATTTCCTCTGACTCTTCGATAGGCTAGGAATTTATTTTCAGTTATACGACTATCTAAAATTTCTATGGTGTAAAATCTAAGCCAGCATTTTTATTCTCTCTGATTACGATCCATATAAAATTCGAAGCATTCTAAACGCCAATTTGATTTAAGATTTTATACGGCGTATTCAATGTAAATCTAGTCGACCTCAATAATCTGTAGAATATTCTTAGAATAAGAAATCCAAGCGATACGCGCCTGCAACTCAATAACTCACTGAGTCAAGTCAAGCAATAGCTAACTCGGCGGTTCAGTACGTCGCCGTTCGTAAGTTATGAGACGCATGCATCAGTAAAATGTGTTTTCTTACACCGAACAGACTTCTGTGTGCTACGCAAGTACACGAGCATGTTTCGACACTGTTTGTCGATATCAGGGCGCGGTTAAAAAAAACTGCTGGATGTCATTATTATACGTCACTAGGTACAAATAAGGCTTGTCGCGTGACAAAGTGTTCGAGCCAGTAAACCATCGGTTTACGTGATAAGGCGGCCGGCGGACTTAGTTACGGTTTGACTGTAGCGTTACAATGGGAATTATGTTTTAATGACTTTGCTCATTGTTCTGCGAACATTAATTGTTTACACACGTATTGCATGCAGAAAGTACGGGTGACGTCATCGATCATATTTCTCAACCTAAATAAAAGTTTTTAATTAAAATTCCCATGCAAACTACCGTCGCTTTCGTGGCGATAAAGTGATCATTCAACTAGTTATTTAAAGCGAGTATCGTAAAATACAAAATATATTTCTAAGCGATAAATTATACGGTAAAGAAAGACGTGTGTTTATTATTACGCGCTAATTATTGCGTGTGCTGGGTTTTTTCTTAGTCATTGGAGGAATACTACAGACGTCGTTGAGGCGGTTAGAGAGTAAATAATAGAATTAGGGAATTAGATAATAGTTTAGAACTTTCCCAGAGGAAATAGTGAAAGGCGTTGATGACAAACAAGTGCTTTGTTTCAGTCAGGCGTAGTGCGCGGGGAGCGGCGCGATGTCGCGTCTGCGGGCGACAGCGAACGCGTCGCATCACACGACACGATTGTTTGTCACGCGACACGGGCGTCGCTCGCGATTTTTGAATCATTTATCAACCGCTTGTTTACTCTGCTTTACGCTACTGCGACCGGTTTCGACGGCCGCGCAAAAACTGGGTCATTCTTCATTACAGCCACAAATGCTCAAGTCGATTCATTGATTTCCACAATCGCTTGTACATTTTTACGTTTAATTTGACTTGCGTGACGGGACACTATTCCATTACGATATTGACAAGGGTCAATAAAGATCGAGTATTAAAGAGATAACAATCATATAAAGTGACATTAAGTTAATAACTAATCACATTGCATGAGAGCGCGTTTTAAACAAGCACATAGTCAAGGAGCTAGAAGCAATGGAGAGTGACTTTCACAATGCACTCGTCGCATGCAAGTAAGCTAGTAAATGTCTATAATGTGTAGTGCAGAATGAGGCTTCGCATAAATATAACAGGTATGCAGGAGCGTTCGCAAGTAATCTTGCTACATATTTATCTGTAAACTTTCCCGCAATCTGTTTGGCGTATGTGTTTTGCATGTATAATTTATAGGACATCAAAGGTCTGGAATAAGGTTAGGTACATTGTTCCAACCGGTTTAATTAAGAGCTGCCGACTCTACCGAGAGTATCCGAATGATCGTAAAACGCGACGATAGTTGGCTCGGCTTTATGCGATGTCTTACAATTATTTCCTTCTGGAGGAATATCATTATTATATATTACTTCTTTTTATGGGGGTGACGTTTTATAGCGGTTCATTCTTTCGGATAAATCCTGGAGTTTTGACTAAAATTGCTCAGGGAGTGTGTAATTATATTATAGTTACCCTATTGGGAAGGAGGATCAGCTTTGTAAGCACATAATAAAAAAGGTTTATTTCATATTATGTGTAGTATATTTTTATATATTTTCTTGTTTACCTTACAAAAAAATTATCAGAGCTAAATTACTACCTACTCGTCTTTGATATTTGCAAACAAAAACTTCAACAATACTTTATATAAAAGAGTCAACAAAGCGGAGCGAACAAGAAGTACTGTTAATAAGTTAAAACAAGACCGTCAACGTTACTCATGACAAGAGATTTTTACAGAAATTCTGTATAAGCTCTAAATTTGACAGAGTTAATTACTTAATAGACCCAATGCAAAGTAAACTCATAGAAGGCATATGAATGCATTGGCAATCTTTTGTCACGTCATCCGTGCCGTGACGCGTCACACGTCAGTATGTCATGGCGCCGCTGTGACGTCATCGTGACAGAGTGACCGTTCGGCCGGAACCCGAGGACACCACTGAATCATTTATTATCACACTACGGAAACCTTCGATCACAAGCAACCGATTATAATATTTATAACACCCCGCCATTCTGTGCCGTACCGTGCAATCTTACAATTTTCTCGCCTCACCACCGCACTAATAGAAATTATGAAATTAATTTCATAATGGTTGGTAATTTTCACAATTTATTTAATGGACGCATCAAGGATGTTGTGTCACGTTTGCTTAATCAAACTCACGTAGACAATTTTAAAATTAACTTAGGTATATACTTTGCTTTGTGAAATATTTTATAAGAAAGTTATTCTTTTGCATTATATTATGACCATCATTATAATGATCGCAGAGATAAGTCGCACGAACATGGGGCAGGTATACAAATTGTTCCAAATTAACCGTTATGCAAACATAATCCATTTGAACGGGAAAAAAATATCGGATAACCACCACTCAGGTTCACCTGAAAAATGGTTGATTCTGTAAAGTAAGGAGAAACGGCGGAACCGCGTATCAAATAACTTTATTATCTTTTTTTATGGTAATGTCCACCCCCGAAATTATCCCAACTGGGTATAATCTTGAGAGGAATAAAAACTTTTTGCTTCGTTTATAAGGAGTTTGTTTTCCTTATTGTTTGGTAAGTTGACCGACTCTGATTGAAACAATATTGCGATAAATGTTAATATAATTACAATATCGTTCTTACGCAATGGTAATTTTGCGGATATTATACAATATTTAGTAAGGTAAAGCACCCACGATACAGGAGAAATTCCTAGTGTGGTGGGGCAACGTTTTTTTTTTAAAAAAAAAAAAGATTATTGTGGACATATTTGAAATCAAAGTGGAAGTGGCTAGTCATGTTCTACGTTTTGTAAATATTTTGATACGGGTTTGTTACTTCTAGTAGTTGTATCGCTCGCGCTTTATCCTAAGTTATAGATAAAAATAATTTCCCCAAATTAGTTAATTTACGGAAGATTTGTTGAAGTGAAGAATAATGACAAATTTTTAAAACTACAATTTTAACTGAGGTTGCTCAAACAGCTTCAGTTAACAACCATGATAATCCCATTATACACCAAATAGAAGTAGGCACAAAATATTTTCATCCTAAAGAAACGTCACCGTATCGGGGCCAAGACGAAATCTATACGAAATTAAATGGAATTTCCACACCAATGGTTTGCGGATCTCTGAAGCCTTTTCCGGACCCACGGCAACGAGCAGTGATCAAACGGTACGGCCTGCGTCACGATTCCACGGAGACTTCAATAATTTGGTCAAGAGAATGGAATGGACCCCTAGCTCTTTGACTAAAATTCGTTTAAAATCGCGTGTCAAAGGTTTAGGTAGGGTACAAGTTCTTTGATGGAAGAGATCTAGGTCTAAAAGTGGATATCTACTAAGAGACCTTAAGCAAACAGATGAGATAGCTCTACATATAATAGATAGGTCTCAACATTTTATATAGATCTCAATGATAACAGTTAAGCAGATCAAGCTAGAATTGTTATCAGACGCATTATAAATCACCTTTCGCCGTAGTCAGGTAAAAAAATATTATATACCAAATCACAATTCTCTGCAAATTTAACGTAAATTCGAGGAAATCCGAGGTCTCGATTCATCCTCATCAGCCGATTAAAAACAATCTATTAAAACTAGGTTGGTAACGTTAAATCTTTCAAAGTTATTAAGTAATAACGAGTTGGAAGCACTTGAAACTCAAACTACCTTCCTCAAGGACTTTATAAAGTGGTCTAAGCTAGATACTCGTACGTATGAAGTCCTAGTTAATTTCTTGCAAGTTAGTTTACTGAAATTCATTGCAAGCATTTGTTTTATGAAGTTCATGGTGAAAATACTGTTCTTGTCAGGGTCTTGACATACATTTTGTATGTTGTTGGTGAGCTCTGTGTACCTACTTGAGAACTACTTTATAAAATAGGCCAATATGAGACTCATTTTGTACATACTGCTACCGTTTACTACAAAAAATAAATAAAACCAGTCTAACTGTAAGACAATAGACACACACACACCGACAGACACACACACAATACACACATACACAACAGACAGTGCACGACAGTATTTATTCAATGCTTCAATCAATTGAACTTTTTTTTTAATAACTATTTAATCATTATTCTCATTATCTGTATTGTATAACTATCTGAGCTTTCTGATGCTTCTACAATAGGTTATTTCACCAACAAAATCTAATTAATTAGTCCGTCAGATAGATTTTCAAAAACTAATGGACATGTATTTTTATCTTTTGTCACTTAAACAAGAGACGAAGACGACACAGTGCTTCGAAAAGTCGCGTCAAATCGTGTGACGTCACAAGGTTAGTACTTTTTACCCAACAAAGTGATGTCAAAAGCCCCCACTCATGATCTTTGACACGTTTTATTTTCGGCAATTTTTTTTATTTTTTTAAAAGAAAAACACGTATCCAATATTTTTCGATAATCTAACAGACGGACTAATTAGATTTTTTTGGGGAAATACCCTATTTCAGTGCTGTATTTGACGCTCAACGTGTCGCTTAGTTCAAAATAACCGATGATATCAAACAAGAACTCAATCAGTATGCGTTCGTACACCACCAACACGAGACAAACCCGTCACAGAATTACGCTTGGACTTAATCAGAATCCTTTACCTACATACATAATACTACGATTCTCATCTACAACGGGATCAAATTGTACCGAAGGACTATGAAACCAGGTTTGATAAACATAAGAGCTTAGGAGTTGATAACAATGTAGTGGCAGGTTGCCAGCCTCTGGTCTATCTACAAAGGTATACAGAACGTATACAACTATGACCCGGATTGACTTTCCGAGTTGTGCGAGATGGTAATGCAGTGGATATTTTTGCTCTATCCATTTCATCTGCTCTGTATATTGAAAATTTAACAACTCGAATCAGGAAAACTGTAAATTCCCTCTCGCTGCAGGTGACTATAAATTCAGTAGTGGACCACAACAAGTAGATACCTTAACAACTGATGGGTGTCATGCACGATAAGGCAATGAAACATGGTGCTTACGTGCAACCTGCAACGCAATTATAAGCTGTTCCAACTGACGAATTGCCAGTACTGCATTCATGACATTGCAGTTCGCTAAGGCTCCTTAAGTCCTTATACTAATGTAGGGAGGGAGTACTTACATGGTGCGGGGCTTGGTGGTTCAGCGCAGATCCCGATGGATTTGCTGGGGTCATCGATGAACCATTGCGCGAGATGGTAGTCGCCAAGCTTGGTCTGGATCTGCTGACTCACGCGATCCTGCCTGCCTGACACCTATAAAAGAAAACAAGCTATTAGTTCCAGTCTTTAATAACGTCAATGTGGGTCAAAAGAACTCCGCCGGCAATGTAGGTCAAGTTCATTAAGTGGATGTCGTTACAAACGATTAAGATATTACAGCGCAAGGCAATGACGTCCTTTTATAAATTAACAGCATCCTTTTTCTTCCGAGAAAATTAAAATAAATCTCTAGACTGAAGTTAAACGGATAATAAAATAAAGATGTATTTCGTCTATAAATAAAGATGAAGTTGAAAACGGGGATAGAAATTAAATGAGAATTAATAGCAACAGGAAGTGAAAGTAAATATGTGTAAATAAGTAGTGTTGCTGTCCGTGTTTTGTATATTTTAGTACCAAGAAACGATAAGATAGAAGATATATCAACAAGCAAGGCCAATAAAACAGTTGACAAAGCTCAGTTTGCTTCAAAGGTCTAAACTTATCCCCTCACGTTTACTACCACGCCAAATTTTTGACCTCGTTCTATAACCTAGTTTCCCAGCCTTGAAAATGTCTAGGCATCTGTCTCTACAGTGCCAGGTTATATAGTAACTGGAAGCCTTAATTGAATTGACTTTAACTTGTTCGCAATTAATGTGGATCAACTATGAGCATTTGTTGAACCCGAACATTATCAATAAAAAATACGATCGCTTCATCAATATCAACTTTGGTTTGAGTTAAGCTTTATCTAAAAACTATAGATCCTTTGATCCTTTTATATCAATAATAAAAATTTGATTGTTATTAATTACAATGTCATGTAAGCTATCAATGATGTCATCATCATCATCTTAAATACCCTTTAAATGTTTATATGGAAAAGTTCCAATCTCGCATGATGGTTTGTGATTAGGCTGTCCGTATAGCGTGTGATACATCGTTTATATTGTTTGTTTATGTTATACTCAACTCCATCTGTCATTTTGTAGTCTAACTGATTTAATATTTAGCGTTGGCAATGGATTTCATGTTATTACTCGGATGTCTCTGATATTTAGAATGATTGGTGGCTTATTTATATCGTTGTTTATACCGTTGAGAGCAAAAAGTTCTACATCATTGTCAGAAATGATCTTAAGTTTTGTTTTAAGATTTTAAACAATGTATTTAAAGATTTCTTAAACAGTGTTGATGAACTTTTTGTAACTCCGTGCTTTGGTGGCATGTTTTTTCTCACTCAAACACTAAAGAATTATAATACAAGATTCAAGAAAAGCTTGACGCCGTATTAACTCAAGCTCCGACACGTGCCCTTTGTATTGAATGCCCATACTTCAACTAAAAAAGAAGCAAAAGCCCTGCATCGTATAGAAAGAGAACTGGTAAGCTTATAAATGGTAATACAATCGTAAATAGCGTATGTATCATCGCGAGGCCGCGGTCGTGTGGCCGGCATGTGTCGTCTCGGCCTAAATAAACCGGCTCACTGTCGACCAACGTGATTCACAACTTTAACGCGCAACGTTTATTGGGGATGCATGCAAATAATACCACTATTCTTGCCATAATCTCCCGTTTTGAGCGTTTCGGCAGATCGGGCTTTTATGGTTTTATTATAGGGTTCAGCCCTTACCGTTAAGTGCTTTCAAGACTTATGAAAGGACATGTGATGAATTTTAAAATTGCTATTATGCAGAACGTCATAGCAAATTGGTGGCTCGTAATTTCACATGGCTCGTTATTTATTTCCAAATATTTTTGGGTATTCAACATTTTGGATGGAATGGAATTCAGTGAATGCGGCTCGATAAATATAGCCTGAAATATATCAAACCAATTACGTTGCGATGATTTATTGATTGAAAATCGGAGCGGCTAATTGATAACGCCAGTTTTGTTACTGTAACAAGAAATGATTAATTAAATCGCTCCACCGAATGGGCCCGCCGGAACCACTCGCAATGATTGTTTAAGCTTTATTTAATAATCGGACTCTAGGCTCTGTTGATTTAAATAATATTGCGAGGAAAGGGGGAACTTTGATTAGATGCAATAATCAAAAGAGAGCGATCATTTGGGACAAGGTCGGACGATAGCAATTTCTAGACTGAAATTGTAGATTTATATTTCTAGATGCATCTTAAACACGTTTTGTTGAAAGGATACAAAATGATGTTAATATTTCTGAGCGAGTAGCTAGAAATTGTAGAAGTTATCTAGCACCTAAATAGATAAACAAAACCACAGCTTCCGTGAAGCTCTACCACTTCCACAACTGACCACACAAATTGTTCGATCTTCACAAACGAGTTCACATCAAAATAATCTGAGCATCTGATTCAATTTCAGAAGACACCGGTATAAAAAAAATAAAAAACCAAATCCATATAGTTTTTAACACAATGGCAACAGAGTTCGAAATGGAATACAGTAAACGTATTCTAGTTAGCCGTTGAATGTGCAGAGATTTGATTGAAACGGTAAATCATCGGGGTATTTTCCGCACGGCTATTTACTAAAGTACCTTTTACCTCCCTTTTATTTATGTATTGTATTCACATAATCCTGCAGTGTACCGTCGAAGACTAATCTTTATTTTAGCTGTGCGTTTCCACATTTTACTCGTATATGTCTTTGTAAGGAATGATTCGATTTCGGATCTAATATAATCTCCGATAAAGGTCTTTGGAATTCAGTAAGCCTATGTTTCGCTTTCTTCCTAAAGTGACCTTTTTCGAGTAGGAATTCTAAGGTTAACCCTTAAGGGTCAGGGTTCAGGGTATCAGTAAACTGCTTCATATTGTTGTTGATAACAACGGTGGTCTTGATATGATCGTTAGCGACAGCGGTGTGTCTGTTATTAACAGACATAAAAACGTTGCCATGACGTTGCGACGAACGTTGGGTTGCGTTGTTGTTGTTAAAATTAATAATAATTATGATCACGGATATGTAAGGCTTTAGGCAAACATTGGCGAAGTTTTAATTACATATTTTCACTATTTGCTAATGAAATTTAAGTAAACATGGGATGTGTTCTCAAAACGTAGAAGTCAACATTTTCCAAACACGTTCGGCACCGATATCACGAACTCCAAATATGTACGAATGGCTAATACGTCTGTGTTTAAATTCATAAAACTGTTTACTCTCTCGTTTCGTACGATGTTCACAGATGAAGTGAGATGTAGGTCAATAGGCACATAAAAACAATCATTCGGACAACTACGGAAATACATACGTATGTGTTGCGACTGTGAACGTGGAATAAGAGTAGAATCTGTTTGAAAATAATAGAAGCAAGGGTAATTTTAGATTAGCTACATTCTTGCCGATTATGCCGCCAATTTAATTCTATTATTTGAAGCTCTACAACTCTTTTGAATAACAATTCAGTGCAAAGAAGCTATAAGTTTAATAAACATAGCTAAGAGTTCTGGTATATTCCAACGCCTTATCTAAATGGCCCGGAGCAACAAGTCGATCCGTCTCGCACAATCCTTCCGATAGCACATCACCGTGCGGAATTAACAATCTAGAACGCCTCGCAACTCGTCATATAAATCTTCCCATTAAGGTGAACAAGTGAATTTCAGCACGTGTTATTCGTATCTGTGAATATCATAAATCCAGTGGTACGGGTGGTATTGCGGAGTCAACGGCCGGGTGCTGTGGGGCGCCCGACGCCGACGCCGCCGCCCGCGCCCGCCCGGACGAAAGGACGTACTTCAGGGGCCGGTTACATCAAGTAACCACGACTCCACGAGTGAGCCATGCCTCTGAATAAGTTTGCTCGTCTTTAATTTTGACTATCTATTCTTGGAGCAAGACAACGACACTTAAACATGGAGGGTGTTAAAATGAGAACAGGAAGATTTTAACGAGATTCGAGAGACTGCACTTGTCATTTTAATGTCTTCAGATATAAACACATGTCACTCCACGAGGCTTCTAAAAGTGCGAGGAAATATTATTAGCGATTATGGGAACATTAATCTCCTCTCTCAATCTAGAACGACAAATTTAATTTCGCAATAACACGATATCTTTAGAAATTCCGCCCTTGAATTGATATAAATTAATGTGTGTCAATACCGAGAAGGCAATAAAGCCGGATTGGCATCGACAGTGATATTAAACGTATTCAGGATAGTGGTAATAATTATGCAGTTTGCGTTCTCGGATGTTTCCTGCACCTTGAATTTCCGAACAAACAGCGAACATTTCCTCGAGGAAGGATGACGCACGCATATCTTTAATTTGGCATCCACTGAGAGGAAAATACCAGCACGTCGTCAACATAATAGGACGACATTTTTTTCTCCTTATTGCTCCCTTGCATATTATTTGATTTGCACCAAAAGACTATAAATGTGACATTAATATTAAACAATAAATTTTGTGAAAATGGAAAAATAAATGATACAACAGCAATGATTCAGATACAATTGAACTAAGTGCTCGAAGAACTTACAAAATTTGGTAATACGAGTAAGTAACTAAGAATTTCATTAAATAAATTCTTAGAAGTAAAAGAGGAATCATTACAGGTAACAACAATCGTAGATACTCAAGAGATTTTACGACACAATAAAGAAAAATATTCGAGGAGTCAACGGCCTAGAGTTCACAAGAAGGGTGCAAAATAAGTACAAAAAGGACGCGCGCAGAGGGGTCGGGGTTTTATTACTTACATTAGTACAAGATGGGGTAGGTATAGGCAATAGCCGACATACAAATATGTACCACCTGGCTTGACAGGATCCCAGTGAATAATGGGCGAAACCGTGCTACTATGACAAGTCATCGACCCAAATCAAGTCAACGACATTATCTGGTATAACCGCGCCTAATTTATCTAGAACTGTAAGGTGATACGCCTCCCGAACTACGAACAATTCTTCAGAGCATGGAACGAGTTTCCATTTCGTTCCCACGTTACGCAGCCAGGATCAACGGGGGATAATCTGGATGACTTATGGATATTCGAGCGTTTGTTAACAGATGAATATTGGTTTTATTTCGTGGTTTAGTGGAAATGCGTGTTTCTGTATGATTAAAAAGGCACATTTTCATTAGATATTTGTGGGGAGGGACGGGGAGCGCCGGAGATGGGCGGCGGGTTGTAATGAGGCCGTCTAGACGCTCCGCAATACTACATTGTATTTGTACCAAGCTCTTCCATTGTATTGTGCTCCTCAGTATTGTACACTACCACTTAACTTATCGTTTACGTTAATGAATAATGATAATGAGGAACCGGAAAGTCCAGTCACAGGACTCACAGGTGTAATTCTGGCTTCGTCGAGTTCGTTAATATAATTTCGATAGGGATTATTTATTCATAGTAGAGATGTGTCCGAACGGTCGTCGACTTGTCCTTATTGAACTGCGGTTCGCCGATGATTAACTACGTTTACATTGTCAAGCAAACGTTACTGAATCGAAACCTGTTAGTTTAATGATTTATTATTGTGTTATAGAGGTTTGAGGATTGAAGGCGAATACTATGTTATTGATTGGTCGTGTTTTAGTTTAAACCTGACTTCTTTTGACTCTCGTTGGTGAGTCTGGATAAAATTTGTGCCCGATTGGCGACAATAAGCTCGCCCCCTTTTAAATGGTATTTAAAGATAACTGGCGAAATATGACTGTACTAAGTACTAAGGGTCCAGCTTTGTGTAACCTTTCGGGGATTGTGATGTTGTGTTTCAATATAAAGACTCAACTAGGTTACTTGCACGTGATCTCTTGACGTTACTTTGATGAGAAATAAGATTGAAAACGAGTGGTTTCCTCGATCAATCGACTTTGACAACTACTGCAGCACTGATCGATCTTTCAAATGAGCATTAAATTTTTGTGCAGTTCCTTTGATATTTCATAAAACAACCCACTTATCTCCGCCCACAATTTCATTAAAGCTTTTAAAACTTGAAACAGAGCCCCTGTAACGTAGACCATCTCGTGTTAATGCATGTGCTGATGATAAATGAGTTTCCACATGTGTGCGCTGTTGACGGGTTGTGCTCGCGTCACGTTGGAACTAAACCACCGGGCGGGGTACAACGTGACTTCAGAAAACAAGCCCCGATCGACACTAAAGCTTCCATTGATTTCACTGACGGAGAAATGTGTTCAATACAGGATAAACTCACGTTTTTCTATTTTAAATATAGGTTTGGCTTGTGGCCGTCTCTTTTCTACGTACCTTAACATAAGACATATTATTCCTGGAGACAGCAATTGCGTAGCTTTCATAGGAATTTCATAGGATCGTATTTTTTTAGAAGTTTCGAAGATTATTAGTATAGACAAGAATGGTGTGTCTCATATTAAGACGATTATTAGAGAAATAATAATAATAATAATAATATTCCACAACTATCACACAACGCCATCTAGTCCCAAGCTAAGCAGAGCTTGTGTTATGGGTAGGTACTAGACAACTGATAAACATACTTATATATTTCTAAATACATACATATTATAGATAAATTACACCCAGACACAGAACAAATGATCGTGCTCATCACACAAACATTTGTCCTGGGTGGGAATCGAACCCACGACCTCCGGCCTAGCAGTCAGGGTCACTAACCACTAGACCAACAGGCCAGTCAAATATGAAAGAAGAAGACAAGCTGCGTCGACGCCCAAATAAATTATAATTAAGGCAAGAGAATGATGAATTTTCGGAGATTATCTCCTACATTCAAACATTATCTCTTTATCTATATATATAATTCTACTGTACGTGTGTTTGTCACTGCACTCCTCCTAAACGGTTAGACCGATTGCAATTAAATTGTATGTGTAATCCAGTGGATTCGAGAATGGTTTAGAATCACAATAGGGTAGTCAACAAAAAAAAAACGAATTAGTCCGCAAGATAGATTTCCAAAAAATATTGGACACGTACTTTTTCTTCAAACAATGAAGACGATACAGTGATTTGAAAACTCGTGTGACGTCATATTCTAAGACATTGGTATGGCATTTTTTACCGGTCAGTGACGACACAAACCCCCAATCAAATCTTTGACGCGTTTTATCTTCGTAATTTTTTATTGATTTGCTAAAACAAAAAATACGTATCCAATATTTTTCGATAATCTATCAGACGGTCTTGATCGGGACGAATTAGAATCACATTTTATTTGTCAGTAAACATCCCTATTGGACCCGGTAGGTGGCGCTGCTGTCCGGGCAAGACGACGTCTGCCGGATCCGCTAGATTCAGTTTTTTTTTCAGATTTTTTTTTTAGATTTATCCGATAGATTCTTATTTATATGTATTGCCGGTTTAACCGCATATGTATACAAATATTAATAGTCTTGTGGTTGCCGAAAGGGTCACCTTTCGGCAACCACAAGGTTAACGGAGAATTGGCAGGTACGTTTTCCTTTGTTTAACAAACATGATAGGTATTGGATTTCCCGACCCTACTGACGATGAAGATTATAGAACAACAGTACAGTCAGTTCGTCATTTAAATACAACAGGTCTACAACTGCTAGCAAAATTCGGTAAATATTCTAATGATAGAAAAGAACTCACCGAACTAATCAATTAAATTACAACAACAAGAATAATGGTAAGAAATCAAACGAAGAAACTGGCAATAACAACGAAAGCATATTTCGGCGAAAAGGAAACAAATCACATTAACATCCTCAAAGTAATATAACAAACTTTACACACAAAGAAATGAGAATATCCACGAACGTATAAAAATAAGGAGGTACGGAAATAGATGTTAGTACTTCGAAAGTAACCTCTATCTCACGCGTTTACAGTTGGAGTGGGATGAGTTATGGAGAAATGTGCTATCATACAGTCACGTTCAGCACCTCGCAATTTATATTTACATTTGCGGCCTTGACAATGCGACATCAAATTTATTTACAGAATAAATTATAGAAGAAACTGCGAGTATATTATTTCAAGCAAACTTCCGTCAGGTAGAATTATTTTAAAGTTACTGACCTATTTCCAAGGTTTGTCTTGCTTTAAGGATCTGGTTGTTGCGCTCATTACCGACCACGTTCCGCCGAGAATCAATCAAATTATTCTCATTAAAACTTCCCCGATTGACTTTACAACGAGCAAAGTAAACATGCCGATAAAAATAATGATGTAAACAAAAAAACAAATTGATTAAACACGACGCTACGAAAGTGAAATTAAAATGAGTCAGCGTTGCCAATAACAATAATGACGTCGGCATTGAATAAACTGTTCATTCCGCAAGTAAACATACGATAGAGATGCATATAGCTATGTTGCACACATGTGAGTTAGTCCCACATGTCCAGAAACACGGGTGCCTAGCGTCGTCCCCCTATCGGCTGCATTTCCTAGGGTGAGCGGGGGGCGAGGGAGCTTTAATTACAGTTGTATTTGTGTTTATGCACATATGTATGGCTGTACGTCATAAAGTGGGTCGAGCGAGTGCACCCGCCGCGCCGGCTCAGATAAGCCGACCGCTTTTAAAAAGTTACAAATCTACTTCGTTTTGGCGCTGTTTCGACGACACTTTATGTCATGATCAAAGAGTTATTGGGAACTGCGCAAAGTTTAAAATCAAGAATATGATTTACGTTTTGCTACAGTATCGGGGCCCAGGTGCGATGGAAGATGGTTAAACAGTACGTCAGGCGTCAAGTTATTAGGTGAAATCGATTTATACGATTGAGAACCGCGCGGCGAGGAGAATTTCCGGAGTATTAAAGAAAATCCTGAAAAGGAAATGTATTTTCTAAGCGTATTTCATGAAGTAGATATGATTACAGTCTGTAGTACCACAATGTTATTTCAAATCACTTTTGAACTGCTACAAATAGTTAAAGACTATCCACTACATTAGCTTCATGGCCTTCTGTTCGTTTTACAACGACCGACACGACTATTTCAGGCATAGTTTACAGTTCGTTCATTCTGCATTCCGGGAAAACTACTTCTCAAGTCAAATATATACTCCTTCATTCGTTCTTTACGTTATCTTTCTTGAACCAGATTTCGTAACCGCTGAAACATAATTGAGCAACAACATGCAAAAAGTTAGGAAGTTCAAACATTTAAACACAAATTACGTGTCCAACCGAACTTCTTACCAACTTTAAGCAAATAAACATAAGTCTTATAGGCGAACAACGGCCATTATCTTAATTTTGTTGTTCCATTTGAGCACTTTAAAATCATTTTGGCAGCAATTTACATAGCTCCAACAGAACGTATCAACGTAATTACCCAAGTCGACACGTAAACAGCGGACGGCCTCGAACCCGCTTGACACTGGTGGCGCGTCCAAACACACTTGATCTCCCTCGACCCGATGCCCATTTGACATCGCTAATGAGTGACGAGGGGTGCTTGTGCGTTATCAGGGACCAGCTTGAAGTGGTCGAGCGGTGGCTATCAGTTTAAGGTAGGTAGTCACTAGTCAGTACGGAGTATCTACGACGACTAGATCCGAACACGGCACGTGCGGGAGGCAATAAAACCACATACTTCACTTTTACTGCGCCCGATCACGCGATCTTTGGAGACACTCATATCGCAAGAAGTAGATAGGTTTCGTGGAAACTGTTATTTGTGCAACCGCTTTGAGTATTTAAAGTTACGTGTCTCCAGTTTGCATGCGTGGCGTGCATTATCTCTGTTCATTCCAGTGATCTAACGCTCAGACGGCAAAACGACAGTAAGTGTAAAGTGAAAACTTTTGTTCGCGGTATCATCGTGACTAGCCGCGTCTGCTCAGACTACACTTATTCCCTGTCCCCTGCCAGTCTCATATAAAAGGTATCGTCTGTGCTATGTGACTGTCTGCTCAAACTAGTTTGGCAACTGATCTAGATTTGAGACTATTCACTATTTGAGTACATATTTGGAATTGAGAGCACAAAATTCACGCCCAGATACCTAGGAAAGTTTAGTTAGGGTTCCAAGATCTATGTTGTGAAAATTCTGGACATTCTGGTTTTAAATGTGCGTACAAAATTAACTCAATTTACCTTTTTTTTAATAATAAATGATTGCAATACCATATGTTCCGGAAGGAAAATTCTTTCAACAACCTTCTTCATTCACCTTTCGCCGAGTTGAATGGCCTCTATAAATTAATTAACACGATGACGAACATCACAGACGATGCTCCGAATCTATCGTAACAAATAATTACATACAAATTGATCGCATAAGTACCGATAAACGTTTATCTTTTCACCGGCTACTAGAATTTGTGGAATTTTCGTGCTATGACATTGCAATCTGACACACGCAGGAATAACATCGACACGTAATTGCGGCCCGCATGCTTCGACGAGAACAAAGGAATGCACAAACCAGACACACTATGGTTTAGACGCGACCACCACAATATTTATGCACATGCATTTACTATATCCGAATAACAATTGTCAGATTAACATTGAAGGTGTTTCCGGACAGTTCTGCATTGTGAATGGAAATGAGTTCTTTAACATTGATATCGAATAGAAGTAACCAGTGAGGAGGGATGAAACGTATGCGGATATGAATGTCGATGGATGAAAGAGAGGAAGACTGAAGAATAGATGGATGAATTGTGTAAGGAATGAAATGAAAGAGGAAGGAGTAAATGATGTCTTGATGGGAGAATGGAAGAACGTGTTGTGCCGACCTCAAGTAGGATGGAAGAAACCAGTCAGTTTGTGAATGATATCTTCTAGTTTGTGACTGTTATGCTTGTTGTATTTACACAAGAAGTTCGGCCACATTTGTTTCGCTTCACGGAGTGTGTGTAACATTTGAATGCAAACATTACACACGATTCCCAGAAGCAAACATCGCCTCAACTTCTTAATGTAAATAAAACAAACATAACTTTCGTTTAATCGCGAACGTGCGTTTTTGGGTCTTTATAACACAACCTTTCCGAGTAACTTTCCCAATGTAATCAGTATTGGATTTATGCGGATTATTTGACATATTGCGATTTTCTATATCGAGTTGCTAAACCCTCGTATAAATTTTTCAGCGCCCGTGATTCGCAGAACGCAGCGCGATTCGGGGATGCTCAATTTAAATATATTTTTGTATACATTTGACGTCGTAGCTGAATACTAATGTTGGCAAAAATTTCCAAATTCGTTATATTCAAAGCTGGTATATAAAGTAATTGTCGTTTAATGAACAAACCTCTAATTAGAATCAGTCTCAATTCTGTGAATTAAGTTCCCGCTGAGATTTGTTACGGTTTAGGCTTTAAATTTTCTCTTTCAGTGAATAATGAAGAAACGTGTACGTCATGAATCGTGTTCTCTTTTGCTTTATTTAGTTTAAGAGTAAATTGGAGTGGGGGCGGTAGGTAGTGATATGATATTAGTTTCAAGTGTGCAATAGTGCACAAACGTTGAAGGTTGCGGGTGGGTTGCGTCCTTCGCGCATACATATCCTTCGGACTACTCTTCACAAATGGAACAAAGTGAATGAAAAGAAAAACATAATTATAATCATTTTGATGGTCTTGTCGAGTTGCTATTTAACATTAATAAGTTAAAAGGACTTGAAGGATTCGCGTCCTAACGTGTTCAGAATGTTGTCAGCGATTATTTTAGACTTCTGTGTGGCATAAAAGTTCCCACAGGAATTAGGCCTTCAAGGTGTTGTATTAATTAACGGGATGTACCCCTTTCCACCTCATTTAACCCTTCACCTCACACGCAAGAGGCTCCAATGGACAGACAGCACTTATCTCCTTTTTTTTCGTATGTTAATTTTTATTTTAATGAACATAATTTCATAAATATTTTGCTTAATTAACTATAGTTGGCTTTTTTATTGTTATTTAGATATAGTACAAAACATAGTCCACAATAATTTAAACTTACATTAGTAATCGAACGACAACTAATAAAAAGGACAATTTAATTAATATTTTACGTTCAGATCTGTTGCCAACCAATTTGTAAAGTTATTAATCGGATTTAATTGCTATTCTTATTCAAACTACAAAATGTTTCGTAATTATCACGATTTTAAACATAATGTGGCTATATTTTTTCGCATGGATATCTTCGGCTGATTGTATTTATAGTAGGTACAGCGAAGTGCCACTATTCCTAACAAAAACACATTTTCTATCCTGTGCTAAGGTTGGCACAAACTAAACAAGGCTACGCTTGCAAAAATGGGCCAGGGACCATTTTCCTGCACTTTATGTGGGTTGCACAGAAAATAAAAAGGATACTAGTAGGATCTGGTAAGAGGATTTGTATTCTACTATCAGTCGATATAAAGTCTACTATTAATGTTCTCTGAACTTGTAATTCTCAAAGAATTCACTGGTGTGGGTGTTATTGTAAACGTAAACACAAAACAACAATATCTGTCGCATAAACAGTAAACACAAAACAACAATATCTGTAGTATAAACAGTCAGATTTTGAAGCAATATCTGTCAGCTATCAAACGAGCAATCTGTTATCAACATTCAAAAACATAAAATCAAAAACGTTCGAAGTTATAATCAGAATAATTGGTTTTCCGTATTCAGATAAAGACCCATGACATGTTAAGTTAAAATACCAACAACAATCGAAAATGTGGACAAGTTCGATCCGAAAATCGTGCGTAGATAGCAAGAACCCATCCTAAGCACAAAGGGGCGACTTTAGGAATGCTCCATTAGCAAGGAAGATTCTTTCACGTGTGCCTTGGCCTTACGTGCGACCGTGGTCATGTATTACTTCAAAGTGAATGAGCATGTGTGTGTGTGAGTGTCTGGGTATGAATGTGTGCAAGCGTCTCAGTTTGTCGGGGTACTCAGAATACAGATTAAACCAGGATTCGATAAATACTCTTTGGAGCTGTTTGATTTAAGTTTCTGTGTGTAATAAATGGGATGGATGACAGAGGGTAGAAACCAGTTTAACGGTAAAAGTTTATCAGTAGAAAGAGGCAGATCGATAAAAACATGCATGACTGTTTGAAAGAATATAGGTAGGGAGGAAGTGAATAGAAGATAAGACTGGTTTACTAGTTTTGATTTTATGTACTTATAGTGCGCGTCATGGAATTTTGGTGACAGGCTTGAGTCTTCTGGGCGCAGCCCCGGAACACAAAGGGCTGAGAACTAAGAGTCCGACTCTCTTCCCCTCCGCCTAGAGCGGGAGGAGTCATTTAATTTTTTGTTTCTGTGTCTTAGATTTCTGATTTGGTATGTATTCTGTGTTTCTGTTTGTATGTACTAACCCTGAACGGCGCCGGGAAGAGCGACGATGCGTCGGGTTCGGCGGCGTGCGCCTGCGACATCTGGTGCGCGCGCGCCTGTCGCTCGCGCTCGCGCTCGCGGTCGCGTTCGCGGTCGCGGCCGGCCCACGCGCCTGACCCGCCGCCCCCGCCCCCGCCGCTCCCCCCGCCCCTGTCCCGGTCCCACTTGTCGTACCTGAAACAATTTAATACAACATTACACACTGATCATATATAAAGACTGTGTGAAAGATGACATGGCTAGAAAGGAGGTGACTGCTGAGATAACGAGTCATAGAGAAGTATGGATGAATAAGATTTGCTGCGCCGATCCCTAATAAATTGGTTAAAGATGACAAAAATGATGATTAGACACAGATAAAAATATTTCATCATCTACACTGTTATCTATCATGTATCTCGAAATGTTTGTTAGGTGATATTTCCTGGGCTGCGAGATATCTCTTACAATATGCCGCGGCCTCGACATATAGGGCTAAGAATTGGTGGTTTTTTTCATGGGTGGTTTTTAGTCAGTAAAAGTCTGACACTCCCTTTCGCTCTGCCCAAGAGCGGGAGGGGTTATTTAATGATTTCCCAACCAAAAAAAAATGGTGATGACATGTTTCCTATTGTAAACGTCATCATACAATCAGCTACTTCGTCGAGATGCCTGCTACAGGGGTTTATTGACGTGGTCACTTTACCATAAAGGCAAAGACCTATTTAAACATCGTTCTGATCGGCTTAAGCCGATTCTCAGTGTTGTACCTACCATAAAATTACTGTGTAGTTTACTCTGACCCCTTTCCAAAAGGTGTCAGCGTAAAAACAAGACCAAAGAAACTTCGCGACGCCTAATTTATATCTGCGAAAACCGCTAATTAACACAGCTGTAGTATATCCTAAAAAGTGTACCGCTGCGAAATTAATCTAAACCGACATGTAACCCGCGCCTGACACAATTGCAGAATTACTCACACTTGTAACGTCGAGCTGAGCGAAATTTATATTAAACCACGTACAAACGTAACTCTTGACACAAAAGCTATACACGTTCAGACCTTAGGGATTTCTACAAAGGTATTTTTCACAAATCTACTTGATCAATAGCGATATCAGGATATATCACGTAGGTACTTGCCAAAATAAAAAATGAGGTTACTATTCACGTTACGCTTTTTAATCCCTAGCTCGAGGTAGGGGCTGAATCTTCACAGATATCAAAGCCAAAACGACTGGCAAAAAATCGGAATAGTATCGAACAATGTAGGGTTGGCAACCTCATCTCTAGCAACAGAGGTAGTGAACCTTTCCCTCGGTCCAATTTTACAACCTGTGCTGTAGGAACAAAAAGATCAACAGCTGACACACTGTTTTTCTTATATTCCCATACATGTTTGAAAACAATAACATTGCTTATTATTACGAATAGCCCATTGTGAATTGAATGCGGTGAACAAACTTCTACTATCGTTGAACTTGCTTTCTGAGAACAATATAGACATTCTGGAAAATACTTCTATGGCTTCATTCAGAACACTAACAAATTCTAACATTAACAATCAAAACAAAACCATATAAATTGGAAATAAGTTTATTATTAGCGTGAACAATGAAACAGCTGTATTGTAAATTGCTGTATCGAATGTATGAAGCATTCCAGAAAGCTATGACCTGATGATTCATGATGGAGTTAGAAGAAATACTTGATGAAACTGAATGTCGATTAAAAATACATATTCTGGCAAACAGGGTGACTAATCCGAACTGTTATTATATGCATAACACGTGTACATAAAGGGAAAACCTGTGATGAAATAATAAACTATTCAGATAGGCAAATAAATAGTCAATATAATCTCTCAACTCTTCTCACTAATAGGGAATATGAGGTACAGATTTAAATTCTTAGATACGCTACCGCGTCAATAAAAACGACCACGTCGCGTCGTTTCGTTAACAATATATAGTCTCGCTCACTCATACTGTAATTGTAAATCGTTTTATCTTTCCTGGGAAGTGCGATTTCACTCATGCCAGTCTATGTCTAATGGTGATGATTTCAACATTGAAATCTATAAAATTAAGTTGTTTATAGTTCTTTGTCTTCACTCATCCTAATTTATTGACGCCTACTCTGATTAATTTTGATCCGAAAACTGTTTACAAGTTTAGATTTTAATCATAAGGAAAATTATAATACGATTTCTGTCTAGGTCTACTTATTTTATCTAATATTATCTTGATGAAATAAACCATCGATTAAAGTAATTTGCCAGTTTTTCCTTATAAACGGTGCTATAGAAAAACATATTTAAGACTAGCAACAATAAATATGAAAGTCATTAGGAAAACAGAGCGGATCCATTTTCCTCTTTTTATCGTGGACTTGTTAGCACAATGCTCAAAGTGAATATTTATAAAACACTAGTTTAGATAACGTACTTATTTATCGATTCAGTCCTGCGAAGTCGTTATCTGTTACATTACGGTTAGTTTAACAATAAAACAATAATGATCGGATCAGTAGCACTTGCAAGTGATATAACAACAATGTATAATGATTATCATGATGCTGGGTCTGACTTGTTCATGGATAAGGCTGTTTACTGATTTAAGAAAATCAGATTCTAATTAGTCCGTCTGTTAGATTATCGAAAAATATTGGATACGAAATTTTTTCAAGTCAATAAAAATTTTCGAAGATGAAACTCGTCAAAGATTTGAGTGGGGGTTGGTGACGTCAATGACCGCTAAAAAATGACATGCTAATGTCATAGAGTATGACGTCACACGAGTTTTCAAAGCACTGTATCGTCTTCATTGTTTGTTTACGTGAAAAAAGAAAAAATACGTGTCCAATATTTTTTGTTAACTACTCTATTGTATTAATTAGCGAAACTAGATATTGCAGATTTTTCTTTAAGTTACAGTGTGACGATTTAGTCACCTGCATAATTCAAGGAGATGAGTGTACCAGTTTTTTTTAATTATTTGACAGAATATTTTGTAAATGATAGTGTGACGGTTGAGAGACGAGAATGGAAAAAATAAAACATGTTGCGACGACTTATAATTATACACAAGGGCAGAACGCTGATGATGATTGACAGTTAGAATCACTACCCTAAATTTTGCAGGTGTGCTTGGTGTGCGGTTCTCGCCGTCAACGTCACCACAAACACGCGTCAGCAGTAAGATCCCCGTGGCCATTATAATGGAGCATACGACCTAACCTGTATCTGACCGACTTGTTTGTGCGTCTCAAGACCGTCCTTGACTGATACATGTATACAGATCGAGTTTTTACATAGATTTATTATGCGACTGATCGACAGGGTTGCTAGATCAAGCTATTGAATTTTCCCCTTTCATATATTTTTTTGTCTTCAATAGTTAATTCTGTGTAAAAAATGGTGAGGCGTAAGTCTATGTTCATTGGTTATAAAGAAAAGAAGCCGTTACCAAGTTTTGTATGCTTATCTTTCACACACGGCACGAAGTAATCGGTGTATGAAGATTAAGTCAGATCTATGATAATGGAATCACAATTTTCACACAAAGAAACAGAATAGAGCTGGAAGCTGGAATGCTATCGTACGCGGCAGCATCGACGATGCGGTAGGTCCTTATACGCAGGAGTCAATATAACGAGCGAGTAATTTAGCTGTAAGCGTCTATTTTTTATCGTATCGTATTTCTCCTGTATCGTGGGTGCTTTCACAAACATTTAAACTCACATACACAAATAACCAGACCCGGAACAACTATCTGTAGGTCATACAAATATTTGTTCCGTGCGGGAATCGAACCCGCGACACGCAGCGCAGCAGTCCATTGCCTGAACAACTGCGCTAAATATATATATATATATATATATATATATATATATATATATTTATTTTCTATAGTTGTTTTATCTACCCCAAAATAGACAAAAAGATTTAAGTGCATTAAAATTTCGCCTAAAATACAATATTTTCTCGGAAAAAAACCTACCAATACTGCCTATTAAGGTACTGCGCCGCATCGAGTTCAATGAGAGTGCGAGCGATTGCCATTGTTCATTTAGTATCAAACATCGTGTTCTGAAACCGGTTAAATACATATATGTATATCCGATACGTATCCTGCACTTACGTAACCGTGATCGACGTGACACCAACACGTAAATAGGTCTCTGAATACTGAATACTAAGCTTCATTTGGATAGATAAACTCGTCATTACCATGCAAACGGATAATGGCTTCTGTTTCTATTTAATTAAGGTTCGTTTTGCCGTTTAATAGTTTACAATGCCTTTAAGTACCTATTAGCAGTTAAATTGAAAATATAAATATAATAACAGGTAATTATTGACGGTTATGAAAACCGTAAAAGTTTTTGCGCTGTATAATTTATGTAATAGAGCAAGTGAACTATTTCACTTTCGCCGTGTTCCCGGTGTCAGTAGTTAGTTGAAAGATTTATTGCTGCGGCCTCGATTTAGCCTGAGGCGTCAATTAATATGTTCACTCAAATAAAAGCAGAATAAACGCTTACTTAGTAGTAATTAAGTGCATGTATGGAAAGTTAAATATATATTATACTGTAGGATCAGATCTATTTATAAGTACGCTTTTCTTCTAAATAGTTGGCAGAAAGTTTTATATTAGGAAAAGTTAAGTAAAAGCAACATGAAAAGAAAGAAAATTATGTCAAAGACGCTTATTGCGTAAGCTCTAACGAAATATTCTGAGGAACTCTCGGTCAAGGTTGAGTGTTGAGACTTGAGAGGTTCGATTAAGTTATCCTTTTCGTTTCGTTAAATTATTTTTCAGAACCGAATAAAACATCAAAACAATAAACAGACACCCTGAACACAAATTGATACAGGCTGTATAATTTTCAGTTCGCACGAAATTCATTTATGAGTTTGACGATAATATAATGACTACGACTGTTATGAGGGATATTCGCCACATTATAAACTAGCACGGATGATAATGAATAAATCAGGATGACACATCGGACGTCCGTGCCGGAACACGATGAATAATTGAAAAACGCTCTTAAAGAGACATTACAATATTAATTACTGGACAAGTTGGGGTTTATAATTGTTACATTTTATATAACACACGCTAATATAATCGATTAAGGAAATGACCGTCAATAATTAAGTGTTTAATATTAATTGAGTTAACACAATAGTTAGACATAGCGAAAATCCTATATGTAAGTACGTAAAGATAAGGTTAAATAAAAAAAAATTGTTTTTCCAAACAGCACGCCTAATTAAGTCTACTCTAAATCACAATATTTATAATGCCTACTAGTGCTTCCATCTAAAACAAGGACCTGATAAAAACCGTAATAACAAGAAACAATCGCAAATCGAAGAATACCAACCAAATACAATAGGCATGACGAAAGATTTTGAAATCCCCTTCCGTAATGTGGGTACATCTTTTTTATTTACGAAAAAACCTTTATTTCAGTAATAAAGTAAAGTTTAACGAAGATATAAGCCATTTTTGAAAAAAAAATTAAATAGAGCGCGAAAACAGCTCGCAGTGTCATGGCGTCGGGTCTGACGTCACGCCTATGTAAACATGGAAATGTCAAAGCGCAGCTAGAGGAAACTAAAACAAACATTACCATAATTCGTGTGTTAAAAATGAATAACAAAGTTTATAAGTGGTGTGCGGTGCCTCAGTGTAAAAACACATCAATAGCAATAGTTTTAGCATTACATTGAATGCCAAAAATGTTGTCCTCTGGACCTGCATAGCTGACCCGGTGATTATGATAGTAGGTTGTTACTATGAGAAAAGATACTAGTACATGCTTTGTAGTTACAGAAATTTACTCCTTTTGTTGGTTATTAACTCAGTAGCAAACTTTTATTACAAGTTGCGAAGGAGCTAACCTCAAAAATAAACTGACAAGTTTATTGTAAAAATAACATATGAAAGTGAAAATAAACTAAACTCCTACAAGCTCAAAACGAGTTTGTTGTATTTTTATAGTGTTAGATACTTACAAAATTTACTTACAGGGAGGTTTTCACATTTCGGAACTCGGACGAGCAAAATTCTTTATTTGACCCAAGGAAATCGCCCAACATCAGTAAATCTATCCTGGGCAAATTTGAATTGTTTGCTTTTACAAAGCATGATTCCATTGCTAAAGATGTTCACAAAGTATTGTAGTAACAAAAAAAATATCCAAATGCGTAATCGGCAACAAAACAACACAGTGAGCTAGTGACAGCTAGTGATGTTTACATTGGCGTGACGTAGTGCGCTATGATTGGTGTTTCAATCAAAATGGCCGATATCAGTATTTTAATCTTTTACTTTATTAAAAATCTTACTAATCTTAATTTTTTAAATAAAACTGAATCAGTGTTTTAAATTCTTCTCGTATGTAATTTCCCCTAATATCATTAAATCATTGATTCTTTGACTATGTCGTCACGCCTATTAGAGACAAATAACTTGAGCACTCACGCACTCAACATTGGGACACTTGTGAAAAACAAAAGACAGACCTATCTATATACTTATGAAGGAAGGCAAGGTGTCATACGACCACCCGGTATGTGACGAGGTGGCCCAACAATGCTCAAAACGAACTAGCAAACATTTCGTCGAGTTTGTCTCTGTACACACTTAAGTAGTCTTGGTCTCTTTGACAGCGAAAAGCGGAGACCATAACCTAGCAACAAGCTAGCCATATTGTGAATATAAGAGAATATCTTGACAGAATTAACACAAACACGAACGAATTAAAAAAAGGTAGAACACAAAGGCTTATTAGAATATAATATTCTTTAGTATGTACACCATTCATAAAAGAAAACATTTCACATAGGGCGATACAATGGACGGTATTATCGTTAAAAGCGTTATTTTAAGACAACCTTTGGATGGAGAACAGGAAGAGGGAGAGACAATACTAAAGGTAGTCTGTACTAACAACTATACAAATCTGTTTACAATCACACTTCACACTAATATTATAAAGCCGAAAGTTTGTGTGTTTGTTACTTCTTCACACAAAAACTACTAAACGGATTTCGATAAAATTTAGTAGGTACACAGATAGTTTATAGTACGGATTAACACATAGGATAGTTTTTATCCCGATTTTATCTTCCCGTGGGATAATTTTCGAGTTGTAGCGGGTGAAGCCGCTGGCAACTGCTAGTTAATAATAATCATGTAACAAGAGCAGACCACCAGACACCAGAAATAGCCGCATGTATAAATTGAATTAATGATGCCACTTCAAAAATAGTCAAAAAGCACACAAAAAGAGTTAATTAAAACAACTCCAACAAAATGATTTTAATATTTCCCGTCTGATCGTATTAAAGCTTAAAAAACAACGAAACCTGAAAAATACCTTTTCACATTTCAATAAATCCTTTCCAATCGCAGTTCCCACTCAACTCTTTTGTAAATCGACATCGCAACGTAGGTAACCGTAAATATTATAAATTTTCCAATAAGCATTAAAACAAGAAGTGTTTTTCGTTCAGTTTTCGCAGTACAGGCTTATCAAGGTGAATGACCGATTTATCGGACGTATCGTTTCCATGAGTGCTGTGTAATCTAGGGTTGTAAAAGGTATTTTGGTTAGATCGGCCTTCTGCATTATGCTTTGTCATCCATCATAATCATGACATACACACGATCTATCTGGACTTGCTAGAGCATTATGCATCATTCCCATGAATGGGAATAGTTTTTTTTTATTAATCCATTTTTTTTTGGAGGTGGGAAGTCATGATTAGTCATGAGGCAGAACGAAAGGGAGTGTTAGACTTCTACTGATTAAAAACCACCCAAGTTCCTTCTTAGCCCTTTGTGTCGAGGCCGCGGTATCTCTTTCGAACAACCCACAGCCCCGACGGGCGCATTATTGCCCTTGCGGGAAGCGGGAATATCCTAAATGAGGCACAAGAACGTGGAGCTTGGTACAAGCAAAGAGAGGCCTACACCCAACAGTGGGTCATGTCGGGCTGTGGATAATGATGATGATTATTCATCTGATTCAGAAATCGGACCAAAAGTTTGGGAACATTTTGGAAGAGCTGCAGGCATAGTACCCAAAAGTCTCTGATTTTTTTTATCCTATAATCTGACAATCCTGTATAATACAATAAACCCGCTACCCGCGCACAGTGTAACCACCCAAGCGCCATTTAGTCGCCTTCCACCGCGATAAGAAGAACAAACAGTACATCAGAGCCAGTGCTTTTACCAGCCGACATACTTGCATATGTAATGAGAAAAGTCAACGTAACACAAGCCTTACAGATTATTAAGAAATATCTCTGAACAAAGACGCTAACTTGAGTAACTTGTCACCTCAAACAAAAGCGGAAATCTATAAAGTATCGCACAAGCTATTTCTGTCTTACTAATAACTTGATAAGCAATAATCGCTTTACAATTATCTTAATTGAATAGTAAAATCTATTTGCGTCGATTAATTAACTTAAACCATTAAGTTCTAAGAATTAAATTAAACTAAATAACGCAGAACCTTATAGTTCGTAACCGTTGCTTAAGCCCTGATGGCTAAACTTTGTTTAAAATAGCCCTCGTCATAGGAAAGGACAAACTATTTTTATCCCGCCAGGACAGGTAGGTAGTTCCCTTGGGTTATATAACGAATTATTACTTCCCTTTGTTGTCCAATCTCCCGAGAGGCCAATATTACTTAATAGAAATCTACACAAGCGGAAACGCATTATATACTTATAACCGGTTCAGAAAAAAATACACGCGGAAAAGATCTGCATATTACACCTCGTTAATTCGATGATTGACGTCATAAACATTTAACAGTTCATTTTTAGCTGAACATAAAAACCATAATACATATTAAAATACGAAAAAGTAAGTCTACAAAAATTTCTTTTACCTTTGAGTAAAAAGATAATTCGATTAGTTATAACAAACCGGTGGCCACGCCTATCGCGAGCGACTTCGTGTCATAGGTTGCGAGGTTGCTGGGTCGTTGACACGATTATATTTCAGAGGACATTTTTATCACTGGCCGATAAGTACAGACGCCATTGTTATTCTGGTAAAACTCAAAGGCATGATTAGCAACAAAACACGTAAATTGTGAGCAAACTAGCTCACCGTCCCCGGCCTACGCGGACGCTTAGCGGGAATTGAAATTCTCACAATAGAAAAATTCAGTGTTGCCATTCGTAGGCGTCATCCAGACATTGTAGCGTTACTGAATGGGGATGGCGGTAATTATAAAACCATTTGTATAGACTAGCCCATTGAAGTAGAGTGCCATCGTTTCGCAAATTGATATAAGAATTGTATGTTATATTTTCCAAATGTTCTAGACGTTCTATTTTTAGATGAACTCAGAAATCATGGTGAAGAATTAATAAGGTCGGCTATGAATAGCTTTGATTTGGTGAGGCTTCTTATAAATGATTGGTTCAGTATTTTGATTATAGGTGCTTACATAAAAGGTCAAGTTAGTCCAGAAAGAGCACTGGCGTAACAATACATTTTTAGTAAGCGTCACAATCTTGTAATGCAAAACCTTCCAGTGTATGTAAAAAATCAATGCATTTGTTGAACACCCGGGATCGAAAAAATACGCCAATACACCTTGATCAAACCGAAGGGAGAACAAGCTTTAGAAAATTCCCACGGACTTTCTACAGAAAAATACTGTTACCATTTCATGTAGGCATTACACTATTAAGATGAAAGATAAAAGGCATTCAGATGCGGATTTATGAAAAATACGAGGAAGCAACTAACCTCGATACTCAAAAGTATTTTAGTTTCGCCGTTTGAAAGCTCAAAAACGTTGAAACTTATGGCCTAAGTCCGAGAAAGAACTCTTAAAACTTGCGGCGAACAACTCTAAACATACTAACACTGGCACATTTTGTTTTAGTGTATCATTAAATTTTGACGAGTGAAGAAAACTGTTGAAGAATAATAAGGCATGTTGGAGAAATAAAAAATGTAAGATTATTTGAACCTTCACTATTTTACTAGGTACCTGCCTGCAAATTACAATGCGGTCTTTTTCATTAGAAATAGAATTTACAATGAAATAATGCCGGGATCTACCAAGGACACAATGACTTAGGTACTTAGGATTTTGTCAACAAATGTGTTGTCCGTTTGATGAAAGAAAGTGGTCATTGCTAAATATTTGAGTTTGATTCTATTTGTGCCTTGTGAAGAAAATGTAAACATAAGACTGGTTTAATAAAGGGATTGTTCAGTATGAGTGACGACCACGAGTTCAACGACTAAATAATTTGATAACAGATAACAAAACTAGCGGCCATTTAGCCAGAAATTGTTTCTATGCAAAAGAAAAAATAGATCAAACAATTTAAATACAGCAATTTAAAAGAAGGTTGAATTTCCACAAAGCCACGAAAGTGCCTACAGGTAAATAGTTAAACACATTGGAGCTTCAGGTTTCTACCATTTATCAACAAAGAAAAATGAAAAAACAAATTGTTCTGGAACTTTATATACCATTCGTTACTTTTATGATAGAGTTTAACAACTTGCTTACTGTCACTCACGGTTTAATGTTCATTCATTGACTCTTTTAAGTAAATATCTTTATGGTCCACAATAATCTCCATTTTTATTACCCTTTAATTTTTTAGAGCAATGCACTGGCCCAATCGTCTGCTATAAAAGGTGGGCGGCTAACTACTTCCACACACAATTTTATAACTGACAGTACTAATACAACGGTCAATGATTAAGAGAAAATTCATCTCAACGTTAGAAGCGCAAACCCACAAACGTTCTCGTTTTAACATCGCAAATGTAAAGTAAATGAGCATTGCTAAGCATAGCTACATTTGTCAACAGCATAGTTAAGTGTTCGCTGGCAAATAATTAACGGCTGGTAGTAGCGTTGCGTAATAACCTGACAACTAAGTACCCGAGACAGCAGTAAACGAGGTAACAAGCACCGAATATACGAATACAGTGCTTTCGCAGCTATTTCACGGTTGACATAAACCTTATGTCAAAGGTGAAATAGCTGGTAAGTATAAGGGTAAACAAAGACCAAAGAAACGAGGGCTGGACTGTGTAAAGTATGATATGGCAAGAGAGAAGGTGTCTGATGGGTGACGAGTTATAAAGAAGTATGGAAGGAGAAGACATGCTGCCCCGATCAAAAAGAAATAGGGATGTTTACTGACTTAAAAAAAATGATTCTAATTAGTAAAATATTGGATACGTGTTTTTTGTTTTATCAAATCAATAAAAAATTACGGATATAAAACGCGTTAAAGATTTGAATGGGGAGTTGTGACGTCACTCACCGGTAAAGAATGTCGTCTTAGAAAACGACGTCACACGAGTTTTCAAAGCTCTGTATCGTCTTCATTGTTTGTTTACGTGAGAAAAGAAAAAATACATGTCCAATATTTTTTGGAAATCTATCTGACGGACTAATTATTTTTTTTTGTTAACCTAACCTATTAATATAAGGACAAAATAATTATGATGATGATGGAATAAACCTTATGTCAAGCAGAATGAAGGTCACTATACTGCAAAATCAAAGGTACAATAACTGTTAGGGCCGCATACGTGAGCCTGTCTGAATACGACATCGTATATGTTTGTATACAGGATGCATTAATTGTGCTCATTTCACAATCTGTTTAGCGATTTTATTGGATACTAGCGGACGTCACGCGGTTTCACCCGCGTAGTTCCCGTTCCCGTGGGAATACAGGGATAAAAAGTAGCTATGTCACCCGGGGACAGTGTAGCTTCCCAACAGTGAAAGAGTTTTTTAAATCGGTCCAGTAGTTTCGGAGCTTATTCGTTACATTCAAACAAACAAATCTTTCCTCTTTATAATATAATTATTAGTGTAGATGTTGGTCACGTGAGCGCCTAGGCCAGGCTGTATACTAAGGTATCTAGATACCTTAGTATACAGGTAACCTGAGTTAATGCCACATTCAGCGCGAAATAAGATACATGCATTTAAATGTGGTTATAAACGCGAAATGTTTAAATAGAAAATCTGTCGCGAGTAATTTATTGTTACTGAAGCTTAGTTAAATGTCTGACTTGTTGTTTATTCAAAACATTCTACCTCGCGTTAAACTTATCTTCTACGAGTATCATACATTATTATGCTTAATAGAAATACTTGTATTAAATCCTATAATGCGTCTCCTAACTTCTTAAGAAGCTTTTTAACATTGTGTGACATACTGATAAAAAGATAAACTTTCGTAACAGACTCATTTGGGTTCAGAAACAGTTACATAATTATCTAATTCAAGCGTACAAGCACTTGTGTAGCAATCGTACGGTTAGAGAATTATTACGTGAAACATTCATTCAGAGCTGTGAACACAAACATCGGATTTAGAATGCCTCGCTTTGTTATTACGAAAAATTGTGAGCAGATCACATAATTAGATGAAACATGAACGGTGCCTCCTATTCTACGAAGATTTGTGTGTGTAAGTACACTTACTTAACAATGGTCCTAAGATACTGCCCTAAAAAGTTGTTCCCACTGATTCCGTTTCCCTTTTTCGTCATGAATATTGGAGTAGCCTTCAAAAATTTATTAAACGAAATGTTCCCCAGTTTCTTTGAACGTAAAATTTAATTTGCCGAGGTAGAGGAACCTTATTGGTCTAAACATTTTGTTTTTGGGAAACGAGTTTGGGCAAATGGAAAGAGTAGAATAAACATTATGAGAGATGTCAATTCGTTAGAACGTTGCGAAGGGCGAAGAGTAGTAAATTATGAATTCAGCATAATCTAATTACCACACAAGTAATGTAGGAAAGAAGTATGGTAATTATGTTGCGGTTATGTGACTCTGACAAACAAAATATTTAACCCTACATTTGTTAACGTCAGAAGTAAAATATACGAGCTTTGTTGTAACATTTTCGCAGTTCCGCAATGTTCATGAATTCCCTGGAATAAAATAATATAACAGTCGATATACACTAGCAATTTTACTGTGTGATGTTGTCGTCTGCCGAGCTTATTCAACATGCTAACTAGTTAAATTGCCTCTTCTGTTCCACAGATGATATTCGCAAAGATTTGCATAAATTAACTCTATACAATCGATGTATAATGGCTGGTTTATAAGATATCCCAGTCTTAAAACGATAATGTATAATTAAAGTTCTCTTGATGAGCTCAGTCTATTTTAACGGTGTTTAACATAACTAACCTGACGGGTAAGTAGGCTTAAATTCAAGTTTTTTCAGCCTAATTAGTTCATTGTTCTGGTTGAACTGAACTGAATGCTTCTGGTAGCAGATGCCATCGATAATCATATAGTGTCCAGTCAACTTAACAAAATTTTTGTAGAAGCACTAAAATTCACAAAAGCCTTGAGTTTAATTGTTTCATTAATCTATTTCCTGTTTGTTCATCACGTAGCACTAACTAGCGTCAGTCCCACAATTGTTGGTATAGAGTTCCTAGCATTGAGTTACAGCGTATTCATATAGAACTAAGAAGGTTAATTCGAGCCACTTCCAATTCAGCATATTGGATTATCGCGAGCTTACCGTCGCGTGTATACCGTACAGTTCGAGAACAAAGCCGGTGAATGCAGGCAGTTTTAAAACTAAATATTGCAGTCTGTATTAAAAACAGATATGGTAAAATCGTGTTATAAAGAGATAAAGAACTAATTGAGGATAAATAATTACTTGAAGTAATAAAAATACAGTATGAAAATGTAATAATTACATTACAAAAAGCGAAGTATCTTGTCCCGTGGCTATCGTACGGCGATTAAGAGATAACATCGGATGAACGAGCAGCACCATAAACTTGGGCGCTGATAATATCAGATTTCAAGAAAAATGGCTGGTCGCAATGCGTTACAGAATGATCGAGTTAATTGATTCTTACAACCAGCCACGACGCAACGAGAACACAGCGCACTTGATTCACTTAAATAATTTACTAACAGCTTTGATTTTACAAAAGCCTGTCTAGTGCTTGGGGCACACAGGAGATAGATAGGCCACAAATGCAACGCTAACCGTGGTTATGCTAATCAGTTGTAATTGATATCACAAGCCACTAACCTACATGCCAGTCGGTGGCAGTCCTCAGAAATGCGAATAGGATGTTGTGTAAGATGATACGGGAGACAACTATCTATCGGGGCTGTACGTGCTCGAAACATGTGAAGAAAATGTAGAAAGCGAACACCTAGGCAACGATACAGAAGCTATCGTAAAACTAAATACGAAAGTTGAAACTGATATACTGGAACAAACAGAAGGGAAACATCTTGCCACTCAACTACAACCTATCCCAACAGAAATAATAATGAACTTCTAAATTGCTTACAAACAAAACAAAGTCCGCAGGCGAACATTATCAACACGAGCAAAAGAAACCTTAGTCAAACAGTACTTAGCGGCAAGTAAATAAATACATGCAACACAAACTAAGTATGTATGTGTGTTAATCAATTTGTCGGCAGTACGGTGACTTAGGCTGCGCGCTGTTTGCGCTAGTCGCCACTGTTGACAGTGAACACCGAACGGCGTATTATGCCTTATGTATGCCTAATATTCACGCTAATATTCAAGCAAACGTTTTGACTACGTGACTTTAGCAACAACAACATATAATTAATTGGCTGGAATCAACTCTACACAACGTTAGAACATTTTTCATCATCATTTTTCAAGCAGGTAAAGCAACGGAAAATTCTGGCCGAAAAATAATTAGAATGTAGGTGTGAATATCATAAAATGATAAATAGGTGTGATTGAGATTCGGTAAAATCTAAATAAAGTAAAGGTGACATAGAACGTAAAAGAACATCTATTCTCGAGTTCGAAAGATAAAATTGGCGTAGGAGGCGCTAAACCGGAAATATTCGAAGATGTGAACAGTTTTACCTAGAGAGAGAAATTGCAAGACTATGCTTTGAAGCAGAGAAAACAGGATGTGCGAAAACATTCTATACCCAAAGGCGATATTATGCCGAATTAATAAACTTTCAAAAACAGAAAAGGAATATTATAGAAAGAGATTGACTCCATAATATAAACAAATTCTATTTTACAAGCCGCTGATTACATCGTTAACATTCCAGACACAGTTTTGTTCGAACCTACACATCAAAATTCAAGTTAATATCCGTCCTCATTGAACTAAAGGTCATATCGTAACGATATACCAACCTCAGATGATGCTACCAGCCAAAAGTTATTTAACTCCACATACGCATCGCTGAGCAAAAGCTACGTATTTGAATTTCGCTTAATTGATTCCGTAGTACTTATCGCATGATACAGGTGTATAAAGTTGGATCTTTAGTTAATGCGTTGGGAGCATGGATGATTTTCTCAAATAGCTTTGCTACACGTATATTCTTTATCTAGACAGTTACAAGTATTACTTAACGTTTCTAGTTCTATATTGTTATTCACAACTATTATGTATTAATTAGTGTTTTTATTAAATTTCTTGCTACAACAATACATATAACTATGTACTTCATTTCTTTTAATTTTTGTAAATCATTGTCGAGGTGGCGCGGCGTAGGAGAAGACTACCTGAAAGGGTATGGCAAGGGGGGGGGGGGGTTTGCCCAAAAGCTTACATACCAGGCTACTAAAAAAAGAACATTGCGATGCGCCAAAAATTCTTTCTAGATCAGTTCAATTCACAAAAATGAATACCTAGTAAGTTTTGACCCACAATTGGCACAGATTACTGGGGTAAAAATCTTCTGCTGTGCTTATATCTGTTCTTCACAGAGTTTACAATTCTGTTTCAGGATTTTCATAAGCACGTTCAAAATTGACTCTTGCAAGTTAACCTCTTTCATTTATAGCTGTAAACGAAGTCGTTTTGTTAATGCACTTGCTTCAGACAGTAATCCTGAAGTGTACGCGTCTTAATTTCATAAAAGGGTTGCTTTTGCCACACAAATTTACATTTGTCCCGCCATAAAAGTGAATAAAGTCAAGTCAGTCGCGGTTGACTGTCTTGGTATCGTATTAATTATGTGCATAATTGTTGTGATTCGTTGCTTTTTAACAATCACTACAAATTAAGCGAAGTTCCAGGCTATTTTGTACTTAACATATAATACTACTGGATTAATTTTAGTGTGGATGTATGTTTGAGCTTCAACAGCTTTTTAAGTAAAATAAATTCATTTACAGCACACTTAACGAGATTATGATTCTCGACGATATATATGCAGGACGAATAAAACTAAATTGCTATACGGCCAGCAAAACCAAAATACGTTGTGTAAAATATAACTGGCGCATAAGCAGAGCCAGGGTGGGTTCCTAGCAAGTAATAAATAACGACAACACGACGAGTTCGCAGGAAATTAAAAAAATACAAAATGGTTGACCGTTGGTGACCCACCAGTATGTTGCCGTTTATATGTTAAACTGTGGGCATAAGCTATTGTGTATGAACACCCTGGTTATACTCGTAGAACCCTTTCATACCGTCTTTAGTCAAATTTATTAGAGTGCCTTCGTGGCAATTCTTAATTTCTTTTTTTTATTAGCCTTTACTGTCTCATTGCTGGGCAAAACCCTCCCGTAACTAATTCCAAAAGTTCTTTTCCAGTGCCTTCTCGAAACAGCCTTCACGGTATGCATCCAGATTGTTTCGCCACCTCATTCTGGATGATTAAAAACACTATAAACATATTGGAGGAAGAAGCTTACCCAACACTTCCGTTCAGGGCGGTGACAGGTGGCCGCTCATAGCACATATGCATACCAGCAATGTCTGCTGTACACTTATCAATACTGATTGTATTTTATATCACTGTTCCACAAATACACTACACAATGTTAGCAATTAGTCCACTCCACGAACGAACATTTTTAAATGAAAGATTCATAGATGCTCACACCGATAGTTTGGCTACTGCGAAAAAGGTATAAGTTCGCCGAATGTAGATCAGAACAGCTCCGCGAATCATGTCATGTGATGTGACACTAGATTGCCGTAATCGATTGATATTTACTACAGATTAATAGATTAATAATTGCTGGAAACTCATTGAAGGATTGCTGACGTGGGGAACTTTTAGATAGAAGTCAATTTAAAGGTCAAATAGTGAAGAGAAACAACTAGTGAGCTAAGTCGGGACAAACTCAATCTTAATAGTCAATTATTCATTTTAGTTATCTCGAAGCCGTCTAATAACGTATATAAGGTAATGTTGTGTAAAAACGAAAACTATGTACATTGCTACTACGTCACATTATTTAGCTGACGTAGTTTAGCAAGATACACATGAAATGACTCTACAGCTTACATGTAACCTTTTCAAAGCTTATCTGACCTTGCAGAAACTGCTAATTACAAACCTAATTAGATACATGAAACGTCGTAATATTTCATATCTGCTATGGAATTGGAGAGTAATATGAAAAGATTACTTATTGCGACAGGCAATGAAAAATAGCTTATTGCCTTCAAGGGTGTCGAAGAGGCTTCTAATTTATACAAAGTTGAGACAGCTATCGTCTGTCAAAAGTGCGATATTAAGCGATAATGGATTACATTTTGCGGGACGTCCGGATAATCCTAATTTAAAGAAACGGTGATTACGGGAATTGCGTCCCGGTCAGATGATTAATTGGGAGGCAGCGTGGCGGATACTTTTTGCCTTATTTAGCGAACATCGGGTAAATGGAATGTGGCGGAATTTTTTCGCTGAGGGTCATGAGGAGCCATTACGCGGGTGTTTTCCCGTGTGATTGATCTGCGTCCCGCCGCTCTAAGGGAACACTGGAGCAGCGGAGCCACCACCCTTACTCCGTGAAATGGCGTGTTTATGGATAACGGTATCCACACAAATAAACACGTATCTACCCGAGCATAAAGCTTATCCTCATCTATGAGAAGATAGTTTATTCTAATGAAGCTTCGCGTCATTTCAATGGCTTTGATACTCTATAATTGAAACGACATTATTATGCGAGTGTCACAAAATTTACATTTTACTTAATAGGTTCTCGCTCAAACGACCCTTCCTTGGACAGGGCGTGGGAAATGCTAGTTGGTCATGTAGTATTAGAAACGTTGATTAAACTTTATTTGAATGACAATAGAACAAATGGTCAAATACTGACAATAACAGGTAATGCCGGAGCTATGAACATGCGGGTGCATAACAATATAATACACGCTGGTAGGAATGTCTATCAAGGTCGTGACAGCAAATATTTCGGCGGTTCTAAACTAGTTAATTTTCAATACGAGGCAAATAGTGAGTGTCCTACATCTGACAAACATTAACCTAGTTTAAAGTCGAGGTTATATTGTGGTGACTTCGTCACTGGGATTCGCTAACGAAACAATCTAGCGAGGAGACAATGACATGAAAAAGTATTCACTAATCAAATTCTAGCTCCACCAAAATTGTGGTATCGTTAAGTTAAAACTAAGTTGGGGGTAAAATATACAATTCTTTTATCTTTATCCGTGGGCCGTAATGCGGTGAAATAAGCGCCCCAAAAAGGGATAAATGATGTTGTAGACCGGACACATTCTGCTGTATAGTTATTCAGCTTTTACAAGACTATTCAGGATAACCCTTGAGACGTTAGAACCCTCTTCGAGTCCCCGTGGGAAGGCCTCAGTTTATCTAAAGATAAGTGTCTCGCACACTGACCACCGGAGTCATTTAGATTACCCCCGATTAATATTCAGTCCTTGCCAAGTAAAGGATCTTAAATTGTATTAAAAGCAATGAATAATTAATACCAGTCAATTGATATATTTTCATTTAAGACTGTTTTAATCCTGTTGGTGAAATGTCTAAAGTTGAAAGCAACACTTCTGGAAGTCATGTTTGTTAATTGATGACATGTTGTGAAAAATTCACAATACTTACTGTATTTGACGCTTTCAATGTGAAATTAGTATGCGGTATTTAGCTCTTAAAGATATTGTACATATAGCTAATATATGAATATCAAATTTTAAGTCATTGTGCTTGCGTGTTTGTCTCTCGATCGTGAGAAGAAAACAATATTTTATTCAATCGTTCTTTTAATGAGTTATAGAATAATAAGAAGGAAAAATATATATTTATTGCACAGCAGGGGGAAATTGCTTTGTTCATTCTGACTTAAACATCGCCAATATTTTTCTGACGCTTGAGTAACATTAAAAAAAAGACGGTTTTTATTTCGTCAAGGTTGTTTTGTAACACATTAAAGTAATTAATAAAAGCAAGTCTTTGTGAAGATGAGTAATGTCACAAAGCGACACTGACTCAATGTGGAACTAAAGTGTATAATAATGCGCGCTGTACCTACCCACATAATTGCACCTGAATTAACTAATGAATCAAGTGTTATGTATTGTACTCATTTTATATTCTAATATATTATTTTCATTACCTATGTTTAGGATAAAATTATGAGCACCGACTTCACTTTATGAGATCATAGTGTTTTCTTTGCTAGTAACAGTGCAAATTTAATTGCAATGCATGTTGCACCTATTAAAAATACAGGTCCGTAATAAGGAAATTTATTACGGTAGGATGTTCATTACCTTCGACTGACTAAAGACATAAAAAATACAACAATGCAAGAGATTTGACTTTACGACTGTACTTAAATTAAAATTCATACAGTTTTAACCTTGTCATTGGCTTCAAGAGCGTGATTGTAATAAAAATACTAAGACAATTTAATTTGAACGTTAAACGTTGAACGCCAGCATAAACAAAGCACTTTCCAACATCGTATGGACAACGGTTTCTAAATTGGTTACAGTTTTGAAAAGGTATCGTAAATCATAAATTCCCAGTTCCAGCAATCAAGTGCGTCATGCATGAGTCAACATCATGGACATAACATCCGTCGGAGCGGTTCATTTCTTACAAAAAGCTGATGTAGTTGCGTCGTCAAAGGCAATCCTACGATCCAACACTGCAATCCAAGTGATCACTGGTGGTCCTCGCCACAGATTTCACTGTGACGGCGCACAAACACACAGAGAGGCGGAGCGCGCTGACAACACGCACGCATTCCGTGGCCGAATGCAAAGCGCATCACGATCACCGCTCGCGTCCGTGCGAAAACCCGCCAAAAGCGAGTTCCCCGAGTACTCAATGAGGTATCTGAGCAAGAGGCATGCGCCGCACAACGCGTACACGACCAAACGGCAGGCGAGGACGCGCGCGACTGCCGTTCGACGCGGGGCGGGACCGACCGACGACGCTCGCAGGTTATCGTGAGTCGACTACACAGATAATGATGTCAAAAGTGGATCGGACTAATGCTCTCTATTATATTGTAAACGCTCCGAATACCCAAAGCCGATGTCCTCTGCCGAATGTTGCATACGTCCGATCCCTTAAGACGACCTCCTTCGACTAATTCTGTGTTTATCTCTCTAAATTTTTGTATTATCTCTTCGTTCTGCGATCACTATTGTTATTTTAATGATCGGATCAATTGTTTACTTCCAATACTTCCTATCAATTAATATCAAGACCATTTTCCAGTTTAATTAACTGAGTAAGTAGGTTTCAGTCCGGTTATTGTTCGAAATAGTTTTGGATCGCTATCTTGTTTCATTAGCTTTTCGTCCTTCGAGTCAATCGCTCCGAGTGTCCTGGTATTTTGTGACGGATACGATAACTTTACAGTCTGTTAAATTGATAACCATATATCTAGGTATTAAGCAAACAAACATTGTTGCATTTTCATAACTGAAAAATCTTGCCACGCCTCTGAAAAACACAAACAAAGAAGTATTAGCGGAGAATATCACTCATCGAAGAGAGCGCGCGCCCGGCGCAAAACACCGGCCGTAATTTTTATTGTCCCACGCTGCCCGCCTCGTTAAACTAATCTGATTCTTGTCTCAAAACAACAAGACAAAAATTCGCTAACACCACCACATACCCGCAAAGTATTAGTCAAATCGAATAATGTTGATATTTTGAATATCCTCCGAATGTGTACCGTAACGTGATTATTTTAGAGTCTTTATCGGAATGCTCACATTAATGTAGATGACACATTTTGTATTACTGGGTTTTATCGGTTTACACTTGGCTTTTGAATCTAGCCGTATTGTTTGCGGTAATAAGGTTGGTTTCGAATCGGACAGAAGGTGACCGCCAACTTTTTCCATATCTCAGTGTATTCTCTGTAATTTGGTCGTATTAAGAAGAGAGCTTCGTTTGATAGATATTTTAGGCGGTTGGGGTTTTTGCAGTGGATTTCATGTAATAGCTGTGACGTCAACGGAAAATTGTGTTCTCCGTATTTGAGTGTAGCGGTAAGCCCTCTCCGAAGTTGAGACATTTAAAATGAGCATACCTAATCAATATGAGTTTAACTCCTACACAACCAATTTCGTTCTAATCGACATCAAAGCTTCTAATTAACGCGGCATTAGCTACGTACCGTTTATTACTAAAGTACGGCAAGTTTATACAAAAATAAACACTGACACCAATTAGCACATACTAGTACGGTCTCCAGCGAAACTATTCCATCGCGAGCAATTATTAGTCACGTTCAAATAGCAGGGAGCAAGCTATGTGGTAACTGAAAATACTAGTATATTGACCACTAAGTGAATTGCACACGTATATAAACTAATTCGTTGTGACCCAATTTGGCGTGACAAGCGGAGCGCGCCTGCGACGGCAATGGCGGAACTAGGCGGATCATCCCGAGGGAAGAGAGGAAACTTTAGGGATGCGGAGAAAACATACCCGTGGATCGCCTACCAATTTCCACTCTTACTTAGGTTTCTCTAACAAGTGTTTGCCAATTGCCAAGCCCAGCTAGGAAAGAGTGATTTGAAATTAAGACTTCAGTCAGTTTATAGAGAAATATTTGCATACCAAAGCTGCCGGCTGTGTCTAGTTTAAACGTAGTGATATCTAACAGAATTTTAAAAGAACTAACGTTTAACGCTCTCTTCATATGTGTCACCTGCGACAATCGTTTAGTGTTTTATTGTCAACGTACGTTCGACCCACTTCTTGTGTCACAGAGATATTTATAACAGGAGGATTCTCAAGAGCTTTGTAATAACACAGATAAACACAAAGAGCTTTATGTTAAGATATATGCTTAACATTCATGTTACTTTCTACAGCACTTAAGCAAATTTTTCTTTGGCACTCAATTTTAAATACTCTTTGTTTTTGGAACGGAGGTCCTTATCACACGTAATCATTCTGATTTGTTTGCGAGTTAAGAGGCCTGAACGAAAATTGTGTAACAATGAACAACCGGCAAGTTTTTGTAGTGATTTTTCAGGTAGTTCCCGATCACCTTGGAGTCACCCGATTTTTTCTATCGATTCAGCTTGCCGTAAATTTTTTGAATTAATTATGATTTTAACGTTTAAATACCCTTTTATTTTTATCAACTCCTCTTATACGGCTGGACCGATTTTGATCAAAACTTTTGTGTTGTTTCGAGAAGTTCAAGTTGATTCGAGAATGGTTTGGTTTAGATTTACAATTGGACCCGGTAGGTGGTGCTGTTGTCCTTGCAGGACGACGTCTGCCAGGTCTATAAATAATTAGAACTCCGTCCCAACCGGGTAAGGTCTATTTTTTATTTAACTTTTTGGTCCTGCTATCCCTAAAACGCAAATTTTCTGTTATACGGACAAAAGGACCAAGAAGGTTAGCGATACTTCCAGTAATCACAATCATTATTCGAAACTAAATGAGAGTAAAACCTCAGCCTCAAAGCCCCTACAACGCCCAAAGTAGGTAAACTAACTAGGTACACAAAGAGCTTTTGATAGGTCAAATTCGAGATTGTTCCAAACTCCGGTATGAAAGCCAGAGGTGGGTTTCACCCGGCATCCTGGTTAAATATGCACGCAAACGACCAACCGCTTCGGAAATTGGCACTCTAGTAAAGAACGATGCTGAATGTAGTTCTCTTTAATGTAATTACATCGGGTACCAACACGTGGAGTTGTCTATTTACACTAAATACATAAACAACACTTCGTTGGAAATCAAATGGCGTTTAAGTAGCACTGTTGGCACACACTCACACAGACTGTTAAAGTTTTCGTAGGTAGGGGGGGGGGGGCTAGTAGGTGGAATACCAAAAGCAAGAGCAATGTGTGATTAGACCTGGTGAAGGTGAAACTGAAACACGAGGGAAACAAAAGGATCTTGTAATACGCTTAATCCCGACATGACTTTTTGCTCGAAAATTTTGCTCCAAAACACAGCTACAATAAAGAAAAAAAAACTCTCGCCTTGTATGGATGATGCCGATCCCGTTTACCTAACTTAATGACAAAGAGCGCATCCCCGAACATTCGAAAACATGACTGCCTCAGGCAGCTAAATTCCTTGTAGCATAAATCCTGACTGCTCGTGTATTGAGAATTTGCCTTAAAATTTCAGATTGAATGGCAGGCTGTATTCCAAATCGTCGATATTGACTGCTATAACGTTCCGTGTGCTCCGATCTTTAGTCTAACAAGAGAGGTACTGTTGGATTGATCGTAGAAAGTCTTTGAAACCGCGTTATAATTCCAATAAGTTTATAAGTACGAAACTCGTTTAACTACTGCTCCAAGGCTGAAGGAAATGCACCTTTATTGTTATAAAGTGTATAATATAATGAGAATGAAATCTCTGTTGCCTCGTGTCTATAAAACTGTGTACTTTTAGACAAACATACAAAAGAAAACGCTGGTCTTTCACTTTAATTTAAAAATATATTCCCTGCGGAAATAACGGTGTTAATAAACGCTATTCGCTTAAAGATGGAGACTTTCGCTGTGTTATTTCGGGAGAGAACCTAACTCAACAGTTGTCGAACGATATCGTTAAGAGCTTCTGAGGACCTCGAGATCAAAAGGATCTCGAACCACTTTCACGTGAGGTAATGCTTTAGACTTCACATCACACCCAAAAATGACCTTTCTATACCAAAGGAAAGAAGTGTACATATAAACGAAATCCAAGAAGATTGAAATCAAATTATTGGCCGTCCCCAAAAGGCGCAGTAAGCGCTAAAGAATATACATAATCAATTGTTGGTGTAAAATTCGTAATATCATTAGCGGTTGGCGAGTCCCAAACATTCGTCGGTCCTTATCGCTGTGCTCGTTATCTTGCCGACTCGCGACGTTTAAACGAAACGTTTCCGAATGTATTAAAACGCGAATTTCAAGGCAATGTCTCGCTCAAACGCTCTGTTTATAAACTTGCTTTATTTCAGACATGGTGCGTTTCAATGGCCGGAGTAGTTTAATTATATATGACATGTGGTTCGGTAAAATGTCTGCTGTTTGGCCAATGTTTTGTTGGTTTTACGTCTCATATATTGGGGTTTTATATGGATGTTTTCGGGCCGTCCACCTGATCTAATCCCTTAGTCACCGCTTGCACCACCCTCGGGAAGGGGGTGGCCTACGCTAACACTCCAAACGCTAATAAATGGAAATGCAACGAGAAATAGACCGCTATAACAGCTAGCTTTTAATTGTTCCTCCATTTCGCACAATAGTATGGACATTTAGAGGAAATAAAAAAACCAATATCTATTACCACACACAAATCGACACGCTATAAATCTATGTAGCATATACAAGGTGTTGATTTGCATCCTAGTCAAATTCAAGGACGTAATTATGCTAATGATTCTCGACCCAAATCAACAATAAAATGGGTAGGTATTTTTTTATTTATTTTTCTTATTTGCGGAAATCCGTAAGTGTAAACCAGCCGTATTTAAACGCGGCCTGTCTGTTACTAGCCCTATAACCGCGCTTTTACACACAAACAAAAGCAAACAATACATACACAACGCATACGCAACGTTCATTCAATAAATTCGTAGGTAGTCAATCCTACCCCAATCACGGTGCGCGCACGCTCCTAGCCGCGCCCCCGCGGCTCTGGAACTAACAGTGTGTTTGATGTCGCCGAAGCGTGCGGGTGCTTTGCGAATTTCGCTTCTCGGTACATCGTTGAGACGTAGGTACAAAGTGCAAGATGACGGACAACTATTCAAATGTCGAGTTGGTGGAGATGGTCCGTCTGTATGCCATCAGTGGAGACAGCCTACGACGAGCCATCCAGATGTTCACCGAAATGTTTCCCGATCGGGAACCTCCATCACAGAGCGTCATGCTGGCTGCTACGCAAAGACTGAGGGATCATCGGCAGTTTGACGTTCCCCTGCATGCTCAAGCTCGCGGCAGCGTAGGCCTGCCTGTCGCCTTGCAAGAAGATATCCTGGAGTACTTCCAGCGAGACCCACGGGCAAGCACGCGGGAGGCTGGTCAACACTTTGGAGTGCACCACACCACAGTGTGGCGCCTACTGAAGCGTGAACTGCAACACCCGTTCCACTACCGCAAGGCACAAGACATTCACTCAGGTGATAATGCCGTGCGGATTACATTTTGTCGCTGGTTGCTGGAACACCAAGACGCCAACATCCTGTGGACGGACGAGTGTTTATTTACTCGAGTTGGCGTCTACAATGTTCATAACGAACATTGGTGGGCTCACCGCTACCATAACCCGCACGTAACCAAACGGCATGCGTTCCAAGTGCGGTTTGGACTGAATGTGTGGGCTGGCATAATAGGGGAACATGTGCTTGGACCCTACTTCATTGATGGGAACCTCAATAGTGCCAAATACCTGGAGCTGTTGCGTCACGTTGTCGAGGATATGTTGGGTTTACACGGAGGAAGTGACAAGTGTAACAGAATTACGTGCAAGGATCATTAGTGCTTTCGACACTTTAAAATAAAAACGAATGTGTTAGTGTTACGTAAGGTGAAGGAAAACCAGCTACGTCGTGCTCGATTGTGCGAGGAGCGTGATGGTGGCCACTTTGAACAATACCTCCGGGTAACTTAAGTAGGTAATTTATTTATTTGTACATTTTGTAAATACGTTGTTAGCTTAATCAATTTTATTAGTGTAAATAATTTGATTTCAAATTTTTAACTACGCCAATAATACCTAAGAGTCGAAAGTATCACCACGTAGGTACATACACTTAATTAGCACGTCTTTCCATTTCCATCAAACGTAGAAAACATTTTTAGACTTAGTGGATCGGTACACCAACTAAGGTAGGTATTATTGCCGGTCCTAAACCCGTTAAGTAGGAAAGAAAATTTCAAATCAACCAATTTAATCCACAAATAAAAACAAAATCACTACGAAAACTTTAGGTTGAAGGATAAAGCAAAACTAACGTTTTATTAATCATCTGGTATCAGGTCAGTGAACTTTTCTTTGGCGCACTAGTATTACTGTCATTAGTAAGATTTCCGTATTCCAATGATGCTCAAAAATGAGTTAATCCACAAATAAAAACAAAATCACTACGAAAACTTTAGGTTGAAGGATAAAGCAAAACTAACATTTTATTAATCATCTGATATCAGGTCAGTGAACTTTTCTTTGGCGACTAGTATTACTGTCATTAGTAAGATTAATCCGTATTCCAATGATGCTCAAAAATGAGTTAGTTATTAAGCGAAATTTATGACAATAATGTAGGTGGTTTTCGAAATAAAATTAGGTAAAATGATTGCTACCGGTCATGGCTCGGTCGCGCTCGAGCGCACGCGGCTTGCATTTCGTAGGTACAGACGTCGACACACACGCACACAGCTCAGCTGCATTGTAGCTGTGTGCGCAGTCGGGTGATTCTGTTTTATTTGTATTGAATTAAGGGTTTAATTCTGAAATACTGTTAAATTTCAACAACAAAAAAAAAGCAGCGCTTATTAGTTATTACCTGCTACCGTACTTCAATTGATTATTTATGTCTTTTATGACAACCTCCTGAAATTTGACGAGGATGCAAATCAACACCTTGTATACTGATAATACTTATCTGTTTTATAACGGTGATATTGGCAATCTTTTAGATAAGCATTATTGTTTCCGATAATACTTAGCGACGTGTATATTGCTAATTAAATTAATATCTATGTATACGTACGGTGGTCCCGCCCAGATTCAATGTCGAATGAAGCTTTACGAATCCCTCCATCTATGGCAGTATGTGCCCTAGTAAACAACGTCCCCGAAACAAATTAAGTTGGGCGGTCAACCGGTCCAATACACTCAATATATGAAATTGATCCTACTGAACTAGTCAATCACTTATTCCACAACACTATTCATTGTGTATGGTTATGTTGTCGTCGTGTTTGTTAGATAAGGTTTATTTTAGCATGCACTGCAATATTCATGACGGAATAAAAAATGCGTTCCGTCGTGTCGTAAAGTAACAGACAGATGGATAGATATCAATGTCATAATGTACCCGCGATATAGAACAAGAACAAAGACGTATCAGGGCCTTGCATTTATCGAGAGAGCGAAGGAGAAAAAATGCTTTTTCAACCCCATCTAGCCAGACGGAAAAATACGTCGTAGCCGATTGTTTCTCTGTCCGGAACGCGAAATGCAAAGTATGAAATAATTATGGCGGTGAGAGTGCGCGACATGTCGGTACCCCAACCCCGCTGCGCGTCCTACGGCCCCCTCAACCCATCAGCCGATCGTCCTCGTCTCCAATCTCCGACCCCCTAGACTAGAAGGTGGCGAGGCGTCGACAAAACGTCGCCACAAATGCGGTAAAAAGGGACTTGTTGCTTTATCAGTGTCAGGTTTTCGCGTGAAAATTTGTTGAATAAGTAATGTTGCGTTACACGACCTATATTCTACAATGTAGAACAGTTGCGACACTCATCCTGAATTTTCGAGGATATCATTGTGTGTAGAATGGTTTAGCACTTACAGCTTTCGCGTTGAATGAGTTAACTTAATTTCTCGCTATCTGTCGATATTTCATTGCGATCGGGACAACGGAATAGCACAATCGCAATAGTGTGAATCGCACACAGAGTCGAGTAGTTTACGCCGATGCATGACTAGGGTGACAAGGGAGAGATTCGAAAGAGGAATGTCCCGCAATCGATTCTTTAGAGAGCGCGGCTAGCGTGGCATCGCGTCCGATAGAACGCCGGATAATTGAAATACCTGACGGTAGTCACAGGAGGCAGGATTGGGTTCGGGAGCGCCGCTACCTAAAGGTAAACATTTCTATGAAATGTTTGTCTGTTGTCATGATTTAACGGTTTTCTTTAACAGCTACTAGGTTTCCTGCTCTGTGACGTGTGTGGTTTGTTTATGACAGCCAATTTACAACTTGTTTTTTTTTTAATTAATTTTGTGCATATCACTTCCGCTTACGGTAACTTTGTGTAACCTTTTGCTGATCTTATAATATTGTATTCAAAACATGTTTCTTACTTGCAAATATTAATTAAAATGGTAATTCCCAGAGAACATGTCTATTGCCTACTATGTCTGGTGCACACTAATTGTTTTAGTTAGCTTCTGTAAGTAATTTATTTTCGAAAAAATTACTTTAGAAATCAAAACTTTCCAAGCTAAAATTGACTCCCATTCATGTCAACACAGTAACAGATGACAACATCAACACAGTTGACACATTATGACAATCAAAACCGATTAAGTTATTTGACTTGTATAGTGGTATAATTCACAATACAAATGGGACGACCACAGCGACATGAACTGTCCACTTTAACCGCGTTAGCTTCGATAATAAATAATAACCCCATACTTCATCAACCGGGCTCAAATCCAAACTCTGTGGCTGCTACTTAGAATTTCCTAATGGAAAATCCCAATAACACTGCCGGATCCGGTAATCAAAACCATGACCTCATGACCTCATGCAGTCTTAAAACGTTAGTTAACCTAATCATTCATCATAATTCGCGTAATTTTAGCCATTTAATATTAAACTACTGCACTTTATCCGTATTGTGACAGGACGAAGAACGAGATGATATTTCATATGAGACGACTTTTCAAACACTCGTTGTTTTTATTTCCCGTTCTATTCAACGCGGTTCGGAGCCAACGCTGCCGGAGCACGTATTGTACATAATATTGTACTGTAATTCGATATCGCCGCTATGATAATACTCGGAGTTATGTTTGTACTAAGGAATGTCACGTAATACTGAACGCAATTCATTCAGTTCTGTTTAATTGGACGTAATGACACGCAGAAGAGAAGTTTTTTTTAGACATCATTATTGAGCACGTTTGTGAGATGCATTTCATATGCTTTTAGAATTAGTATTTATTACCAACTAAGCATTCGAAACGAAGAAAAGATTTCCTACTGCAGGATCAAATTTTGAAGAAAACACAGACGCTGATAATAAAACTTGCGTTCATTCGTCTACAGGACCTTTAGACATTCCAGAAGTTTCTACCAAATTCAAGCTCCCTACTGAAAATGGCGTTATTAAATCAAGCTGTTTTAATAACGCTGCAATGAATACACGTCTAGACTAGACACATACAGCTGTTCAGCTCAATTCTACGTAAACATGAGCTATTAGACGGGCACATCTCTATTACAGACAACGCTGTTATAGCTACGGTGAAGTCTAGATTAATCAACGACTGTCTACTGCTATGCTGACGTAAACCTCTAATGTAAACCTGTTGATTCCTTAATGCTGCCCTATATTACACTGAATAACGAAACATCAGATTAATTATTGAAGATGCAAAAGGTCGTGATAACTTTGGAGATGTAATTGGGAATAAGACCGGTATTAATTTTGGAAGGAATGAAGAACTTAACGATACCATTACACTAAAATGTAATTGATGATGAAATTAAATGACGTACTGCGAGTATGCGTGTCGATAATATAATTTACAAGGTATCAAGGCCTATTGCAAATCAAAAACATCCAAAGCTTCATCCTGAGCTCTTGAGGAAATTAATGATATCAATAACACCAGAAGAGAATAGGCGTGACGACATAGTCAAAGAATCAATGATTTAATGATATTAGGGAAAATTACATACGAGAAGGATTTAAAACACTGATTTAGTTTTATTTAAAAAATTAAGATTAGTAAGATTTTTAATAAAATAAAAGATTAAAATACTGATATCGGCCATTTTGATTGAAACACCAATCATAGCGCACTACGTCACGCCAATGTAAACATCACTAGCTGTCACTAGCTCACTGTGTTATTTTGTTGCCGATTACGCATTTGGATATTTTTTTTGTTACTACAATACTTTGTGAACATCTTTAGCAATGGAATCAGGCTTTGTAAAAGCAAACAGTTCAAATTTGCCCAGGATAGATTTACTGATGTTGGGCGATTTCCTTGGGTCAAATAAAGAATTTTGCTCGTCCGAGTTCCGAAATGTGAAAACCTCCCTGTAAGTAAATTTTGTAAGCATCCAACACTATAAAAATACAACAAACTCGTTTTGAGCTTGTAGGAGTTTAGTTTATTTTCACTTTCATATGTTATTTTTACAATAAACTTGTCAGTTTATTTTTGAGGTTAGCTCCTTCGCAACTTGTAATAAAAGTTTGCTACTGAGTTAATAACCAACAAAAGGAGTAAATTTCTGTAACACCACTTATAAACTTTGTTATTCATTTTTAACACACGAATTATGGTAATGTTTGTTTTAGTTTCCTCTAGCTGCGCTTTGACATTTCCATGTTTACTTATGCGTGACGTCAGACCCGACGCCATGACACTGCGAGCTGTTTTCGCGCTCTATTTAATTTTTTTTTCAAAAATGGCTTATATCTTCGTTAAACTTTACTTTATTACTGAAATAAAGGTTTTTTCGTAAATAAAAAAGATGTACCCATATTACGGAAGGGGATTTCAAAATCTTTCGTCATGCCTATTTAAGGATAACAAATACAAAGCTAGCCAAACCAAAATAAAACTAATTCAAGATAAAACCAGCACTACGGAAAATAATTTCACTATTGACCCGCAGCGGATAAAGCGAAATAGGAAAGAGTAAAAGGAGTTTTATTTCAACCGAACCATTTTAAAATCTCATAGCTGGGCAAAACAAGAGTGTAGCCACTAGCTAAGCGGGTTACGATATACACCGGCAAAGGTTATAAATACTGGATATGTTTTTTGTCGTTTTTTTATGGGTTCGCCGCGTCATGAGGTGGAAAAGGGGTGATATCGGGTGGATTGGCAGATACATCAAGTTGTCTGAAAATGTTTAGCAGTTATCTATTGGACATTCATGAGTTGCTATTTTTACTGTATCGTTACTTGTAACCTTTTCAATTACATGTAAAATCATAACAGACTAAACACTTTTATTATTTTATTGTATCGTAGCAATCTCTAAAACATTTATCTTCTGACCTTAAAGAAATCCATACGATATTATAATATTAAAATCTTCCAACACATTCAAGTAGTGTTTTATAAGAAGCAATTCTACAGTTTATTAAATTGTATATGTTAAAAATCCAACATATCGATTCTGTTAAAAGATTTATGCAGCAATAAAGCGGATTTATAGGGTATCATCATGTACTGATCAGTACTGTAGTCTGTAATTGGATTAAGTTAACCTTTATTAAAACTCCATAACTGAAAGATTTGCACCAGTCCCAGGATTCTCTTGCAAATCTCGCCATCGAAGGAAGGTTTAGCTTTATTTTGCAATTTGTGTGTATGTGTTGTCTTGATTTTGTATACAATAAAGAATTAGAATTATCTTGATTTATAAGAGCATCTTCATGGGCTTCTAAATTATCAGGGAATTTAATCATAATATCATATGATTCTAAATTCGTAGCTCACATTACCTGTCATATCAGCTGAACTTGTAGTTGACGTAGAGCTTTAGTTAAAGTCACCTTGTCAGAGGAACTAGAAGGTTATGAACTCGACACCACCTAATGACTAAGACCACAACGATTAGGACAATGCAATGATATTAGTACGTAGCTATATGTATGTAAGGTAGTGAATTCGGCGCTCAATGCATAATTGATGCGCACGCGATGCCACTGGCTGGACATACAATATTTACCAAAGACAACAAACAGACAATGACATCATCGGTTAAACGTACTGGATCATGTTTGCGTACATAATGCTCTAATTTGTATCAGCATGAACACTTCATACATTTAGGTGTGACACACACACACACTTAAACAGAATTTTATGTCGTTTACGCAACGTTTGTCTAGACTTTTCATTAAAAGTAGGATTTTTCTATTATTTTAGCAAACAAGCAAAGTGTTTCGTTGTTTGTGCGAAATTGTTGTCACAATAAACTCTGCATTAACAAATTATTCAAATATTAGTTCTAGAATGTCTGAATGACAATATACGAGTATAAGTAATATGAAGTACAGGATATTGACGTAACGCGCAGAAAAGTATCGCTATCCATATTGCTGACATCAGAGATACAGAATTGTTTTCCGTAGGACACAGTATTTAATAAAGAATCTAGCAACAAGACAAAGGAAAAGGTTATTGTCACATCGAGATAAACGAGGTGTGACCAGAGATGGACTTTAATGCAAGCACCGCATTCCTAATTTATTATAAGACTCATAAGTTCATTACGAGTCTTCGAATTGCAAATTGATGACGTGTTCGATCAATCCTGTTTTATAGACGCATTTATCCTTGCGCGCCATCCTTTGAAAGGAATGCCGCAAGGGACTATCTTCAGCCCGCTTTTAATTGTAAATAAGAAGTTTATGTGCTTGTCCAGGTAAATCTTTGTTTATTGTCATAAAGTCCGCTTATGAGATAAAAAGGAAAAGCAAATAAAAGAGGGTGTCAACGACAATGGTTCAATATTTATACTTCTTGCATTTAAGGACACTGCAGAGGAAAATCCTGCTACATTTCCGAGTTTTACGTAGTTTATTTCTTTAGTGATCATACTTCCAAGAAAATGTTTGCAAACTTAGCTAGAAAATGAAATCATTTCCTTGTCAGTATGTGAAATGTCAAATACAATTCTCCAATGTCAAGGAAAACAGGTATCGAATTTTGATTCCAGTTCTACTTGACACTTGACCTTAGACACTAAAAACTCTGTAAATATGCTACAAAATTATTTAGTTCAGAAAAAACACAAGAACTGTCTGTTTACTACTGTTTACAAAAAAAAACTACTTTTGTATTAAGAGAAAAAAAACCATTGATTTTTCACCTTGAAGTATAGATATGCATATCATTGTGACCAACATTTACTTGAATACCGGTTCTGGTATCTACTTGAACATACAATAACATCAAACATTTACTAAAATAAAAAAATCACGGCAAAATATACGTATTGGTATCTTTCAGGCGAATACATCAGAGATTACAGGGGTTCATACATTTTAATCAGGTTGCATGAGACACGTGCATTCGAAGCTAGACAAATGTGAAACGTATAGGAAAATAATAAAACTTTATATCGCACGTGTTTTTTACATCAGACGAGGTACCGTATCGCGTTGTCTAATTTACATATTGTTTGATTTGAATCGGATATGTTACCATGTGAAACACAGCTAAGTAAACAGCTTTGTGTGCGTTCATTTTATCAGTATAACCGATTATGTTATCACCACCAATAATAAAATTGAGTTCAGTTCAATAGTTTTTATCATTACAGCGTATTGGACTAGTTTTTGTTAATGATATGCCAGTTTCCGTACTTAGCGGAACTACTATAGCACCTCCGCAACCCCAAGAAGAATCAGGTCAACTATAATGACCTCTTATTTCTTTAACAACATAATGATCCGTTTTCCTCAAATGTCTTCAACGAGACAAGCCGCTAACACACTATATTTCTCCATGATTTCTACACGACCATGAATCAGCAAAAACATATCTTAATGGTATTCCTTAGTCTAAAATGAAATTGTCATCGTATTTAATAAGCCATGAAACATCCCTAGTGAACTATTCCAAGCTGCCTTTCAGACAATAACTTAATACTTATGTCATCACAGCGTCGACGTCACGAATACATTAGTAAGTGAAAGCGTTGAAATATTATTAAATTTTTCGTCAACATGGCGTATCTAATGTTGGCGTGCAATGTTAGGAGTATTGAAACCATTGTTTAAGTCAACAACTCAATACCAAATGGAAAGTTGTTTAGGATAACTATTGTTTCTTCTATGCCTCTTGATCACAACAAAAAATAAATTCGCTTATGGGCATTGTCTAAACAGATTAGGCCCAAATGAATGTTTAAAGAGGTCGGTGTGTGTAGTCAACGGTTGCGCGATGTAAGCGTTATGGATGGGGCATTAACAAACGTGATTTATCTAATTGGTTAAACAATTTGATCTGTGTTATGTGGATCCGAGAATCGATCGAAGATTACCATATTGATTTACAACTGTTGATTACATGATGTTCTATTTGAAGTAAAACTTCTTTATAAACGGGGGGTATTTGAATTTTTTTGTCACAATTTGTGACAATAGTGTCACGCATGGGCGTGTCACACAAAAGCGTTATGGCCGCTTAGGACAGAGATATCTCAGGAACTATTGGATCTCATTGAATAGTTCTTTTTGTGTTTGATAGTCCATTTATCGGGGAAGGTTAAAATTTATATAATATCACGCTGCAACCAAAAAGAGCGGAGCATAATTGAAAAATGTTGCAAAAACGGGAAAAAGAATGATCAGTCTGCGGGAGACTACTAATGACCTCTAGGGACAAAATGTATTCATTAAAATGTACCTAACCCAACCAAAACATAATTTGCAGTAAACCTGCGAAATAATCGAAATGTGTGCTGGGACACATAGTAGAAGTAAAAGTTCAACGGACAAGTGGAAAAACGAATCGCAAGAAAAAGATCATGACCGAATCTTGTACCAACAATTTTCGAGTTGCAAGATCAAAATGTTATAGTAATTATTTTAATATTTTTTTACAACATTATGCGTCAGGGATTTGATTTTGCGCTTGGAAATTTAATTTAAAGTATAAAAGTATGAACATTGTTTTACTCCCAATATTTATTTATTTATTTATTTATTTATTTATATGACATTTACACAACCAGTATAGAGAAGTAGAATGCACTTGATGCTTTTTTCATGAATCTACTAAACAGTCATGCCAATTGTTTCTTTTGTGTAATAAATAACTATAACATTTGCTTAAAAAACATTCTACGAATTATATATTGCTATTTTCTTGTTGAATAACAGTAACATTAAGTAAAACCAATACATCAAATCGATTTATATTTTTTTTATTATTTGACACAATCGATTTTCTTACTAATGATTTCGATTTATCGATCACATCCCTAAATCCCTGCTGACATTTGATTAACATCAGTCAGTCTGTGTTTTTAGTTTTAAGATTAATTAATGTTATTGTATTGTGTGTTGAGAAGTAGATCTTGTTGGTATTTTGTGAACTCGTAATTCATACTAATATTAGATTACTCTGTTTTAGAGCAATAATGTTCGTGAGTGCATGATTTCAGGTATGTCAATAAAATACACGTATCGCCTGGTTTTGAGTTTATGCTGGAATTACTCCGAAACTCGGCGGCTGTTTACTGAAACAGCTTTTGTAGAAGTTAATATGATAAGTGTAGACAATAAGAAAACAAAGTTTGATTTTGAAACTGCTTGGTACGGGATTCTATACTCAAGAAAACATTCTCCTTTAACTTGTCAAATTTGAAAACCTGCCCGTAAAACATCAATCTAAAATTTTGCTGCGATTCGTTTTTCCAGTTGTCCGCTGCGATTTGTTTTTCCACTTGTCCGTTGAAGTTTCACTTCTACTATGTGTCCCAGCACACATTTGTTTTTTTTTAATCTCCTTTTCTTCCTACAATCTGTCTTGTTGACATTAAGCTGGATTTTATGTATATAGCACGTCTCTTGAGCCTTTTAAATGTGCGATTTGGTTGTTGTTCCTTTAAAAACTTCTTGCCAATTGGTTTGGATGGTTTACAATTCTCTTGCAGGGTAGTAAAGAGTCCTTTATTTCATCTTTAACCGTCTTGATTTTTAGATCTCGAGGTAGGTGATTATTTGTAACATACCATGGTGGTCCAGTTATCATACGTAGGTACGGTTTTTGACTGGAGGCGTTGTAAAATCTCAATGTTTGATTTGGATGCAGTGCTCCACAGCTGCAAAGCATAAGTCAAGTTTGAGAATACACTTGTAAAGAAGGAGCCGTGTAACTTGGGATTTTCTTCTCATGAGGAAATAGATCTTTCTTAGTTGTAAGTCGGGCGCCTTTCTTTTAGTTGTTATATGTTTTTTGCCAGGTAAGTGGTCTGTCTAAGTAGACTCCTAAGTATTGAACCTCATCGGCCTGGGGTATCTTTATTTGATTTAGTTCGACTTCTGGACACGTATCTCGCCTTAAAGAAAAGGTTATTTGCACTGATTTAGCTACATTTGCCTTTATACGCCAGCCTTTCAACCAGTTCGAGATATCATTGAGGTTTCGTTGTAATTTCGTCGATGCTCCAGCTGCGGTTTCATCAATGGCAAGAACCGCTATATCGTCAGCAAATGCTTCTGTCACTGTGTCTTGTTTGTTCGGTAAGTCTGACGTATATAAGATAGAGCATTGGGCTCATTACACTGCCCTGCGGGACTCCTGCTTTTATTTCGTGTTACTTTGTGGTAATGTGGCCATATTTAACATAAAAGTGTCTGTCGCTGAGATATGACTTGATGAGAAGGCAGTAATTTATGGGTAAACCTTTGCGGATTTTATACAAAAGTCCTTATGATGTTTAATGGCTTAGTTAGTTTAGTATTTATATCAGAAGCAGTCAGTACGGATGCAACACAAGGACAAATAGACAAGCCGCACGAAATAAAAGATGGAAAAACTGTTGAAGTGAAAAACAAGAAACTTTATGATATGCTCGGACGTGCAAATGAGGGCAATTTCATTAAAGGCGAACCGTAAATCAAGCCTGTTGGCTTTGTTATACCAGGTGCATTATACTATAGGAGAAAAAAATATATCAACTATGATTTAGTGCGATTTACTCACATAACCACCATCTCGGGAAGACTCCGAATAAAAATATGAAGACACTCCCGAGTTGCGGAGTATCATTTGTTAAATGTCTGACGTGAGATGTGACACACATGTCGTTCTATTAAAATCATTAGTAATGTAGGACGATCACGATTTCCTTGACGCATTACGTAGTTTTAACTGTGATGCTTTGCTTGTGCACATCGTTTCAATTACCGTTCATAATAAACTTCGTGATCAACCCTCCCAACGATTACACAAATAAGAGGAATCAATACAGATAGTGCTATGTTATAGAAACACGGTCCCCCGATTGTACAGGTTGATTCTCGCGCCAGTTGACAAATAAACAACAAATCCGTGTGTTGGTGATTTTTTTATATTTTTGTATTATTCATTAAATAAAAGAGACAAGAAAACTGCAAAATGAATTTGGTTACATAAACCTAGATCTACATAATAAGAAATGAGATTACAATATTGCCAGCTGAGAGGCTAAACCGTACAAAAATTCCTTCTCACGGCACAACGGTACCAACGCACGCGCACGTTGCTAAGGTCATTGCGACAAAATCGTTGTCTCTTTCCGTCTTTTCGTTTTTGTTAAAAGTGCAAGCGAGACAAACGTCAATGCAAATGAGCCGCCGGAAAAAGCGACCATTTGACTCACTGTGGCGACTCGCAGTGATTGATTAGATGCACCTTCTTCTTCTGGAATCGGCGTTTACTTGGAATCGAACGAGTCTGCTCGCCTCCATTGTTTGTCCGTTTCGACATGGCTCCACATTATTACAATGGTTCTCCTTTTGCTGGACGATGGAGCAATAAATACATCGTAAACTTAGTGCGCGCACATAAATTCTTGTACCGGACTCATAATGCGAGTATTTGATGATAGCGCTGTCTGGACTGGATGCTACACGGACACCAGAATTATCAAGAAACATAAGAACCATGATTTTCATAAATATGTCTGCGGTCAAAACTTAAACAGATTCATCTAAATGATAACTTACTTTAAGTACAATTTTATTATATTGGCAAAAAGTTGAAAACTCACTATCATTAAAACAAACGTGTACACGTGGCTCCATCTATCGCCTTCACAGAGCACTTCTTATGTTTTCAATTGTTTGGCAATGACCATTTACGACAGCGATATCAACGGTAGAAATATTACAAATTCTAATGCAACACGTGACGTGTATTAAGTTACATAAACAAGTAAAGGAGAAATAAAAGAATATAGCTGTAAATAAATTAAATTCTATAATGCCCTATGTTTACTTTCACAGTTCACGGCCGCAATCGGTATCGGTACGCACGTACTCGCGTCGTCTCCTTCTTGCTTGTTACAATTTTCATGTAGGACTTGGTATTCTGTCTCTGTCTGCTGGTGATTTATAGTGACTGAAGCTTTACATAACCGCGGCGGCTACTTACTACATGTTGTGCTAGTGCCAGTCCGTTTATCATGATTATGACGCTATAAAATAATTATTTTATCTCGTTTGCATAGCTTATCGTGAACGAGTTTTCAAACTTTACTTATTAGTCAAATGTACGGGTTAATGAGCGTATAATATGCCGTAATCTAATAGTCTTTGAGAAGGACGAAATAATTTGTACTTTGGAATTTTAGTTTTCTTTAGATAAGGTACCTACTTCAAATAAATTGCTAAACAATACAGTCCGAGAAACAAGGAAAATTGACAAAGGAAATACGAGTACGATATCATATTAGCATTTATATGGATTTATTGAAATCTCTCTACAAATCAAAGATAGCAAAAGCTTTGTTTATCACCACAAAAATACAAACAATTTAATTAATAAGCCTACTGCACACAGCCCCACAAATCATAGCGACGTATTAATAGCAAATGATCTAGTAAAGGTATTGCACGGTCGTACATCGCAATTAAATTAGAAATTAGAAAACGCGCAACTTTCACGTAATTGATGCTCCTATAGTACGCACCTGTGTCGGTGAGTGAATAAGCGAAACTAATTATGAGCCGACAACTGCACCAATACACGGACAATCTACGAAGAAATATTTGCTGCACAGTTCAGTGATCGATACATAAAACATTGTCGATGATACTTTGAAAAGAATCGTCCAATTTAAAGGGACCAGCTAAATTACCTAGACGAGATAAATCGCCTTTAAGGGTTAATAAAATAAGAAAAGTTGTTAAACATTTTCCAACAATTTGAGGGGTCAACAGCCACAGAAAAACGGACAAATGTGCCAATGAAACGTATTTTAATAATGTAACATACTATTAGATGTGAACGAATTACGTTAAACAGATATTGGTGGCGGAGTTGACTTACCGGCTCGACTCGAGCATCATTTTGTGTGGCCTGTAAACAGAAAAATAAACACTTTAACAAAGGGAGACAATTACCAACTAAATTACATACCACACACATTTGTATGTTAATAACGAGAATATGCACACTTGGATGCGTAACCATATCGGAACGTGAGCACTGAGCATGTGTGCGAAAACAATAGATCATTAACAAAAGTAAATCATAAATTATGAAAACTTTAGTACGACGACCTGGCGATCGGTAATAATCTGGAATAGGTTGCAGACGTTTTACCATCAGGTACTTAGCGATCACCTCCGGCAGAATATTTATTACATTTTGTATAAACCCAAAGTGTATTTTATAGAGGCAATCTTTCGGATGGATTATATTATGATGGCATATCTTATTTTGAAAGTGCGTTTGCTTTGTGAATCGTGTTTAGCAAATCATCTTCGTGGTAGGGTGAACAAGGTTGAGTTCCCTGGTACGCTAATTATGTGGTTAGTCCAAGGTTGATGCGATATGAACTAAGCGGTGCGCTATGAAAACCTTTTCAACGTTTTCACTAAAGCTGTCGACCTAAATAAAACTTTGTTTTATACAATTACTTCAAGGTTTGTCAGTAGTAAAGTTCGGCCGTTCAGAGAATGCGTTCCTGACACGTCGCGATTGAACTGACGACGTAACTTTGTAATGGCGTTGCAGTTACGATAAAAATATTTTTGCTGGTTGTTTACCGTTTTAACAATTGATGAGCATTAAAACAACATTATTATATCAATAATCAATGAATGTTATAATTTTGTGCCAAACTGAGTGTCAAATAACTTGGTAAACAATATTTTTCTAAATCTATACTGCGCTATTACAAGGTTATGTCAGCGCTTTATATTTGTAGTGCTGTGCTAAAAATAACAGGCAAGTATCGTAATCTGTTCTTATACAGTTATACTTATATTTTAATATAAAATAATACGCTTTGTTTTTTTTTTTAAGAATTTGAAAATAATGGAATAAAAGATAACTTTTATGAAATATAAAAATAAAACTATGACCAAACTAATTATACATGTAGGCGAAGATGATGAAGACACCACCTCCTCAAGCGAATCGGAGTCTGATTAATATTCTGTACGCACATTCAATTCAATGTGCTTACTTTATTGCATAGAAATACAGATTGTAACTTTGTAACAAAGAATAAATAAAACAATAAAATTTTATTATATGAATATTACCTTTTTTTGGTTTCCACATAAATATTTAAAATATAAATTTTAAATGATTCCGCCAATTTAAAACGAAAATAATCTTAAAATAATGCGGTGGTTCATTTTGGAGGAACGGTAACGAACTCAGTGTTATGTTGTGCCCATCACTAGTCGTGACTAACTGATAGGTGTCAGGAACGCATTCTCTGAACGGCCGTAGTATAGTTACTGTATTAATTTTGGCTTGAACTATTTTGTTTATCAAGAAACCTGAAACCAAACGCAATTTTTTTTTATGTAGACCACGCTACTGAAAGTAAACATGCTCTAAATATAAGCTATTATAATGTTTATGGCCTCTACAAAAAGAAACTAAGATATCACCCAAGTATAGGAAACCATAACATCCACGTATTAACTAAAGTCTACAACAGTAACAAACTAAACATTATTCAATAACAACGCTACAAAAGATAAAGAAGCACTCGAAACAAATAATCCATAAACAGTAACAATTAATATGAGAAAGCAGACACTGCGGGAACCTAACACGCATATCTGACAATCACGTCACGCGAGGGATATTCCACTCACCATGTACGAGTATAACCTCGCGAACATCGTCAAGGTCGCGAAGGTCGTTGCATTGTTGACTCCAGTGGAAACGCCTGTCCCGTTCCATACACGGCCTTATCTTTTATCAATCGCCGATAATTTTGGAGGCTCTGAAGCTGATATAATACATTCATCTTGTGTGTGTGAGATATTACGTGATAATTTTCTTCCAGTTCCGAATTGCTTTCTGCCATATTCTTGGTTATGGCAACGAGGATAGTAGTTTGACCATAATAAATAATTAATAGTATTCCGGTGTTTTTGTTTTTTTATTGCTTCCTTCGAATCGATGTTTTAAACGTGGAAGCTTTTAATAAATAATGTTAATAGGTGCAGAGTGTGACATGATTGCTGCAAGCCGCGTCACCGGCGTAAATTCTCACATGGAAAGTCTTCAAAACCACTGCGGGAAATATGTGTGACAGCACAGGAACAGTTGGTCACTGGGAACCAGTCGTAGCACCTAGCCACCTATCACTTTTAACCGCATCCTGTCATCCAGTTGTGCGGTCGAGTCTACGCCACACAAATATTCACTTTCAAATCACAGTAGTCATATCAACTTCCAACATTTTTCACTCAACGACTGCCCGTAGCTATAAAACCGCATATGAGCCATAAAACTGAAATAAAATGTACGAATGAAACACAATTGGGCAGTTTTGGTTGGAAATAAGTACAAATATTTGTAGTATTATTCAGAGATTTGCGAATCTGTTCTGCTTGAAGAAAACGTCCGCTAAAAAGGAATTACGTTATATTACATAAGGTTCATCAAATGAACAAGATACTAAGCACTCAATCATACCATTTACTAATTGCAACACTGCCCAACAATAAATCTGTTGGCATTAGAAAACGCAACAATCGCTGTGCCATCGGTGGCGATCTAAGGTTAGGCGTAGAGCAGGTAAAATTGCAATTGCCTGAAATCTCTTCGGACAAGTTGCTCCAAAAAGGTTGAAGCAATTTTGGACCTTCTCAGTACCGCCATAACTTAGCATTGCCCATCTAAAAACATACAGTGGCCACGCTAATCTACACTATATAACTCAAAACGATAAAGTGTGTAGTGAATTGGTAGCTGTCCGGCTTATGAATGAGGATGTCGGTATTCCACAAAGAGCAGTCGAGGGAAAAAAACTGTTTGAAAGGCAAAACTTCGGATCTGCAAAAAATCAGAACATCATTGTGATATTCTTGTTTTGTAAATGAATGTTTAATATTGACACAACTATACTGCATCTGGCATCAACAACTGTTTCGTTCTATTGTCAAGTAATAACAAACATTAATGCGAAAGCGAGAGGCTGATGAAGAAGGTGCAATGGAATTAACATTTGCATATGAATTGCAAATGAAAGATTTACAACATAAAACACTGAATTCAGCCGCTTAATAAACTGAAATATAGAGGTGAATGCGCGTAGTGCAAGTAACAAAGAGTTTGAATAAACTCCGCGTGAATTGTTTTCATTATGATGAAATGTTTCGACTATAATTTTATTTCACGCGACGAAAGCCACAAAATCGATTTTGCCTTCCGTTAAAACTTTTTATTTGAAGAAGCTCGCAGCTACCTCGATGTTATGATTTAACGGGCATTTTGCAATGCTTTTACATAGTTATTTAATTTAAGATTGGTGATGTTTTCATCTCGTGCTTACTATATCTGTGCTTACTACTTATTTAAAAAAAAATTGACTTTCCTCCGAATTATCTCAATTCACCATTCCCATTTTACTCAAGTTAAGAGCCTTTTTACATCGCCAGTCGGCTCAATGGTCTGTAATTTTGTTTTGATGAATTAGCCAAACGACGGGATACTAATAATTGAGGATGGACAGTCAACGCCGAAACCATTCGAGCTTCGAGCCCTCCAATTTATAGCGGATGTATCGAAAGCTTTTTGCAAATAAAAATATGGAATTTTCGGAAGAGGAGTTCATCGTTCGCTTGATCGCGTTACCGACCTTGACGTTTAGATATCGAAGAACTGGGTATAATGTAAGACAATAATGTACTTTCGTCAGAAAGTTTTCAAGACAGACCAGTTACCAGGAATTCTTCACTTAACTTTTATTGCACTGCTTTGTAAATCTTGCAGTTCTTCTAGTTATATGCATGGAACAATATTAACAGGAACGAATGGTCACAATATAAACACTTTTTGAAATGCTTCTCGTGCTACTCAAACCTTTTACAGCGGGATGGAAGAAAATAAACAAAATCAACAGTGCAATTAAAAATGAGGTCAATGACAAAAGAATAAAAAATGTAGTTGTAAATTAAGTGGTATGGTCGACGTTGTTGGCGCGATAGGAACCCTCTGAGATGGCAGAGGAAAGAATATCTCTAGGGTCTCATTAGCAAAGCGAGCGAAGCATGCTGCGGTTAGGGAGACAGTCGCACCGAACAGCACTTCTCATAAGAAGGGCCTTATTAGTAAGCGGATGAGTGCTTTGTCTATTTGTTAATGTTGGAGTGGTCTACGCTACAAAACTACCTTCATCACGGATTAAATGTCAGCTTTTGTTCAAGTTACAAAATGCAATTCTAAGGTTGTCAATAACATTTTGCTAATCAAACTAAAGGAGATAGACAAAGTCCTCCTGAAACGACCATGTAATAAAATGAACGTAGAGCAAAAGAAACCCGGCAAACTTTTGAACATGAACGCACCTTCTTAGAACAAATAGCACGGAGACGGAGAACCCGCTGAATTCTGAGCAAGTAAGCTTTTTACCCAACATTGCATCGAATGTGGAAAGCAGTGGGGTACAAATAATCATAATAATTATTCTGTAATTGTGTGTGTGTTGTTCAGCGTAGCGTATCAAAGCGATGCCTGCACGCGTCGAAGGAGCAGGGGGGTTGTACACTGTCGGCCAAATTTATGACAAACTTCGCTAATTCCATATCCGACTGTAGAGGAGTGTAATTAGTGTGTGTGCGGGCCACCGATCGGTTGCAAACATATAACCCGGCTTCAGACACAGCCGTCATGTAAATCAAAGAGCAAACAGTAATGACTCGTCGAGATTACCAGTTGGATGCGTGCGCTCAGGCTTTAATGTGTGCTAACGTGTGAAGCCGTCCTAGATAACAATGTACTTGTCACTGCACTAGCTCTAGGTAAACTTGTTTCCTATTGTGTATTTTGTCTAAAAGAAGGTGAGTTTAACGTTTGTTTTGAAGCTTTGAAACGGGTGTACGAGGACACGTTTATAGCTCATTTTGCGCAAGCTGTTGCGTCGAATTGGAAAATAAGAATAGTTACAAAGAACGATAACTTGTTCACGGAACCGGTAAATGAATTTTTTTAAACCGTCTAGTATTAAAAACGCGATGAATAACAGACACGCACATCATTATGAATGAAACTAGATACAGTGAGAAAAACACAACAATATTTAAATGTTAATTAATCAGTTCGGACGGGCGCGTGCAAGCGTTGCTGGAACTGGTAGCGAGCGACCACCCGGTCCGACCAGACTGGTTGCCTTCGTCGACCTTGCAGCTTTCGATTCTGCACACTATCGATTAACTACCATTATACATTTTGCTACCAATTCGCTTTTATGCTAAATCAACTTTCGCTGGACGTGAGCTGATGTGTACCTATCAGTCAGTTGGATTTGTTCATTCGAATGTGGATTGCCTAAAAGGTCCCAAAAAAGACTAACGAGAGAATAATTGCCATCACTACAGCGATTTGCAAACGGATTGGATTTGTCGACCCCGTTTTGTTGTTATGCGTCATCAAGAAGATGATCATATGCATTTCTTTCATTAATTCCATGATTAACCCCAACCTTTTTCCTACCTCCATTGAATTCAGTATCGAAATTTCCCATATCCTTTACAATTTTGTAATACAATTCTGAGACATCAAACGGCGCAATTACGCTGTGATTGAATTCCATTACGGACGCGATTATATTTGAAATTACTTAAACCAATGATGATTACATTTGTTATAATAATATAAAAATTGTAAGGAATATACGATTACGAAAATAGTTTTTGATTAGAGTCTGAGAAATTTAGGATTATGTGCACACTAACACGCAACAGTTTTTTGAACTAAATAAAATACTGTTATATTCTTGTCTGAGGTTAGTCTTAGCTGTGGTAATTAAGTTCTTAGTGTCTAAACACTGCGTTATTCAAATATTTAGTCAGTTCAATGCAATTTATATTATTGCCTACTCTTAGAGGAACGCAGTCTCATCTTGCAAATGTTTTATTTAAATTAGCACATTATGCATACTGGCATAGTGATACCAGTGGAGAATTCTTTGTTTCTTACAGGATTGGGCACCTAATAATAAATCTAGCGACAAAACTAGTTTGTGGAGTATGTTTGCCGAGTGAGTCCCGAGCGCATCCACAGACATTACATTTAAAAGCAATTCCAGAAATAAGATCCAATGGATTTACGATCGATTAAAGTGTTCATTTACATAACTATGGCGTTTCGATTTGTTTTTATTAAGAGAAATACTCAACTTGAATAAATGTGTGTCTGCGAGCCGGTGAAATACTGCTCAGAGTTAATACGAGCTGCTTAACACTTGCTATGCTTATTTACTTGTATTTTGTAATGGAATACGTGTGCAGGCAAGTTTTGTAAGTAAAGCTGATGAATAGTGCAGCAAAATTGAAACAGGACCAATTATTAATAATCGTTGACCATTAAATACAGATGAATTTGAAAGTGAAGAAGGCAAAGGAAATGGCCCTGAATTTAAAGACGGATTAAAATCTGTAACAAGCGTCGATCCAATGTTAGCAACAGTCAACACAAGTGATGTAACAACACATAATTAAGGATGGGATAAGGATAACAAATTGAGCGAGCCATCAGGCACATCATTGTTACCAAGTCACATTACACCTTTTGTGCGCAAAGCTATCGATTCCCTATTTCGTTACCGTGTCCCTACTGTGAATTAACTTTTCCCGACACACGAGCACAATCGAGAAGCAGATTCATAGAATTTCCAATCAAAATGTAAATTTCAACCCAACTATTTTACATTCATCCATTCATTTGTCGGCAGAAACGGGGAGTGAGGTGAAACGTATTGTATCGGTCTCTTCATTACAATATGTCTTTATTGCAGGGCAGGCGACAATCGCGACTACTCTTTATATGGACATTTTTTACTCGGTAAGTAAGTTCAGAAACAGTTATTGCCATAACAGAGGCGATTTGTCAAATTTATAGCGCTTCCGCACTCACAACAGTAAGTTACTACCTATTTAATAGCCTGTTTTATATATAGTTTTTGCAATCAAATTTTTGAGTCTGCAAACTCACAAAATGAGTACGAAAGGTCGAGGATAATCCTCCAACTGAAGTCATTGTAAAAGTAAACTATTTTAAAAATGATATCTGTGATATCACTCGGCTGTCAGTTTCACTTATAATGACTAGGAAGCTCCAACGATATGTTAGTTTGAAAAATTACGTGTAAATTACGAGTTAAACTAGCCGTAATATCAGCTCATATACCCGTGACACATCAGACGCAATCATAGCGTAAATCTGCGTCGAGCGACGTCCACTTGTCATCGGCGCAGACGACACAGTCCTTTATTATCATATCATTTATTGTGGCCACTACCATAAATACTGTACAAACTGGCAGAAATTACTCAGCTAATAAAACCACCGAGCAAAACTATCTCTATTGACAGTTTGAAGACCAATTATAATTTTTACTCTAGTGATCATAGACCATACGATTATTTGCAGTTTAGCGGTCGTTGAACCGCAGAGCTTTTGCAGTATGTGTCTTTGAGCTGTGCCAATGTACTTACGAATAGTGTTGGCACGGCTTGAAGCTCTGATGACACAGGAAGAGATAAGAACTTGACGATTCTTCCTGCTTTCATAGTATTTTCTACTTTAAATATTTACATCTCAGAATTCATCTTGTAAGATGTTGAAATTGAATTGAAAATGTCATCAGTTCATTTAAGTCAGTCTATGTCATCAATTTATCATTCATCCAGTATAGATACGAGTCGTCCTCGAATTCGAGTAATCCTCAACAACATTTTGTTTGAAATCAGGTCAACCGTTTCAAAATCCGCATGAGCTTTCAGGTATCGAAATTATATTTAGAACCTCGTAACACTTTAAGGCAAACTAAATGGTTATCTACATTGAAATAAAATTGGGTTATTCAAATCTGCTGTCCTTATTGACAGCCAATATGTAAATTCTTGTGCACACAAGGCCAATAAAATATAGGTCGGTGACGAATAAAATGGCATAAAAGTTCATGTGACATTTTTATGGCCTTATAAATCTAAATTCCAAGGCTGGAGGCCTAGTGAGGTTATCGTTCGTAATATTTGTCTTGTAACGAAAATAGCAATTATCTTGAGCACAACGATTGGAGCGTGAAGTCCATCAATCATGGCGATCGGCGGCCATGACAATAATGGAGTATATTAAACATGTAGCAAATTCGCAACGCTTTCAAATTTCGTGAAGAACGCGTCTCGTAGGCCGCTCAGGGCGCCCTGGACGTGAGCCAACAACTCTACCTACTTCAATCTTTAATGCATTTCAACTATTTAAGACTATTTTATTATAACCATGTCTACAAACACGCAATATCAACTCATTCTTCGATTAACTGACACGATAAGATGTCATTTGACGCTTCGTTATGTAGGCTATAAAAACGCAATATTGAGCAAGACTGTTGCGAAACTTTCGTAATTAGTTTTAATAATCTTGTTCAAAACTACCTGTGTATTTGCAAACATTTTTGTTCGAGTACAATGGTAACTTAAATACGCCTTATAACGGTAACCAGTGATGATGTCACCTCGATACGACAGCGAATCAAGCGTGCACTATAAAAGCCAGTGTTGCCATAAAGCCGACACAAAAGCGACCGCTAAATATGGTATTTTAATCATTATTATTCCGACTTAGGTTATTATTGTCAGTTCGTACGGCCCGGCTGCGTTCCCACTAAAACGTTAAGCAACTGCCGCAGTAAAATAACTTGCTCGAGATTGGCAGAATTAATACCACTCCTTAGGTGGACTCGAAATTAAAAGATTTATTGTTATAATTAAAATTTGTCATAAAAACGGTGTGGCATTCGTTGATGGTTAAATAAAATTAATGGTTGTAAACGCTAACAATTTTCCACGAGCGGCGGGTCTGTCGCGACTCGTTCTGTCAGCGGCGATATTTCAAGATAAGCTACTTGGCCGTACGCTTCGCTCCTGTGTTCCGTTCCCACGCGGCCACGCAACAAATAACAACACACAACATTACCGAATCATTTATAAAATGAGGAATTTCAAATTGAGAGACGTGCGCGTGAATTTATTGTACGACTACATTAAACTACTACGAAGTAAACAGTGTAACGCAATGGACCGACTTGTCCATTCCATCAAAGTTGACCTACAAACATTGATTAAGTGATTTAACAGTTTGTTCAGAACGGTAGAACACTCGTTAATCTTTATCAGAAACGTATCGTAGAGCGTAGCTATTGATTGAATTACTTGAGTGAGGCAAATCTATAATTTAGAATTGTAGGTACCAGGATAATATCGCAGTGAGGAGTAACGGAACCCAGTGTGTGTGGCGGGCGGCGCGTCTCGGTCCTCGACCCGCGCCAGCGGCGGCGGCGGCGACGGCGGCGCAAACCGCCTTGACCTGCGAACTCTTGCTGGCTTCCTATTGCCCACTGCAAGCCTAGTAGGTACTCGAACCCGATTAAAAACGAACAAAGCCGATTTAATACTTGTAGCCTTCTCACAATTCATACGTCTTCGAAGGCGCACTTATCGTTTGGAGAGAGACCACCATTTAGTCTGAGTCAATAGCTAGTGTGTGCAGTTTTATTGAGGCCATTTTAGCCATCCATCAAAATATTACTCTACTAAATTCAAATGTAAGGTTGGGCTATGAAGTGATAACTATAAAAGCAAATCGATTAATATTTTGAGTGTTCGTTAAATGAGGCCCAAGTTCACGTATATTAGCATCATAATTGATGTTTATTAACGCGTGTGAGAATCGTGAGCCACATTTAATGAGTCGATCGGTCACTAAGCTACTTGATACATGATTGCGCACGGACATTGCTTGTGAAACAATAGTCTCACTACCGCTTTTCAACTACGAGTCTCGACAGCGAATGATAAACAGATGTCGAAACAAATTGTGAATTCATGACGGCGGAGACGAATTGTTAACTACCACTTACTATTTTGTTTTATAATTGAAATATTCCACTTAAATGTGCCAAGACTTTAGTTAAATCTTAATTATAAATTCGATTCAGGAGTTTTTGAGTGATGAATGAAACTTAATAACATTGTAAAAATTCGTTTAAGTAAGTACTTTGGGAAAATAATAAGAGAATTGTCAAATAGCAGACAAACAAGATTGAAAGCCTTCACCATATCAATGATCGCGTTTGTTTTCTTGCAGGCCGAGTACTCCAAAGCTAGCTAATGGCAGCAAGGCAGTTCTCACCGCTTGGAGCCAATTACACACACACAGCACACACTGGGTTCAAAAACCGCATTAGTACTCAAGTAACATCAACTCGCTACTCGCCTACGACCACCATAGTAACCCATTTTATAGTCAGTCACATTTGCGCGGGACGATAATCAGCTGATCGAGGACATCCTGTTTTTTTCTCATGGCGACACAATTATATTGTAGTTAGAACAAAATTAAAGGGATCGGGGAGCGTGTCCACAAGGGGAGGAGTGTTCCCAGCTGTGGGACATTGTCGGCCTCGATAAGATTAGATTGGTAACCCAGTTACCACCACAAGCGGGTTTAGTGATACTAAGTACAACTTGAATTGGTAGATAACGATTGTCGGCCATATAAGGTATGGCGATCGGACAGAGATGGATGCGGAAAGCCAAAAATGGCATCTCCTGACATGCTTTGGAACAGACCTTGATACAGTGTTGGATTCGTTTGGAAAGATAAAGATATCGTTATTATTCCTAACCTGGTTGTGAACCCTAATGATTATAACTAAACATACCAGAAGAAGGAAACGGAAATTATGTTCCTACCTTCTTCAATTTCTACAGCATCAACAGTCAACCAGAATCTTGAACCACGCCCATAATACACCCAAGTTGTCACAACTCATAACGTTATTCCTAGGCCTAAAAACGTAACCCAAACAAACAAAAACAATGAAAAAAAGAAGCCCCAAGCATTAGCCTACAATCGTACTACACAACGTTGCGTACACGCAACCGCATAACGGTACGCGTGCATCGCCGGATACCGGCCGCGTCATCCGGGCTCCTACAGACCCGTACGTCACACTCACGGCAACATCAATCATCGCGGCCAATTGCGAAGCGTGCCGATGCTGAATGATCTCATTCTTCCTGGACAGTACTGATTTTCTGACACAAGTTTCCTTTAAAGGATGCTCTCTATCGTGGACCTTGACGTTGTTGTTAGCAGGTCTAAGATCGGTTGCCCTCTGTCATTCATTATCACTATTGTGTTTCATTACCATAACACAATCATTTCATATTTATTTGGTCTTCCTCTCCCTCTTCATCTCATAATCATCTGCCTAACTATGATTAGGTCGGCTTCCCTTCAAACCGGATGCAGCTGAATACCATTATTTTACATGGAGCGACACTCTCCATCCATCATGGTATTTTACTTACGTGCGTTCAATCCCTTCATTGTAATAATAAAATCATCAGTCTGTCTACAGCTCGTGATTTGATAGGAAGGTGACGGTTACTATGTTTTTATATTTCATCCTTTCTTTGATAATAAAATTACTAATCAGTTAATTCGCATTCGCCGTAAGTGATGCTCAGTTCCGTTCGTCTTCCGGCACAGAATCTGTAACAGAGTTTTTTGTAGAACCGGAATCGATGAATGAAAGTACTATGTCAGCTGTTTGGCGGTCAACCGGTTTTGCTCGTGGTTATTATATTTTTGTTGAAACAAAACTGGATTTTTTCTACTATTCGAGTGATGATCTACTAAAGAAAGCAATCGAGCAATCCCAATATGGCGGCTTTACGGAACGTGATGATTAGAGCTACAAACTTGCGTCAGATATCATTATCAAGGAAAATTGTTTTATAGCTCCGTGACGATCTATGAATGCAGTAAGCAAGTCATTAGCGTTTGTGGGATCACAAACCAGTCTTGAGCATGCTGATTATGGCAACATTCTTATTATATGAGGAAGTTCTTCGTTCAAACGTGACTCCACTTTCTTTTGGCTGGCATGATAGTGACAATCAGATGTTTTTAATCAGCCGCAAGTGGTAAGTGATTGTGGTGGATTCGTTTCTTTGCACGACTAACTGACTGGATATGCGGTTATCAATGCAATGCAAGAACAGTTTCATTAGTTCAATTCAATAGTCTTTATGGTAAAGATAAAACTATTAATTAGAATCTTGTTGAACCGGTCCATCAGATTATCGATTGTGATAGATCGTTCTCGGATTGTTAGATATGCATAGCTAGAGCTCTATCCAGCGATTCCAACCTGAACCAGTCGCCACAATATTCAGTTCCGTTTCTAGATTCCTTTAGAAATGGAAATGCTGCGGGTGAATAGCACGGCAAACTTCCGAACTCAGATAATATTGTTTACACTGACCGGCTAGGTTGATTGTTAGAGCATTTAACGACTAAGTGTCCAAGTTAGTGCTTAGCTTTGTCATGACGCCAACGTTTACCTACGTCATAAATTCTAGTCGTAAAAACTTGATTTTGATGAAGCTCCTCCACGCAACTTACGTAACATTTATTCCAGGATATTCTATGTCGAGTGGTAAAAATAAGTATGGTGGCCGTCCAATGCCACCCACATACGTACACATTGTGCTAGGATAAAGGCCGCTCTCGAGTACCGGCGCTGACCCATATCTCACGTGGAGCAAGATGTGCCGAACCGCTCTATTTTACTTCCATTCTTCAGATTAACATGAGACGTCATCAATTGAATAGTGGGTTTCATATAAATAGTTACTTGGAACCTCACTCAATGACTTTCTTATTCTAAATGCAAGAAGAAAAACTACATATATATAGCAGATTTTTCCACGAATTTGAGACCATTTTAAACAGAATCACTAATCAGTATAAGCCAAGGTGTACGTCAGAAATGATCTCGTCATGATTGTGGACAAAGAACATTATACTGGCGCAGTAAAGGTAACCAATAAAACAAATGATTACGATCGATGTAAAGCTACCGACAGACAGGCGTTTATTGACACAAGTCTGCTAGACAATGTATGTCTAATGTGTTTCCGGCGTTTTTACAATTCACGTCGTCACAATGCGAGCTTTCGTTTATTCATTTTGGAACCAACTCCAACGTCAGTAGAACAAGACAAATGCTTATTTTTAATAAGCTTATTTCATCAGAACCAGTTTTGTAGTTAAAAGGGGATAAAACCACCTCGAAGATATAAAAGTAGTCATTTATCAATCCCGAATAAAGTTGTTGAGTAGATGACAAAGTAATCTTCATATTTACTTAACGACCGCTGAGTAATTCCCGAAAATTGAGTAGAAGAATAAGTTGAGACATTAAATAAGATAGACACGCGACACCATCTAACGTATTTCTCAAGAACTAAACAAGTTTCCGAGTCGGTTCTCGCGACAAGTCGTGGAATGAAATCCGAGAGAGCACCTCAATAAATGGGCACACATTTATCTTTGGTTGAGCAGTTAATACTAGACTGAGCGTCGCCTACATCTGCATTACTTATCTGAATATCTCTACTAATTACTAAAAACGAAAGCCTGTGTGCGTAGCCCACTTTTTGAACATTATGCAGCACATATCTATTTTTAATGAATCCAATTTTTCTGAATCAATCTAAATAAGTAAATATGCAATCGGTGTCCGTCGAATGTTGACATAGCATAAAGCAATGATCAAGTTATTATGACATCGGAAACCGAGGGACGTAACGTAACTATGTCGTGACTCGTGACATCCTCAGGTTTGTTCCCAGAATTAAGTGTAGTTGCGGAAGTTGTCATTTGTAACTGTAGCTGCGTCTTACTGTTTGCAATAGTCATTCGATTGACTGCGGATTCTTCCCATGCAAAAGTTTGATCACTAAAAACAAATTGTTGACATTCAAATGCTTCTTTCTGTATAGAGCTTAAATAATAACAAGAAAGAGTATACTTTGTGTTTTCAAAAGGAGACGTTATTTATACCCCCGTGTATTTATCGTGTGTGTCGACAAGGTTTACTCAGAACTCGTAATGTGGCCGGTGCTTCGACTGAGCCCGAGATCTCGCGATATATCGTCGAGCGAGATTCTAACACAGAAGTTAAGCCTTTCCAAGAAACTTGCCAGACTGTGGGCATTCTTTCATTAAACACATTTTCATATACTGTGCTTTCATATTAGTTGTTAATATACTGTTTAGAATTGCAAAGTGGGAATTAATTTCACTTTAGGACTGAACGACTCTTGTATTTGATGTTTGTGGCATAATCGACTTCGTTTATCAGTTCAGATTTATGTAACACGCATAACTTAGACTAAACGGTAACAACAAAGCATAACATCACGCCTATTTTATGTATTAAAATAGAACGGCCAAAGCCAATTACACTATTTAATCCCCTAAGGATTAAGCAGAGGTGTAACTAATGGTACACTCACATTTCGCTAGTTACGTTTTAGTCACATGTATAGGAGCCTAATGCCATCACAAAATCCAGATTCTGTAGCTGCTACTGAGAAATTCCTGATGGAAAAACCTAACAAAGTTTTGTACGACCCAAGAATCTAACCCAGGACTTCGTGGTCAAAAGTCACGCTTGCTACCAGACCTACGAGGCAGGCGGTAACAACATGTGAACCTGCATTTGTTTGTCTTTCACAAAGAAAAGTAAAATCTCTGAAATTTTCGTGCCCTTTCTTGAAGAGATTGTTAAAGAGCCCATCCCCAAAAACCACCAAACACCTAAAAGATCCCTTATAGAACTATCTTCGAGATACTTATCTCGAAGATAGTTAACTATTAACCGTTAAGCTAGTATTAATCTTTTTTTTTGGGAGGGTGGGAAATCATCAAATAACCCCTCCCGCTCTTGGGCAGAGCGAAAGGGAGTGTCAGACTTCTACTGACTAAAAACCACCCATGTTCCTTCTTAGCCCTTCATCTTGCGAACAACACGCAGCCCCGACGGGCAGCTAATATTAATTTTAGTTCATGATACCATTACCAGGAGTCTAAGCAGCCACATCGCAAATCTTAGACGCGCGATTCGAGTACATCGTGGGCGCGACTCATGGGATTGGTAGCAATTGGATATTAAAACATACGAGAATATCCTATTATTACCTTCAATAAATGTTTACTTAATCCGTTAAATAGGTAACTTAATATCGCATTATATTACAGGAGCAATTACCCCACTGAGGATTCAGTAGAAATTGTAACGTTGTTTTTATTGACAAGTGGATAGCTTTTCTTCTTTTCCTACTAGTATTCCAACTAGAAGTATTCGTACTTTATCACAATTCTTTTCCTCTACTATCGTATCTTTTTCATATATGTATCAATATTGTATGTAGAACCAATCAATATTTGTTTCTGTTGACTAGAAAGCTTTTCTTTTTCTAGTATTCGTATTTTATTAACGTTTTGCTCCTCATGAGTCGCATCAGTTTTCATTTATGCATCAACATTGTATAGAACAAAGCAATATTGTGACCACATTTCAAAAAGCTAAGTAAAACAACCATATCCAAGGGCTTTATTATTCGAAAATCCCCCATCAGAGTTCCGGCCGCAAATTCCTCAGTAAGCTTAAAATTCCACGCAGTTTGTGTAATTCCCCACAGACCGGCAAAGCGGTCACTGCATTTGATAACTTGGACACCTTAAATTACTGAAAGATTATCCAATAACATTCAAATATTTTTGTATTGCTTGACGAATGGAGAAGTTTCAATACAAAATCTGTTTTGTATACGATCGATACGTAAAGGTTGACAAAATGTCACTTTGTGTGGTAAGATAAAAAATATAACGAGCTTCCTATCTTTCAGTCAGCTTTAAAACTTTAATCATCCTGAGGGATACAGAGAAATTAGTAATAAAAATAATTAACAGCGATAATTTCCAACGTACAGATGACCGATTGACAATTTGATGGTTTCAGTCAAATGAAAGTCCTACTATGGAAACCTTCTAATCAATCAGGCAAACCCATTTCCTTATTCAAAGCTTCATCTCCTAAATGAAGAGATAAAGTGGCTTACTACCGGAGACCACATAAGGGGCAGCGAGACGTAAATCTCTTTAATCTTCAAGTCAAATACCGTTGAAGAAGATCTATTTATCATAATCGAAAGTTCACGAGTTCTGTTGGTCTAGACAAAATAAATTCACACAAACCGTAATACCTTTTTTGCAAATATACTCTCGCGTAACTTATTTTCTCTGTAAAGTTTAGAGGAATCCTTCAAGTTTTATTAAAGCCCATTCAGAGGTCCCAGACACGTTAATAGATTTAGTTTTGACAGCAATTTGATGATGTCATCATATTTTAAGACTGTTTAGAAAATATTCCATTTGTTTTTGTTGAAAGATTAAACAGCGATTTAGATTTGTATATCCTCATTTCGCGCAGATGCTGTAATAATATTATGTACTAGCTTATGCCAGCGGCTTTGCCCGCGTGGAGTTCGATAATTGTCCCACGGGATCATACTACCGGGATAAGAAGTATCATATGTGTTAATCCAGGTTATAAACAATCTGATTTTTAAATTTCATCCACATCCGTTCAGTAGTTTTTGCGTAGTGAGTAACAAACATCCATCCATCCATAAATCCTCACACTTTCGCATTTATAATATTAGTAGGATACAGTGTTAACTTTTCATCGGTTTCTACTTTGACCTAAAACATTAACATTTAGCTTATCCCATGGTAAGGAATTTTAGTCTCTCTCTCTATACAACCTCTTTAGGTTTTTGAAATGTGCATAAAAACGTGCACAGGAAACAATGGATGGATGGCTTTCAAAGAACTATCTTATCTGGACGAAAAGTAAACACGTTTTTCTTCTTTCTACACGAGGTTTACGAGATAGTGTGAATATGCCAACAAAGCGCACGGATTTCTAAACAATCCCTTATCTAGTAATCTTACCATAATATTTTACAGCACTAAAGCTGACGATTGAAATATGTGCGCACGGTCTGTTATAGCTTAGGCATTCATGATGGCCAATCTTAATGGAATTCATACCTTTAGCTCTACTAATATGCCATTCACCCTAAGTAAAATCCACTCACAGGATTAAGATAATTATCCGCTTGAGACATTTAAACCCTAAATAAATTGTGAACAAATTCTGCAGACGCCTGTCTAGTCGAACTCAATATTATCAAGAGGGCAAAAAGTGGCATTTTTTTCTCCTGCTTTAAAACCTGCATACTGATTTATTTATCCAACTATGAAAATGCACTTGTGCACGAAACTTGGTCTCGACACAGTATGCATTCAACGATCCAGCCTACACAGGGAGATATTAAAGTGAGGGGGTGGAATGAGAGCTTGCAATCTGAACACCCTCGCCACCCCTCCCGGCGACTAATTTCCGACAGACTAGTATACTCCTTCGGTATATTCTGTTTTACACTATTTCATATTTTATTGACTACGGAATAAGATAGTAAGACAGCCACAACTGGCGCTAATACTCCTACAAACACTGCCAGACGTAAAGTTGTGTAGTATTTTCGTTTCTCCGATGATACTGTTCTGCAACGTTACATACCTGTAACAAAAATAAAATACCATTTAATATTCCAATCGAATTATAATCACGAATTTCCCTTAAATGGAAAACCAAATATCCACCGCCTGATCCCAATTTAAAACGGTAATAATTTTCGACCAAAAGCTGACGTTTTATCGCAATTTCATCGTCTTCACTTCGTACCAAGCGGCGATAAGTTCCTTTCCAACGGCCTTGCCTGTTTGACCTTTTAGTTTTAACTCACAATACCTATACACTGCACTACTGTTACCAATGAGTTCATTAAGCATTATTATTTCTATCATGTGAAGAGTGATATCTTTTAGCATGTGTGAATGTCTTTGGATTGCTTAAGATATTCAAATAGTGTTGTAACTTACTAGTCTAGTCACAAACAAAGCATTATAGATAAGACGTACATAGTTGTTATAAGTATTCATATCATGATCCAAATTAAGCTTTCCTCTGGAGAAATAAAGTTCAGTTTTGTAGAGCAGCCACAGCTTCCTAAGTAATAAATCCATTGGAACTAATATCGACACATAGATGCCAAGCCAGTGCTTGCCAATTCGTCTGCAGTATCTGGTTCCCAAGACAACAACTAGCTGGTATAATCGGCAAGTTATAACATTTCCTGACTATTGTTTGGAGTTTTGGCCGTTTGATTTGTGTGAAGGCCATTTACGATCGTTTAATGTATATGACGTATGACCTTATTTGCTGTTGTCTCCGACTACGTCCGTGTGGAAATTTTTATAAGTAATGTGTGAGACAAAAAAGTATTTGCCTACGTGTTATTTATTCTGGACAATCATCTACAATCTCTGTGCCAAATTTAATCCAAATTCGTTCACCCGTTTTGGTGTGATTGAGTTACAAACATGCATCCATCCAAACTTTCGCATTAATAGCAGTAGTAAGATCTGTTTCATCTGTCTGAAGTTCCACATGTTATGAGTTATCAAAATGCTTATCCACAATAGCTGTAAGAAATTTTCTAGCCGAATAAAAAGCAAATGTAGATTCGCGACGCATGTCGTTAAGTTGAAAAGGGGTTACAATGGCTCACATACACGAGGTCCTAGCAACACGTTATTACAGGGTGCACTATTGTAATGTTTTATGTGCCCGAACATTTTCTTGGACTGGCAACAGGAAATCCTTGCTTAACGCTTTTATGGAAATATTATTGTTATTCTGCTTGTGTCAATTGCTACCCGAGATCTATTCTGTTATCAGAACTGTTATTGTGCTGAGCTTATCTGGCGCGCGCACATTTAAATGCTCATCGGGCGTAGTTTTCATATTACATATTGCGAACATTGGTGTATTCTACATTTGTACTGACACAAATGTGGAAGTGTAGTCGGTATGACACTTATTTCATGTAGTAAATGCCGTGAACGTACCAAGGCACTTCGCCGAGGCATTGTAGGATCGCTGATAAAACGAGATGCGAGGATTGGAAAACAGTACTTTGTTTGCGAGTACCCTAATGTTAATTTTAAACGTTTAGGATTACAAACAGTGCCAATGTGTTTACAGCACATTAAAGTGTCGCTTATAAAAGGCGTAACATTGTAACTCTACTGAACACTGTAAACGATTGCCGAAGAGTTCTAAAGTATCTCGTTTATGTCAACAGACTTCTAAAATCTTTTGGACAATTAACAAAAGCGGTGCTATCAATGGAACAAAGTTCTAATTTCTGTTTATCTTATCTTTCACATGATAAGCCCACATTATCATGAAGAAGATTTGAGTACCATTTGCAACACACAACCTCATGATCTTTGAATGAGGTTTTAATGTAAGATTTAACTGTTTGCAAGAAGCCGCTTGCCGGCTGCGGCTTATAATCATTTAATCCTGTTTGTCTTTTATTTGGGTCATGCACGAGCATTGCAACCGCTACGAGTGGGTTATTGTTTTTCCAAACAAAATCACTGATTTTCACGGGTGTGAGCATTCGACTTATTTTAAGACCTGGGGGCCAATTCTCGATTTTAGAGATGGTGTCGAACTCGACAAAAATTTCTAATGACATCATTTTTTCGACAAATTTTAAAAGTTGCTATTCTGGGGATGTCGAATTCGACATTTGTCGAAGGCTAACGTTAGAATTCATGTCGAGTGCTTCTGAGCAGTAGAGATGTCATGTCGATTGTAGAGATACGTCATTTCTGAGTGAATTCGTTGAGTTTTGGATTGTACACTGTGTTTTCTTTTCTTTAATTTTTAAATAAAATACGGCTTGGCATCTCATACCTACTGGAAATTTGATTTATACTCTTTGATTTGTGCTCTTGCCTTGTTTGATTTTCCCCCTCCATGTTAAAATAAAACTTTTAAAATGTAAAACAGCACCCATTAATGATGTAAACACAGTACATGTAAACATAACAAAAGTTTTGAAGGAACCGCAAAAAGGCGCAAATTCTGACACTGACAGACAGTCAACTGTCAATTTGTTTTCTTTATTTCACGAAGAGCATACGAAAATCTTGAAACACACTAAACGTTTCGTTTTATACTTAAATAAGTAGGTTTAGTCAGCGTTTTAAAACAAAATCATTCATTAACTCATAGCTACCTAAAACAGAACGTGCGATTCTTCATAATGGTAACATTATCTTCACTCGACTCGACATTTTCGTGACATTTATTTCTATTTTGACTGAGAATACGGAATTCTGCTCGATTCGACATTTTTTGGTAGAGATAGAGATATTTTTAATAGACATAGAGATAGACTTACGATCTCGAACTCGAGATAAATGGCGAAAATCGAGAATTGGCCCCCTGACATTTCACAAAAACGTAAACAGTGTATTTACTCTTAAAGCGTGGGTGGAAAACGAGAAAGGTGGTATCATCGATACACACAATTCTATATTTTAACGCAGTACGCAGATCACACCGGTGGAAAGTGACCTATCTAATCTGTTTACTAACGTGATGATTCCATAATTACTCTCCGATAAATTAATTAGCCGCCCAGCACCAGCCAATCATTGCGATGATAAATTTTTAGTTCAATTTACACGAGAGTAAGGCTTCATGATTTTATTAAGGATACTTAATTAAAGTGGGGAATTGCAGGTTAATTTACTTAGAAACTAGCCTAATGGGTGAGAATCCGGGGTGTCGTAAGATGCGATGGAGAGACTAGATCAGGTGAATGCGCAACAGCATCCATCCGTGATAATCAATACTGTATGCATGCGTGAACTAATATTATGTACAACGAAAGTGTCGAAGAACCGGCCGAGGCACATAGTCTGGCCAAAAGACAAAACTCATCATTAGTTGCAAAATATCACTAAGGAGATAAAGAGGCAATTTCCGCAGAGTTTACATAACATCACGGCTTTTATCCCTGAAGGGTTTAGGGAGAGGTTTACCTTAGAGTACACCCACATTTCGCCCGTTATGTTTAAATCCTATGTAATAAGGGCGAGCCTATTGCCGTCAACCTGGCTGTTAAAAGTTTACTTAAAGATATTTGGTCCTTTATGCAGCTGTTGTAGCAATGATGTTGGCACATTACATAAATAAAATAATTGAGTGTTGATAGCAAGTATTTCGAGTAAAACAAAAGTAATAAGCTTAAGAGCTTTCCGGCTAAAGTACTTATTCGAAAATGCATGAACTTATATTACACATTGGTACAGGTGCTCCAGATATTAGAATGCTTCTCGCGGTGTTTTGCGATGTAAAAGTTTTAACTAAACCATGAGTTAAAAATGAGAACATGGGAATGTGTTGTGAGTCACGTAGATTTTACAAGCAGATGGAATAATAATACGTCGTAAATGTAGCAAAATATATTTATCAACTACACAGTTATTTTTGAATACTGATTATGGACGCTCTGACGTCGGACAGTGTTCTTGTCCGTGAAGGTGGACCTATGATCCAGAGCAGATTGAAGAAATGGCAACAGAAGCAGAAGAATGTTGGCTTGAAAATCCCTTCTACAAATAACTCGTACATCATGGTGATGAAGTATTACATATTTATGGTGTTATCAGTGCGAAACTTTTGTCCACGTATGTTTTGGTAGGTCAAGCACACATTATTTTTTTGTTGCATATCTTTATATCTCTATTACCAATTTGAGCATTTGTCTAGAGTGAGATGCTGGTACTTGGAACAGCGGTTAACGAATCATTTCAGCCAAAAGACATAACGATGCGATTAACGAATACCTTAATATAATTATTTCACGTTGATTAATGTTAGAAATTAAGAAGATGCTTATTGATGTTTCTTGTGATTTCGGTCCCAAGCGCCTTGTTGAGAATGCTTCCTTTATTACGGAATTGTGATACAAATGATACAATTCTATCTTCTCAGTTTTTAATACCACACCTTTTGATTTCAAAATACAATAATTGCGCAAAGAAATCTTCGCAGCTATGGATCCCAAAAATTGAGTGAGTCGTTTGTGGGCTTTCAGCTGGGTCATAGTCCTTTTTCCTCCTTTGTTGAGTAGGTATATTAATTTACTTAAAAGTAAGTTTCCACCTTTAAAGGGCAATTTATATCTCACTGAGTCGTTACGTGGGTGTTTCTTTTAAAGGTTTATCTTTTGATGGCTCGGTTGGCCCAGTGGCTGAGCGATTGGCTGCTGCGCTACGTCTCGAGTTCGATTCCCGTACGGAAAAAAATATGAGTTAGCCTTCAGGTTGTTCTTGTTATTGTTGTTCCGTGCCTGGGTGTTTCTGAGATTAAATGTTTGTAAACGCAACTTTGATACAGGAGAAGTTCCTAGTGTGGGGCAACGCCTAAAAAAAATAACTTATCATCATCTTCCTGCCCTTGAACCATTCTACTTTGGGTCATCATTTACTGCTAAGTATCCCTTTGAAAAAAAAAAACTATTGAACTGAAAGAGTTGCCTTCTTTTTTTTGGGGGGGGGGGGGATCATCAAATAACCCCTTCCGTTCTTGTGAGAGAAAGGGAGTGTCAGACTTCTACTGACTAAGAACCACCCATATTCCTTCTTAGCCCTTAATGTCGAGGCCGCGGTATCTCTTACAACATCCCGCATCAGAAAGAATTGCATTAGAAGTAGATTCGACTCAACTTCTAAGTTACACCTTTAATTACTATTCGTTCTTTAGTCTCGTCTGTGGTTAATATAACTTGTAGACTTCTTTGAAAGATGAAATTAAGTGGAAATGGAGTAATGAATATCATTAACTATTTCTCGCGGCTACGTACTTTGTGTAGTAAAAGTAGTACTGACATACATTCTCGGAATAAAAAGTAGGCTATGGCCTGTGTCCTTCACCCATTTTCTGTCATATTTATTACCGCTACGATGCGTTAACTTTTTATTCAGTTATGAACAAAATAAGACCTGTTAAAGTATTTCTGGAAGTTTCTCTGTTTGTGCGAAGGATGATATGGCTAGGAAGGATGAGACTGCTGAGGTGACGATTAACAGAGAAGTATGGAAGAAGAAGACTTGCTGCGTTTAAATAAAAAAATCTAATTAGTCCGTCTGTTAGATTATCGAAAAATATTGTATACGTGTTTTTTGTGTTATCAAATAAATATAAATTGACGAAAATAAAACGTGTTAAAGATCATGAGTGGGGGCTTTTGACGTCACTTTGTGGGTAAAAAGGACTAACCTTGTGCCGTCACACGACTTGACGCGGCTTTTCTAAGCACTGTATCGTTGTCATCTTTTGTTTAAGTGAAAAAATAAAAAATACATGGACATTCTTTTTTGAAAATCTATCTGACGGACTAATTAGATTTTTTTATTATTAGAAATACCCTATTATGATGATGATGATTGTATTTCTAGAGAGTCTTATCTGCAATGGTGGGGAATTAATATTTATTTAATGAAGGGCTAAAGAACAATGTGTAACAATGAAAATCGACACGAAAAACCGACCGACGTCTTTTTGCAGTGTTTTTTTTGTCAATTAGTTCTGTCCTGTGTGAAACCTATAAATACTTTTCTTTCTTTCTAACTGACTGTACTTACTTAAGTAAAGGAGCATACCTACCTACATTATTATATTTTTAACACTTCAAATCCTACTTTGTTAGCTGTTTTTACATCTTCTTACATGTATTAAACAAAGTCGCTCCCCCTGTTCGTTGTACGCTTAGATCTTTTAAACTACGCAACAGATTTAAATGCAGTTTTCAGCAATAGATAGATTCATTAGAAAAGTTTATGCACCCATGCAAAACCGGGGCAGGTCGCTAGTAGGGCATGCAAAACCGGATTCGGTTCCAGGTTTTTGAGAACCGGGTCTGGTAGGCAGTTAGAACCGGGGGAACCGGTTCCCCCGGTTCCGGCAAATAAATTTTTAAGTTTTTTTGGATTTGAATAAATTTGTAGAGAATTTGTCAGGGTAAACAATTACCACTAGGAATATGAAATCAAATAGTTTACATTTGTCTAATCAATATATTATATTTGCAAGTTTTGTAACAAATCAGTCTCAGTTACAATACTACGAGTAGTACTTTTCTTTATAATTATCTTATATTAGTAAAATCAAATATTTTTATTTAACACTTCAAAAACATTAATAAAATCTAAAAAATCAAACATATCCAACATAATACACGCAAGTTAAATAAACGAAAGAAAGTCGTTTATCGAAAATCTTCATTAGGTATTATAATTATATTCAGTTACTATAAAAAAAGAAGGTTATTAAAGATAACAGTCCCACGACAGCCACAGCACAGCAACAGTTGTCTTTTAAAATCTTTTGTCCTGATAATAGGATCTTAAATAGCTAATAACGTCCAAACTCCGGTCGCTCAGTGAGCTGCGCAGGCGATTGCAAATATAACCTGCCGAGGAGAAAATTCGCTCAGGCTCTACGCTTGTCGGCGGTATAGCTTTTAAGTATTTATATGCAGTCGAAAGATTTGTGCCTCGACTACCACCATTTTCAAAAAGAGTCATTTCAATTTTAACTGTTCACATCGTCGTCATTTTCGTCTGCATAGCACAATTAAATCGTCACTGGAATGTACAAATGCGTGCACGGTCCAGGAGGTTCGTGTGACGACTGACGAGTGACGTGTCGTGTGCGTGGGGTGTGCGGGGCGGGCGAGAGACGGACGGCCGGCTAGCGACGAGCGAGACACGTGTATGCGAGTCGCTTACACTTGTCTCGCTCGTCGCATTATGCGACGTTGCCAGCTTGTAAAAACGTGAATTACTAACGCGTATTTTGAATGGAAGAAATAATGCGAACAATTTTTTTTAAAGAACCGGGGAACCGGGTTTGCTCTTTCCGGATCCGGTGCTGTACATACATTGAAAGAACCGGGTATACCCGGTTCTTTCAGAACCGGGTAGAACCGGGTGCATGCTCTAGTCGCTAGTCTACAATAAACAAACATATATTTTAACCACAGCTAGTTACTACTGCTTCTGCTTGCCGACGAACTTTATTTATGAAATAGCCCAAAGTTCCACGTCTTGTAACTGTGGGACAGTTCATGGCAAGCAGGATGCTCACTGTCTGCCAACCTTAAGTAATTACTAACCTAGCTAGAACTCACTTTGTATGTAGATCAGCAGCTTTTAAATAACGGAAGCAACGATTTCCATAACAAAACATTCATAATATTTATCCATATTCGGTAAAAAAATCCTAATGCATCCGAAATGTACCAGAATATGTTTGAGCCAGAGTGACTTGAATAAAAATGAGGTCAAATTGGATCAGAGTGAGATAAAATCTATGGGAAGCGTGGGTCATGGGACTTTGTTTTTGTCGCTCGATGGTAAAAATATATCTGCATACAGAATACTTACCTACCTTAGGTAGGGTAGGAGTCTTATCTGGGCCCCGAGTCTGCTATTCAATAGTGTCAGAATGATCTATCACTGATCTACTACTTAATTGTTGATTTTGACAAGTTTGGTGTTGTCAAAATTAACAATTATGAGATCAATGATAGACCATTCTGACATTATTGAATAGGAGACTCGGGGCCCTGCATGGTTGACTCAAGTGATAATAACTAACAATTAAAGTGTACATAGTTAGGTTTGCGCAACTTCCACTAATAACAACGTAAAGCTAACTAACATCCACGTAGTGATTAAGTAATAATTTCCCAGCTTATTATTAAGTGTCAAGTATTTATTTCATTATCTATGCTTATCGCTTACAATCACGCGTAAGGTAAGAAGAGGATGACTTGTAACTTCTCCCTGTTTAATCAAATTACTTGTTGTTCATCCATCAATCTTCACTTCACGCACACTTCGAGATCAGAATCAAACGAACAATGCTATCTGCAAGCGCCATCGACATCGTCTAATTAGAAGACAGGCGGCCATTCCACCTATGAAGTGAGCTTAAAATAATAGTGCACTAAATGTCTGTCAGTCTGCGAATCCAAAGTCAAGGCAACAAAAAAATAATCACCGATTCCGAAGTATGGCAGAAATTTGTGCCGACACGCACGCCCAAGTGAGCGGCCCCTTTATTTGACAGCAAATTAATAATCACACGGGAGACCGGAACGCCTTAACTGACACCCGCAACGATTCAACATCGACTTTATAATGTAAGCAATAAAGTCTAAGGTAAACATTTAACATCAAATAAATGTTCTTAAGCAATTTCAATCCTTACGGTGTTAGACATTAAAGCTTAAATCGAGCACCGGAATGAAGTTAATAGGATGTAATTTATCCGGGTTGAAGCGCGTGGTTGCCGCTCCGGGTGCGGTGCGAGGGAGACGGGCGGCGGCCGGTCATGGGGCTCGACGAAGACGGAGATGTTTTTGTTGTTGCGCAAACTCGTCATTAGTCGCCGGGCAGGCAGCTCGCGACCGCGCCACCGTCGCCGTATTGTGGAAACGAGGTGCGAGCACTAAACGTCGTAAGCGGCATTCTCATTAATTTTCAGGAAGACGTGAAATTCCCTCTCATTGCTCTCGCCCTTCGTTAAATAGCTTCCAGTCTGTTTCACGCTTTCGAACGCTGCACGTCCGATTCAATGATATTTAATTCGACGTCTCACGATTAATTATTCCGATTTCCGGAGCTTGTCTTATAATTAATTTACTAAAACAACAATTTAAACAAACCTTGAATACAAAACGAAGTAAATAATGTTAATAGATCTTAATCAGAAATAACTGAACTAAAACGCAAATAAAAATTAATTTAAACACACAGACGTTTTTAATGAGATGATAATATAATTTCAAACAAATAGCAAAAAAGAAAACCCAGCAAAAAGCTGTTCAACGATCTTACACAACCTGCACAATTTAAAAAAGCGTATGAATATTCATAAAGTGTCTCTAATAGCGTACTAAATATTAACGTCAACGCGACAAAAAAAGTTTTGGGGGCAAAGGCGATAACCCGCGCGCGGTTTTTGTTGCGGGACTGAGGTCGCTGGAAGATTTACATTCAGCCAATACAATTACAGACCGGTACAATTAATTTATGTTATAACTGACGGGTTACGACATAGATGTATGTTAGTTATGTATCTGTTAATCTACGCTGTGTCTGCAACGCACCTAATATGAATGTTAAGTAGCCAGTTGAAGGGTCTAAATGTTATTGCAGAATAATTGATTATATTAAACTGACATATTAACAGTATTAAGTAATGAAACGTATTCATTTCAAACAGATATCATCAAGATTTTCTACAACTTGTTTGAGTCTTGACTGCTGTTGGTCTAGTGGCCGCAAGCGCGACTGCTGTGTGTGCGGTCCCGGGTTCGATTTCAGGTCAGGTAAAGCGTTATCAGCAATTTCTCGGTAGCTACCACGAGTCTGGAGTTGTACCCGGTTATTGGCCTCGCACCATATTACGATTAAGTTATGATTAAGTTCCATACTTAATCATAACTGGCGAACAGAAATGGGTCACCTCTGCCTTTCCCTTTGGAGATTACAGGCGTGAAGTTATGTTGTTTGAGACATGCATCACTGTAGTAAATCCCCTTAAATGCTGGAGTTGCCAAGCTATGAAAAGTATCTACCAAAAATATTGTAAGCTAATTTCAATCGCGTAGTTCACCAACTATAACTCATTCTGGTTTATCAGTGCGTTGTATGGTCGGAAACAATGGCATAACCTTGCGGACTCGGTTCATCTGTCCATCCATTCGTCCGTCACAACTGTTGCTGAGGGTCTAGCACTTATCACCGTACTTATCTACCTTACACTGGCTTCTCATAAAAGCATTCCTCACATCATCTACCTAACCTTTTCCCAACTATGTTGAGGTCAGCTTTCAGTCTTACCGGATGCAGCTGAATGCCAGTATTTTACATGGAGCGACTGCCTATCTGACCTCCACAACTCAGTTAATACTGAGTAATACCCTTTGGTAAGACTGATGGTCAGACTCTCAGGTCACCGGCCATCTGTAACATAAGCATAAGCATTCCTAACACGTCACAATACCCGATCCAATAATGGCAAGTTAATTTCTAGTTCTTTACCTTCAATAAAATGCAGACGGAATTTTTTAAGATTCAGTTTTTACATTAACATCACGCCTGTAATCCTCGAAGGGTTAGATGTACCTAACAGTACACCCATATTACCAGTTATGTTTTAGTCCCATGTAATAGAAGGCGAGCCTATTGCCATCAACCGGGCACAAATCCAGCCTCCGTGGCTGCTACCAAAAAAATCCTTATCGAAAAACCCAATAACACTTTGTCCCATCCCATCCGAGAATCGACCCCAGAACCTCATGCCCAGCAGTCACACATGCGACCACTAGACCAAAGAGGCAGTAAATCTTCCAATCTAACTCTAGTTGGTGAAAGCCAGTAAAAATAAAGTTCCAAACTGGCTGTTACTTCATTTATAATTATTATTTTAATTGCCATAAAAGCTTCTTGAAAGCCGAAATGAATTAAAACCATTTTGAATGTGACGTTCAATCATTATCGAATGGGTCTGCGGTGGGTCTGGGTTAACCCAGCTTTACTAAAAACCTTAACGTCATGCCGGTCAGACGTATGATAATTTGAGGTCGCAATACAAGTCTAGTGTACCGAAATTAATAACTATGCAAAGAGTTTATTGAACTGACACAATCTTATATTTATTTAACTTTAATTCTAAAGACATTCAGATTATTCAGTTGCAGTTTGTGCCCAGTTGATGGCAATAGGCCCACCCCCTAATAAACATGAGACTTAAAACATGAATGAAGTGGGTGTACTAATGAACCCACCCTTCAGGGATCACAGGCGTGATGTTATGTTCAAAAAAGATTTTAGACTCAAAACATGCACAAAATCGAACATCTTTCTACTCAAGTAAATCTTCCAGATAATCGCCGCGTACGCAAACGAAACAATCTGTATAGTCAGTGTCAACAAACACACGTGGTTACCTCGTTCATAACTCTGCATGAACCCGGGATGCTCCATACTTCTTCCGACTACCGAGGTCCTGCGCCCACGACTTGGGACGTCGCCAGTATGAGATATTAAGATATAATACATGTCTTGTCACACAGAAATGCCGCTTCATAGCAGGAAATGTATTTAAATGCGAGCGATATCCTGTCACTCCCGCTTTGTACCTTACTAAATTAGAATACATCGTCACTTGAAATCATTTGCAGATAAGATAATTGCAAAGAATGTATTCAATTTGTGAACTGCAATATCATTATCGTTTTTTAGCTCGCACAATCTCATAGATAAGCAGGTAAACGAACGAGAAAGATAACATAAATCTACATGACATTAAAAAGATGAAAATGTGAAATGCGTGCTAATCGTGGCATTGAGTAAATTGAAAAAACCAAGCTTCTCTAAGAAAGTTTGGTTTATGTATCATCTTTGAACGGGGATACAAAAATTCGTGTCCGTGCTATTAACCGCTGAGGAGTTATCTTGTGAGGAGGCGATTCGGCTGCAGTATCACAATATCATGTCTCATATAAATGTATTGTCACGAGAACCAACGGTGTGCAAAATTTTAGCTCAATCGGTCGGGACGAACTGGTTTGAAATTCAGTTGCTACATTTTAAACTAAATAACAACCCAAGTTAAATAAAAGCTTACATAAAGACTACTTAGTGAGAGTAGTTAACATTACGTCCACTCGCTGACGTTATAAAAAATCTTTGTCCTTAATTCGTAAAGCGGAGGGAGCACTTGTAACAACAAGTACTCTTTTAAAGTGAATCAAAAGTTCTATATTAAAATGCAGCAGTTATGCCTTCGTCACACGAAGCAGTCACGTTTGCATTTCGCATTCACAATGGCGCCCTGGGCGGGATGCGCCCAGCCACTTCCGACAACGGGGGCCAGCCCACGCACTCCCTGATATCCAACGCTGCTTCATTCAGTAAATAACATCACAAATACTCCAAAAAAGATCCAATAAATACTAGGTCACAGATTTATGTCGGAACACTACGGTTTTTAGTGCCCGATGGCTTTCTTTGAAATGCAATCGGACTTAAATCTGAAGATCGAAGAAAAGTTGTCGTTTCATGCAAACTTAAACTTAAAAGAGGTGATTAATCATAATGTTGGTTGACTGGCCGTAAGCAAGCTATATTCAGGCGGAGCAATAGGTCAGGCTTAGTTAGAAACTTTTGAATAGTTGCAGCCTTTCTTTCATGCCACAATGTAGCTGATATGTGATTCCAAAACCACAATTAATCTGTTTCGAGGCCCCTGCAGCCGCAAGTAGGCTTTATGCTAAGCTGATAGACTAGAGCTTACATCAACTTTCTTTTGTTAACTTTTTAAATAAGTAGAGGCATCTCTTCTAAAACATTTCCAACTATATTCTGATAGTAAACCCATCCCTTTATTCGATATACCACACTTGATTATAGGCGCCTTAAGGCGCCTGAACCTCTTTGTTTTGACTAAAACCAAAACACATTAAATATGTGTTGTGTAAAGCATAGTCTTGAAAGTTCCGGATATTAATAGGGTACCTAGTTTCATCCCGTGGGAGTTGTAATAGGCGATTAAGGAATTATATCAGGTGGATGAATAGCAGCATCCACCTACATAATGCCAACTCAAAGGTCATTTGAAGGTATTAAATGACAGAGGTAAATGACAACTAGACCAAAAACTAGACAAATTATTAGAAGCTTTGAACCAGTTTTATTGCGAAATTAATCGCAGCAACAACAGTTCCGCTTATATTAAGATTAGTAGGTGGTGTTTAAAAATGAAACAATAAAAGAAAACAACGATAACTCAAACGTTTCTGTAGTTCTGTTGCTGTAGTATAAATTAACACTCTTTATGATTACGCAAGAGCAACAATAGGGTAATTATTTAGTTATTATTCATATATTGATTGATTTTTGACTGGCCTGTTGGTCTAGTGGTTAGTGACCCTGACTGCTAGGCCGGAGGTCGTGGGTTCGATTCCCACCCAGGACAAATGTTTGTGTGATGAGCACGATCATTTGTTCTGTGTCTGGGTGTAATTTATCTATAATATGTATGTATTTAGAAATATATAAGTATGTTTATCAGTTGTCTAGTACCCATAACACAAGCTCTGCTTAACTTGGGACTAGATGGCGTTGTGTGATAGTTGTGGAATATTATTATTATATTATATTATATGGGAAATTATTGATTTCACTTATGGCTTACTCATTGTTACGGCTGCTCTTGTTGATTTGTTCCAAGTTTTATATAACTGTTAAGAACCAATATCGCAAGTTGAGTGAACTTGAAGTTTTGACGTCTTTCATGAAGTATCAAGGTAACGAACAGTTGAAAGAGGTTTTAAACCACTATTGTATAATTTTGTAGAGCTTAACTTAGAACTTATACTACTTCTCACTTTATTTAGTCTAATAAATTTTACTTTAACAAAATACAATTCATTTATAGACGGTGTTTTAGAGTCTTAAATAATATCATAAACAACATTAGAGCTCTAGTAATTCAAGAAAACCAGCAGCCAGACGCAAACAAATCGATGTTTTTATAATTTTAATAAAGTAAAATGAAGAGATCATTTAACTACGGGTGATACTGATTATGCTTGTTGCAAAAGAAAAAAAAACTTAAATGTTATAATAAATTGTATTTTCGATTACAAAATCGACGTTTTTACGTTAACAACCCGCGCTCGCACAAGGGCCTCAGATCAAGATCAGTAAACACAAAATACAAAACAATAGGGTCAATACTTGTGAAAATATTCCCATGGATATGGAACCCTTGTCCGTAATAATGCGGGTCAAACAACAATCCACTCATAACCGGCCGTATTAAAAGCTTTCTTTTATTACTATTGCCTAATGCAGCAAGGGCTGTGACGTAAGCAATAATGCCCATAGAACGATGGTAATGCGATATACAGAACCGGTGTAATGACATCATGCGATAAACAATAGCAACCAAGTATAGTTGATATTAAATACCAGTGCTACGGAACTCACTAGAAGAGTAGGTAATAAACAAAAGAGTTGTGCGGACATAATAGGTAACTTCCAAGTGATTCTTTTGTGGGTAATGTAGGAGTGCTAGCCAGTAATTGGTAGCGTGCCACATACTTATAGTCACCGTGGGAAAATCTCCAGCGATACGGAAAACCATGGGAAACTTATCGAGTTAGACTGCGGAACATTCAAATCGATATATCCAATGTGTCTCAGATTGTTGTCCTTGCCGTGAATATTTGTGCAAGTTTAAATGTGAACGTTCTTGATGGTATTATTTTGAAACTTTGAAGCTAGTTACAGATCAGAGAAATAAAAGTAAGTTACAGATCTTTTTCTCGATAATTACTGCTACTACTAAAGGACTAGTGAGTTCAAGAGGTACTAATCTGGAAATAAACTCACTTCTTCGTCCTTCCTTGACCCCATGTTACCAGGATTCGGTGCAACAACTTTTTTTTTATATTATTTTTACTTCTTAACATGCTTATCACAATCCATTTATCACTTCCTTGGTCTTAATCTCTTTCCGAGAATAATCTCTCATAAATCAAATACAAATTGTTCATCAAAAAGGCAATAAGTATTGTTATAATTAATATAAACAAAAGAGTTGTAAAGTTTTAATTACTTAATTAATTAACCCGACAGACTTAATCGTGTGACAGTAAAGAAAGTACCTATCATATAACTGCTTTAGAACACTTTGCAACTGAACACCTTAGCTGTTTAAGGATATAGAATTTATGGTTTGTCTGGCGGCACCCGATTCAGCAGGAATCTCAATTAAAGAGTCGAGACAGTATCCGAAATTCCGAACGCTATGTCTAATCATCTTGGTTGATCTTCCTCGAAGTCAAGACAAAGGACGCGTTTCACCGTATACATTTTGACAACTGTTTATGAAAGGACTAGCTGGTATCGGTAGGACGGAATATGTAAAACCATCGTGATCATTAATTCTACTGCGTTAGCATGTCTTGTTTTTACATACTCCTCTACAACTCGTCAGCTTACCAGTAACCTCCTTTCCAGCCATATCATCCTTCACACAGTCTATTTACCGTTTCTTTGGTCCTCCACTCTTAAAGCCATCTACATTTATACTCAACATTTTCCTCTCGATATAAGTTTTTAAACTGACAAGCTCACTAACACTATCATTAACACTAAAAACTAGATTTTCCTCACGAAATTTTCTTCATTCCTTTGCATCACATGCATACAACGATATAACCGATTAGCACACAACTTATCAGACACTGGCGCGGCGCCACTTTCAGAATACGTAAAACCAAAGACTTCATAAACATTTTCAATTAATTTACCTTGCCTTTAGTTGTGATATAAAAATAAACGGGTAATTTACCACCGCAGCAAGTATAGTCAAGGCTCGTCTTGAAATGCGATGTCAGTGCACGAACGTATTAAATTAATACAGTGGCCAGTAATGTCTGCACAATAAGGTGCTAATTCGGAAGTGGCAAGTTAACGTTTAAACACAGTTCATTAACATGAGTCTGGAAGCAAGGTCATTCAGTACATACAAGCGAAGTTATTTCATGTCGTGGTGACGTGCACAATTTGCTAATTGTCAATCTTCTTAAAAGTCTTACTGAGTTCGGATTGAAATCATTTGTGAATTCTAATACGTGAACTACTGCGTTTCAGTTTCGAGTTAGGGACTAAGTATTTTGGTACGTTTCTAGGATGAGTTTTGTTTTCTGAAACGGTAAGCTTAGCGTAAAAGCTTGCTGTACCGCAAATATTTGTAAGCTCGAGCATTGACATAAGTGGTACCAATTGAAGCAGCGTAAAGTGTTTAACGTATTCAAGTGTATTATTATGTTTGGCAATTCTCCAAGTTTAATTTTAGCCATTATTCCATTTAAAATTAATGGTAGAATAACATTGGAGTTAGTGTAAAAGTTTTTAATACATGTTAGGCTTCGACGTTCAAGTTTCTCATCAATATTGTTGAAGGCGTTGAGAAGACCATCTGTTGTGTCGTTGACGTGACTTAGTTTGTGGGACAACGGCAGGTGGCGCTGCATCACGTAACCATAACCGCCCAAAAACGGTGTGACTTAGTACCGAACCTTGAACAGTTCACTTGATATTATTAAACAGACACATAGAAGAAGACGGATGAAAAAACATTGCATGTAGTTAGTGAAGATGAGAATGTTGAGACTTGAGGTGGATGTGATATTATTATTAGAGGAAGTTTAAAAGTTGCGCCGGTTACAGTAAAGTTGAAAGGGAATTGACGGAATCGACTGTCGCGGTGTGGGCATGTGATGAGGAGGGATGAATCGTATCTAGCAGAGAAATACCAACGTGGAGTGTGTGAGTAATGATAATATATGAAGAGTAAATGATAGCGTGACGATTGACAGGAGAGAATGAAAGAAAAATCGTGTTGCACCGACCCCAAACAACATGGAACGCGGGCAGGAAGATAATGGATAATTCATACACAACGCTACAAGTATGTATAGGGAGTTACACTAATTAAAAGAACACAAAAGTGTATTGTGTTACTGCGATAACAATAAATAAATGGGTCGATATAACAACTGTTTATATGCGTTAATCTACAAACGACCGTACGTACCGCATGCAAGATCATAATTTGAAATAGCAACACATGATATGATAAGATACAGCTATAATACTATACTGGATGAAGGCTAGTAGAGTGTTTTGTATTTGCAATTTTTATTATATCTCTTTGATAACACGCCTGTCGTCTTGCTATCGACCTTGTTTTGGAAGGATTAAGGTGCAAATTTGTGTAGCACGGAAGGAGAATCTGTACAAGGTTAATTGAATAGATAATTATCAAGTTTTATGATAATTACTTTAAAAGTCTGAACGACCTCCGCTGAACCGCAAGAATTGTCTGGAAAATGTCGTTTTTGACAGATTTTTAAGATGATATTGATCAAATGTATGATGTAACAATAGCAATTCTGGCTGGGATACTCGTATTAGATTAAGCTGAAATTCAAGAAGTAGAAGAAGTACTTTAAATTATTTATTGGCTATTTATTTAAACGAATATAAATGCGAAGGAATAAGAAAAACATCGCGAAGAAAATTTTGGGTATGAATGTGGAGGGATCTAAGAGTAGATGAAGACAAGGAAACAATGGATAGACTGTGTAAAGGATTATATGCAAGGAAGGTGGAGTCTAATGAGATGTCAAGTAATAGAGATAGAAGAAGACATGCAGCACCTCAAATTAATAGGGATAAGGACAAAAGAATGATGATAAATGAGCCATAGATTAGGGAAGTTAACATAAAAAAAATTGTTAGTCCGTCAGAAAGATTTCCAAAAAATATTGGACACGTATTTTTTCTTTTTGCACGTAAACCAAAAATGAAGACGATACAGTGCTTCGAAAACTCGTGTGACGTCACATCGCACTACAATATTTTACCACGTAGTTTTTTTTACGCGTTTTATCATCGTTAATTTTTATTCATTTCATAAAACAAAAAACACGTATCCAATACTTTTCGATAATCTAACTGAGACGAACTAAACGGAATCATATTTTTTTACTCAGTACACATCCCTATGGCAAAGAAAAAGTTAAAGAGACACAAGTTCACAACACAAGATATATAGTATAATTTATTTTATCTATTGTAATGCTTTATTTTAGTTAAGTAATCTATTGTAATGCTTTATTTACAATAGAAATAATGTGTAAGTGAGCAGCTATGACTAATACTGTAGTTAATCTCTAATTATTTCGAAGATTTGTTAAAATTATACTAAAATACGTAAATCCGTGGAAAAAACTTCGTTATCAAAAAACCCTGGCATCTGAACTCTTTTCCTTTAAATATTTGGTAAAGGTCTTCTTAAATTCTGATAAAACATATCCGCTTAATACAAATAACTATGAAAACGAAAAACCCGTGACCTGTTTTCGGTTAAAATCTACTTTTTCTGTTAAAAAGCTTTTACGTCACAAGGAATACCAAATTCAGTTATTTAACATAATTCTGTGGAAAATATGGTGAATAGGGAAATATCACTTTTGGGAACACATTTATTTAAAAATAAAGTTTTGCGAGCCAATCTAAATCCAAATAACACAGCCTAATATTAAAAAAAAAAACAAAATACGCACGATTCGCGATACTAGTCATTAATTTAATCCTACTACATACGGAAGTTTGTGAGGTTGTATAAAAGATGTAGGGATGTCTGGATGTTTGATAATTAGCCACTTACTTCACGCAAAAACAATTGACAGGATTTGGATGAACTTGAACACACAGATAGTTTAGAACCAGGATTAACCCATAGGATTACTATTGATACTTTTTATCTCGTGGGACAATTAGGGAACTCGAAGCCGCGGGCATAAGCTAGTAATTAAATAACCCGAATTGTTAAGGACATCTTAGTAACTCCGCGGAACGTACCTATGTAGGTGCAGGTAGGTCATATCATCAATGTATGTAGGTGACGATTCTTATTCACCCAAGTCATTTTTATTCATTGAGGTTACGTACAAGTAGGTTAACTTATAAACAATACAACATAATATTGTACTATGTGTTTTTGTTCGTAGTGTTAATTTTCATGAAGAACTTGTTTTGAATTACTAATATGTAAATTTTCTTCGAATTTAGCTTAGAAGAGACCCCACTCTATTTCTCTTTCAAATAACAGTTCTAAGCAAAGGAGCATGAAAAAGTGGGATACCGTGCTGCAAGAAGTGCAGGCAATCCAAAACTGTGAGATACGGATTTTAATACATTAATTTATCCTTAACAGTGACAGCGCTGGGATGGGCAGCTTCTGCTTATCATGAAGATAGTTCAATAATTGATTATATTAGTAACACTTATCCCCTTATCAGAAGAAGTATGGCCAGTGGGTTTAGCCCATATGATCCAGATGTTATCATGTATGACAGTGTTTGATTATATAAAATGAATCTAATAAGCGGCTTATCAAAAATTATTTTTGGGTAATTCAAATCTACACAAAACATTAATATATAGAAATATAAAATAAAAATCTTTTCAAAAACAAACTTTATTTAAATGCGCTAAAAAGAATAGAATAACTTTTCCTTTTAAACTTTTACTATAAACTTATAACGTCATCACAAAATTTATATGACATAAAAACTTGTCGTAGATTAAACAATTCTTCTTTGTTTTTAAACTGAAATTCTTCGTCATGTATATAATATAACTTCTATATCAGTAAAGTCTCACAAAGTAGGAGGAGGCCAGAATCGTGAAGTAGTAGTATCTTCATTACACAGTGCATGGTATCAGAAAGGCTTCTTCTTAACTCGTAGATTTGATTTTAAGATTCCAATTTCCAATACCTCCTAATGTTTCTGTTCTCTTGTTCTCTAAAAATTATTATCGATTACTTTTATTATACACCCCATCACTAGCAGCTACGAAATCGTAGGTGCTCAGATGGGAATAGCTTTGGTGCTCTAAAAATCGGTGCTCGGATGGGAATACCTCATAAAAACATTACCTCATCAGCATAACTGGAATCCCAATGAAATAATTATAATTACAATTTTATATTTGACAAAATTGTTTTCGTAGTTCGGAGTCTTATCTACAACTAGATAATACACAATGAAATAATGTAGCAATTTAAATATTATTAAAGGATTGGTCATTCAATAGCTGCGTCACGACAATACATTACTTTGCTAGTGTGCCCAGTTGGATAAAATAATATACCTATTAGTACTGCCTTGGAACAGGGTTGCCAATCGATTTTACACATGACGGCATCTGCATTCGATTTCGTTCATCTTTTGTCCGTTTAATTCAACGGAAGGTGGCATAATTCAATGACAAAAAAACATTAAAATGTGTATTATTCTAAATTTGTAAGCCTTTTGTAAGAACCAAGATCGTTTTTATTTTTGTTAAGTCCACATTTTTAGAACTGGCAACCTTAGTCGCAGAACACGCGATACCGCGAGCCGGCGCGTACGCATAATGTAGTTAGGGGATTATTTTTTAATCCAATTACACAGTAAGATCTCAAAATAAATGGCAGTGGCAATAAATACGTCGTGACCGACAAATAGTGGCCGACATTACTAGAATAGAGATAAAACTAGACGGGTTTATTGAGAAGGATAATATCTATTTGCTACTACTGTATATCTTCAGGCTATATTTTATGATACACCTGCAGAAGTGCAAACGGTAGGTTGTATCAAAGGTGTTCTATGAGAATATGCATCGACGGCACGTTTTCGAGTCACGTTTGGACATATAACTTGAACGTGTAATCAGGAAGAATGGAGAATCCTACTAATATGGATAGATGGATGTTTGTTAGGTACTCTTTCACGCAAAAACTACTTAACGGATGTGGACGAAATTTAGAACACAGATACTTTATAACCTGGATTAACACATGTGATACATCTTATCTCGTGTGTAGTATGATCCCGTGGTACAATTATCGAACTACACGCGGGCAAAGCCGCTGGAACAAGCTAGTTTGCTATAAGAATTTGATGAAACCAAATAAACAAGCTAGCGATTAAAACCACTGCAACTCCTAAAAGCTAGAGGCGAGGAGAATTATGATGGCACGTTTTGGAGACTCTCTTCTCGCTTCAAATTCATTATCTTTCTGCCCATTCTACTTGGGGTCGGAGGTTCTCTTCCATTCACCCTAGTCAGATGTCACGACATCTTTTACTCCTTTCTCTTTCATACCATTCCTCACACGATCCATCCATTTTTATTGTTCCGTAGCCGAATGGCAAAAAACGGAACCCTTAAAGATTCGCCATGTCTGTCTGTCCGTCCGATTTGTCACAGCCACTTTATTCGGAAACGATTAAGACTACACAGTTGAAACTTAGTAGGTAGATGTATTCTGTGAACCGCTTTACGATTTTTATACAAAAAAAAAATATTCCCATACATGAAGCTGTAACTAAAAAAAACTTGGGGTGTTTATAGATAGGTTTTTAAAAATGTCATTGAGGTTCACGACACTTCCAAAGTGGTAAAATGTGTGTGTCGGCGGACACACCCTAAAACTTCTGAACTATGCGAGTGAAAAATCTGAAAAAATATAAAGCGTGTAAAAGTACCCTTATCGCAAACAATATATTGTTTTCTAGACCATACCTGGGAACTTCGTAGTTACAGAGATATTGGGGGTCAAAGTTCCAAATTTTTCACAGCTGTTTTTGTAAATACCAGTTTTTCAGGTTATAACTTTACTTTAATTATTACCATGGCCCCTTTACTATTCAAAGCACCCACTAGCACAGTGTTCCAAGAGTGCAACATTGAGTTTTACAGTAAAGTGTGAATTTTGAAACAAAACAAAAAAAGTCGTTTTGTAACTTTGTCATTCATACAAACACTATGAAAAACAAACTTATCACAAAATATGTTGCCGCTTTAACAAGAAATAATACAAATTCTTCTTCTTCTTTTAAAAAACGTTGGTTCACTAGGAATTAAAGGGGGCTTCCCTACTACGATGATACGGAACCCTTCATGTACAAGTCCGAATTGCACTTGGCTAGTTTTTTTTTGTACGAAGCCAACCTTGCAGCTCCAACCTTCAGCACTGTAGGTGTAATTCTGACACGTCTATAAAGCCCAATAAAGATCACAAGCACTGATTAATGGGAAGACTGACTCATTTCAATACAGTTGACTCATTCATACATCACGCGCGAAATAAACTCTGATATGATCCACATCTTTGATAGTCGCAATCATTATGAATTTATTAGTATTCATGAAGAGGAAAGTTTTTTGTTACATCATCCCATGTGTGCTTTTAAACGTCAACTAGACCATGTGATTGGCACTGATCGCACTATGATTAGGTTCAACATGCAATGTGTTAACACTCGTGGATTGTACTCATTTATCACAATTTGTACGGAAAAAAAAATACACAGACAACTATACTCTCAAGTACAAATTTGTTTGAATCCTATAAGTCAGCGAAGATATTTTTTTATTAATGTCAGCTTTAATAACGGCGTCATTATTTAAATTGTTTTATAAATATAATACCATAAAAAGCAATGACTATTAGAAAAAAACTTTTATGAACAAATTAACATTTATTTGTGTTCAAAATTTTAAAAATTTCGTATGAAGCCAAACACATAGAAAATATTTTTTTTAATTTTTTTTTTAAACACATAGAAGTATGGAGTGAAAAAAGACAAGCTGCGTCGATTCTTACATAAATTGAGATAAGAGAGGAAAATGATAATATTCATACAACGTTTTCTTTGTTAGCCAAGTCAGAGGCCCATGGGCGGGATAGGGAAGGACTCTGATATCAGGTTAGGCACTAACCACAGTAACCACACGATTAAGAAGATTATAAGGACAACGAACGATGTCAATCCTACACCTACACGAGACATAAGCTTTTTATATCTGTCCTGACTGGCAGAAGAAAGCAGAGCTCTATACGCTCTATATGATTTACAGAATTATCAGATTATCAGAGCAACTGCAGTCTCAAAATTTTAAACATTAACATTAGACTAAACGGCCTACCTCGAGCCCTTATTAATATGATGAATTAAGCATCAATTCGATGCATTCCGCATTACCAAGCTAATACGATAACTTGGTGTTTGCGAGACAACCATTCAGTCAACAGGATCTATTGTTTGTCTATTGCGATCGCTACTTGATCGGTTACTAACAACACACTGGTAGCTTTGTTCATTTGCTACTGCATTACTGGACCAATTTGTACAGAAATTATATCCCGTTTACTGTCATTGATAAGAGTAGACGTTTTTAGAGGTTAACAGTGACCAAGTCAAAATTTGGGAAAATTGGGCTGAATTATTATTTTGTTGTAGACCATAATCCAAAGCGGATTAGAGTATTTTTTTTTTAATTTACAAGTGTTTAACGCACTAGGCTGCAAGATACCCTTTGGAATAATCAGAAATAAAACTACCTATTTCTTGTTATACGTGATTTTTTCTTTTTGAATTCTGCGAAAATTCAAAGCGAAACTTTTCTCTCTACTCTCTACTCTAAATTTTATTAAAAACACAAGATCGTTCCCAGTAACGTCACAATAATTTATGAAGACGCAACCAACTTTAATAAGTTCAAAAGAAAAAGTTCATTACATCGGATATCAATTTAAGTGACATCCAATTTGGACAAAATATTCTTTAGAAACCGAATCTGAAAGTGCTCATCTCTATTCACAAAGTTAGAGAGCACTGATGAAAATGTAAGTAATTCGAAAGGTTTTAATAAGATATGGAACAAATGTTATCAAGAAACCCGGCCACATAAGAAACCGTAAGACTATCTTCAGCATTCCATAAGCGCCTGACAACGCAACTCTAGTAATAGCTAATGAATGACACGCAAGAATTAACTCGAACAAATTAAATACACCACGTATTTTCATAGATGCTCATCAATAATTGGGTACACATAAAATAGTCGTATAACACATCACGGAGGTGGAAGAAGTGCGACCTTTCACTTTCTCTAGAGAAGTATGCGACCGCTCAGGTTTTTGCAATGAAAAAAATGATCGTAAAAATGCCGTTAGCAACAGATACCATGGACGTATAATAAAATGTTTGGAGCTCATTTCACTGACACGAATTCGAAACCATATAGGAAGATGCCAAGAAAACAGGAAATAATGAAGACCAACCAACTAATAAGGCTTAATAAAGAGATAACGATGCTTACACAATGCATGGATTTGAATATATTAACAGCGTAGTATCGTTAAAAACACATGTTATATTTATTAATCAGTTTCTATCAGCATAATAATAAAACTCCACACATGAGCAAAAAAAAAATACGATGGCGACTATAAAACCTAGCTCACACTCACCGATTCCATTTCTAACAATTAATTTACTCGTCTTCTTTCCACGATAATTGACAGGACTCCACATGGCATACAATAACGCATGTTTAATTAGAGAAGGAAAGTAGCGGTAAATAATTAACCATTACTATTGCAGTAACATCCTTTGTTTGGAACACGTCGGATCGTTATGAAGGCAAGATCGTCGAATAATTGAGTGAAATAATCGGTTAATTCTTGAGTGGTTTTCGTCGTAACGTGGGAGTTAAGAGTTAGCTTTAAAGGGTATTAGGACGCATCGTATTAGGGGATCGGACTGAGTAAAAAAAAAAGTCCGCCAGATTATCGAAAAATATTCTTGTTTTCCAAAATTAATAAAAATTGACGAAGATAAGACTCGTCAAATACATGAGTGGGGGTTGTGACGTCATTTGTGGGTAAAAAATGTACTAACATGTGACGTTTTCGAGGAGTTCACGAGTTTTCGAAGCACTGTATCGACTTAAATTTTTGTTTATGTGAAAAAAGAAAGAACATCGGCAGTGGCAGTGTCGCTCTATTTGAGAAACGAGCCTAATCTAAATTATATGCATTTTATAGATCAATTATAGTAGTTTATTTTCCTGATTAAAGTTTTTTTTTATTTTGTGGGAAAAGAGAAAAAAAATATAAATAAATATTTTGTTAAATCAGAAATAAAAGTAGCAATAACTAAACGGAATACAGCGGTGTCAAAGTAATCATTGCCATTTTCAGTAGAATAATACTTAATAGTAGAATATGAATGTTGGCTGGATGATTAAAAACTATCAATCGTTTAATAACACACATTTTTCCTTTTATATTAATAGACATTAATGCGATTGCAATATTCTAATCTTAATTATAAACTGTACTCTAAAATAATTGATGAAAACATAACATAATCATTAGTTTTTACAGTTTGTACCTGGCAACATTAAACAATTCGCATTTCTAACAATTACTGTCAGTGTCATCCTGTAATCTGTCACAGACGTCCTACGTATCCTTGCGATCTGTTTGCCGTCTGTTATTTGTTTACTTTCCAACTCATTAGTGTTTACTTGCATTGTTTATTCCGCGTTCAGTAGAGCTTTCGAGTTCCTGCGTGTTGAGTACTTGTGATAGTGAACACTTTTTTTGAGACAGGACTCTTGTTTATATAAACATGTCTCGTTCTAACGTTCGGTGTGTTAACTGCGAACTTCGGTTGACGAGACCACGTCATCGTCTTTTAAACGAAAACGAAGACCTTCTTAATATTATAAGGTTATGGACTTATCCAAGGGAGGTGAGTAAAAATATTCAGGTCATTTTATATGTCTACAGTTACTAAAGATTTATTAATAGTTGTTAAAGAAGTATTGATTTTGCACCACTTTCAACTCCCTCAAAGTTCATTATAAGTAAATGCAAGTAAAAAAAAATTATACACAAGTCATACTACTTTGTAAGAGTGTGAAAACCTTTGTCACCCACGGGGTTCCCAGATGTCTTCAAGATGTTTTCCTACCCTGTTAGCAAATGATAATTATAGTTAAATATTTTATTAATCTGCTTATATTGACAGGCCATGTACTATGATCTATTTTTCTAAGACTAGATTTTCTCTACTAATTATATACCTAACATACTTAAATGTTTAATTGTTTATTCTATAAGAAGATGGACTTCCACTGTGAATGACATATATGTTTTGTTTTTGATATTTCACTGTCATTATAACTGGACACTGCTGTAATAAAAAATACCCAAATGAGTAACAGAAAGACAGTGATGTGTTCAACCTCTAAGTGTGTGATTGACGAGGCTTTTCAGTGTTACTGAGGTTAACAGTTTTTTATTCTTATGTTACTCGCAGACAACTGATGCTGACTTCGTATGCCAGGCTTGTTGGGAATTAGCAAGTCATGCAACTAACCAAGTTGCACCTGAAAGACAAGTTGGACATCAAAATGTTTGTGTTGGATGTGGCCGTTCCATTCTAAGAAGCAGAAGTCGTTTAGTACTGAGAGAAAACAGTTCAGATGAAGAACAACAACTTGCTGCAATCATTTCACAGTGGATACAGCACCGTCAAGTAAATATATTTTTTGTCTTTATAAAAATAATTTTATATTATTTCTATTGTTATAAATATTGATTGTATTAATTATTGTTTCAGCTTACTCCTACTGATGAAGCATGTGGGCCATGTTGGCTACGAGCTCAAAGAATATTGCAACGCAGCAGTAACACCCAAAACGCCCAATTTAACAGTGGTGCTTCAGAGGATATGGCTATATCCCCGCACCAAAGCCCTCAACATGAGGAAATTGAAGATTGCTGTGTGAATTGTGACATACAGCTGCTGTCTGCAGAAAATAGGCATTGTCTGTCTTCAGAAAGTGAACATTTTATTAGGGTTATAAAGCTGTGGACATATCCTAAAAGCGTAAGTTACAGGCTAATATAATCATAATTTTTTTACTGTTTCAGTAAGTTACATTCAAAAATTCAATGAGAAATAAATTGTAAATACTTTCTTTTTAGATTCTGGACACTGATTATGTGTGCCACACCTGTTGGGAGCTTGCAAACCATCAGGTTTTATCTGAAATTCCGGAAGAAAATCCAGTGCAACAATCTGGAAATCAGGAAATACCACAGCAGCAATACATTACACTGCCAAACATTAGACGAGCTGCTGACACTAGAAGGCACTGCTTGTTTCCTGACTGCAGGAATCCTGAGCGATTTCATATTCCGGACAAAATACGTAGACGGGTGCTAAGTGACTGCAACTTTTACATACCTAGAGGGGCAAGGATATGTGGTTACCACATTGGTAGAAACATATTTGGTAAACTGTACACATCTGAAAACACACTAGACCATTTCAATTGTTTCCAAATTGAAGATATGGTTTTCTTACTATCAGAACCTGTAAGTGTTTTTAATTTTGAAGACATCCAGAGTCTACCAGAATATTTGGCACATTATTTTTTGGGAATTTCCTTATCCCAACATCAACAAATAATGAACGAAACAAGAGGACTTCGTGAAATGCACAGAGGAAGTTTTGCATTAACTGCATTATTATGCAAATTAAGGACGGGAGACTCGGGAGACAGGCTATCGAGTTTATTTCAAACGCCAAGGCGCACTGTAGAAACCCTGATGAACAAGGCTAGGGACATATTAGCTCAGGAGTATGTGCCTCAACATTTGGGTCTGCATCATATAAGCCGGAGTAATGTAATTAGTAAAAACTCATTTATAGCAAATAGTTTATATGGCAGACCTGATCTCCCTCTGGAAAGACAAAATGTAATTGTTATCTGTGATGGCACCTATGTTTATGCCCAAAAAAGCTCAAATTATTTATTTCAAAAAGAGACTTATTCCCTCCATAAATATCGAAATCTCATAAAGCCATTCATGATTGTATGTTGCAATGGATACATCCTAGATGTTACAGGGCCATATCCTGCCACTACTAACGACGCGTCGATAATGATTGATTTATTAAACAAAGAGAGTTTTTTGGAATTTTTTAGAGAAGATGACGTTTTTATTCTCGATAGAGGCTTTAGGGATAGTGTAGACGCTATACATCAGCGTGGCTTCCTCGCCCATCTACCAGAAACCCAGTCACCAGGTCAATTCCAGTTAAGTACGTTAGAAGGGAACAGGTCTCGGTGTGTGACAATAAATAGATGGGTTGTTGAAGCCGTTAATGGCAGGATAAAAAGAGATTTTAAAATATTCAGGCATGAATATTTTAATCGTGCATGCCCTCACATGATGAAGGACTTTTCCATTGCAGCAGCTCTGCATAATGCATTTGCCACAATGTTTGTGGATCCAAGTAATGCGGAACAAATAGTCAGTATTATAAATGAAAGGCTTTTTGCAGACAACACTTTGGCAGAAATAGTACAACAAGAGAATCTCAACAGAAGAAACTCTTTTTTTACAACTATAACTAGTTCAAATATTGCGTTCCCTAGCCTGTCTATAGAAGAATTGGTCCTCTTTGCTTGTGGCACTTATCAAATTCGACAAGCTAGGTCATACATAGGTGAACAATTACGCTTTCATGGCCTTTACACAATAGAAGTTTGCAGAGAGGACCATGTCAATTTAAGCAGGTTAGGGGGAATAAGTCCTTATTTGATTCGAGCAAAGGTAAAGTCCCGGCATGTGTCACGAAAATCTTATTATGTTTTTATAACAATAGATCGGCAACAAGTGGGTAGGAATGCCATCACCGGATATTGTTGCAACTGTATTGTTGGTTTGCGCACTGTGGGATGTTGCTCTCACGTAATGAGCATAGTATGGTACCTGGGCTACGCGCGTCACCAGGATAATATAACTCCACCTGCACAATTCCTTGACCAAGTTTTACTGAGGCTACATACGTAATTGTGTAGATACCTATTAAATGTTTGTAAAAAGTCTTTGTTTCATTTTATAAAATAACATATTACCTTGCCTACCTACCTTATTGCTGGACCTGGCTTACATTACTAAGGATACATATTATTATGTATGAATGCCATGCTTTATGAGAAGCCTAGGTATATTATATAATAGGTAAATAGAGATGGCAAACAAGTATAGATACCGTTCGCCTTATGATCCAGCAACATTCAAAGGCACAACCTTTTGGTGTAGGTAACAACCTCCTTACACGTACATCCTATACTTTTCGCCTCAAAGGAAAAGCGTTATTATACTATTATTATAAGTACTTAAAACATGTAGGTGCATTGTATTCTAAAATGAATTAATCTGCTCAACAATCAATCATATCACAGCACATTTCACAACATACATAACCTAACCTAAATGGTAAATCTTTAAAACGATTTTCTGTCAAAATCCCATTACAAAAAAATATGCTATGATTACATTTTATGTTAATAGGCCTTAGATCCATCTCTTTCGGGTGTTTTCACTAATGCACGCGAAGTATAAAGGCGACACTCAAAGTACATGGGAGTTTGCCAATCTTCTTTGGAAATCTATCCCTCGGACTTATTAGTTTGTATTTGTCCGATCCCCTATTCCATCCCACGAGGAGCCGCTATACAGGTTAAGCCGCGCTTGCCTAGGTTGGTCTGAGGATAACTGACGACCAATTACATATCAAGTTTGCCCCGTGCCTCGGAAAACATTAAGCCGTCGTTGGTCCCGGCTGTCAATTGAAGAACTTTGATAGTCGTTACAGGTAGCCAGTGGCCGGGAAGTCTGACAACCAGTCTTACGAAGGTGTAGCATATTACCCAGTACTAACTGGGTTGCGGAGGTCAGATAGGCAGCCGCTCCAAGTAAAATACTGGTATTCAGCTGCATCTGGTTAGACTGGAAGCCAACCTCAATAATATAGTCGGGCAAAGGCTAAGCAGACGATGTACAACACTGTCCCAAAACACACATATGGAAAGACAAATTCCTGGTTTGTTTATTTTAAGACGAGTCTGTCAGTAAACGCGTGTCAAAGAACCGTCCCTCAATTCCACGCCCGTCGACATCCTGAAACTATTAATCCAACCTTCCAGCGATAAATCAGCCGCGACGAGCGATGAATATAATTTATCCCAAACTAACCAGCAATTTATAGGACGTAAAGTGTTAACAGCTTCTTTGATATTTCTACATATCTAGCTTCTAAGCAATGCAGGTAAAGTTTAAGTGTTATCATAATAATAGCGTCCGGTTTTCATTCACTCAAGGATTAAGATAACCCTCATCTCCGTTTAAAATAAACGAAGATTGAAAAGTAGGTCAGCGTTTATTTAAAAATGATCAATTCTCTTGTTTTCCGTACCTTTGTGATGTTTAATTATTTACGTAGTATACGTTCTGTTGCATACAAAAGTTTTTCTTACAATTAACAGTCAGTACAAAGTCGTGACAAGACTTAATTGGAAGTTACGTTTATGTGCGTCGATAGAAAAGTGAAATCGAAGGCGCTTAGACGTGTAAAGTACAAAATAGAGCACTTTGTTTCGCAACATTAGTTATCAAACACAATAGGGTTACATAATGACTAAGGGCAAAGGGTAGAGACCAGACAGTATTGTATTAAAATAAGGTCATTATTAAAACTTAACATGTGCTTTGATACAGGCATCTACTAACGTAACCTTCATTAAAACAATACTCGCAAGAGTGAACGTACAACTATGAACCCTATTATAAAAAAATTGCACACTTAATCGTAGTAAAGACCTAACATCGATAAAAAACGTAATGATTCTGATGGAAACGAACTTGTTTAACAACAAATCAGCGAACAAAGGTCAATACATTGTGTTATAGTGTTAGACTCAATCGAGCACTAGAAAAACCTCTAACCGGACGAACGGCACGAGACGACCGGGTCTAAAGCCTAGTACAGATAACATTAGTTTATTATTCGAGTGGCGGATACTCTAGCAACTAAATCCCGGCTACAATGTGCCGGAAATAGTACGAAAGAAAATGCATAGCACTTTCTATTGTAACACCCGACACTTTTAAGGTAGGATCTTGTTTCTATTCAAGGAACATCTTGGGGACGGTTACGGGTTACTTCGGTGGCCATTCAACATGCAAGACTATAACTAAATAAAATATTTGCTGGAGTAATTCAACAACTCGCCCCGACAGAACCCGTTGGTGTAGCGGTTGCAAGCGCGACTGCTGACCATGAGGTGGTCCAGGTTTCGATTCCCTCCGGATTTGTGCCCGGTTGATGGCAATAAGTTTGCCCCCTATTACTTGGGACTTAACCATAACTGCCAATGAGGGCGTAATGTTAGCTACATCTCTGCCTAACCGTTCGAGGATTACAAGGCGTGATGTTTAAGTTATATGTTATTTCAATAACACCATTCTGAACTAAGCTTAAATCCTTCGGTGTAAACGGATGCGCTGCGACTTGCGAGTTAAAGAATTTTACTTTCACTAAGTGTTAAAGAGAGGTACCTCGGTCGCGGGTCCATAATCCGCTGAGGTAACAATAACAAAGCTACAGGGGCTTTTAACACTGCGCTTGATCCGACTTGCGGAACCTGACCTAGATCAGAGGACCACGGCAACCACAAAGTTTAACTTTGGCAAGGATAGAAACATAAGGTCCTGTGGTGTATACCTGCATAGCTATTCACAAACAATCGAATCGAAATCGAATCGAACATATGGTATGTCTATCTCGCTCTCTTTCATAATGCCAAAAAAAAGATAGATATACGACTTGTCGAAATCGAAACCGAATCGAAGCCTTGTGAATAAGGGTCGGGCAGTGTTATTGAGTTTTTCCATCAGGAATTTGTTAGTTACAGCCTGGTTGATGGAAATAGGGTCGTTTCCTATTTATTACATGGGACTTAAATTAATAACTAGCGAAATGCGAGTGTACTAATGGGTACTGGGTCCGCCTTAGAACTCTTCGGGGATTACAAGCGCGATGTTATATTATGTGAAAATGTCTGTAAATAAACAATATACTTAAATGCTCGTTTCTGTTCAAAACATTATAACGTAAGCTCGAGTTCAAGGTTAATTCGCAAATCAAAATAAATTAACTGAATACGTAGTTATTTAAATATCTAATTGGTACAAGGAATCACTGCGAATACGTTTGAATTACTATTGAAAATTAACTTGATGTTTAATTAACAACCTATTCACGATTTCATGTTTAGTGAAATTTATCCATAGCTCTAGAATATTCTATATTACTTGTAACAAAGTACAGTTCTATCATTATTCTCTTGCCCTTATCATCATCATCAGCCTATAATGTTCCCACTGCAGGGACTCAGGCCTCCTCTATATGAGAGGGATGGGCTATAATCCACCACGAGGGCTCTGTGCGGATTGGTAGATGTCACATGTCTTCGAATTTTTTGGTTCTAAGACATGCCGGTTTCCTCACGACGTTTTTCTTCACCGACACAGTCCATCCATCGTTTCTTCTACTCTTATACCCATCCACATTAATACTCAAAACTTTCCTCAATCCTCTGAAACACTTACACCACAACAACCTATATACCAAACAAATGTTATCCAAACAAAGTAAGAAAACTGATGTTTTTACGTGAAATTCAGGAGTTATGAAAACACACCCAAAAATAATACTAGGAATTCTAATTGTGTTTCAAAACACAGCTATTTTAGGATTTTATAAGCACCGTTATAAAATTGCCGTAAAAAAATCCAAAAATAACTCCTTGTGTTATTCTTGGGGGCGTTTCCCTAATTCCTGGATTTAGAAGCATTGTGTTATTGTATAACTAAGGCAAATCAACATAAATGTTGTTGATAATGTTGCGAAGTTCAAAAGGGGTGCATTAAAATAGCGTTCAAGTGTGTTAGCCACGCCACAACTTTGCTGACTCGCTAATCAGATTATCATTGATCCAAGTATCTGATTGGAATCCAGTAACATTAAATCAATATTTGGCTATCATAATCTGCCTAGCCTTTTCCCAACTATGTTGGGGTCGGCTTCCAGTCTAACCGGATGCAGCTGAATACCAGTATTTTACATGGAGCTACTGCCTACTTGACCACCACAACCCACTTACTACCGTATAATAATATCACGACTGTAATCCCTGTAGGGTTACGCAGAGGTGTGCCTAATAGCACCAACATCTATATTTCGCCAGTTATGTTTAAGTGCCACCCGGGCAGGAATCCAGACTCCGTGACTACGATGGATAAGAACCCAGTCAGTAGCAGTTTATTTGTTGCCCGGGAATCGAAGCTAGAACCTCGTGCTCAGCAGCCGCGCCGGCGACCACGCGACCAACGAGACAATCATGTTCATTCCGACTCCGAGAAAAAGGAAAACTGGAACGACAGGACAACAGGAACACGTCACAGGACAGAACACGTCAGGAATTTTGACATTGATATAATGAAACAGTAAAACCTCAACAAGTTTTCAGAACTACACCACAATGTTTTAGTATATAATGTGCTTATGTTCCCACAGTTGGGACACAAGCTCCCTCTGTAAGTGGGCACAATGTTGTTTGGGAAGGCAGATTTAATTGAAGTTCTATCCAATTCCAAAAGGGCCTTTGTTCGCGGCGGTAACTTACTTAATTTATTAATTAAGTAGTTCACGATCTTGGACTGCTTACTTCTCTATTTAATTTAACTGAAGTTTACCTTGCTATTATATATTATTTCATATTTCAGGTAAATTAGTTTTATAGTCTAACTAGCTGTTGCCAGCGGCTTCACCCGCTACAACTCGAAAATTATCCCACGGAAAGATAAAATCAGGATAAAAACTATTCTATGTGTTAATCCAGGTTATAAACTGTGTACCAAAGTTTATCCAAATCCGTTCAGTAGTTTTTACGTGAAGAAGTAACAAACCTACACACTCACAAACTTTCGCCTTTATAATATTAGTGTGATAATGTATTTTAAGTTAAATAACAATTTAACGATTGTCCTTCCTGTTGTCGAACGTTGTTTGTGATACTAAGGTAAAGATATCGTATGTGTATTTAAATTCGGCAACAATGTGTCATTAAATCGTCAGTCTACAAATGGACGGTTTTAGTAGCCTGTAAATCTTTGAACAGATTGCGTGCTCTAGTTGGCCACTGCCGATCCGATTTGGCTAGAAGAGGTTTAACCGACCCATCTCGGATACAGTCCGAGTGTGGAGCCCCAGCCCAGGATATGCCACACGGGCACAACTAACAGCACCCTACAGAGGTGGTTCCAAGGTTTTGACAGTTTTGTCATACAAAAGTATGTCAAATCTTTACTAAGTGACGGCTTAAGTAAACATTAAATCAGTTAGTGAAGCAAATGACAGAGCTGTCCACTGTTCAGGTTGCTACGTGTACTGGTTGAACGTCATCTACTTATTCGAGAAGAAGAAACCTGTAATGTGTTTAGGCAACTTCTCATAAAATAAACTCATATCTATAGGCTTCAAATGACAGACACACGACAAACTAACGGTCTCACCTACCCATTTTTCGAGCCATAAAAATACCGTAATAATGTCTTGACACGGCCAATATTTCACGTGAGCTTGACTACAATCACTTCCTTTTAAACAGACGAACAAATGTCAACTTTACAATCTTAGGGGGTAAGAAAACCGAGGGGTTCATCAAACCCTGCTGCCGGGGACCTTTCATTCAGAAATAACAAATAAACTATACCGTCAAACAATCAACGGCCCGAAATAGAATGCAATTTCGGTTGTAAGTTAAAAATAGGGACTCTGTTAGGTTACCGAGGGTGAAAATAGCCCCGCTCGTTAGTTAAAACATTTTAAAAATAAAACAAGAGTTAAAAGGAAGAGATAACTTATACGAGTATCTTGTTAGCAAGTATCGTTTACGGAAATTTTGTTTCTTTAAAAATAAATTTAGCATTTTTTTGCTTTTAAAGCAATTTATTTATTATTTACAGAATCGTTGGTCTAGTGGCCACAAGCGCGACAACTGAACATAAAGTCCTGGGTTCGGTACCCAGGTATGGCAGTGTTATTGGGCCTTTTCATCAGGATTTTCTTAGTAGCAGCCACGTAGCCTAGATATGAGCACGGTTGATGGCAATACGTTCACTCCCTATGTGGGACTTAAACACACCTGGCGAAATGCGGGTGTACTATTACGTACACTCTGCCTAACCTTTCGGGTATGACAGGCGTAATGGTGTGTTATGTTATGTACATGTACGTTATTTATTCACGGCTATCAAATATTCTTCTTTGATAGGGCAAGAAAGCTTTTAAACTACGTCTAAAACTCAACTTTTAACAACGTTCAGGAACTATCAACTCAAAACTAAAAGTGACAAATATGGCCACGTTATTTAAATTCATGTAATAAAATGCAGTGGGTCGTCATTCCCATAAATATTAGGAGGGTAGCACCACAATCGATAGGGAAGAATAGATAGAATATTGATTAATAATATTGCTGCTGTTAAAATTTTATAGCACCACTTACCGTTAAATAAGTAGAATGGGTCTATTTGAACTGGAATTAACTTTAGGGTGCTGATAAAATAATCGATAGTTTGGTAGTAGTCAGTTGTGGTGTTTCGTAATAGTATATATCGAGGAGTCACCAGGATTTTGTTGTATTTTAAGTCATTTTTAAAGAAATGGTACTCAGTAATGGTAATTCTGACAACCAGTCAACTGGAGCTTAGAAAGGCAGTCGTTCCATGTAAAATAATGGTATTCTGCTTCATCTGATTGGACTGAAAGCCGACCCCAACATAATTTGGAAAAGGCTTGGCAGATGAGGATTAAAGAAGTAATAAAAACTTTATAAAGATCATTTTGGACTAAAAATGTTTGAACAGATATTTTTTTTGGGGAGTGGAAAATCATAAAATAACGCCTTCCGCTCTTGGGCCGAGCGAAAGGGAGTGTCAGACTTCTACTGACTAAAAACCACCCATGTTCCTTCTGAGCCCTTTAAGTCGAGGCCGCGGTAACTTGTGAACAACCCGCCGCCCCGACGACGGACGGGTTGAGTATAAACGTACATATTTATAAACTCATAGACTTTGAGCTTCGGCTCTAAACATTTCTTAGAGACTACAGATGTGGACATATTGATGATCATCTCCTACACCAAGCAAGTAAACTATTGGAGTCAGTATCCATTAAAGATAGAAAGATAAAAAACCAATACCCCCAAACTTATCTTATGAGATTTATGTAAATTAAAAAACTACGTCGGTATCTTCGAGAGTTTCATTTGTATGTAAATATTTGACGAAATAAAAGATAAGTTAAACAGACTCCGGTTAAATTAACACGCCTATTATGAATAGTTTAAAACTCCCGTGACTCGTTGAGTAATTGAGGATAAAAAGTGCGCAAAAATCAATTAAGTACAATAAAACTTTTAAAGATTTCATAATCATAATGTATTTTAAGATGTTGTTAGGGGAGAAATAAAGGAACTTATTAGACAAATAAAACGTTTTTCTTTTAACATTTAACTTAAGGAAACATGTCCGTTAACGTGACAGCAGTAAAGTTCAAATGTCAACACATTTTTCTGTTATTTTCGTCGAAACGTGTTCTGCCTTATTCCCCCTTACAAAACGTGGTGTTCAAAAAATACAAGAACTTTATCAAATATTCAATTCCCGATAAAATCGGTATGTGCCCGGGATGTGCAGCGAGATAATTATGTACATAAAATAAAACTAACCAGTCACACAGCTAGCTTAGCTCAACATGTGAAAAAGAAGGTCTACCATTAGTTAGTTTCACACACATCCCTTGCTACGCATGCTCCCGCATCTCTAGTGTAATCGCAGCCTCACAGGCTCGTTTTGTTCCAGATCAGGGCAAATGGTAAGACCTGGTTAAAACCCGCAGACGCACAGACAGGTATTTGGCCCTAAAAGTCGGGCGAAATCCATTTTTTTTGTTTTAGTTAGACGCCGTTTTTTATTATTCCTCGAAATACAATGGTATCTCCTCTTACCAATAGCGTGAACCCGACGCGCTAGAGCCTTTCCCCCGCTCCATGCGCTCAGTCGGAAATTACCGTTCGGTTGTCGTGGTCGTGTAATTATTCGATACGCTCAAATTTCATTGTTTTCAAATATAAAATTTATGGTGAAAAAGTCAATTTCTTTTGAATTTCTACTATGGATCTTACACAACCAGGTATGTACTTATTATTTTATTTAGTTTTGTTATGAAAAGAGGGAGTTTTCGTACCTTTAGCTCCATTAGTAACTAATTCTTAAAAAAACCTATAAAATACGCATTTAAAAAAATCTTTAAGCGTTTTAAAGTATTTCTGAACATTTCTAAGTAAAAATTTATATGGTTTGTTTTAGAATAGACTCTATAGTATTCTAAAATACGTAAAACAGCCACCCTAACGCACCCCTCCATTTTTGGCAATTTTTTTTGCATAGACTCAAAAAACCACGTGTTGTTTTTTTTTTATGAAAATTAGTTTATTTTGTTTCCAGGCTCTTCTGGGATGCGGGTATTAACTAGAAACGATTTACTTAAAACATGCGATTTGGTCTATCTTTGCTGCACGCTCGAATAAGATTTTTCGAGAGCATACTGCATGTAGCTTATAAATTACCAGTCATGAAGTGGAGGGCTCGCCTGACTGCCGAAGAGAAGAAACTAGTGGAGACACGAAAAAAAGAAATCCAAACCAAGTTTCGTGAACAACTAGGATTACTAGTAGATATTCCAAAGGCTAACTTTGGAAACACGAATGATGGGAATACCAGCAGGCGATTTTTCGATGAATACGAGAAAGCTGCAGAAATAACTGGGATTGACCAGAATTTAATCTACCGATTAAAAGTCATCCTGGACACCATGTGCTGCGGGATAAAAATTAACATCCAAAAATTCGAAATTTACTGCAAAGAAACTGCTGAATTGTACGTTTCTTTGTACAAGTTTCATCCAATGTCGCCGACATTACATAAGGTGTTGAGTCATGGGGCAGCCGTGATAAAGGAGGCGATTCTGCCAATCGGGCAACTGTCTGAAGAAGCTGCAGAAGCCCGCAATAAGCACATCCGAGCGTTTCGGCTAAAAAACGCCCGAAAATTTTCGAGAGTAGCCTGCAACACAGACGTTTTAAAATAGGTTGCTCTTGACATCAGATCCCTTACTGACGGGAATGAGGAACGCTAAACATAAAAGAAAGAGTCCTCTTTCAGCGGATACCATGAATCTTTTGGAGGAAAATGATATTTGCAATATTAGTATTGAAAATGACTCTGAAGATGATGAAAATTAGAAATAAAATTTGTTAAGAATAATGTATGGCTTTTTTTTTACTCTATTATGCCTCAAAATAGAACGAAATACTTTAATAATACTATAAAACGCAAAAAATATTTTTGTCCGACTTTTAGGGCCAAATACCTCTCTGTGAGACGGTTCGTATAACGAGGCGGTCAATGATGAAGATGAGACCATCCCGATTATCTGCATCTTGTTCTAGTACCTAAACCAGTCTTTATTAAAGCAGTAATAATTCCGTAACACAAAATGTATTGTATTAAAGCTTTATTTTATCTGGGCTCGTGCACAAACAATGTGACACCTTACGCAACTAGTCACTGGTTCTAAAAATACTCCAAGCAATAGGGTGGAGTAAACCTCATATTTTATTGTGACATTTTATAATAATCCAAATCGCAAGGCGACTCCTTAGAAAAAAAAATGCCCTTTAAATTGAAATGTTTTCAGCTATGGTTTGATCGAACTGTTTAGTCTTTTTTTGGATCTTCTCCTTGCCAAGTCGATGGCACACATTTTTTTTAGAACTGTCAGATTTAGTAGGAGGCCATTATTCGCTTTAAATAGAGCTTTAACAATGATATACGGGATATCCTACCAGAGGAAGTCTTTCGGCTGTTATGATGAACAATATGATTAATTTTGCTTCCGAGCAACGATTGGCAGTTTGTATTCGTTGCTCAATATATTGTAACAGGTAGCCTAATAAATAATTATTCTTATTAAACATTTAAGTCACAGTAAGTATTACACGCGTATTATTTATAATTACATGTTCATTTACATATTTTTGGCTACGTAACCACGGTGTTAAAATAGACAACCGATAAGGTTTTATTTTTAATTTACGATATTATAAGTATGACAAATACCTTGTCTTCTGACGTAGGGTCACACAAACAATATAATGAAACATTAATGGTAAGTAGTATTAAATTGTGTCTTTTTTAGGCCTGGTAAGTACCGGAAAAAACATTTTTAAGCAAATTGACAAGAAGAGAAGTTGCCGTTTTATAGCCATTATAATACAACTGTCAAGGAGTTAATATTGAGTTAAGTTGGTAAGTACGCACGAAGAGCGATCAAGCTACACCAAACCAGCATAAGCGGAGCTCTCATTGTACCGGCAACCTAACAAAGCGAGGCCATATTATACTGGATCTGTAAAGTTTGATATGTCGCCCTGTGTACCAAGTCAAATAGTAGGTAATTTACATGACCATAATTGTAACTATTCTTGATCTTGTCATTGTTCGGTGTGACACGTTTCTGTTTCAAATCAAAGTTAAGGCTTTGACGCACTCGGTCCAGCCAGACAACGTTCAACAGCTCGATCGATGTCAACCTAGTTACTTGGTTATAATAGTGACAGATCTTGAACGTGGTTTAAAAAAGCTGATCGTTTTCTGTTTCGCAAATTAAAATCCATTTATTATCTAAGTAACATGCAAGGGTGGTGTAATTAAATTATTTATCAAGTGCTTACCGTAACAGGGCGCTTGGGATAATTACAACGAATTCAACAACGCAGTGTTGTCTGGCTGACTGCGAAGTGCAAACCACTAAAAGCATAACATGACTTACATTTTATGAGATTAATTTACAACATCTTACTGCTATTATAAACGTGAAAGTTTGTGAGGATGGATGGGTGTTTGTTATTCCTACTCAAAAACTACTGAACAGATTTTGACGAAACTTTTCAGTAATATAGGTAATATCCTATATCGATAAAAATGTAGTAAAAGTGCTAGATTATGCGTTGTGTTTCTTGTTCTTTTTGTCATTTAAATAAATATATTTCTTATCATTATATCTTAGTTTTAATAAGACATCGATAGGCTATAATTTATATACTTAGATTATATTTATTAAGATAGTAAATATTCATAAATCAATCACATAACGTAAAATGAATTTCATTGTTTGATAAGTGTCTTCCCAGAAAACAACTTGTGGATTGGTATTAAAATTATCCAACCCGTGGGTTTTGTAATTTCGTCGAAATTTCCAAAGCTAAGTTTTACCAAGAAATACACCCCCTAAAACGGAAGGCTCCAAGGGCGTGCCCCCAGCGAGGGTTAATGAATTGGTTTCCCTTTTCTATTATTAGTTTTAGTTACTCGTTTAAGACGGGACTAATTTAAGGGAATGAATGGATGTCGTTGCAGCGTTCATTGACATATCCGTTGCAATCTGTGAGTCTGATACTAACGCTAGTCGAAGGATCGATTCTGCAGTGAAGAGATTAGATGCGCACGAATTATCTGCTTATTCGTGTTGGACAAACCAAATATTTTGCACATTAGTAAGACACAGTGATAAATCGTTTGCGTTGCTCATCCAAAAACAACAAATTCTTGTTATGTTGGAATTGAAAATTGAAAACAACTATCGAATTTATAAGTACACTATGCAAATTGGATAAGTCTTATCCACGAAGAAGGTTGCCGCAGTCAAAAATAAGCGCTTAAAAATTCTAATAGCATTCAAACGAGCTGAAGATATTTACATACTTAGTTCGACTATCAGTTCAGAGAATTCTTAATAATGACAGGGCTCAGTAACCCCTCCGGTTAAAGTTCCTCAATCAAAGCTTTCCAGGTACGATCCCGTTCGGGAAATTCTTAGAAACTCTTCCGTTTTGTTGGTGTTAAATAGTGTTCTGAACCGACATTAAATCTGTTCAAATTTCGTCTTTGATACTCTTTTTGCGACATTAATTAACCGACGTCGTTTATAAGTAGAGTTAGGCATTAACGGAGCTGTTGTTGGGCGCCGTGCCAGCAATCTTACACTGAAGATCTTACTCCATGTTCGCTATTTATTGCAATTATTCGCGAATCTCTAGAATCTTCTCTCCCCTCTCAACTTGAATGGACTGCTACAATAATACTGTCAGACCGCCGCTCACTGTTTGGCTTGATCGTTTGCCTTCAACCGAATTATCAAGCGAGATTAGTTCTAATACGCAACGACATTATTTTGAACGACTTCAAATTGAGAGCAGCAAATATAGGATTAAATTAATTAGAACAGCTACTATTCTCGTATGTAAATAATTACCTATCTGTGTTAGTAATTACATTAACGCCACAAACATAACAATTTTGGCGTGTTTGATAGTAAATTAAATTACATGCCTACATCCTGTATTCAATGGAGTACTAAGAAGTTATTGAGCTCAAGTTTTTTTTAATTAGGTATAGTACAAGAACATCATTATTCACGTTAGCCTAATTGCTTTTCAAGTTAGTTAGGCACAAGTGAACGGTGGTAGAGCCTTAATTAGCACCAGAGCTCATACTTTTTTATTTGCAACGAACCATAACCACATACCATAATGTAAAGAACTTTGCGACAGTTGACATGAAAAGGATAAGAATTACCAGCAAAAAAAAAACTTAAAAGTTTAACGACCTCAGACGTTAAAAAGGTCGACTAAAAAGTATTTCACCCTACTGAAGTGGATAGTTTTAAAGTGTCAGTTACAACGACCGATATATGTTGAGACGTGGCGGATGATCGATGTCCCCCTCGCGTGGTTGCGATAGCGAAGGGATCGGGAGGGTGTGGAAGATCTTTCAATACAGTTAGTTAGACGGTAACAAAAACAAACAAAGCTGGGTGGTCCAGTGTCCGCTGACGACTAGTTATGCTTACGTAAGAGTAGAGTATTTCCCTCATTGTTCACGACTAACTTCGTGGATTAAGTACTTTAATGGTAGTTTGTGATATCCCATTTTCATGTCCACTTGGCCAGCTCATTAATATCTCTTTGTAGGCACTATTTACTTGAAAACTATTAGCAGTCTTGTCTGTATTTATATTCAACAAAGGTTTTGTTGAGTCACATTCAAATCCACGTGTTATGTAAACACAACTGTCGCTTACAATTTGCAACGTAAAATAACTGCTAAACAACACTACTACCACTGTTTGTGTTACACAAGAATCCCTTTATATGGTTGAGACCTATGAATTCTATGATAGTACATAGTTTTATCTCAACTACCAGAAACATACACATCAGTACGTTGTTTTAGGAGCAGGAATTAAGAGTCGACCAATCGTAAAAGTCCGATAACGAGGTTGTTACAAGATCGACGCGTGCGCAACTGCGATTAATATAATTGCCGCCATTATTGACTATCGGTGTATCGACAGCGAAACGTTACTCGATAGTTAGCCTGACTTTAAACACATATTTTAACAATACTAGGAAATCTTTAATAGGTACCGTTTTGTTAGAAAGAAAGTTCGTTAATATTCCTTATGATAATTCCTTTCAATAATTTAATTAATCCTTTGTAAAGAGACACATGAAAGGAGATTGTAGATCATTTTTTTTTCTTTGATGATAGTTTTCTTATCTACGCGATACCTAATAAAAAGATATTGCACTGTTGGAATTTCAGTTTTCTGTGCATTGTAAACCTGAAGTTTAATTTAAGCATTTACTTAGGTATCGCTGTTGGTGAAAACGCCGTATAAATATCACTTGCTATAATGTAAGGGGTATAGGTTTATAGCACAGTTAGGTTTGAAGACTAACAGGAAATAGGCATTAAAATGTAGTATTGCCTGTACATATTTACTGTTTAATTTTACTTAATACATAGGTACATTCATAACAAATATTATTATTTCTGACTTGAGTATTTATGATTCTGTACTTTAGTAGCACTCAAAACTTAAATGGAGTTAAGTCTTAAACTTCAATTCTCAATTTTGAAACAACTAGTATTATAATTTGGTTAATAATGATAATAAAATAATAACTACTAAAAACAACATCACACCTGTAAACCCTGAAGGGGTAAACAGAAGTGTACCCATTAGTACAACACACATTAAGGATTGGAATAAATGTCAATTAACTAAATTAGTAAGTAAGTAATACACAATAATTTCTTTAATAATTTACTAAGGTTAAATTGAATGTAACTCAAAACCAGTTTTAGCTTTAAAAATGAAATCATTCACATTAACATACTAAAATAGTAAACAAGATTTAAATAACCAGGATTTTAAAAAAATGCATTGCAAAGAAAAAAAAGGCACTTAGCAAAAATACTGAAGAAACAAGAAATCTATAGGAAATAATAACCCCATACTCCAACCGGTTGGTATTTACAAAAAGACATGTCTTTCCCCTAAAGGAAGCGGTTGGCCCTTGACACAGTGCCACTTGTGGGGGTCAAGGCAACCCACTTGTCCAAATTGTTCATACTGGCCTCACTGAACTTCAATACAGAATGGAATTTCTATAGAGCAAGGAAATCTGGGGAATACTGGTTACTCAATGCATTATTTTTGTACTGAGTTTACCTTGTAGCTTTACAAGTTGTGATGCAATTTTATTATTAAGATGATGCATAGGTATATTATGATAAGACTTTTGTCATAATAAATAAATTAACATCTTTATTTCCTATCATGGATCAGTGGACTATGAACTGAAGCTGAAGGGAAAAAAGACCAAGTTTACTTTGAATTTATGTATTAGTATGATTTAAAAACTAAATTAATTAATGTTAATTTGTATCAGGGATTTTTTATTCACTTATCAGGCTTCTAGAAATACTTTTTGTGTAACAGTTGTTGGTATAATATGAAGAAAAAAAGCATGGAAAACAAAGGCCTGACTCAATGAGTGATTTATTTTGGAATTTTAATGAATATGGCAAAAATATGGAATTACAGGTTGAGGATACTTGAATAAGGACTAAGTGAAATAGATATTAGTTGGCTTAAAAATAAAAAATAAAGTAATACTCTATTACACGGAACAGTGCATACCTAAATGAATTTTTGCTGTGCTCCAACAGTGCAACGGCTCTAAGCTTTTTGTTACACTGTATTTTAACATGTGGAATGAATACTAATACAAAGTATGTCAAATAATTAATATTATTATTATTTATTAGGTAATACTTTGTACTAAAAGAGGATAATGATGAATGAAGCTATTATTCAAAACAATAAACTACTTTGGGGCAGTCAAGTTATAACCCATAATCCATTGTCCTAACTCGGTCTAAGTTAATTACCTACTTATTTTAGTCTAATTTTATTATGAACATGGAATTTAAGTCCATCTAATAGCAGTGAAAATCAAGACTTCTAAATCGGTAAATAAATATCTCAGATAAGATTCAACACCTCTATTCAAGATAATGTCCTTTGTTTTAATAATTTGCAAATATTATTACATTATCAATAAACACTTCACTTTAGTGATAATCTGATAAGATATTTAATAATAAATTGTGTTGATAAGCTTTTAAAAATTCTTAGAAGTATTTCTTAGCTTTACTCATTTTATTATTCTTGTCCTGTAATCACCAGGCAAACTTTTTCAAATGAATTGGTAGGTATGGATTTTAGTGACAAGTTATTACCTATTATGTAAACATTAACATTTCAAGTTGTTATTGTCATAGGTATCAAATTAGTGTCTCTAAGAAGGTAGACATACTAGAATAGAATACAAATAGTATAGGAGAAATCAGCCATACACATATTTTGGGCAAAGTATTTTGATTTTTCGATTAACCTAGTCTTAGCCACTGATGGGCACAGGCCTCCTCCACTCCTTTCCAGCTCTCTCGGTTTTTCCTTCTCTGGGCAATTAAGGAAAGAGTTCAAACTGCCAAACCAATAATTCTTGGGCCAGAAAGTGACTATGTGATGATTCAGGCACTTTTGTCCTGACCCATCCAAGAGTGTGAAAAAAAAATATTATCAAGAAACCAGGCATATCCTTCTAGTCTAGTCGGAGAATTAAATAAGTCATGATCATTGTTCACCACATTGTCTGCAAAGTGTGATGATTATAACAATTAAGATATTATTTTCCTTTAATAGTTCATTGCTGAACCATTATTTACAGGGTTACTTTTAAACTGTGACAAGAGCAAGGCAGCTTAGTCAAAAGTTACCAGTTACAAAAAAAACGTGCTCACTTTGTAGGTATTTACCAACTAATTTATACAACTAAAAGTTTCTTGTTTTTATTTTCTTACTTTAATAATACAAAGTCAATGTCAAAGATTGAGTACATGTGTGTTCAAGGTACTTTTAATGGGATAACGAGTTATTATTAGTAATTAATTAGGCTCATAAATCTTATAATAGCATGCAGGTGATATTGACAACTGCTTTCAAAGTGTGCGAGCGATTTAATGATGTCGTTATTAATGTTGTGTTAGAAACTACGAGATAAATGCCAAACTAGCTGTGAGATGGTGAAGAGTTAAATAAAAACTTTGTTGGGAAAAAGTGTAGCGCCTATTATTCTGTCATAAGTAATTAAGCTACGTTTCTCTTTAGTATGATCGGTTCTAGGAATAAACTGGTGTTATATGAATAATTACTTAATTACATGTTCTAAGAACTTTTTATAAAAAGTCAAAATGGACTGTGCAAAGGATTGTAATATCTATACACTGCTAAGATGAGTAATAGAGAAGAATGGAAGAAAAAGACATAATGCGCCGACCCCAAATAAATTAGGGGAATGGCAGGAGAATGATGATGATCTTAGGTAACTCTTTTAAATATATTTATACTAGCGGACCTGACAGACGTCGTCCTGCGCGGACAGCAGCGCCACCTACCGGGTTCAATTGTGAAACCATTCTCGAATCCACTGGTCTCAAATAAAATTTTTTATCGCAATTGGTGCAGCCGTTTAGGAGGAGTTCAGTGACGCGTACAGTACAATTATATATTAAAGATATAATATACTTCTAATGGCGACTAAGTTTCTGGGGGTTGGGTTGCCATTTAAAAGTAAGTGCCATAACTTCCCCTATTTGTGTACCTATCACACCCATAGTATTTATTTTGATAAATAGGGGGGAGGCACAATCAATGTTTCCCTTGAAATGAAAACAGTGATAAATATTGTGGTATTGTGTTTAATGATTTGGCTAAATAAATACATAGGTATAAATAGTTATTCATGTCACTTAATTATAAGTTCAGGTTTCCTTACAAAAGTTTCTTGCTTAGAGACAAATAAATATAATAATCTATATTTATAAAACAAAGACGGGTTTGTTACAACACTTATAACTTGAGGCTTGATCAATTTTCATGGTTTATGTTTCGTTGGATTTGTCTCCACCCTGAATAGCAGAATACATTTTAAAAACAATGAAACCTTGACGAATACATAATTATGAAAATGAATCATTTTCCATTTAATTATGATCCTTTGTTTAGTACCTGTCAAACATTTGATTTCCTCCGGTCATCCTGTCAAATACTGTGATTGACATTTATGCATGTGTTCAGAAATGTATTTTGTGTAAACTATTTAAAAAGGGTGAATAAACTTTTGTCTGTATTTTTTTTTTATCAATTAAAAGGTTGAAAAATGTGTAAGCAGATTTAAATAGAAGGTCCTCAAATATTTATGCATGTGTTCAGAAATAATGACAAATGGATAACATGTAGTAGATAGGTAGGTAGGTAGTAGGTAGGTAGGTAGTAGGTAGGTAGGTAGTAGGTAGGTAGGTAGTAGGTAGGAAGGTAGTAGGTAGGTAGGTAGTAGGTAGGTAGGTAGGTAAGTAGGTAGGTAGTAGGTAGGTAGGTAGGTAAGTAGTAGGTAGGTAGGTAGGTAGGTAGGTAGTAGGTAGGTAGGTAGGTAGGTAGTAGGTACGTAATAGGTAGGTAGTAGGTACGTAGTAGGTAGGTAGGTAGTAGGTAGGTAGGTAGTAGGTAGGTAGTAGGTAGGTAGTAGGTAGGTAGTAGGTAGGTAGTAGGTAGGTAGTAGGTAGGTAGTAGGTAGGTAGTAGGTAGGTAGGTAGTAGGTAGGTAGGTAGTAGGTAGGTAGGTAGTTAGGTAAGTAGGTAGGTAGTAGGTAGGTAGGTAGTAAGTAGGTAGGTAGGTAGGTAGTAGGTAGGTAGGTAGGTAGGTAGTAGGTAGGTAGTAGGTAGGTAGGTAGGTAGGTAGGTAGTAGGTAGGTAGGTAGGTAGTAGGTAGGTAGTAGGTAGGTAGGTAGTAGGTAGGTAGGTAGTAAGCAGGTAGGTAGGTAGGTAGTAGGTAGGTAGGTAGGTAGTAAGTAGGTACGTAATAGGTACGTAATAGGCAGGAAAAAGGGCATTGCAAGGCATGCCGGGTCAGCTAGTAAATAATAATATGTATATATATATTTGAAAAACATACTCTGTTTTATTAAAAAGAAAATATTTAAACTCTACTATGAACACAAAAGCTACAAAGGTGGACTTATTGCAATCCCTACTGATAAAAATTCATTATCTGTCTACCAAGTATGGTGGAGAGATGAGACAAGCTTTTTCTTTTTAATAAAGTGATATTTTATCAATAGTTACTCAAGTAAATTACTAAAATTATCGTATCAGTGATATTTAATGACAAAGGTTTACAATTTTAATGCTGCACAGTTGATTTATTCCACAAACATATAATCATGTGTTCAACATGTTATTAGAGGAAGAATGAAAAAGTTTAATAGCTCGATGTGATCTTTCAGCACGGGTGTGGAGTTTCAATTGAATGATTTTGATTATCATGTAGTGTGAAGTTTGACAAATAGAGAATTTAATAGAGATAATGACTGTTGTTTGAGGAGGTGTTTTGTCTTGTAATATACTTGTTTTGCAAAACCTCTGTTTTTTGAAAATACGGCTATAATAATACCCTTGCCTTTGCTTTTTATTAAGAAAAATTTGTAAGTTACTCATTTCTGTGTTTAAATTATAAGGTAAAATGTAGGTAGTATTGAAACCGTTATTTATTTATTTTTGTTGAGATTCAAAGCAGTATTTAAATTAATAGAAACTTACAAACAGAAAGGGATGTTAGAAGTCAAGTTCAACTAAAACTTTGTCAGTTGAGAATATGGGTTCAACTGTTAAAAAGAGATATCATTAATTAGTACTTTACTAAAAACGATTTTATTCTGTTTCTCAATTTTAACTGTTTCTAAATCTATCTAATAGGTATATAATATATCTATATAAAAATCAATGCCACTTTTCGAACTCAAGAACGGGGTCACCTATCCAAACCAAATGTTTAGGCTCTGTTTGGACTATTTAGTAGACGGTTTATGTGAAGTTTGCACAAAATTGGTCGAGCGGTTCTTCATTTATCACATTTTTTGTAAAAAATGAATTCAATAAATGGCAGATCTTTTGTTAATGGGTATTTTGCTGTCAAATTGAAACTTTTTTCAGTGTTGAGAGTACAAGCATGTTGTTATGTCATTCATTTTGTTTAAGTGGTTTAGAGAATGGTTTAGATTTACAATTAGACCCGGTAGGTGGCGCTGCTGTCCGGGCACGACAACGTCTGCCAGGTCCGCTAGTATTATTATTAGTGAGTAGTAAGTGAAGCAACCACATACTAAACTCACTGATAAATTGATTGATTGATTGAATTTCATGATGTGAAGCAAACAACACTATTTTAATAATGAGTTTTCAGTGTTATTTTTATTGCAGCTTTTATCAGTTCTGCTATTAAAGTTTCAAACCACAGTGAACTAAATATAATTTAGTTCACTGTTTTTTGGGAATTTACCTAATGCATTGATAAATTAATACATGTAAGATGTTGCCAGTATTAATAAAACTAATAAATATTATTTGAATAATGGCATTCATAATCCCATTGATATTGGTGCAATAACTTATTTTAACACATTAGGTAGTGTCAATAATAAATTCATATCATTACTTGGGTATGAAGTTATTACAGCTGCAAATGCTATAATCTTGAATCATGTTGATAATGTGGCATGTTAATTTTAACTTAGTTGCAGATGTAAAAATTGCCCAGACAGATACCACAATGTTATATATGTATAATTTAATTTATCTAATTTGTTTATACAGGGTGTTTGGAAGGGAGCTGTACATACGCCTAGGGTAGAAACTAGGGATAGTCTGCTACCTACCCCCGCCCATTATATTGACCTTGGCCTCAAGGTTTTTTTTTAATTTAAAATTATTTCTTTACCTTACTACGGTACTTCAGGCCCCATAACTTTTCTTCTCCACAATTTTCTGGTGTAAAATAATTTTTTGCAGGACCCTAAGACTCTAACGATTAAAACAAGACCATTAGCCGACCGGTCCCATGGATAGATTTTGAGCTACAGGTAGTTTTAGTCAAAAAGTCAAATAAAAAATAATAATAAATTAAAAAAAAACCTTGAGGCCAAGGTCAATATAATGGGCGGGGGTAGGTAGCAGACTATCCCTAGTTTCTACCCTAGGCGTATGTACAGCTCCCTTCCAAACACCCTGTATAAGTGTGATGATTATAAAAATTATGGTATTATTTTTTCTTTAATATTTTTTGCATTACTGAACTGATCCTATAATCTTGTTTTGTACATGTGTTATAATGTGTAAGGAAGGAAGTACATCAAGTAAGTTGTTTATGGAAATATTGTTCAGAGGATCTAGGATAAGTATGATCAGCCTATGATGATCCCACTACTGGGTCAATGACCTCCTCTCAATGAGAGCCAGGATCTTTAGGTCATTTAACAGTTGCTCTGCTGTGAAATTAAATCTTGTTCTTGTGATTGAGCAAACAATGACTAAAGATAAATACACCTTTATTTTAGCTGACATGTAAGCTAAAATTTATTTGTTTAAATTATTTTCTTTGACAAAGAGGCAATCATTATCCTTGTAGGAGTTTGTAAAGGCCAAGTGGAGGCGGATAAATATTATCTAAATAAGTTTGAATAGAGTATGAATCAGGTGTGTGAAGATGATTAGACCAGATTGTGAATACTTCTCAAACTAGTATTTAATTATAAAGACAGAAATATTCATAAATAATAATTGTATAATAATTAATTATACACATTGTTGCAACTTTATAATGCAAGATTATTGCAATATGAATTTGAATTGTTATTATCTTTATGATCTAATATTAAGTAATACCAGAACATTCTCATGTAAAGCTATGCTGGGTCTAACACTGTGGTAATAAAATGACAAATTCTCATAGTCAATAACATTAACTGTACCTGTTCTAAGCGTTAAGAAATTAGCAATTTAAATAAATCCAGAATAGGGTTAGACATGACCAGGCAGATGCTTATAATACTCATATTGTATTCAAACACCACAGCATTCAGCAACCCTTTACAATATTAATTAGTTTTATTATTTTTCTAAATAAAGTAAAACAGCAAAAGTAAACTTTTCATGTTACTATTGGATATCTAAACATGGCCATACAACTTGCTCTGTAGAGCGTTGTCTCTCTCGCACGCCGCATACCGGCTATATCTCCATCTCTCTCACTCCCTTCACTCCATGGATAAGAGAAAGTAACAAAAGAAAAATAACACATCCCAGCCTCAATACATAGTAGTAACTGCATCCGCATTTATGGTAACTAACTTACACGTTAGAAATCACCACCAAAACAAATTATATAATTAAAGGTCTGTGAGTCAACAAACAACTACTGTACCATATAACCTATACCCCCCAAATAATTATACATCCAACTTTCGCAACGATGCCGTAATTAAGATATTAATAGACGTTACAAGTATAATCACAGATGTGTACGATATATAAAGTAAACATAAACAGGTAAACTAACCCTTTCTTCATGAGCCACCTCTGTTGGCCCCAGTTGATAAAAGAACGTTCCAATGAAGAAGACACTCATCCATTTTACAATCACTCATCTATTTACACAATTTATATAATTTATGTTTGCACTACTTGTCACAATCAAACTAAAATTCCACTTTTTGCTGCGCTAAACGCAGACGTCATTGACAAACAACCGAAGTGACGAGTTATTGCACGGGATCACATAGTAGATGAAAACACTGCGGATTTTAAGAGCCATTGCATCGATATATCACAAATCTTATCACTTGAGGTTATTACAATACTAATCACTTCGTCTACATCGATTATTTATAAAAATAAAAAGGTAAAAAGCAAAAATTACTCGTAGACAGCACTCACGACGTCGCACACTCACATAACGTAACGTGCGATTTCGTTCACACACACACACAACTAAAGTCAAGGTGACAGTTGGGCGCTAGCGTCGTAAAAGTCGGTCCGAATCCGACTTTATTCTATTTCGCTATTGCAACACTGAGCATACTTTCCGTATTGTACGGAACTTCTTAGTGGGCTTCGGACCGAAATTGATCTAAACTTGGAAGTTTAGAACTATCCCAAATAATTAAAATGATTTTGAGTTAAATATTTATTGTATTCATACTTTGAAAATAACTATTACCTTTGGTTTATAAAGTTTACTTTACCGGACCGGATAGACAAACTTTTTTGTTAGCGACCGTAACCGTTTACGGGTGGAGATAATAAGGAAGTGCGGTGGGCATAAACGAGTTTTCATGATTCCGTGGCCGTGGGTGGGAACTAGTTGAAAATGGGAATAGCAGAACATGGAACTTACATTGTCTTGGGTGACTAAGTATATTTTTTCCTTTTCCTTTGGATTGGAGCAGGGATAGGCAGGCTGTGATGATGCTTCTGTCTGTTATTTATTTATTTTAAACTGTGAAACAGGGTGTAAATACAGGAAGAGATAGGGAGACAGGAGGGTAGGAGGACGGGAGTTGTGCCCGATAGGTAGAAGTCCACAATACCTGTCTGTTCGAAAGATTCCGTTTTCTATGGGGGATGAAGAACTTTACGCCCTATTCTTCAATACCTCCAAATGTATTTTTGTCGTAATCAAATTGACTCGTAACTTTCGGGTTTGAAACTAGATTGGCAAATTATCCCTTGACGTGACCGCTTTGACCAATGCACTAGACGACGGTCCTTAGCTCGTACTTTTTTCCAAAGGGGGTAGGGAGTTGCTTGGTAATTTAACCTGGACTTACCCAGGTTACGATGGGGGTGGGTCGGAGAAAGGAGCAGGAGGAAAAGAGCTTGGGAAGTTCCGATTGAGCCCAGTCAGGCGGTAGTTTTTACGCAAAGAAATGCATACCTATGACATTTTTCATGAAAATAAGTACTTATAGGTTAGCACTGTTATCGCCTTGGTTGCGGTACGCCCATGATTTTATCAAGTTCAAATAATTCTCAAAACTAATAAAGACGAGTAAAGATATTTTGATCACCTAACAAACGTTTTGCTGTTGGTATTCTGAATCCTAAGAAATAATTATTTAGGACTTTCTGAGTGTTATTGGGGGTTTATTCATTTGAAATTTCAACAGTCACGATGTGTCTGCCCGGTTGACTGCAATATACTCGACCTCGATTAGCTGTTCTGGGATTACAGGCAAGATTTGTTATGTTAGTTCGTTTTAATGTAGGAACAACTAGGCGGAGCTCGGAGGTATCAAGTCATTGGCAAATCGGTTTTATTTCCTGTCCGGTTTGGCGTCTCACAATCCGTATTAATTTACATGGGTGCGTTGAATGGATATGTTGCCAAGTTGTTTTCGATAGACGGTGGAGTTCTGCAGCGCTTGGGCGGAGCCCCGCCGTATTCGGCGACCTCTCCTGTCCAGCCCTGGTTCAGCCCATAGGCCGGGGGCGAGAGGAAATGGGACGCCATCGCATGCTTCGATTCGTGACAATTGTTTCATTAATAGGTGCTGGATTAGTTGGGTCGAAAGGGAGAACGTGCGTTCGTCAGGAAGTCGGATCTGCTATAGTTGGCGATTGGCATGGCGCGGCGGCCTGTTAGTAATAATACAAGGGTATCTCCCGGGTTAACTCATGGCAGTATGAGGAAGAGTCAGACTCCTTTCTCTCCATAAAATATGAAGAGTTCTCGTAAAGGAACGATTTTATCACGACCACCTCTGTTGCATCTATCGATTTGAAATAAATAAAACAACCCTTCATTAAATACATAGGTTTTATTAGAAAATGAAAACAAAATCCCTTACACTACCTAAATAAGGCACGACGTGTTCAAACGAATCGTGTGCCAACAGGCGCACAGCTGGGTTCACTGGTCACTTCGCCACACGATAGGGGGAACAGAGATTAGCACACATATGCACGTAGACTTTCACATAAATCAAACAACCCTGTACATACATATGCTGTTTACAAAATATACAATTATAATGCCACTGCGCAACTATTTATTGCTGGTTACACGAAGCTTGCTCACAATACTGTAATTTGACCGGAAAAACATCGATAAACACTAACATTTCTTCTTTAACAGCAACACAAAGCATTTAAAATTTGAAACAAGGACGAATTACTATCGCGCTCACTGGCGAACGACCACGTTTAGCCTCATGTGCGAAGTTATAAGGTTGAAAGTCAAACGACAGTGACCGCCGTAGCACGTCGGTTATACAAATTAACACAAGTCTCTTATCGTCGATATGTTAGAGTTTATATATTTATTTGATTGATATACAAGTGGTAGGAAGCAGAGGATTGATAACATTAATTACGAAGCTTTACAAGAACAGTAACACTGAAATTTACACAATGTACAACAGAATATTTATAAATGTACATAAAATTTGTGCTATCTGTGAAGGTGAGATATAAAATGGCGCAAAATTTTGATATTTTTTTGTAAGTTTTACTATCATATTAAAAATATGTGTCAAATGTGCCGTGTACACAACTTTCTATATTACAATAAGTTAGTATACAAAGGAGCGTAATATTAATAATCGTATATTAATTTTACATCTATAGTATGATTAAATTACATGTCCTATAAATGAATACAATCTCTAAGTTCAAACAAAATGCAAAATTCTTACTATGAAATAAATTACTAAACCAACATTTGATACACTACTCACTAAATTTGTAAATAATAATATAGGAATAATATCTTAATTTGTATGTCTTTGTACCAAATCATGATTTAGATAGAATTTCTACAATTTTGAGCTTCATTGACATGAGAATGGTGCGAGAGAGCATGGATGAGAGATACATACAGTTCACAACAGCTAGAGGTAGAAAATGTCCAACTTTTCATCATCTGAAAAGGTAATTTCGCACCCCTTTTGAAAGACATTAGCAAAATTTTCACGAGAAAAATTTTGTATGCCGAAAATTAAATACAAAATTTTATAAATTAAAATGAACGCAGACATCACATCTCATTCAAAAATGAAATGATTATGAAAACGAGTGAAATTGAAATATAACTTACAGAATCTCTGATATCAAGTTTAAAAAGTTTTAACAAATTATTGTCTCCGCATTACTGATACGTGCCCAAATTGCTTGTTCTCCGAATTGGTCAATACTACACTAATGTTAGGGTTACCAGTGTCTAATACTTAGGTAAAATATTACCAAACAAATGGTTAAAAAGTTTTTTAGTAAAATCCAATTTTTTTTTGGATTTTCTACATTTACCTAGGCAGTACAAAAATTTGAAAGACACCGTGTTTTTATAGTTCATCAGTCATGTTATGTGTGTACTATAATTTAGTTATTGCTAGGGTCTCCGCCCCAGCAGGTTGGCACAACAGGCTAAATGTCAGTAGTGGTCGATGTCGGCCGTCGGCGCGACTGAGTATACTGACGGTGGTCTGTGGAATAAAATTGTTGTTAATACGGTTAGTAAGTTATACTAAGGCCTATTACGTGGACAGACTAAAATACATGCCGTGATATGTGTTCTTTAAGTGTGAGTTTTATTGGGCAGTTAATTCATTAGAAATTAGATTGCTCCCATTCAAATTTATTCCTTGTGGTATTAAACAATTAATGATAGTAAAATTTTCTAAAAACCGAATTGATTTTTGGATTGGTAACATTTATGTTTCAATGCATGCGATATTAATAGCGTTTTCCCCCAAAAATAAAAACCGAACGAGATCAGCACATCTTAAATGACGTTCAAGACCTATCAGTGACATTATTAATAAATTGGTGATGTCCGTCTTTACTCAGACTAAGGCCTCATTTACGGAGACGCGGGGCATCGCGCGGCTTTTTGTGCGTTTTTAATTCAAGCACATGGCGATGTATGAAATCGGCACCGATTTCAAACGACGATTTTACGAGAAGCGATTTTTCGCTCGTTGTTTAAAATGCAGCGTTCGTTGCGGTGGACCCGCCTCTCAGTAAATGAATAAAATAGCAAGCGACGAGCCTTCTGCACGCGCCGCGCGACGCATCGCGTCTCCGTAAACGAGCCGTAAGGGACCTCACGCGCTAAGCGGCCACAACCACGTCTTAAGAAAACGAAGAAGAGCCCGTAGAAGCTTCTCATCATCATTCTATTGTCGTTATCCCAATTCATTTAGGGGCAGCGCAGATGTCTTTATCTTCAGTACTACTCTATTGTTTCTGTGAGAGGATGAATGACAGATGTTTTTTTCTTGTGCTTGTTCTGAAAGATGATACCCGAAAAGAGACGTTTTCTTGTTAATTTTAAGTATTTTTTTTTTCATGGATTTTTTTTCTTGCATTATTATATGTTTTTCTCCAAATAAATTACCCGTGAGGCCGCAGAAGATTCTACCCGGAAGAAAGTTTAATCCGACCTGTCGATCAATCGGTCATGCGACAAATCGTGGTAGTGGTCATGTAGTGCTTAAAGTCATGTTCTGTATAGCTATTCACAAACAATTGAATCGGAAAATGTCGTATGTCTATCTTTTTTTCGCATTACGAGTGCGAGCAAGATAGGCATACGACATATTCGTTTGCTGAAGTGGTGTGTTTACCGCAGCGCACGTCGCGGCGCGGGGAGGCGGGAGGGGCGCGGTAACGCTGATACTCGCGTGTCGTTGCTTGACGCTGGTCGCGGCTGGTCCACTACTGGGGCTGGAAAGATAATTGTGTTTTATTAGCGGACCTGGCAGACGTCGTACTGCCCGAACAGTAGCGCCACCTACCGGCTCCAAGACAGCAAAATCCCCATTAACAAAATGATCCGCCATTTATTGAATTCATTTGTTACAAAAAATGTGAATAATGAAGAACCGCTCGACAGATTTTGTGCAAACTTCACATAAACCATCTACGAAATAGTTCGAACAAAGCCTAAACTTTTGGTTTGGATAGGTGAGCCCGTTCTTGAGTTATAAAATTACAACGAAAAGTGGCATTGATATTTTTATACAGGGTTATTTCTAAAACACCGTTAACCTTGCAAGACATACAGTCTTGCAAGGTTAACGGTGTTTTAGAAATAACCCTGTATAAAAATATCAATGCCACTTTCCTCACTATCATCATAATCAACAACTTTTGTTCTATGATTTTTTACAAAACATAATACATTTACCAAAAACAAAAGTTCAAGATTTCGTTGTCCTATCTAACACATTTCAACTCTGTATTTTGCTGTACCTACCTACGCCTCTCGCGCACTGTCGTAACTCGCTACGCTACGATTACCCCGCCGCCCTTACCCCGCTCCCCTCGCTATTGTACTATCGTTTTCTTTTGCTTCGCAGACTTGGTAACATTTAGAGCGTACAATTTAAATATTTTTATTTTTGTAAGTAAATCTGATGAAATAAAATGATGAATTTTTAAAAGTCATAGAACAAAAGTTGTTGATTATGATGTTAGCAACTTAGTCCTGAGAGGTTAATAGTGTTTTACAAATAACCCTGTATATTGATTAATGATTAGAGGTTAGTGAGGAAGTTTTTTTTTTTTGAATGGGCCTTCTTGAGCTAAATGTTGTCCTGAGGGCAGAGATGAGGTCGACGATGGAACGAGCTTACTCCAAAGAAGTCTAATATTAACTCGCAACTAAAATAAACGTAATCCCCGAATGGTTAGGCAGAGGTGTAGCTATTAGTACACCCACATTTCGCCAGTTATGTTTAAGTCGCATGTAATAGGGGGCGAGCCTATTGCCATCAATCGGGCACAAATCCGGACTCAGTGGGTGCTACTGAGAAAATCCAGATAGAAAAACCCAATAACACTGCGCGACCAGGGAATCATTTCCAGGACCTTATGCATAGCAGTCGCGCTTGTGACCATTAGACCAACGAGGCAGTCGACCTTCAACTTATCGTAATAATACCTTTTTTAGCATGACATTGCTTCAGTTAGATATGCTATTAGATGCAAATAATCGAGAAGTATAGCTGACGAAGGGAAAAGCCAGTTGCTTTTTCCGAGTTGGAATGCAGAAGATGATTCAATCAAAATCAAAATATTTTTATTTCACATAGGCCTACAAGGGCACTTGTAAAACGTCGACAAAAAGGTGCACGGTTTGGTGCATTGGTCGATTCCTAAGGAGAAGAACCGGCAAGAAACTCCAAAGGTTTCTCTTTTAACCTTTTGATATGGTTTAGTTTAAAAATATTTTCATTTTACAGTAATTTTCAGCATTAGTATTTAGATATGGGGGGACAACGTTGGCCTGACAATAAGACGAAAGGATACTCCACAAAGAGAGAAAAAAACATAATAAGATAAAAAGTTAACAAAAGTTAACAAGCGTCAAGGGGCCGCGGGTTGTACACTAGTTATCGCGGCCTCGACATAGAGGGCGAAGAAGGAACATGGGTGGTTTTTAGTCAGTAGAAGTCTGACACTCCCTTTCGCTCTGCCCAAGAGCGGAAGGGGTTATTCGATGATTTTACACCCGCCAAAAAAAAAAAAGAAGGGATCTACAAGGCCTACAATGTTCACACATTCACAAAACAATCCGTAAAAAGAATCTATACAAAGATATGAGAATAATTATTATATTATGTAGAATATACTCACGTTGTGGCTTACACTGTACGGGACCGGAGGCAGGCCTCGTCATGGTGTTGGTACGTTGAAGTTGTGACGGGGCTGCTATTGAGTACGGCCTTGTCACGGGTGGCTGTAAAACGTCACACTGACATATAGACGGTGAGCTATTTAGTAAGAGATATTGAACCTGTGTTGGATATGCAACCTTCGGTTAAACGCCGAAAGATGAAAATTCTACAACAAGTTTGATGTCCCTTATGTCACTCGATATTAAGTGACTTTTTTCGAAACAAAAGACAATATTGAGTGATCAGATTTGGGTACGCTGCGTGAAGTGCTGTTTAAACAAATAGTGAAGACCTTTTACGAAAATAATAAATATCATAACCTAAATCATCACATGAATCAGCAAAGTTCAAACCTAAATACCACAGCAGCGCCACTGCGCCATCTCTTGAAATCTGAGAGAACTACGACGACAAGATACGACTGAGCATTGATCGAATTGCAGATTGAGCTGAGTCGGGAATTTGTTAATAGTACAGCAGGGCGGCACGAGAGTGCGCTACTAGTACCAAACACTAACAGTAACATTCTTTATCATGGAAGAAGTTCTGCAAGCACTGCAAAAAATACAAAAAGAACTAGACGAACAAAAAATAACTATCCAGAAAAGCGGGGAACACGTAACGGAACAAGTAACGCAAAATATTAATAATATTTTAGACGAGAAATTTAAAACGTTGGAAGAAAAGTATGAAAACCTCAAGGATAAATTGGATAATCAGGAAAAAAGATTATATTTCCTCGAAAAACAGGCCAGACAAAGAAATATAGTCCTATTCGGTCCAAAGGAAAGTGAATCATCATACTCCGATTTAGAAAATATTATTATAAATTTCATAAATGAACACTTCACTATAAAGATAGACCAAAGGGACATACAGGAGGTCAAACGAATTGGGAAAAAAGGGGAAAGGCCAAGACCAATAATTATCACTGTGGCAACACTTGGTATAAAAATAGCCATATTCAAACAGAAGAAAGTTCTTGAGGATACCCCCTATTACATAAAAGAAGACTATCCAGAGTATGTCTTAAACAAAAGGAAGGAGCTACAAGAGCAAGTGAGAATTGAAAAAGAGAAAGGAAACTCAGTTAGAATCAAATATGATAAAATAGTAATAAGGAAAAAAAACTCAAATCCATCAAGTAATAATAAAAGAATGCTATCAAACTCCCCTGAAGGTAATACTAGCAATACCACATGCATAAACCCTAGCGATGAACACAAAACGCAGGCCAATAAGAAAAATAAAACAGGGACTTCCATACAAAGATCATCCAGCCTATCGGAGGGGCCAATAAAACCGGGTATATTGAACTTCTTCCATACAAAGCACCCAACTAACACATCGAAAAATCAGGAAAACAAAACTAATAATATATAACAATTAAAGACCCCCTCTCACGAGCAAAACTACACTGAAAATAAGCCAAAAACTAAACATCTTCCAAGCCGGCTGGTCACCGTGGAAGATTACGACCACAACCCTCCAAAGATATCACCAAAAGATGATGAAGAAACGTCAAAAAGGAAAAACAAACAACTCTACATACTAACCTACAATGTAAGAACTCTGCTTGCACACGAACGAATCATAGAATTGGAAAAAGCATTAACAAATATAAAATACGACATAATAGGTATATCAGAAGTTCGGCGCCTCGGAAATAACATAAAGGAATACAAAGAATTTATTCTATGCAGTACAGGACAAACACAGGGAAAATATGGAGTCGGTTTCATAATACAAAAATATCTGAAACAATATGTGGAAAGTTACATCAGCGTCTCTGAACGCGTAGCCCTGCTAAATCTGAACATACCAGGAAAGAAATTCACTATCATACAAGTATACGCCCCAACAGAAGCAGCAGACGAAGAACAAGTAAATATTTTCTATGACACTGTCTATGAGGCAATGGATAAAGCATACGAAGATTTTATTTTGATGGGTGATTTTAATGCCAAAATTGGCAAACCACTAAAAGATGAATACTTAGTAATGAAACAGTACGGATATGGAACAAGAAACGCACGAGGTCAAAGACTTATTGACTTTGCTATGGAAAACAAGCTAGCTATCATCAACACCTTTTATAAGAAAAAAGATAAAAGAAAATGGACATGGCAGTCACCAAATGGCCAACATAAGAATGAAATAGATTTCATACTGTCTAACCAACCTCATTCATTTCAAGACATTGAGACACTAAGTATAAACTTTACATCAGACCACCGACCACTCAGAGCCAAAATATCGCTTACTAAACCGGTGAAAACACGAACCAGGTTTGTAAATAAACAAAACAGTATACTCAAAAATGAAGAAGAAATACAAATTTATAAGGATTACTTGGAAACTGAAATATCCCTACTCCACACCGAAACTAATGTGACAGTACAAGACTACTACGACAAAATAATAAAGAATATAACAGACAGTTTACAAGTCGCACGAACTTTACATTCAACAAAAATGCGCAGTGCACTTACAGAAAATACAGAGAGACTTTTAAAACGAAGACAAGAGTTACAAAGAACCAAAAATAAAACGCAAACAATGAAAAATGAACTCAAAGCTCTATACAAGCTAATAAGCAAATATATAAAAAGAGATTATAAAAATCATAGAATGAAAATCCTTCAGAAACATTTAGAACAAAGTGGAAGTTTAAAAAAGGGATATAAAGAATTACGGACAAACAAGACATGGATTGAGGGTTTGAAAGAATCGGGAGACATCGCTTATAACCGAAAAGACATAATTAACATTGCTACATGTTTTTATACAAAACTATATAGTAAACCAGACCTAGCCATAGACACGAACCACATTGATATTGACAACATCGACTTTGAAACGGCAGAATCCCACATAGAATCAATAGACTGTACAGAAGTAATTGAAACAATAAAAAGACTTAAACCAGACAAAAGCCCAGGATCAGACAACATCACTAACGACGCCATAAGAACCGCCTGCTTCATACTAGCTGCTCCACTAACGAAATTATTTAATTTGATCCTTGATACTGGTACCACACCTTCACAATGGTCTGAATCTAACATCATCTTGCTATACAAGAAAGGAGACCCAAAAGACATCAGCAACTACCGGCCGATAAGCCTTTTACCAAGTATTTATAAACTTTTCTCTACAATAATCAACCAAAGAATTAGTACAACATTAGAGAAAAGTCAACCCATTGAACAAGCGGGATTCAGAAAGAATTTTTCTACTATAGACCACATCCACACATTAGAACTGATAATTGAAAAATATCAAGAACAACAGAGACCGCTGTATATCACATTCATTGATTACCAAAAAGCTTTTGACTCAATCTCACACGGAAGTATATGGAACACTCTAAAAACCCAAAATATAGAGCAAAAATACATAATTATACTCAAACACCTATACAGTAATTGCTCTAGTAGAGTCAAACTGGAAACCATTGGCCAAAGCTTTCCCGTGAAAAGAGGAGTTAGGCAAGGAGACCCCTTATCCCCAACAATTTTTATTGCGATATTAGAATCTATCATAAGCAAATTAGACTGGAGAAATTGTGGTTTATACATCCAGGGTAAATACTTAAACCACTTACGATTTGCGGACGACTTGGTTTTACTATCGGAATCGAGCCTACAACTGCAATATATGATAGACACCCTACACAAAGCAAGCAGACAAGTGGGATTAGAAATGAATATTACTAAGACCAAACTCATGACCAACTTTAAAAAATCAAAAATAACAATCGAAAAAGACCCTTTAGATTATGTGGATCGGTATATATATTTAGGAAAACAAATTGGATTCAACAGGGATAGCAATGAACTAGAAGTAGAGAGAAGAGTAAAACAAACTTGGAAAAAATACTGGAGTTTCAAGGAGATATTTAAAAGCGACATGCCCATCAGGTTAAAGAAAAAAGTTATGGACTCTTGTCTCATTCCTTGTCTGACGTATGCATGTCAAACATGGAAGTTTACCAAAAAAACAAGTAATAAAATAAACACATGTCAACGAGGAATGGAACGTAGTATGTTAAACATCAGGAAAATACAGAAAATAAAACACGCTAAGATAAGATCTAAAACAAAAGCAATAGATGCTCTCAACTACAGCCAAAAGTTGAAGTGGAAATGGGCCGGGCATATAGCACGTCTTATAGATCATAGATGGACAAAAACAGTTACATCATGGAAAGGCCCATCGGGCAAACGATATAGAGGAAGACCGTTCACTAGATGGGACGACGATATTAAAAAAATTGCTGGTCCGCAATGGCAACAAATAGCCCAAGACCGAGAGAAATGGAAAGCTTTGGAGGAGGCCTTTTCCTGAGGGGGGTTCCAGTGCAATAAAATGCCTACCAACTGATTTAGTAATAATTAGATATTAAATATATAATATTAAGTTAAGTTATATAGCTATATTAAATTAAGTTCTTGTTAATTAAGTGTAGGTAGATACAATACATTTTTAAGTTAATTTGTAAAACTGGAAATATAAGGCTTTTTTATTTTTATTTTTTTATTTTATTTATTATGTCACTCACTGACATTTAGACGGTAAGCTGTAGGCCATCGAACCTGTTAGATATTCAACCTTTGGCTTAGTACCGAAAGATGGAAATTCAACAAAAAGTTCAATGTACCTTATGTTACTTTACATAGATAGAAAAGTTATCGTTGCGTTTTATTAAGAGTGAGCCTTATACCACACATGTTTTTAGTTACCTGGACCAGTTTGTTAGACATAGATATAAAAGGACAACATAGGTGGTGCATTGTGAAAATATGAAGATTAAAATCGAAGGTGTCTTGTTTAGATAAAGAATTATTAGAGAAAGAGTAAAAGAAGGACAAAACTGTGTGAAGCAATAAGTCAAGAACATATCAAAATGCAGGTTGCCTGAATAGGTAAGATAAGAGTTTTGATAGTAAGGAAACTTTTTCTTTCAGGCAAATTAATAACAAATAATAAAAATGCTACAGTTATCATAATACCCAGCACTAAAACATCTCAAGCCGCTTTCAAACTGACTTTGAAAAAGCCTTTAAGCAAGTGCGGCTTAACCTAAAGATCGACCAAAATGGCAGTTACTATTAAGCCACCAAGTTATAACTTTACAAAACAATCTGTTCATGCCGATTTTATTTTCATTCCAAGAATTTATCGAAGAGCTGGGGCGCAAGCCTAATCACTACAAGCCAAAGCGACAACGCATTCCATAAAGCGGTAACATGAACAAGCTTGTTCACAGCGCATACGCATGTGTATTCGGCATCAATTAACCATTAACCATATAACATTCAATAACTGTATATCTTGTACACAATGGCCAATTTTCAAAGCATATAGTAAGTAATTTGATCAACATGCAGAGTTAGCGATCGAGAAAGCATTTGTTCTTCTTGTTCCGGCACGGATCATTCAAATGAAAATGATGACTGGTCCTTTTCATACGCTCCGGCTGCCAAGGACTGGTGTAAAAGTGCACACAACTGAGTACTTGACATCATCAATAAATTGATAAACTTTTTTTGAGCTATAAAACGCAATTCCTCTATAAACTTTGTAAGGCAACAGCTATCTGTGACGACACAAAGTCACCAACTCAATGACGCTACTATTTATTGATTTCTAAGGTAAAAAAAATCAAAGTTAAAAGTAAATTGCCGATTAATTGGCATTTCAGGCTTTAAACTAAACGTATTATTAAATTAAAGAAGCTGTATCTTGCAATTATTGGTGTATGGTGTCAAATACCCAACCGACTCATCAATTCCTCCCGCGACAGACCATCCGGTAAGTGGACGGCCGGAGCATGTGAAAAGGGACTTATATCCCAACGTTGGCCACTGTGTACACGAGTGTGAAATAAATAGTGGACACTCACAGGTAAGTGGTGGCTTCGCATGGAGACGGGCAGGCCGCAGGGCGCCGCGCGGAGCTGTCCGTGAGTTAGTGACGCCGTTAGTGCGGCCCGGGGTAACACGTTCAAAGTGGACCCGCAGGGTTAGGGGTGATAGGGGTTAAGTTTGTTAACGAACACTGCATTTTCAGTCAGGTTTAAATGTGAGATCACTGGGACCTTTTACATTTTTGTTCAGTTGTCCAATCTCATAACATAACATATAATCCCCGAAGTTAAGGCAGAAGTCTACTTTATGATACGCCCACAAATCAGTCAAATCCCTTAACAATTAATTTGAAATTTTGATATATCAGTTTGACAAATAAATTATAAGTTTAACTGAGAATAAAAAACTTGAACTTCTGGTTTTCAAAAGAGTATTTCCGTCCTGTCTTCTTGATACAGAAATGATATTTATTTAGAAATGGACAATTTGGAAAAGTGCTAGTAGATAATTATAGCAGAGTAAAATTTGAAAAAATACAATCTGAATCAATATATAAAAATCTTTCGATATTTGCCGGAAGACGTGAATATGTGAAATATTGATAATATTTCACAAAACATTGGAAGTTATATTGGAAGCCAAAAACTCAGGCCCGCATTGAACGAGTTAACAATATATTTAAATGTATAATATTAGTTATTCACGTTTAATAAATGTATGAATTACACCATTATGGACACATTTTAGACACAATTGAAATGACAATAAACATTTAACATTAGAACAAAATATTATTATAGCTGTTTTACCGACACCAATTATTAGACATGTAAACAAAAAAGAATATTTTAGCTTGGTCGAAGAAATAAATAAAACCTTTAGACTCATTATTATGAAATAAACAATATTATGGGCTTTTCTTGACTCTTCGGAAGCCCATAGAAATAATATAAAAGTTATTCCAGTATTTAGATCAAATAAATTGAATACGTCGTACGACTTTTAGTGTTATATTCAAAGTATTATTCCTTATTTAAGTGCCCAAAATCTAAAAAATAAAAACATTCGTAAAACCCATTCCAAAATTTCAATATCACATAAGCGCCAAATAAAATAAAACCCTGTCACATTTCACTTTAAAAGAAGCACAAAACTTTAGTAAATGTCTGTGTCCCAGCTGTGGGAACGCTAAAGCTTATCATGGCCAATGTACTTACATCTCTAGGTGCAACCAGCTGGCTCTGTGGTCGCGGTCGAAGAGTCTCCGTGCCTTGCCTTACTAACGCTGGCGTGGGAGGAATCTCGGTTTTGTCTTCTACTTTCTGAAATGTTACATGTTAAGGTGTGATAGAAAAGTGCATACATTCAGCATATCATGCGCTGCATGCTTGAAAGTAACAAGATTTGTGCAGACGGGGTAGATTGACGCAAAAGGGGCTTCAGGCAGACGGAGTAGGTTGCAAGAGGTCATGGCAGAGTCATGCTTTGAGAAGAATTTGCTACCAAACGCGGTAACTAGTAACTGAGGACGCGAACGGACAAAAACTTTAAGATTCAAGATACATTCTTAATTTGTCTACACTAATATTATAAAGAGGAAAGATTTGTTTGTTTGTTTGTAACGAATAGGCTCCGAAACTACTGGACCGATTTGAAAAATTCTGTCACCGTTCGGAAGCTACACTATCCCCGGGTGACATAGGCTAGTATGAAATATAGTACTTACAACTGAAAAAAAATACTTCATATATGTATTTCGGTTTAAGTGTTCAAACCAATGTACATACAGTTGCTGTAACGCAGCACTATTTAAGATGTCTTAGAACTCAGGTTTAGTCCAATTCGATGAATCAATCACCTAGAAAATCAGCTGCAGAGACTGCTGTGGCCCGCTGATAGTATAGTTTGTAGTTGCTAGTATAGTTTCCCAAGTGAAATAATACCTGATGATGTCCAACAGTGATGATATAAGACTCAGTGGACACAGGCGGCACGGGCGGCGCACTAGCGGTAGGACTCAGCGCTGGGTTGGAGGCGTACACGTTGCGTCGCATCATGCTGCGAGTGGCCGGTGCCAGGCCGCGCGTCGCCACGCCTGAGCCTGTCGCGGCTGGTGGGCCTGGAACGTTATGAACTGTACAGTTGGATTGCCATTATATCCTTCGCTCTGGATGGACTGAAGTGTATGCCCAGAATTTGGTGATTGTTGAAAAAGTTGAACCAATATACACATTGAATACGCTTTCGCATTAGGATACTATGTGTATGATTACTGGGTTTGTATAACTTAACTTTATAAATAATCTATTTAACACAGATTTCAATCATTAGATATTACTGAGAAAAGCTAGCATAAACAAATCACATGAAAGAAAAAAAAACTGCTGTTTTAAAAGGGCAACCTGTTTGGAAAAACCGGTTTTTGTTTAAATTCCTGATGACATGTTGGCTCCACATACAAATTTTTCATTCAGTTCAGAATGATGTACTGAATACGTGATGTACGTTGATGTCCCTCTTCCAAACCGTTTACGGTTTTGCGATATCATTTTTAACCGACTCCCAAAAGTAAGAGGTTCTCAATTCGTCGGATCTTTTTTGTTTTTAGACTTCTTATGGTAAATCTCTCTATGGGTTTAATTGTTTTTGTCATAAAATTGAAGTGCTGACACAGTTACAAATAAAATAACAATGAGATAAAAAGCATGTTCAACTTACCACCAGGTATCCTGCTTAGTTCCCTATGTGAACTGTATTGCCTAAGTTTTGACGTCGGCAAACTTGTTTTCCTTGGAACTGCCGCCGGTGGGATCATATTACTGTATGATGCTAAAATAACATAAAATATGAACTAAAATAAATAAATGTATTATGAAGTTTGATTTTTATGTTTGACCAAATAAATTGTGACAAATGATTCAATGTAAACGGATTATGGACTGTGCATCTAAATCTTTCATGTATAAAATACTGATTTTAAATCTATATTTTTTATTTCTGTAAGATCCCGAAATAAATAGCGCTTTACTACGTTTATTTCATAAAAAAATGTTATAGAAACGAAAATGGCCATAAGCACCTACCTACCCTCACTGGAACGGCGCGTTTTCGTTTCTGTACCGAATCACGTAAAAATACGTTTAACCAATCAAATATCGTTTTCACAAAAGCGTCGATTCGGAAAGTCATATGTCTATCTCGCTCACTTTGGTAATACCACAAAAAGATAGACGTACGACCTATTAAATCGAAGCGATTGTGTTCCCTTCATGTAAGTAATAAATTCAAACCCCATACATACGTCCAGAACTCGGAGTAATCATCCTAGTCGGTTTCGGCACCACACTAGGCGCAAACATCTTCTTCTCCGGACTAGCTTTACCCGCCATAATATCCCTCTTCACCGCCGACTTCTTCACCATCGTCGCACTATTGATAACAGTTGTATTGTGCATATCGTAAGTCCGCTCCATTCCCGTAGAGTTAGCTTTAGTGATAGCGGCGACCGTGTACGACTTATCGTCGATCATATCGTAGATTGGGGATATCGTATTGTGCAAGTTTAGTAGGTCGTGTTTTGTTCCTTTCCGTAGTGACATAAGCGGTGTGGAGGCGACTTGTGGGCCTGCAATGTGAGATTTTGTGTGACCAATCAAGCTATGCAAAAAAATGTAAGCTGATATCTCTTTGTACGGGAAACTCACACAATGCGAGGTCAGGTTATACTGGATGTTATAAGTCACCATGTGTACAATGTGCTTTTCCAAGCTTTTGAAAGCATAGATTAACTTCGTCCAATATTATGCAAAGAATTTTCATCGGCATCCCACTATTTAGATGGTGCGAGTATATCTCCAAATGGGGAGAACGAAAGGCATTATCAGACATTTTTAGTTGTTCATATTTCATGAACAACTAAAAAACCCCATAAGTTCTATCACAACCATTAGCGGGGGACATACTCCTCGATACACATGAGTCCATTGTTTTTAAATACTATGAATCAGGAGTATATTAAAAAACATTGGCATCCCTAAAACACCGTTATAGTCCATTATCATGATATCCCGAACATTGCAATCTCCCTCCAAAATCAATGGTTTCCCGCAGCCTTTGGCAGTGTATAATGAGTTCAAGATTCTGATAAAAGCATGAGAATCTTGCACTTATTACATCCATCCCAACCACTATTTTCCATACCCTTGTGACCTTTAAACCGTCCCCGAATACGTCCCTTCCCCCCCTCCATTATCCCATCCGATTGTGACCATGACCCATGTATTTATAAGCGTATTTAAATTAAGTAAGTGTACGTACGTGTATCATGCGCAGGCGCGTCAGGCACGCTGTCGGGCGGACTGGACGAACTGAAGGTGCCCGTGTCCGTGCTCTCGCTTGAACCTACCATCGCTCGCTCTTGGGAGCCCCAATCCTGCAAACAAACGTGATAATTGGTCAGAGATTTGTTGAAGTGTAAAGGAATTATCATGTTTTGGAATAACAAACACAGTGTTATACGTGGTGCTTTTTTTTTGACAAGTGATTGTGGAGTAAGTATAGTCCATAAAAACTAACTTGATAAAATTACAGCTGCCAATTGAATGGAAGAAAGAGGAGTAATTATTACATATTATGCATATTTATGCAGTCCGTATTAAACGCTATGTAAATATGGGTATAAATTAAACCATAAAACATAGTTGAAATAAAATTCTCATCTTAATTATTATGACAGTTGTCATTTTAGCATGGCCTCCTCTGTATGAGAGGGAATGGGTTTTAAATAATAATCCACCATTCAGGCCCAGTGCATATTGACATGTTGAATGATTTTAATATAACGTAGCTGAGATTATGAATTAAGGAAACATTGTAAACCTTCTAATCTACACTAATATTATAAAGAGGAAAGATTTGTTTGTTTGTTTGTTTGTAACGAATAGGCTCCGAAACTACTGGATCGATTTGAAAAATTCTTTCACCGTTGGGAAGCTACACTATCCCCGGGTGACATAGGCTACTTTTTATTCCTGTATTCCCACGGGAACGGGAACTACGCGGGTGAAACCGCGTGACGTTCGCAAGTATTATATATTTGTTTAAAAATAATCTACTATTCCAGTGTGTACTGCGGTGATAGTGGCCATAGAAATGTATACAGTTAATAAAAAAGTTTACATTACATACCCGATGATCATGCTGAAGCGTCCTATCCCCGACATCAATTAAATTAAGCGTAGCCGAATTAATATCTATAGTCTGATTATCATCTGTCTTCATATACACAACGGTTGTGTCCATAGCGCTCGCTTTGGGCGAAAGCTTCTTAAACGTAGCATTTCTTTTAGGAGTTTCTCTAGTCGGCGGTTCGTCTTGTCTGTCGAAACCATTACCGTTTAGCACTCTCCGTCTTGACAGCAGTTCTGAAGCATTCTCCATACTTTGCCGCGGCACTGTGATAACCGTTTGATTCGGTAACTGAATAGTTTTTATAGGGGATGTGTCTACAGGCGGTGGTATTGATTTCTCCGGTTCGGTTGGTAGCGCTTTCCTAGCTAAAGACAGCTTCTGTCGAGCTTGAATTATTTCATTCAATTCTTGCTTTCCTAATGTCACATTCAGACTGTTCCTACCGACATCTTCAGGCTTTGGTAACCCCATATCTTTGTAGAACGTATCGTCAGTTTCAAAGTTTTCTTTCTCAGCGTCATTGTCTCTTCGACTAAACCTATTATTAGAGTAGTGTAAGGTGATCGGTTCAGCCGAATCAGCTGACGGTGGATTACGGCTAACGATTTTCGGCGAGTCCTTCTTATCAGAATTTTCGTTTAGAATTTTCGCTGTGTCGATTTGGCATGCTTCTTCGCGAGATTTGGTGTAGGACTCTGAGTTTCGTATGGCGGAATCTCGTCTTGTGTAGCTGTTGTATAGTTGGCATCTAGGTCTTGCAGAGAGGAGTTTTTCTGATGTTTCTAGATGAGTGAAGGTTGCTGAGGAAAATATGTTGGAGTCTGTGCTTTCTTTGTGAGGTTTGGATGTGTTGGAGATGACGTAAGATGAGTTGACGGAGCTGACGAGAGATGGCGGTAGTGAGTCCATGAGGCTGTCGTTGTCAGGGTAGGTTGTTTGGGAGAGGAAGCTGGTGCTCATGTCTTTCTCGTCGAGGATGCTGAGCGTCATGCTTGTCATCATTGGATCGATACTGTCACGACCTGACAATGGAAGACCTGGAAAAATATTATAATAATTATGTTAGTATAACTTACTAGTAATTAAAAGAGAAATAAATTTTGGATGACTTGCTATTTCTGCACATTTAAAGACGCTACTGGGGCAAACAAACAACTAGATTAAACAATTATAAAATATAGCGCTTTTAAAGTTGTAATTTAGGAGTATTTTTCTCGATTTCTCTAACTTGTAGAAAATAGTAGTCCTAATAGAGAAGTCTGGATAAGATGCTGTGAAAAAAACTTGGTTCAATGTATCCGTGTTGGAGACTTAGAACCAAGTTTTTATTCGTTAGTATAGAAGATGCTTTATTAATGACGAATTTTGTATTAGTAGTATTTCTAAAGTAAACAACACCGCCAAAGTACTTCCCTATTCGAGCAGGTTATGTGAGTAGGTATTGTATGCAGTGAGGCGGTAACTTGACGGATGCTTGCGTAACGCAGCCCTGAATGCATAACATATGTAAAGTACACTATGGCTGCAATCCTTGCTACGCAACTAAACATCACGACTGTAATCCCCGTAAAGTAAGGCAGAGGTGTACCTAATAGTAAACCCCTATGTTGCCAGTTATATTTAAATCTCATATAATAGGGGGCGACTCTATTATCATCAACTGGTCACGAATCCAGTCTCCGTGGTACTTGGAATTTCTTGATAGAAAAAGGAGTTTACCCGACTCGGGAGTTACACCCAGGAACTCATGCTTAGCAGTGGCGCTAGCGACCACTCGATCATCGAGGCCGGCGAGGAGAACATTTTGTCTCATACAAAAAATTGTTTGTATTGTACATTAAATGATAAAAGTATCGCGAATGGGAAATCACATCAGTAATCACAGAGAAATTGGTGTGCGCATACATGACAAAAAAGAACCTGGTGGAATACATAACCTCTTCATTTTGTAGAAGTCGGTTACAATATTCGGATACAAAAAAAAAATTGTTTTCGTTACCTGAATCCCTATGCGAAGGCATAGACTTCCTGCTCTCAATGGACTCGGCGTTGAATGTTCCAGAACTTTCCATGAGCAGTGACGACACGAGGCTGGGCGGGGACATACGCATGAGTGACTCGCCGCTCTGGTACATGTTCAGACTCGGACGCTCGTTCATCATGTTTGAAATGCCTCTGGAAATTTATGAAGACTGTTAAGTTTGAGGCTTACGTATTATGAAGTATACCAGACCATATTTTGCTATTGTGAACAATGGTAATTAAGTTGGTGACATATAAAAGACTGAAGCCGGATCTTTATTTGAGGTTATTTGAGATGCAGTGGAAGTTAGAAAAAATTAAAAGATATAAACAATATGACGAGACAGTTTTTAATCAAGAGACTATACTCCCGTCACGAGTACCTATCTAATGATAGATGTTAAGATTTGTTGCATGAAATAACAGTATAATTAAACATTTGAACATTAAGTAAGATTTAAAAGTCTTTTAAGCAATCTCAAAACAGATTCAAGCTTCATGAATAAAAGCGAGAGACCACACCCTAAGCCAATAACATTCCAAAGCTTAGAAGCAACATGAGCACAAAAACCGGACGCTACCGACATTAGAAAGCATATAATATAACCTAAAACAGTGCAGCGCCAGATTCTGCGCAGACGCAACACCGTGACTGCTCCTTTGTATGAGCGCCAGTTGGAGGTATAAACTGAATATCCACCTGGGTAAACATCATGCAAATCTGTCAATAGGACAGGCCAGTTGGGTTGATTTATACTAATATTATGAAGAGATATTTGTTTGTATGTTTCAATTTAGGGGCTAATCTCTGGAACGCTAACGATATAATCCTAAAAAGTCTTTCAGCAGAAAGCTACATTAGTCGTTGGTGCTTTATTTTGTATTTATATCATATTAGGCGAGCTATCACAATTTTAGCGGGCGAAGTGCTAGTAGTCAATATTATAAGTTTATATATCAGTAAAGCTCCATACAAACTTAACATAGTTAGAATGGACACCACGAACTAAATCGCGTCACGTCGCGCGTAGTTGGTGGTACGGTTGGCGCTGTGGCTGAGCGATGGCCTGTTGAGCTGCGTGTAGCAGGTTCGATTCGTAGCAATCGTTGTAGCATACAAATACTAATAGCAAGTTTACTACTACTACGAGTTCCTGGGTAGCATGCATTATCCGGGTGTCCCAGATAATGAATACAAATAGATAAGCAGGCAAGACGCGTATTACCAGTACATTAATTCGGTTAATTAAAGTTTCTCAATCAGTAATAAAATAATTTATGACTGATTAAACTTAATCAGACACCGCTTTAATCATTTAAACATGAGTGACGCTTTCTTTCTAGACAATAATTTATCTTTTAAAGACTCAATCAAGTTAATCTTTGGCCGTCATCATCAAGATTATAATATTGAAACTTTCAGAAGTCTTTTGCAGCTAATATTATTTAAATATTCAAGCCAGAATCACACAGAAAGTGGGTATAGGTAGGGTCGGGTCGGGTCCGCCACGTGAGAAACGCGTACGCTCTGTGTATAAGTTATCGTCATACATGCAATAACACCTGCTGTAGTCCTCCCTTTCCGGAGGCCTTACAATCAAGGCACCCACGGGATAGTCCGATTAAGTAGAGTACAACCTTCTAGAACATAGGCGGTATTAAAAAAACCGCCCTAACCCGTTCCGCACCCGCTCTCAGTGTGCGTTGCTCTTAACCATCAAGTCTATAGCGCAATACTTCATCAAGTCGATTGTCATAATAACATCAAAAGTAAAAGTAACGTGTCATTAGCCTCGCAGTTCTATAGCAACAAAAACTAAAAGATTCGCGCTTTCTTCTACCCACCTTTTCCTACTTTCCCTTTCGCGATGTACTGGAATCAATGCTTATGCTTAGTCATGCATGGTAATTAATTAAAAGGAGCTTTTGTTTTTGTCTCGGCTGTTGATTTTATGATCTTTGCCGTATTTGAATGTGGTCTTCAACAGTTTTTGGGTATGTAACCTCTTTTGTTTTCGATTGTAGGCTGGTGAAATGAATATATGTAGTCTACTTTCGTTTTCGTCGCTTTATTGGGCTTTTGTTTTAACGTGCAAATATTTACTTCTAAATTCTAAACAACAAGAAAGTTACTCGAAAATTAGTGACGATAGAGTAGTTAACAAAAAAACTAATTAGTCCGTCAGATAAGTTTCCAAATAATATTACACACGTATTTTTTCTTTTTTTTACGTAAACAAACAATGAAGACGATACAGTGCTTTGAAAACTCGTGTGACGTCATTTTCCATGACATTAGTACGACATTCTTTACCGGTGAGTGACGTCACAACCCCCACACAAATCTTTGACGCGTTTTATCTTCGTAAATTTTTATTGATTTGATAAAACAAAAAAATACGTATCCAATATTTTTCGATAATCTAACAGACGGACTAATTAGAATCATATTTTTATAAGTCAGTTAACATCCCTATTACTAAAGCAAACCTATCTGATGAAATGCAAATATTTAAAGGAGAGAAAGTAATATGTCCAAGCCCAAATTTACTTATCTAGATCTTCAAAGGCTTTCATCATCATCACCTGCCTAGGCTTTTCCAAATTATGTTAGGATCGCATTCCAGTCTAACCGGATGCAGCTGAATACCAGTATTTTACATGGAGCGACTGCCTATCTGACCTCCACAACCCAGTTAATGCTGAGTAATACGATATCCCTTGGCAAGACTGGTTGTCAGACTTTCGGACTAACGTCTGACTTTCATAATGAATACAAATCTTTAACGAACACCGGCCAAAACAATAATAAAGCCATGCTCTCAATAGTGATGTAACACATATACGGCCGAATACTGAAACGCCACTCGAATATAAGTAACGCTCAAATCTAGTGCTGTCTCGGTCGCTCTATGCTGAAGTAACAGAGACAGAACGAGATTTGAGGGCAACTTAAAATTGAGTAGCGTTTCAGTATTCGGCCGTTAGTCCGCTCCCGCTGTCACTAATTATTTTTAGATCTCTACTCGAGTTGTATTTGTAACGGCCAAGTCGTTTGTTTAAATAGTATCATTGTCTTATTTTTAATTAATCAAGCACGTTTTAATCAGACCGAGAACGAATATTGCAATTGAAAACTTATATTGATTGACCCCTTGAATTTACGTGTGGTTAAGTCTTAAGTCGCATTCGATCTTTTAGAGCTATTGATAAAAGCTTTTTAAAAGCCGTAAACGGATGAAAAATCTTTAACGCACTCAAAGTATTTTGCTGATGCATTGAATAGTTAACGCTCTGGGCAGAGCGGTAGGGAGTGTCCGACTTCTACAGGGTAAAAAACCGCTCGCGAGGCAGCGGTATCTCTTTCGAACGACCTGCAGCTCCGACGGTATAATTTATAACCTTCTTTTTTTTGGCGGGTAGAACATCATCCAATAACCCCGCTCTTGGGCAGAGCGAAAGGGAGTGGCATACTTCTACTGAATAAAAACCACCCATGTTCCCTCTTAGCCCTATATGTCGAGGCCACAGTAACTTCTTAACAACCCGCAGCCCCGACGGGATAATTTATACCCTTTACGTTGTATTCATAGTAGACACATGCAGCGCAATTAAGAAGCCATAAAAGCTTTAGATTAGATTAAGAGTAAGTAGTTGGACCAGCTAAGCTCTTTAACCCGTCATCACCTGACACTGACCTTAGTGGTATTTAAATTGGCGTAATATCAGCCCTATGGGGGGTTATTAAGGTTGCGTTGTGAGAAAAGGCTAGACAGATGATGATGATAATATACTAACTTGTTGAAGGTGTTGTGTAGATTGTGTGCGGGCTGCGATAGGTCTATGTTGATCGGCTTGGAAGGTGCGTGGTGGTCCATCGACGAACGCCCTGAGACCTCCGATGCGAGCGTCAGGTCCAAGTCTTCCAACTGTAAGGCGATAAGATGGTAAAATTTAATAAACACGATTTCACTAGCTGCATCGTCTGTGCGGGACTGTGCGTGTGGTCCAGCATGGCTATTGCGTATCTTTTAAATGACAGTGGCTATCATATAGTGTCCATCAATTGACTGTCAAATGGTTCCATTTTGTACTAAACCATAACCAATTTGACAGTTAATCCATGGACAATATGATGGCCACTGACATTTAAAAGATACGCAATAGCTCTGCTGGGCTGGATTCCCAGTTCGAGGAGTTATTGGGATCCCTTCAGGAATTACTTAGTGGTAGCCATGGAGTCTGGATTAGTGCCCGGTTGATGGCAATAGGCTAGTCCCCTTTTACATGGGATTTAAACTTAAAATACACATAGCGGGAAGTGTATTATGTAAGCATAGTTGTGAAACGGATCACAAATACATTGAGACTCTATTATTTGTGTTTACTCATTGTCAAGGCTTTTTTGCCTTCTTCGTAGTACTGCAAATAATTGGGATAAAAAAGGTAAATAAACTAATTTTGAGGTCAACTATAGTTTTGGTGAGGTTGGCGCAATTTGATCATTACTATTTATATTTATTTTGTGGCCTATTACTTTATACCGGGTGCATACGTTTGATCTTTCTGATATGGAAAGCATCTCTTTAAACGACAGGGTGATCTAAATATAGCTCTTGTTTACTAACAAGTAAACAAGTCGCGATTCACTAGATAATCTTCGCTCAATATTCGGAATACTTGAGCTTTTAAAGCTGGGTTAGCAAAATAGCATAATTATAGCTAATGCCCCGCTATAGGAACAAGCATAAATTACACGAAGACAGATTTATAAGCCCGCTTTAGCTAGACTTACTTGCTTTCCCAGCCTAGCCTAAATAATTAACCTGGATAGGTAATTAGGTATTACCTCTAGTAACAACTTTAGACGTTGAATCTCGTGAAGCTAACACAAACTTCAGTGACACTTCACTTAATATAACATCACGCCTGTAATGGCCGAAGGGTTATGCAGAGACGTATCCTTTTTTTGTTAGCCCCACTCGCAGTGCATCTCTATACGGATGGTACACCCATATTTCACCAGTTATCTCGCCAAGAGACGTTCAAGTGGATAGGATATAAACGACGGAAAAAACATAAAAAATGTAGTAAGGTATATTGAGAGTGCTATAGGATTTTCCACTTTCATCCCCGAGTTTAAAGTTGCAAATCCAAAAGCACGTTCAATGTCCCATACAGCATTTCAACCTCCACCGTTGATATTTTAGCAGACACGCCATGCGGCACGTCACCGGATTGCGTCACGAGAATGCACTTTATTTTATAAATGTTAGAATCTCTTCTTTCTATGTTTAGATACGAGGATTACGATATTGAAGGTCTTCTATAAGATGTACCGTTGATAGCGAATACATGTTTTTTTTTTTTCGCAATCGATTCTTTATATTAGCTTTCCAGACTTTTGTAAAGATGATGGAAAGAAATGGTGAAAATAATGATTTACTAAAACTGTAGATTTTGTCGTAATATGCCTCCCAAAAGACGGACAGATGGCTACCAAGCTATCGGTTCGTCTTGTGGGAGGCAAGGTCGCAGAAATCCGGTGATCCGATCCGCAGGAATGGCGGACGGAAATACAGGTCGACGACATGTGTGATGACATTAGGGGAGTCGTATATCTAGCAGACGACGTATTTCGGCAGAATTTTTGAGATTACAATCTAGAACAATGCTCGAGACCAAAATTAGAAACACGAAACCAGTTTTCTCAATTTCGATTCATAGCAACTCCAACGCGAAAAATTTGCAATGAAACCCATGAAACAGCCTACTAACAAGCCAAGCCTAAATACTCTTTATGTAATACCAATTACAATTATGAAAGTGCCTATGTACTTATGTTAAAAAACAAGGTCACGTTCATAACCTCGCAAAGAAACTATTTCATGCCAATCACGAATAGAGAAGTAGGTACCGTTCGCCGTTTTCTCGTGGTCCTACTATTTTGTCCTACTAGTAGGTCTACGAGGGAGACCAGTTTCTGTTCGTCCTACTATAACATATTGGAGTTGTAATCATTTATATACAGGGTGTTTGGAAGGGAGCTGTACATACGCCTAGGGTAGAAACTAGGGATAGTCTGCTACCTACCCCCGCCCATTATATTGACCTTGGCCTCAAGGTTTTTTTTTAATTTATTATTATTTTTTATTTGACTTTTTGACTAAAACTACCTGTAGCTCAAAATCTATCCATGGGACCGGTCGGCTAATGGTCTTGTTTTAATCGTTAGAGTCTTAGGGTCCTGCAAAAAATTATTTTACACCAGAAAATTGTGGAGAAGAAAAGTTATGGGGCCTGAAGTACCGTAGTAAGGTAAAGAAATAATTTTAAATTAAAAAAAAACCTTGAGGCCAAGGTCAATATAATGGGCGGGGGTAGGTAGCAGACTATCCCTAGTTTCTACCCTAGGCGTATGTACAGCTCCCTTCCAAACACCCTGTATACCACCTGTATATAATTAATACCTACCTTTGACACACGTAAAATAAGGAAGGTAAGGTAAGGTAGGAAGGAAGGTAGGAAGGTAAGGTAGGAAGAAAAAACAATCATTTTGTAACAAACTAAAAATATGCTTCTATTATAAATATAAGCTCCTATTATCTCATTTTCTCTAAGAAATGGCCTATTGGTATATCACCGTGAATTAATTGTAGCTGGTTTGTCATAACAAAGTTATCTCGATCCAAGTCTTCTTTTCGTCTACGTGATACATCTTCGCTCGATGTCTTGCTTTCCATTTCCATTAACACATTTATCAATCGCAGTATTGATACTGGTGTACACTTTTTCATATTTTTGTTTAATTGAGAGTGTCAACTCTCGACAACATTGTTGGTACGATGACGTTCACCGTATATGCACCATGATGAGCGGTACTCTTTGCTCTTTCACCAAGTCGTTTTCATATACACACATCAAAAGTGTCTAGGGATCAACATATATTTTTGCAATAACTTTTCTCCTGATTGATATTAATTAAAATTTTCTTTAAGGATTCATCAAATAAAGTGTTTTCGTTTGTCACAGTAACGATAAACCAAGTCACCTTTGCATTAATAAAGAAATTTACCATTTTCCTAATAAAGGGATTTTTGACATTTGAACCACTAACATTAAAGTTCGAAAAAAAGACTGAAATAACAGTTTTCTTTAAAATTTTATTGGGTAACTTAAACAATTAATAATCCGTGTTTCTACCGCGAACACTAACAACACAAGAACATCGGTTTGGCATACTCAAAATGAGTTCAACCAAATCACGCTGTGGAATGGCCGCCCATGTTCGTTGCAACAACAAAAAAAGGTCTTCTTGCGACTGGATACCCTCCATATTCGGCAGAGCTCTTCTCTGTAGCATATCCCATGCATGCTCAATCGGGTTCAAGTCTGGCGACTGAGCAGGCCAGGGCAGGACATTGATGTTAGCTGTGGCGAGAGTCTGTCTTACAACTCTTGCGGTGTGCGGTCGTGCATTATCATGCATTAACTGAAATAAGGGACCGATTTGCACTTGTAGAGGAGCGATGACGTCTGATACAATCGTCTCAGCATAAATTTGAGCGTTGAGGTTGCCTCTGATCCAAATCAACTCAGTTCTTCCGCCGATCCAAATACCCGCCCATACCATGATGGTTCCACCACTATAAGGATGGACTTCCTGGCAGGATTTTAATCGCTGTTGGCGTCCAGGGGTTCTCCAGTGTCGTATACGTCTTGTATCCGGTCTCATACCAAAACGAGACTCATCAGAAAAGCACACGAAACGCCATTGTTCTTCTGCCCAATTTCTGTGTTCAAGAGCCCATTGATATCGAATCCTACGATTGTGCATTGCTATAGGTGGTACCCGTAGCGGTCTTCGGGAATGAAGGTTCACTTCATGCAAGCGGTTTCTGACTGTTTGGTCGCTAATTAAGTTCCCTGAAGAGTGATGAAGCCTCACGGCTAACATCATGGCGGTTATTGTTGGAGCTCTTCGAGTTAAGATTTGAATGTATCGGTCTTGTCTCCGTGTGGTGCAGCGATACCGTCCTCCATGGCGCTCAGCCACGGTACCAGTGCTTCGGTAACGTGTCCAAAGTCGACTGATAACACTCTGACTTGTATTCAGAGCTAAAGCCACAGTACGTTGCCGGGTACCAGCTTCTATCATTCCCACGGCTCTGAGCATTTCTTCCCTGCTTAAATGACGTCGCCGCTCCATAATAACGTTGGTTTTAATCAGTAGTAGGGAAACAGTAGCACTAATAATGTCTTCAATGCGTTGTATGTTTTTATAGGGAAAATATTGACAGCTGATTTTCATCTTTTACTCGAATTTGATTCACAGTTCCTGATTCAAATTATGAAATGCACCAAAAAGGATCCATTTAAATTTATAAAATCATAAATTTATTACAAAGCCAGCTAGAGATGTGTCCCTCACTCATGAGGTGCCTCGTTTGAGGTACTCGTGATCGCAAATTGAAAGAGTTACTCGAATTGCAACATTGAACCACCTCACTACTCGTTCACGCGTCCTCAAAAATTGACATCGACAATAATGACGCAAAAACTAGCGAGTGAGTTTCGGCTGAGTTCGGATCGGACTCGGCTCGTCGACGTACGACTCCTCGCCTCATATGAGGGGTACCTCGTGAGGACCTCACGAGGCAAAATGAGGTGCTCCCTCAACCTCATATATAAATGATGAGTAACCCATCACTAAAAGCCACATCTCAATCTCAAGAAATCCGCATAAAAATGCTTGATCCCTAGACACTTTTGATGTGTGTATTTCAGAAATTTAGTCATTTTTGGTGTATTTGGCCTTTCAGTCAGAATATAATCAATACCATTTTCAATTAGATCTTCAAGTTACAAAGGTAAAGCTGCACATAACCCTACAATCCTTCGTTCGGGTTTTGTTTTTATTTTTATTTTCTTTGTGGCATTTTTCTAAAGGGTTTTTGATAAATGATAGTAACATTTTTTTAATTTCACTTCTGGGAAAATATTCAAAAAAGCATTAGCAATAGCGACCTCGAAATCAAGATAGATTTTTTTAGGAGTCCATTTTGGTATTTGGGATTTAATAATGCCAAAGAGTGCAGCATAAGATTCTTGTTTCCGACCGGACATGAGGGCATATATAAGTGGTGTCACTTTTGTTTCTGATGATGATGAATCACCCATGTCTCCATGGATGGTAAAAAGTTGTACAAATGGTTTAGGACAACTCTGGATCCATTTTATTACGTGTGTCAAAGGTAGGTATTAATTATATACAGGTGGTATAAATAAATGATTACAACTCCAATATAGTCATAGTAGGACGAACAGAAACTGGTCTCCCTCGTGGACCTACTAGTAGGACAAAATAGTAGGACCACGAGAAAACGGCGGTACCGTTAGAGAAGAAAACATCAAACATGGTCAAAACTTATAAATGTGAGTTTCATTTTGATTAGACATTATAGCTTTTTTTTTTTTTTTTTTTTTGGTGGGTGTAAAATCATCGAATAACCCCTCCCGCTCTTGGGCAGAGCGAAAGGGAGTGTCAGACTTCTACTGACTAAAAACCACCCATGTTCCTTCTTCGCCCTCTATGTCGAGGCCGCGATAACCGTTGGACTACCCGCGGCCCTAGACATTATAGCTTAGACCGTTACTGTCACTTTCGTTCTAGCTCTAGTGGATATTTTACACTGAACTGAGGGATCATGTTCGCAGGTAGTGATGTCATAGCAGAAAGCCGTTTTTGATCCGGTTTACGTATAAACTTTTAAAAGAAGCTAATGAT